>CM057339.1:484209899-485440874 GCA_030015575.1 Agapanthus africanus | reverse complement strand
TACGTAATGAACTTGATATCGTTGTAGAATCAAATGATTTTTTAAAATGGAGTGTTTTTGAGGTTTTTCTAGTTTTTCTAAAGGAGTCACTCCCGGTGAAGGGATCGTCGGTCCTTTCCTCGTCAAATGAGGTGCAGGATATATCATATATATTACTGTGCAAAGCAAAAACACTTAAAAGCAATCAAAAGACAAACCGAGTGTGTAGCATCTGCCAGTTATTGCTAAAGGAGTCACTCCCGGTGAAGGGATCTCAGTCCTTTCCTTATCGAATAAGGTGCAGGATATATCATATATACCGCTGTGAAAAGCAAGAACTGTAGCTACCTGTTTTATTTTTGAAATTCGATTCCACAACATCTTAGGTTTCTTTTTCTTTCATTAATCACATTAATGAAGTCCCATCATTAAATTTACCTAAACATCACAGATAAATACGACATACACTTATGCCATCCGCATTCGCCTCGATGTCCCCTCGTGCACCGTTAGGTTAGGTAACTAACGGCAGAGCGGGGCAGGGCTAGCGCGGGTGTAAAACATAAGTAACGTCTATATAATATATCATATATACTATATACTTTATCTATCACAGAAAATCACATGATCACATCACAGATATCGCAGCAGAAGAAACATATGAAATATTGGATATACTAGGACGTCCGTGTTTTCAATACGAGCCAGTATAAAACACGGATTCCACGATCGCGATGAATAGCCAAAACCCACACCCCTAGACCCCTACGAGAGCGGCAAGCAACCCTACCAATTCTAGAGTTAGGAGACCCGGACTCGACTCCTCGAGTTGGTCTCCCACTGGACTCCAGAACCCGGTTACTTGTGCCCTCCTCCTTGGGTCTATCCTAGTGCGGAAAAGTAAATAATATACAAACGGTGACATCTTCCGCAACATGGAAGTTCCCTAATAAAAGAATATTACATGCAAGTTTTTTACATGAATGAAAATGAAAAACACTCATCTCACATAAAAAACCCCGGCTATTCAAACACGACGATCCAATATAACATATCCAGCAACACATAACATCACATGTCATCAACGTAAGTAAATATGCGCATCCCAATTGTCGTTGACATATAGCAACGAAACCGGCGATATCACATATTACACTTACGGTCACAGAAAAAAAAGTGTAAAACTACAACAGTTGGAATCCGCAAACTCTTTAGACATCGCATGCCTAACAATTATAAACCCCGCATTTTAGTCTTATTATCGAAAACACTTTTCAATATCAAGTCGGGCAATTCAACAAGATTCCCGGCATCCTGATCGAATGCTCGTCGCAAACTTTAGTAGGCGGCTGCACCCCGATACCGTCGACGAAGTGCACCAAGGCGGAACACCGCTACCGTGAGCACCCGAACGGATGCTTTCGGCGACGGGGTTCTCCTACAGTCACTTGGTCGGGGCTATGGGGTGTAGCTGTCTATTAAGTTTATCCGGCGAGTATCCGCATACGCTACGTGATTGCGACGGACTTTTGATCGCATCAAAATTCCGTGGCAACCGATCAAGTGAGACTAAAGTGCTATGTTTATAACATTCATTCAGTTATCTCATAACTAATTGTGAATTCCAATTATTGTATCACATTCCGGATAAATAGAAAATGTTAAACTTTCCGATCGAACAATCGAACACCCAAGTTTTCCCGAAATAGCTCAACACATGAAATAAGTTTAAAAACATCCAGTTCATGCCTCAGTACCAACGGTCCAGCCGTAGAAGGGTCAAGCCAACGCCTCACATGTAGCACGCCGTACTGCCCCCAAACCCTAAGGTTCAAAGGGCAGTTCAAGACGGTCACATAATCGAGTTAAGGTTTGTTGTCTTCTAGAGGGACCATTGCGTTACTTGCACTACTTAGAACGTCGTTAAACTACAGAAAGATCCAACACTTGGAAATTTCCCGGTAGGGGAAAATGTGGGTATTTATATCCGGTCGAACTTTTTAACATATTCAATAATTATCCGGAAACCACATAGACAAGTTTAGACAATCCGATCGAATCTGCGAACTCCCAATACAACCCAGAACATTCAACTCTTGAATAAATATTAAAAATTCCCATAAAATACAGCAAACAAAATAAGACATTACTGTGCAAACAGTGTTTCAAGAAGAGATATTTTGGCCGCGGAACCGCTGCAGAAACCATGCTTCTGCCGCGGTTTCGCCGCCCTTCAATCATATCTTTTGGTCATTTTTGCACCGTAATTCTTAGAATTTCTGCTGAATTTTTTAAGAATTTTTAATCTGGAAAAAACCCAGTTTTGTAAAAATGTCCAGGGAGGGTGCAAAATTGGGGTTTCGGGTTCGATCGGGTTTCTAACATCGTCTACGCATCGCCTATGGCTCTAGTTAGGCTCTGATACCACTGTAGGGTTCCTAGGCATACTAATAAGGTCTCATAAGGCATCAACCATGCCAAATTCAAATTTTACAAGTGCCAAGAAACCCTAATACGGATCGTTGACTAGAATTTTAGGCGAAACTAGCAACTAGTTAACAACTTGACTAAAGGGTAAACGGAAATACAACCTTTGTAGATCCGTTTCTCCACCTCCATGGCTCCGCGATGAAGTCTCCTCGCTGCGATCATCGGATCCCGGGCTCTAGCGTCGGCTTCAACGGAGAAATGGGCGGGCTAGGTCGTCGACTTCGATGCCGAAGATGATCTACGTCGAGGCAACACAAGATCAAGCTCCAACTTCACCAAGTCATGAAACTTGTGAAGAAAACACCATATACTACTTGGCAAGTGGTAGAGGATGAAGAAATAGGAGGTGGGTTCACTTTAGAATTGGATTTCTCACTCTTTTTCTCAAGTTGCCATTGATGAAGTCAAGGTTTTCTTCTTGTTGAAGATGAAGAAGAAGAAGAAAAGAATATGATAAGTTATATTTAAAATAGAAAATAAAAGGAATACTTATCATAAAGCAACCATGGTCAAGTGTAGAGAATGAACTAGGGTTAAGTGGAATGGTTAGGGTTAAGCATGAAAACAAAAAAGGTCACTTAGTCAAACCTTCATGAAGCTTCAACTAGCAAACAAAGAAAGCCATCATTCATTTATTTTGCAAAAATAAATAAACAAAATAAATGAATAAGTAAATCAAAACCCTAACCATTACACAACCATGGTTTAATCATACACTTAACTAAGTATGCATGTATCATCAAACATGATACAATCAAGTGCACAAAAGTATATCACATATACAATGTGCATATCAAGTGAGAAAATCATTTTAAAATGAACCAATACTAGTTAATGCAAACTAATATATCAAATATATAATTATACATTAAATCATTAAATCAATACTTGATTTAACGATCCGGTCATATCGCATATAACCGACTAATATCATTAGTAACAACTTATCGAATCAACACGTGATCCGATAACCCCGCTATATCGCATATAACCGATCACTGTCACAAATCGCGAGAATCGAATACAGTATCATATACTGGTATTATTCTCGGTCCCGCACATATTTCATATGCGCTCCTATTTCGTTTCGCTTGAGCCAGGAAACCTCTGTGTAGGACTCTAAAGACTCGTCAATACGCCGGCAGCAGGTGATGATCATATCAAACACCCACAAGCGGCAAGCGGTCTGCTAAACGTAACGGCCACCCGGGTATTGAGCGATCAGAAGATCGACGAGCAAGCCCGCTCATACTCCTGTGAATCCAACCAGTAACACTTACCGTACAATCCGGTCTGTTCGTCTGATATGTCGCATATCTCGCCTAGGGGTGGTAAACGTCAGACCCCAATAGCTCGATAAGTCGTGTCGATATGAGGTCTATTATAGTTCGAGAAACTACAGGTAACACTTACCAGTAAATCTCAGCAACCCTGGCCAGGGATTTCCGGTTATAGCCAATCGAACACAGCGCAACATCAACTCCCTATACCGGGAGAGACGAATCCCCTCCTATCGCTCATTGCCTCCATGTGATTCGGGACTGTACCCAAAAACCACCGTTTTGCACGCCCTCTTGGACGTGGTAAGGTGGAAATCAAAGCACAGTAGGAACCACACAAGACTCTATGACGATCTCGGGTCAACAGACTGCTCTGTACCAGTGTCACCAGAGAACTGCCATCTGACGTAAGGTATAATACCATCTGGGAGTTCTCGGTGAGTCCGTCCAGTGTACCCAGTCTCCACTGAGCACCCGTATATCATCTCTGATGTCAAACACCAATGGATATGGGATCATCCATCGCCCATCTGTATGGGTCGAGAAGGTATACGCTAGTCTACTCTGGTATATCGATGCCCCATCTCAATACACCCACGACTAGGGACCATGAAGGATGTACTTATAGACTACCATGTCCCCACTAGTATGATCTACATCACTGTCCAGGTAGTCAAGTACACATCCTAAGGGCTTTACCAACATGTAACAGAGAGACAATCAGTGTAAACGTTAAGGTAAAGAGCAACCAGATAGCATACTATCATGTCGAGCAAGAAAGTCCTCCCTATATATGTCCAAGCATCCACTACAATATACATCCTATGTATAGTAACGGCCTCTAGGGCTTACATATAACTAACAAATGGTGGGGCAAGTTCTTCGGGATCCGCACCAGATAGTAGAGTCATTGTTAGAGATCAGACATCCTTAAGACGTGATGTTTTTCTTCTCTCTGAAAATCGTGGTATCATGTACTGTTTAGAAAATGGAAACAATCATTGCTAAGGTTATCGAGATGTTGCTTCCCGAATCCATGAAGTTAAATGGCTGACGATGTTACCAGTATAGCTGGATCGGCAGGATTCATAGCCGTTCAGAGGAGAGATGATTAGGATTTTAATTCGTTGTAGCTCTTCGATACGAGATCGGTGAAATTGATGTATTTTTCCGATGGAGTTTGTTCAGACCAGTTGCAAGTAGTTCAAGAAGGAGATCGTATAGTAAGCTTTTTTTTCGACAAATTGGGACGAGTCTTCGAGAGTGAGATTAGCCAGATTTCTCTACAGGGTATCAGAAGTAACGGATTCACTAAATTTTCCAAGTGTGCTTTCTGGCTGGATAGTGTAGATTTCTTGGGTCACGTAGTTGCAAGAGATGGGATACGTATAGGCCCAAAGAAGATAGAAGCAGTACAGCACTGGTCCAGACCTGTATCAATTATAGAGGTTCGAAATTTCTTGGGTCTGGCCGGTTATTACAGATGTTTTGTGCAGGATTTTATCTGATCGTTGCACCGTTGACTGGCTTGGCTGGGAAGGAAGTTCCATTTCTTTGGGCAGATGCATGTAAACAGAGTTTCCAGCAGTTAGAGACTCGATTGACGACTGCACCTGTCTTATCGTTACCTTCCGGTTCAGGTGGGTTCGTGGTTTATTATGATGCCTCTTGAGTGGGTTTAGGCTATGTATTGATGAAGCACGGCTGGGTAGTAGCTTATGCTTCTCGGCAGTTGAAGAGACACGAGCAGAACTACTCACTCATGATTTGGAGATGGCTGCTGTAGTATTCGCACTGAAGATTTGGAGGCATTACTTGTACGGTGAGTCGTGTCAAATCTTCACAGATCATAAGAGCTTAAAGTATATTTTCAACAGAGGGATTTAAATCTAAGGCAGCGTAGATGGATGGAACTGATGAAAGATTACGATTGTGAGATCTTGTATCATCTAGGAAAAGCGAATGTTGTAGAAGGTGCTTTGAGTCGGAGACCTGGAGCTAGCTTATCTCATTTGCGCATCTCGCAGAGGCAGTCTTTTACAGACTGGCAGATTTTATGCGATAATCATGTACAGTTCGAATTCACACCGACAGGAGGACAATTAGCATATGTTCGCACCGTCCTTAGTTATTGGATCGTATTCGAGAGACATAGCCGCAGATGCTCGTATGACGGAGATCATGGATCGGGTTAGACAGGGTAGAGAGTCGGAGTTCGTGATAGACAACAGTGGAGTATTATGCTTTGGATCTCGTCATTGTGTGCCAGATTCGGATGAACTGACCCTAGAGGAGGCCATAGATCAGCATACAGTATTCATCCAGATTCCACTAAGATGTATCATGATTTGAGGGATGTTTATTGGTGGGAAGGAATGAAGAGGGACGTTGAGGGGTTAGTTTCGAGATACTTGACTGGTCAGCAAGTCAAGGCAGAGCACCAGAGGCCGGCTTGAGAATTGCAGCCCTTACCCATTCCGGAGTGGAAATGGGAACATATTTCCATGGATTTCCTTATGGGTCTACCCAGGACTAGCAGAGGGTATGATTCCATTTAGGTGATTATAGATAGATTGATAAAGGCAGCTCACTTTCTTCCGGTGAAGACGACGTATGGGTTTGCACAGTGTGCTTAGATTTATATCGACGAGATGGTACGATTGCATGGAGTTCTAACGAGCATAGGGTCATATAGGGGTACCCAGTTTACTAACAGGCTATGGCAGAAACTTTAAGAAAATCTTGGTACATGATTGAGTTTTAGTACAGCTTTTCACCCATAGACGGATGGTCAGTCAGAGCGGACCATTCAGACTTTAGAGGATATGCTTCGAGCTTGCAGCCTTGATTTCGGTAGTAGTTGGAATCGTCACTTACCTTTAATAGAATTTTCGTACAACAATAGTTTCAGAAGATGATCCAGATGGCTTCCTTTGAAGCTTGTTATGGAAGGGAATGTCGATCGCTTGTTGATGGATGGAACTAAGCGAGAGTAGCATTTTGGGACCGCAGGTAGTACAGGAGACTACAGAAAAGATTTAACTGATACGAGACAGAATGAGAGCGGCCCAGTACAGACAGAAATCATATGCAGATCGACGACGTCGTAAAATCAAGTCGCTGTGGGAGACCATGTGTTCTTTCGTGTGTATCCGATGAAGGTGTGATGCATTTTGGGAAAAAGGGAAAGCTCAGCACTGAATATGTTGGACCTTACGAGATTCTGAAGAGAGTGGGTGCGGTAGCTTATCGTTTAGCTTTTCCACCGAGTTTTCCCGATGTGCATCCGGTGTTTCACGTTTCGATGCTTCGCAAGTATCTTCACGATCTTTCTCACGCGATCTAGCATCCGACCTTGCAGCTTGAGCCGGATTTATCTATATAATGCAGCCATTAACTATTCTAGGCAGACATGCAAAGAAACTGAGACCGAGGGTACTTCCATCTGTAAAGGTCCTTTGGTAAGGAACGAATCGCGGAGAGATCATTTGAGAGACCGAGGATGCGATGCGATAGAAATTTCCACATCTTTCTGAGGGTATGCTTAGTTAAGTTTTAAATTCGTGGACCGAATTTTCTTAAGAGGGGAATATTGTAACATTTTGAAAAAGTTAGAAATAGATAAAATTAATTAATTAATTAAATAATAAAAGGTTAAATTAAAAAGTTGTTAAAACCAAATAAGGCAATTTCATAAGATGTATGTAAAACAAATTAAATTAAAATTTTAGTATGCAACATAAATAAATTACAAGGGTTTTAAGGTGAATTTTTGCTTCATTTTAAGAAAAAGGGTGTTTTTTAATAACATAGGTTCTGAAGGGTATTTATATAAAGTTTAGGATTTTGTGCAAATTTGGATTTGTGATGGTGTAAGTGGAAAAAGGGTAGAAAACATTTTAGCTCAGAATTTTATTGCAAATTAATAAAAATAATTGATGGATAACGCAAGGACACCTCCTACTTGCATGCACAACACCATCCCCACACCTCCTCCTTGCATGAAACTACCACATCTTGCCTGGTGACACCTCCTCCTACACCTCACCCTTCCCCTCACCATTTATATAAGGCGTTCAGATCAATTAATCAAGTTAAAACTTCTGAAAATTCAAAAGAAAGAAAAGAAAAACAAAACAAAATAAAGAAGGAGAAGAGAAGAGGAACTAGGTGAGGAGTTCATCATCAAGCTAGGGCTAGGAGCTTGTGCATCTTGGGGAGAGTTATTCCAGCAATATTTTTGTAGGTAAAATCCTTAATCACAGTAGGAATTTAATTCTGAAACTAGTTCATAGTTTGAAACCAAAGTGTCCATAATATCGTATTTTTAGCAAAACTGAACTCTGTTATAATCTGCTATAGTTTAGATAAAAATCAAATTAACAAAACAGTGCCTGAATGATGTATGTGGAACCTAGAACAAACCATAGAAGCACGAGCCCGGGGTATCGGTTTTGGGCCGGCGAACATTAGAAAAATTCCGGCGTCGCCGGATTTGTGTTGAAGTTTAGTGATTTGGCTTTTTGGATAGGTCTCTGTGTAGGTTTTTGGTTAATTTGGCATTGTTTAAGTAAGTTAGTTTAACTGTATATAAAATCTGAAAGCTAATATCGGATAAAAGGTATCTAAAATCTAAAATACGACACGGTTAAAACGTAGCGCGTTCTGTTTTCAGTCGCGATGCAGCGTTGGGTTAAAATTCAGTAAGGTTAAGTGTTAAATCAGTTGCAATAGTCGTACGTAAGGTATTTAACACATAAAACTTGTGTTTCTTGATTTTTGATGTATCGGAATGTAGCCGTTTCCTTATACAAGTTATTGCTATGTTAGATTCAAATACGGGGACTTCGGAGGCCGCAAGGAAAGGAAAAAGGGTTGGCGATTCCTGAGTAGATACGACGTATTTCTGGTGAGTAGATTTACATCTACAGGGGAAGTCGGGTGGTTGGAGTATAGCACCCCCGCAACCTTATACCTATTATTATGATAGCTACTTAAGATTAGCTTTTCGTCAAAACATTGATATGGTATTGCATCTTGTATACCCTCCATTTGCATAAAGTTTCACATGTAGTTTTAAATGAGATATACGTGATATTTGATCCGTATGATATGGGTATGATTTGATGAGTTTGTATGAGGGATTATGCCATACTTAAGATGGTATGGATATAGCGATATGATGAACTATAATACAAGAGTTTATACGTATCGAAAATGATGAACTTTGTATGTCGAATAACTGCTAAATTATTCTTTGACTCGTAGAGATAGATTATGTTCTGTTTTAGGATGTAATACTGGTATGAGTTATATTCTTTTAAAAACCATGGATCGTTGTCTTTTAAATAAACTACCAGGATGCGTGCCAGTTTCTAAAACAAACATCTATTTTAAATCTAAGGCAGCTTCCTTATTTCAAACTTAACGTTCCGACCATTTCTAAAGATAATGGTATAGCTCATAACAAGTAATTACAATAAGTACGTTTAGATTACTTTACAGGTTGCATTATATTATCTATATTATATGTTTCTGCGTTACACACACTCTGATAGAACACTGCACAAATACCAATGTGTACTATGATGCACAAGCACATGAATATATGTTACACTACACCTCATTGGTACTGCCATGTCACTGTAGAATCGTTCTGTTATATATGTTAATATATAGATTGTTACACCGTAGAACACTTGCACAATTACTAACAATTTCTATGTTGCACGAGCACATACGCGTATGCTACACTACACATCATTAGTAGTCCACGACACAGTAAAATTGAACTCTAAAATTATGTGATATAATTATGTTGTCTTCTTTATTCCTGTTGTGAATTGCGAATACTACTAATATAAATGTGGTGTTTGGTTCTTTGAATTTTTGGGGTATTTTACTTCTGATGATATATATCGATGGAATGGGACACTGTTATATATGTATATCATCAATACAAACCACGCAATTATTCTTATTCCTTACTTGATATTTTGAGATGATGAGTAAAACGTCCATCATGAGTTTTGTGTTTTCTGGTTTTGTTCCGGACCGAGTGGGGGAGATATACGGTCGCTGATTTTTACGTTATCCAGACTGAGTGGAAGAGATATACAGTTGGATACATGGTGGACCCGGTCGAGACCGAGGAGCAGGATAGCCGCATTTGAGGCGGGGGAGCCTAACGAGGTGACTCAATTCCGGAGATAGAAATGAGCATGGAAGATATCTAGGGGATACTGACCGGGGTTCGATTAGGTACGACAGATATCTAGGGGATACTGATCGTAGCCAGGATATCGGGTGGCGATCATCTGTTGAGATGGTATCGACGGTATCTGTATTTACGAGTCGATGCTGGACACGAGAGATTGCAGATTTCGGTGTCGATGCTGGACATCTATATGTATATTGATGTGATCATTTTCATGAGGTACACAGTTAGAGATTTATTTATTGGATTCCACCTGGACTGATCCGAGGGACGGTACTTGCATATAATTGTACAGACATTCATAGACAAAAAGGGAATTCCAATACGGATAATAGATTCATGATTTGATTCATATGACATTGAGATATTATATTTGTGATTGCATGATAGTTAGTATTGTACCTTTGCATATCATATTGTATATCGATACAGATTTTGATAGTACTATACTTATGACTTAGGTATCGTCATGCATTTCGATTTCTACCTTTAGACGTACTTTTATTCACTGAGTTGGCAACTCATCCCCGTTGCGCCACAGTTTCTTGCAGGTTTTACCGCTTGGATTATCAGCGGTTTGGGCATACATTCTTTTAGGGATTGATGGGTAAGTGAGTTTTTATTGTAACCTACTCACTCTTGATTATTCAAATATTCTTGTATCTAGCGAATACTCCATCAACTTAGAAATGACATATTATGGACTTAGAATCGAGAATCATAGTTGTGTTTTGATTTTCGCACTCTTTAGAGTTGACTACTGCTTTAGATTGATTGGTTGCTCTATTGTTTGGACATGGAGACTAGCTCCCGTTGGGATGCTATTTTATTATGTTGTATCGGTTTTTTTTATAAAAGTGCAAAGGAGGTGATGTCAAGTTTCAAAACGTTATGAATGCTTTTCAACGTACTAAGTTAAATATAGATGTTGTTTTAATTTGATTTTATCGGATGATTATTTAAACCTCAACTCTAATATTTTCAAAAAGGGTTTAGATTCCGGGTTTCGGCTTACTTAGATTACGTCGATGTCTTTTGATGTCACGTGTTTTAAGTGCCGGTCACGTGCCATATTTGGGTCGTGACACATCGCCCCATACAGGGTCAATAAACGTACACACTAGTCTACTCTGGAATATCGATGCCTCGTCTCGAAACTCCCTCAACTAGGAACAATTAAAGGATGAATTTGTGGACTACCCTTGCCCCCTAGTATGATTTGCATCATAGTCCTGGTAGTCAAGTACACATCCTAATGGCTTTATCAATAGGTAACGGAGAGACTGTATAATGATACAAGTGTACATGTTGAGATAAAGAGCAACCAGATAGCATACTATAATGTCGACCAAGAAAGTCCACTCTATATATATCCAAGTATCCACTATAATATACAATCATGTACGATAGTGGCCTCTAGAGCATACATATAACTAACAATCTCTCACTTGCACTAAGGCCAGTTGTTGTAGTATCTCATACCCAACATCCTAAAAGTCTCTCAAATGGCCTTCGTGAGTGGATCCTCCGTGTTATTCTTCATGTCAACTCTCCTGACCTCGATCTTCTGGAGATCAACTATCTCCTTGATCAGGTGATACCGCCTGAGAATATGTCTGGATCACTGATGGGACCGGGGTTCCTAAGCCAAAGCCACAGCTCCATTGTTATCACAATACACAAGTATTGGATGCTTAATGGTAGGAACCTCACCAAGTTCATCTCATGAACTTGTTCATCTAGACAACCTCTTTGGCAGCATTGTTGGCAATGATGTATTCAGCCTTCATCGTCGATTCTGCTACGGTATCTAGCTTGGAACTCTTCCAACATACGGTCCCTCCACTGAGGGTAAACACAAAACTCGAGACTGACTTTCAGTCAACCTTATCACTCTGGAAGCTCGAATAGGTAAAGGACTCCATCTGGAGTTCACCGTGACTATACACCAAGAACATTTGTTTAGTCCTTCTCAAGTACTTCAGAATGTTCTTCATAGCTGTCCAGTGCTTATCCCCCGGATCTGATTGACACCTACTCACAACAACTAGTGAGTGTGATACATCCGCTTAGATCTATCTCTATAAATCTTAATCCCAGGATGTAGGAGGCATCACCTAGATCTTTCATAGAGAAACTGTTATAAGAAGAGCTTAACCGAGTGTAGAATAGAAAACCTTACTCTCTACAACTTTCTTGTATATACAAGGTTCATCTACATTTTTGATGAAGTCAAACTCTTTGATTGCCACATCAAAACAGATGTTCTAACTCCGCGATACCTGCTTTAATCCGTAGATTATTTAAGCAGCTTGCACACCTTTCTGCTACTCTCACTATCTACGAAGCCCTCTGGCAGTGTCATGTACACACTCTTTTTTAAATCACCATTTAGAAAAGCGGTCTTGACGTCCATCTGCCAGATTTTATAGACATGGTATGCAGCGATGGCAAGTAGGATTCGGATGGATTTTAGCATAGCCACTGGAGAAAATGTTTCATCATAATCCACACATGGTCATTGATGAAAACCTTTTGCTACAAGTCTAACTTTGAAAGTCTCAACTTTTCCATCTACACCAAGAATCTTCTCAAGATCCACTTGCTCCCGATGGATTTTACCCCTTCAGGAGAAACTTTCAAAGTCCATACTTTGTTGGTGTACATGGATTCCATCTCAGATCGTCTTGCATCCAGCCATTTCACAGAGTCCCCACTCATGATAGCCTGCTCGAAACTAGTTGGGTCATCATCTTCCATGATGCAATCTTCGCTCCAACCGTCAATGAGAAAACCGTAGTATCTCTCAGATGGATGAGAAACCCTACTAGATCAATGAAGAGGCTGAGGTTCGTCGGAGACTATTGAATCCTCCGGTTCCACCAAATCATCAGTTGTAGTTTGTGTAGTTGGAACTTCTTCCAGTTCTACCTCATGGCCACTAATTTATTTTACAAGAAAATCATTTTCATAAAAGGTGGCTGTTGGGTAACAAGAACCTTTTGTTCCTCACTATGGTAGAAAATAAATCCATAGGAATCTTTTGGATATCCCACAAACTTGCACAGAACAGACCTTGCATCGAGCTTGTCCAGATTTTGCTTTTTAACAAAGGCCGGACAACCCCATATCTTAACTCGTTTAAGATATGGTCTCTTCCCATTCCATATCTCATATGGAGTGGTAGGCACTGATTTGGTTGGAACTCTATTCAATAGGTATGCGGCTGTCTCAAGCGCATAATCCCAAAAGGAAATAGGAAACTCAGCAGTACTCATCATAGAGTGCACCATATCTAATAGGGTGCGGTTCCTCTACTCCGATACACCGTTGTGCTGTGGTGTATACGGAGGAGTAAGCTGAGAGAGAATCCCATTCTCTTTTGAATAGTCACGGAATTCCATGCTCAAGTATTCTCCTCCCGGATCTGATTGAAAGATTTTAATATGTTTACCCGTTTGGTTTTTTACTTCGTACTTGTATTCCTTGAATTTCTCAAAATCTTTAGACTTGTGTTTCAACAGGAACGCATGCCCGAATCTTGAGAGATCATCGGTGAATGTGAAAAGTACGAGGAACTATTTCTATCATGTATAGACATAGGACCACATACATAACTATGTATCAGTCCCAAGAGTTCAGTAGCTCTTTCTCCGCGTCCAGTAAACAGAGTTTTGGTCATTTTGCCTTTGAGATGTGACTGGCAAGTTTCATAAGATGTAAATTCGAACGGATTCAAATATCCATCCTTATGTAACTTAGCTAGTCGTGTCGCATTGATATGACCTAGTCTATAATGCCCCAAGAAGGATTCATTCATTTCTGAACTTTTCCTCTTGTGTGCGTTCTGTATACTTAGAACCGTGGTTTGATTTAGAACGTATATACCATTACATAACGTGCCTGATCCAATCAACTATTGATTTAAGAAAATGTTCATAATATTATCCTGCAATACAAAATTATATCCTTCTTTACTTAATAAAGAGACTGATATAATATTCCATATCAGGTTCGGTATGTAATAACAATCGTTCAGAATCAATGTATTACCACCAGGTAATACAAGGTGATATTCGCCAAATACTTTGGCTGCAACAATTGCACCATTCCCTACTCTTATATCCTTAACACCCAATCCCAGTTCTCTACCTCTCTCAAGCCCATGTAACAGATTACATATATGGGATCCTGATCCGGTATGTAATACCCGGTACGTAGAGCACACTGAGAAACAGTTCTCGGTAATGAACTCACCCGGAGAAGATACATCAACATGCTCTTTCCTCGTCCGGGTGTTGTGGGAATCTGGATATTCCCCAATTTCCTGCTCAGACTTATAACAATTATAAGGTAGAGCGGAACCAACGTTCCCCATCCCATAATAACAAGCGGGTTCGGTCAATACATCAATATTATTATCTTGATTAAGGCATGTCATGGTCACTACTTGAAGAGAGAGAGAAGAAAACATTTTAGCGTATGCTCTTGCAAGATTAGATTGTTTATTATTCTATCTGTTGGAGATAGTGCCCTCAGAGTCAATTATTGGATCACAGGCACGTGATTGCAATGATTGAGGGAGGACCTATCCCGGTAGGACAGTCTTACTCGAGATGATAGTATGCTATCTGGTTTACCTTTATCATCGTGTACTGCTTCAGGTGACCTTACAGGTCACTATTACACGCTGATAGAGCTCCTAGGATTCTTGCTTGACTGCCGGCAGTATGATGGCGATCATATATGTGAGAGCTAGTGGTCTATAAGCACATCCTTAGAAGGTCCCTAGTCGTGGGAGTTTCGAGACAGGGCATCGATTCTCCAGAGTAGACTAGTGTATACAGTCGAGACCCCGACGAGGGGCGGTGGCCGGTCTCACAAGCCACTGGTGTCAGTTGGTTCACCTAAGATGTATACAGGTGCTCATTGGGTTATGAGTACACCGGACAGGACTCGCCGGGAACATGCTAGTTGGTCTTATACCTGACGTCAGATAGCAGTTCCCTGGTGACATGTGTACAGGTTAGTTCATCGACCTGGGGATCGTCATTTGTCTCGTGTGAGTTCCCACTGTACTTTGATTACTACCCTACCACGGCTCAAAGGAGTCGTGCAAACAGGTTTTAGTTGGGTACAGTCCCGAGCCACATGGAGGCAGTGAGCGGATCTTCAGGGGTTCGTCTCTCCCGGTATTGGGGGTGAGGTCGCGCTGTGTCTAGGAGAGCCATTACACAAAGCCCTCGGCCGAGACAGGAGATTTACTGGTAGGTATTCCAGTAGTATCTCAGGGTGTTCTGGGCTACACTCCGACACGACTTGGACCGCTTTTGGGGGTCTGACTTTTACCAACCCCCTAGGCCCGCCATGCGATACTCATAGACGAACGGACCGGACTGTACGGATATTGTCACTGACAGGCTCAGTAGGGTGTCAGGATGAGTTCGCTCATCGGCGTCCCTTTTGGTCAATAGCTGGTGGCCCGTCACGTATTGGCTTATACCTCTGACGTGCTAGTGGTTAAATCCACAGCCATAGTATTGACGAGTCTTTAGAGTCCACCACACTTTCAGTTACTTAAGCTTTCGGACGAAACGCTGTAGAGGCCGTATGGAGATATGGCAGCGTCCGATCAGATACGTGCGGTATTGCACGGATCAGGATCGGACAGTTTGTACTAGTGGCCGTATAGTTATATAGCAAGGTTCGATCAGATACGTGCGGTATTGCATGGATCAGGATCGAACGGATATTACTAGCCGGCTTTGGTTTAAGCCGGATCCTAGTTTAGTACAGTGTAGATTTTGTCTCATTGCATTTGTATCCGGTCGGAATACAGATGCGGGTGTGTATGCACAGTATCGGGGTTTTCCTGTAATTTATTACGGGATCAGTTTTCTGAGGTTTCCAGTTTTCATTCCGTTCCGGCCGGTTTTCCTTTGTTCTTTCCCAGCCGGACTTTCCGATGGAGGGGGGTAATTTGCAGTTTTGCAAATTACATTTGGGGAAGGGGTTTCTTGCATATGTGAGATTATGATATGACCATCATCATTTTATTCTCTTTACATCACTTGCATTGTTTATGATGGTTAATCTGAAGAGATTGATTTGGTTAATGATGTGAGGTTTGCTTTGGATGTGGTCACCCTCCACCTTTTCCTACACTCACCTCCCTTCATGAGTTTGATTTTCCTCCACCATTCTCACATGTATATGGCCGGCCACTATGAGAAAAAGAGAGGGAGGTTCATTTCATTTGGTGTGGGAAATTTATCATCCATCTCATTTTTTCCATTGCTACCAAAATCCCCAAGTTCATTTCTCAACCTCATTCCTCCATCAAGGCAACATAACCCCAAAGAGACAAAGCACTACACATTCTACAGCAAATCTTGGGCGCGTCGGCTAGCTAACTTCGCGCCCGAGTTGCCTCGGTATTGAGGTGGGAGCCCGTAAAAGATGCAGACGATGTGGTGCCCTTCCGGCAAGGATGCGACGACCGGAGTTTCCGCGGGAGATCGGGACGACGACGAGAAGACCGGAGGACTCGGATCACTCGGTATATCTCTCACCCTCTCTCTTGTTAGCTAGTATCGGTTAATGGTTACGATCCGGGTATATTGTCCGCGGTAGCGCCAGTTTAAAAGTTAAGAAAAATTTTGATTCCGCATTTTGGCCTCGGATAGACGGTCGGGGCTCTGCCGTGGCGCAACATGGTATCAGAGCCACGCCATTAACCTAGTCTAGCTTGTTCTAGTGTGTTTTACTTTTCCGATCGAACAAAAATTCCAAAACCGCGTTTTCTTCACATCAGTTTTCTGTCGATTTTTCCCGTGCTCTAAAAATTTTTCACGTTGTAGAAAACTGATGTACATGGAATTATAAGCAAACTGCAAAAATTTAGTAACTTGATCCTTTCATAGGACCGCGGAACCGCGGCAATGACCCCTCTTTTGCCACGGTTCCGCCGCAGTATATTGGTTTCATTATACCAATTTTTTTCAGTGGGCTTTTAGGCTGAAAATAGGGGCTTTGGTATACTTTGTTTGGGCCCAGATTTTCTGTGTGTGCTACAGTAAGTACTTGGGGGCCCACTTGGTAATTTTGATCGATCGGATATTTTAAACACATTGGTTCACAGTATTTACATTATATCTGCGACCGTGAATGTCACTTGATCGGTAAATCCTGTCTAACTGCTATAGCCCGGTTGGACGGATTTGCGAACGTGACATTCACGTTGATGTTCTTTGTATTGCTGTGATTATGCGGATCGGTCATGGGGGATAGCCTGGATGCAATGTTAGTACAGTTTTGTTTTATATGTACATTTGATATTGCGGGGCGAGCGTCCGACATGTGGACTGCCGTCACTGCCTGTTTGTATTATTCTTTTGGGGCACGACCTGGTTGCGGTCGATGTACCCGTTGTATGTATATTTTACTTTCTGTACTAGGATTACTCCGCGGAGGGGTGCACGGATAGCCGGGTTATAGAGGGCAACGGGCCCGCATCTCATGGCATTGAGACGGAGGGGGCTTCACTCTAGGATTGGCGGGCTATTCGCCGCACTCGTAGGGGGTACAGGTTGACCCAGGAGGGGTGCCCAAGTTACCGGATTCCATGAAGTGCTGGGTGGTCCATTCACGGTGCTGAAGGGGGCTGCCTCGCTTCTGGTTTTGGCGGGTGACTTGCCTCGCCCGTAGGGGTCTAGGTTTTCATTGCACAGGCTATCCACACGACCAGGGGAACGTCGGGTTTCAGCAGCGGCTCTGTGAAACCCGGGGCTTCCAGATTTCTGTATTGTTCTGTGATGCTGTATATTTCTGTGATGTTGTTTTTTATCACGCCTTGAGCGAATATAATATATTGGTATATATATTAGTAGATGGTGTATATGTTTTACATCCGCGCTAGTCCAGTCCCCGCTCTGTCGTTAGTTAGCTAACCTAACGGGTAATGACGGGACCCACTGGCGAATGCGGATGGCATATACGTACATCAGTATATTTTCGTTCTTTGTGGTGTGATCAATTGATGGGACTGCATTGATTCGGATCAATGCAAGATAAACAAACCTATTCTGATGTTGTTGGAACACTTTTTCAAAAGGCTGTTATTGCAAGGACGTTCACTTTTGTTTTGCATCGTGGTATTCATTTGGAATATCCTGCTCCTCAGTCTCCCTTCACCGGGAGTGACCCCTTGGACAGAAGTTTGCGTCAGGGCATTAACTTCACTATAGCCGATTACTTTTTCTTTGCATCGTGGTATTCAGTTGGAATATCCTGCACCTCATTCTACGGGGAAAGAGCCGAGATCCCTTCACCGGGAGTGACCTCTTTAGTAAAGGTTTTCGTCACTATATTTTCTAAAAGGTTATCCATTTCCTTCAACGATATCAAGTTCATTACGTTAAAGGTTTTTCGCCAAAAACCAGTCATAGCCCTCCATCATTTCAGATTAGTATTACTTAGTATTCGTGCTGCGTTTGTCGTGCATTGCCGAGGCGTAGTGTTCGGTAGCTATGTAGTGCTTTTCTGTCACATGGATAAGTGGATTGGTTAGGACAGTCGTACGGTCTTGTTGGCATTGTCAAGGACTCGTACGGGTGGGTTTAACGCAATCAAGATAATGACGGGTAGAACTTGACTAGGACTCTTTGATTTGTTGGCATTGTCATGGTCACTTGGGTCCTAGGGGTAAAAATCACGTCGGGTGTTTCAAAAGAACTGAAACTTGCAAGGCATGCGCATACCTTCTGGAGTGTGGTGACTTGAGTGGATTCTGTCAAGTTATCATGCGATGATAGTTGGATCCCGATTCCCACTGATGAGTTAGTTTACTCCTCGGGTGACCCCGACCAATTCTTCTCTCAGGTTTGGAGGAGAATTTGAGGTTACAGTGGGAGGTTTCCAGATTAGATAAAGTGATAACCATTCTGATCTAGGTTAGAGTGCAAGCTGAGTGTTTCTTTTCTCTCTCTCTTTGGCAGCGACCATTGACCCGACCCTAGACTATGACTCAGTGACCAAGTTGACCGAACCTTCTTAACACTGGCTTTTGGTTTGTCAGAGTTGCAAACCTCATTGCCACTCCTACTTTTACCCTTTTCTCCAGGACACCCCGTATTACTACGAACGTCTACTTCCATTGGACAAAACCATCGTATGGTTATATACGAACTCGAAGGACTTCGAGGATGGTTTCTGGTTCTGGAGAAAACGAATAGGATTATTCAGTTGTCTTTTCTTTTCACCTTCTCTCATTGCGTGTACTCCTTGGTTTAGGAGATAGTACACCTATTACGCAAATTGGATAGTCTTCTTCCAAACCATAGGCAGGTGCCGAACGGTGGGGAATGAAGAAAACCAATTAGCATAACGATGGTGTACAGAAGGTATTAAGTTAAGACAAAGCAAGGGATTGGTAAGAGGGCAAAGTAAATTGCGACTGCTATTCACGACCGAACTAAGTATTTCTTCGCCAATCCTAAATCACCTTTGTATTTCTCCAGGACACTCTGTATCACTACGAAGATCCCAAGTTTATTGGATAATCCATCGTATGGTTATATACGAACTCGAAAGGAACTTGTTCCAGTTCGGGGATGGATTCTGGTTCAGGAGAAATAGGAATAAGGTTTATTCGGTTGTCTTTTATCTTCACCTTCTCTCTCTTTGCGAGTGCTCCTAGGATTAGGACAATACACCTTTTATGCTTATTGGATAGTCTTCTTCCAAACCATAGGCTGGTGCCGAACGGTAGGGAAGGAAGAAAACCATTTGGCCTAACGAGGTGTGCAGACGGTAATGACTAAAGACATATAAAGGGATTTGGACAGATGGAAAAGAGATATACGGTTACAGTTGTGAATCTGGATAATGGTAGAGGCATTACTAGGAATACCAGGATACCCCATCGAAACATTTCAATGTTTCAGTTCAACTGTGTACTGTTAAAAGAAAACTGATTTCCCGATTAGACACTTGCTCCAGGGTATGTATTTACCAGGTTGGATTCTCACATCTGTATGGTTTTACAGATGATGAGTGGGAGTAAGTTATTGGGAATTAGGTGACCATCCTCATTATATCGGGATTCGTTGTAATTGGTGATAATTGAGGAAGCCACCTGGGTTGTTTGCCGGTCGGCAAATATTTGGTTTTGAATATCCGTTGTTATGCACCAATTTCAAATTGATATATCTGTACGTCTATTTTTATAGAGTGAGATGTACCTTTTTGAAATTATGTCTATGACATTTACCTATATCAGTGGATGGTTAGGTAAGGAGCATTGAATAGCGGTGTAATTCTTCTTAACCATAAGTACAGTTTTCAACCTACGACACACAGTGAATGAGTTATCAGACTCAAGGGAATTGTACAGAGTATTGTATGTTGTCCAGCGTCCATCAGGACAGAGGGGTTGGTCCTTATACTATATTCGCTTTACTTATGACTTCTCTAGTTTTTAGACAGCTGTTTCGTGGAAACACAGGGTCCGAATTTTGAGAAATTATAGGTATTTGAATAAAGTAGAGAACCAAGTATTGCAAGTATCGGGATTCTTCAAAGTGATCGAAGATGTAGATACTTGTGTATGGTGTTCAGTTGATAGTAATGGTTAAGAGAACTTGCTTCTCTTTCAGGTTACTCATAATTGGAAGCATTCCTATGTTGAATAACGCTGATCGGCCTCCTTCCATTTAGTTGACATGCACTCGAGACAGCTGGATGATTTGAATCTGGTTCAATTAAATCAGTGCCTCTGTTTCTATATTGGATATAGAACAGTTCATGTCTTGACATTGTTAAGATACGGGGAGTTGTCCGGCTTATGCTTAAAACCAGACACTGGACAACTCAAGGCACGTTTCTGTAATGGTTGTTTGTGGGTTGACCCAGGCTATGACGAGGGTTGACTTTCTACCATCTGGAAGATCAATAGTGATATTGTTCTTAACTCGCCACATTTTTAAAAGAAATGGATTTTTCAGAAAACAGTAGTGGGAGTATGGTAGAATTGGAATCGATTCCAGAACCGCAAACGATTACTGAAGATTTCATAAGAACCTAAAGATTCAATCTGGCTTGACAATCCATTAGTCACTCCGCAGATATGGTGGGTAACCTCAGGCACTCGAGAGGTACTTCGGTATGCTCAAGGACGGTGGCAGGGAGGTTCTTGTTTACCCAGACTTGCCATTGCTGTTGTTCCAGACTGTGAAACCCGGCAGGAGGATGAGTATAGCGTCGTTCTGAACTTGCTTCAGAATTGTACGTGTATATGACTCTGCCAGAGGGTTGTCGTAGTCAGTGGGAGCAGCGGAAGCATTGGTGGACAGTTGGCTTATGTCTATTTATAGACTAAAGCAGATATAGCGGAGATAGATCATCTATTTCTGACATGACAGTCATAGGTTTGACTTCATCAGAATAGGGGATGGATCTGTTGAGAAGGTAGTAGGGTGTGATGTCCTGGTTTTGGATGACATACACAGAGTAGGAAAGGAAACTCCTATACTACGATCGGTTATACTTTGGTTGTCACACAGTGGTTTCTCCACACAGGACTTGGATATAATATCAGACATTCTGGTTACTAGATCTATGGTTTTAGATCTAGATTTGGGTGGTTTCCTAATCTGGGTACCTTGACAACATTCTATGAGTATTTAGAATGGACGACTCCTGGCATGGTAGTGTACCTGCAGATGATGGAGTCACCCTCTCTAAAGGTGTTTTACAGACTAAAGGGGAGAGGGATACGCATGATTGACAGATCACTTGCTTAGGCAATTGAGTCAATCATGAGATGTCAAGTACCACACCAGATGTTGTTCTTGCAGTAGGTGCAATAAGCTGATATTAATCCAATCCTGGAGAAACAGTCGGAAGCAGTTTTAGAACATAAGTTGATGTTCTAGGGATATGAAAACGACAGCCTCTTTTAGGAGACAGTTATCATTCCAGGCTTCCAAGGTGACATGGATGGCAGAGTGGCTGTCAGAGTTAGAGTTTCTCCTTCCGACGAGGGGCAGTATTTTGGACAGGTGGTCCAAGGCAATTCTGAGGGAGGCATGGCGCTGGGTACTGATTAAGTTCAGTTATCGATACAGTCTAAGAAGTTTGGATTTGGAGTTCATTTATGAGCTAGGTCCCATCAGATATCCAGACATACTCTAAGACAGGTATTGCTCATTTCGGGAGATGGCTTTCTCTGCGAACTTGAGATATATAGAGAGACATAGAAAGAAACATCACAACGGATCCACTCACTGAGGCTATTCCTCGAACGCAATAGTTTCGCAAACGAGCTTTGTGAGACTGACTAGTAGAGGAGTTGGGTGTTCGGTATCACACGGGCTGTGAGTATGCGACATCGCAATAATTAGCCTTGAGTGCAAGTGGGAGATTGCTGGAGATAGTGCCCTCAGAGTCAATTATTGGATCACAGGCACGTGATTGCAATGATTGAGGGAGGACCTATCCCGGTAGGACAGTCTTACTCGAGATGATAGTATGCTATCTGGTTTACCTTTATCATCGTGTACTGCTTCAGTTGATCTTACAGGTCGCTATTACACGCTGATAGAGCCCCTAGGATTCTTGCTTGACTGCCGGCAGTATGATGGTGATCATATACGTGAGAGCTGGTGGTCTATAAGCACATCCTTAAAAGGTCCCTAGTCGTGGGAGTTTCGAGACAGGGCATCGATTCTCCAGAGTAGACTAGTGTATACAGTCGAGACCCCGATGAGGGGTGGTGGCCGGTCTCACAAGCCACTGGGGTCAGTTGGTTCACCTAAGATGTATACAGGTGCTCATTGGGTTATGAGTATACCGGACAGGACTCGCCGGGAACATGCTAGTTGGTCTTATACCTGACGTCAGATAGCAGTTCCCTGGTGACATGTGTACAGGTTAGTTCATCGACCTGGGGATCGTCATTTGTCTCGTGTGAGTTCCCACTGTACTTTGATTACTACCCTACCATGGCTCAAAGGAGTCGTGCAAACAGGTTTTAGTTGGGTACAGTCCCGAGCCACATGGAGGCAGTGAGCGGATCTTCAGGGGTTCGTCTCTCCCGGTATTTGGGGTGAGGTCACGCTGTGTCTAGGAGAGCCATTACACAAAGCCCTCGGCCGAGGCAGGAGATTTACTGGTAGGTATTCCAGTAGTATCTCAGGGTGTTCTGGGCTACACTCCGACACGACTTGGACCGCTTTTGGGGGTCTGACTTTTACCAACCCCCTAGGCCCGCCATGCGATACTCATAGACGAACGGACCGGACTGTACGGATATTGTCACTGACAGGCTCAGTAGGGTGTCAGGATGAGTTCGCTCATCGACGTCCCTTTTGGTCAATAGCTGGTGGCCCGTCACGTATTGGCTTATACCTCTGACGTGCTAGTGGTTAAATCCACAGCCATAGTATTGACGAGTCTTTAGAGTCCACCACACTTTCAGTTACTCAAGCTTTCGGGCGAAACGCTGTAGAGGCCGTATGGAGATATGGCAGGGTCCGATCAGATACGTGCGGTATTGCACGGATCAGGATCGGACGGTTTATACTAGTGGCCGTATAGTTATATGGCAAGGTTCGATCAGATACGTGCGGTATTGCACGGATCAGGATCGAACGGATATTACTAGCCGGCTTTGGTTTAAGCCGGATCCTAGTTTAGCACAGTGTAGATTTTGTCTCATTGCTTTTGTATCAGGTCGGAATACAGATGCGGGTGTGTATGCACGGTATCGGGGTTTTCCTGTAATTTATTACGAGATCAGTTTTCTGAGGTTGCCAGTTTGCATTCCGTTCCGGCCGGTTTTCCTTTGTTCTTTCCCGGCCGGACTTTCCGATGGAGGGGGGTAATTTGCAGTTTTGCAAATTACATTTAGGGAAGGGGTTTCTTGCATATGTGATATTATGATATGACCATCATCATTTATTCTCTTTACATCACTTGCATTGTTTATGATGGTTAATATGAAGAGATTGATTTGGTTAATGATGTGAGGTTTGCTTTGGATGTGGTCACACTCCACCTTTTCCTACACTCACCTCCCTTCATGAGTTTGATTTTCCTCCACCATTCTCACATGTATATGGCCGGCCACTATGAGAAAAAGAGAGGGAGGTTCATTTCATTTGGTGTGGGAAATTTATCATCCATCTCATTTTTTCCATTGCTACCAAAATCCCCAAGTTCATTTCTCAACCTCATTCCTCCATCAAGGCAACATAACCCTAAAGAGACAAAGCACTACACATTCTACAGCAAATCTTGGGCGCGTCGGCTAGCCAACTTCACGCCCGAGTTGCCTCGGTATTGAGGTGGGAGCCCGTAAAAGATGCAGACGATGTGGTGCCCTTCCGGCAAGGATGCGACGATCGGAGTTTCCGCGGGAGATCGGGACGACGACGAGAAGACCGGAGGACTCGGATCACTCGGTATATATCTCACCCTTTCTCTTGTTAGCTAGTATCGGTTAATGGTTACGATCCGGGTATATTGTCCGCGGTAGCGCCAGTTTAAAAGTTAAGAAAAATTTTGATTCCGCATTTTGGCCTCGGATAGACGGCCGGGGCGCTGCCGTAGCGCAACACTATCTAATCTGGATGGCTCCCACTGTTTTTGTCAAATCTTCCTTCAAACCCTAAAAGGTAAGACTAGCCGGGATTAGTTACACCCTACAAGTTTTCCAATCGTTCAGCCAGGCAGGTATTTGTACTCCGAGGGAGTCTCCCCATGCTTTCTCATGGAACTAATTAAATAACCACGTTTCCGCAGGGGCGTAACAACGTTAACACCTTTCTTAGACACCTACTTGATCAGCTAATTGTAAAGTGCAAAACTCTCCCAGGAGTAACTCTTACTCATAGTGGGTATCGGGATCCAACTATCTCATAGAAGGCATGCAATCTCATTGCGACTTTTTCAACACTTGAAATTCCCGATAATGTTTTTTCCCCTAGCAACTTATGACCTTGGCTATGGTCAACAAATCATAAGCGCTAGCCAAGTTGAACTCGTCATTTCCTGATGGAATTAAACCCACCTGTACAACCCTTGGCTATGGTCAACAAAGCCGTACGACTACTCTAATCCAATCGCATCATATGCTTGCAGATAAGCACTAATTTGCTACCGCACACTACACCTTGGCTATGGTCAACAAACGTAGCACGAATACTAAATAGCACTTATCTGAATTGATGGAGGGATACGATAGGTTTTTAAGAAAACCTTTTGCTTAATGAACTTGGTATCGTTGTAAAATCAAGTGATTTGAAAAGGAGTGGTTTAAGCTCCGCTTTTAAAATCGAGTTTTTCAAAATAAACCGAGTGGGTTGTAGCATATGCTGGCCTTTGATAAAGTGGTCACTCCCAGTGAAGGGATCTAGGCTCTTTCCTCATCGAATGAGGTGCAGGATATTCAACAAGGAATACAGCTATGCAAAGCAAGAACTAGAGCTACCTTTTTGAAAATTTGATTACACAACATCATTAGGTTTCTTTCCTTTTCATTAATCTCATTAATGAAGTCTCATCATTTATGTTTCCTAAACAACACAGATAAAGAAACGAAAATACAATGTACGCTTATGCCATCCGCATTCGCCACGGGGTCCCGTCATACACCGTTAGGTTACTTAACTACCAGCAGAGTAGGGGCAGGACTAGCTCGGGTGCAAAATATAAGAAAAGTTTATTATATATCATATATATAATATAAACATTTGTCTCACGCGGTTACATGATCTCATCACAGAACATTGCAGCAGAAGTCAACATATGAAATATTGGATATATTAGGAGGTCCGTATTTTAAATTAAGCCAGAAAAAAATACGGATTCCACAGTCGTGATGAATAGCCAAACCCACATCCCTAGACCCTTACGAGAGCGGAAAGCAACCCTGCCAATTCTAGAGTTAGGAGACCTGGTCTCGACTCCTCAAGATGGTCTCCCACTGGACTCTGGAATCCGGTTACTTGTTCTCACCGCCTTGGGTCTATCCTAATGCGGAAAAGTAAATAATATACATCAATGGTGACATCATCCTCAACCCGGAAGTGTCCCAATAAAAGAATATCACATAAAAAATTTTACATGAATGAAAATGAAAAACTCTTATCTCACGCAAAAACTCCCGACTATTCAAACATGACGATCCAATATAACATATCACAGCAACACATAACATCACATGTCATCAACGTAAGAAAATATGCGCATCCCAATTGTTGTTGACGTATAGCAACGAAACCGGTGATACACTACATATTACACTTACGGTCGCAGAAAAGAAAACGAGAACTACAATAATTGGAATCCGCAACATCCTTAGACATCATAAACCCGAAATATCACATACTTTCGATTTCATGCCTAACCGTATAAATTCCTTAGACATTATAAACCCGGAATATCACATATTCCGAATTTCATGCCTAACGTTATAAACCTGGCATTTTAGTCTCAAATTGAAAACACTTTTCAATAACTAGTCGGGCAATTCAACAAGATTCCCGACAAGTGATCGAATGCTCGTCAGAAACATTAGTAGACAGCCGCACCTTGATGTCGTCGATGAAGTGCACTTAGGCGGAACACCGCGGCCGCGAGCACCCGAACGGATGCTTTCGGCAACAGGGTTCTCCTAGAGTCACTTGGTCAGGGTGATGCGGCGTAGCTATCTATTAGTGTTACCCAGCGAGTGTTCGCGTACAGTATGAGATTGCGATGGAGTTTTGATCCGAATCAAAACCCCACGGCAACCGATCAAAAGAGACTAAATTGCTAGATTCACAAAACACTAATTAGTTTTCACAAAACTAATTATTATGGATTCCAAATATTGTATCACAAATCATAGATATCTAGACGATGTTAAATATTTCGATCGATTTATCAAACACCCAAAATTCCCAAAGATCTCAGCACTTGAGTCTCACTTAAAAATACCCAGAGAGCGCAACTAGTACCTATGGATTAGCACAAGAAGGCACATTCCCTGCCTCACCAATAGCGCCGCGGAACCGTGGCAAAATCCATGGTTTGGCTGCGGTTGCGCGACCGTTTGGTCGAGTTGCGTGCTCGTTTTCCTTGGGGATCCATAGAAAACCCTACACAATTTTCTGCATATTTTTAAATTAAAAAATTCCAACTTTTGAAATTTTTTCCAGAAACCCGGATATTAAGGTTTAGAAAAGTCGATCAAACACTTTAATTTCACCTAGACTACTCCTAATGCTCTAGCTTGGTTCTGATACCACTGTTGGAGTTCATTAGCACGACCACTAGGTTTTAGCAAGCATCGAGTATGCAATTTTAAAAGTCTAGAGTGCTAAGCGACACCATCCAAGAATCGAACTAGAGAATTAGGGTTTTATAAAGCATGTAAACAAACTTTACACTAAGTGAACAAGGAATACAACCTTTGTAGACCGGTCCTTCACTTCTAAAGCTCCACGTAGTAGTTCCTTAGATCTAATTAGTGGTCCCCGAACTCTTCTTAGTCTCCACTATGCGAAAGGAATGAGCTTGCTTAAGGATCTTCGAGGCCGAAGATGATCTGCGTCGAAGAATCTCTAACTCAAGCTACCTCTTCACTAATTGAGGAATTAGTGAAGTAAACGACCTATACTAAATGGCTAGTTTGGTATAGATTGATGAAGTAGGAATTTTTCTCACTTTAGAATTAATTTTCACTTTTTCTTTTTCACCTCACTCAAAATCTAAAGAGCAAAGAAGGAGATGAAGAAGATCATCAAATGTGAACCCTTGGGTGAAAAAATATCTCAAGAGATATTAGTAGAGAGTTAACCATGGCTAAACATAATGGTTGGGTTAATAAATATCTGGAGTAAAAAAAAATTAGTGGACAAAATCAAGGCTTCTACATGCGTCCACAAGCATCATAAACCATGCCAATTTCCACCTAATTTTGATTTATCCCTTAATAATTAAATCCCCAAATTATCTTTAGTTTGGTATGAGTCTCATACACCCTTGTCCAATGTATCATCAAGCATGACACAAAATTAAATACATTAATATATATCACATATATATTTAAATGTATTAGTAGAAAAGAAATTCTTAAGTGAGCTAATATTAGTTAATATATATTAATATATCAAATATATAATTATATATTAAATTATTAAATCAATATTTGATTTAATAATCCGGCTATATCACATATAACCGACTAATATCATTTATATCAACTTATCGAATCAACACTTGATTCAATAACCCGGTTATATCACATATAGCCGATTGATATCATATATTGTGAGATTAGAATACGGTGTCACATACACGTATTAATCTCGGTTCCGCACATATCACATATGTTCCCTACTTCGTTTCTCTTGAGCTAGGAAACCTCTGTGTAGGACTCTAAAAACTTGTCAATACGCTAGCAGTAGGTAATGATCATATCAGTCACCCACAAGCCGTTAGCGGTACTAGCTGGACGTAATGGCTACCCAGGTATTGAGCGATCAGAAGATCAACAAGAAAGCTTGTCCAATCTCCCGTGAATCCAGTAAGTAACACTACCGTATAGTCCAGTCTCTTCGTCTAATATGGCGCATATCGAGTCTAGGGGTGGTAAACGTCAGACCCAAATAACTTGATAAGTCATGCCGATGTGAGGCTCATAACGGGTCGAGAAACTACTGATCACACTTACCAGTAAATCTCATCATCAGCCCTGGCCAGGGACTTCCTATTATAGCCAATCGAGCATAGCACAACATCAACTCCCAATACCGGGAGAGACGAAATCCCTCCTATTGCTCATTGCCTCCATGTGACTCAGGACTGTACCTAAAATCCATATGTTTGCACGCTCTCTTGAGAGTGGTAGGGAGGAAATCAAAGCACAATACGAATCATACAAGACTCTATGACGATCTTGGGTCTACAGACTAAGCTGTACCAGTGTCACCAGAGAACTGCTATTTGATGATAGGTTTAATAGCATCTAGGACTTCTCGGCGAGTCCTGTTCGGTGTACCCATTCTCCAATGAGCGCTGGTTTACAATCTTTGATGTCAAACACCAATGGATATGGGATCATCCATCGCCCCATACAGGGTCAAGAAACGTACACACTAGTCTACTCTGGAATATCAATACCCTGTCTCGATACTCCCTCGACTAGGAAAATTAAAGGATGAACTTGTGGACTACCCTCGCCCCATTAGTATGGTCTGCATCATAGTCCTGGTTGTCAAGTACACATCCTAAGGGATTTATCAACATGTAACAAAGAGACTGTATAATGATACAAGTGTACATGTTAAGATAAAGAGCAACCAGATAGCATACTATCATATCGAGCAAGAAAGTCCTCTCTATATATGTCCAAGCATCCAATATAATATACAACCATGTACAATAATGGCGTCTAGAGCATACATATAACTAGCGGCTTAATACATATTGATTGATTCTATAGATTTGGAAAAGAAGTGTGCCGTAAATAAAGTTAACCGTAATCAATAACGGTGTCGCGAATAGCAAGCGAAATGAGTACGGGTCGTCCTCTGGGAAACGTCGAATCTTTTGTCTTGCTTTAGACGAGTTGATTAAAAGAAAAGGTGATTGATTGTAGATCTACGATATACGGATGTAGAATCTATAAAGAAGAGGCTTGTAGGGTTCATAGAATTTAGTAGTAATGGATGATTAACTAAAGATTACTCCTTTTATCTTTTAATAGATTTAAAATCAGATCGATAGTGATGAATGTGGATTAGGGTTCTTTTGGAAGAAACTAGGGTTTTCCCACTCTTAACCCTTATCCTTGCATTGATCTATATTCATGTCTAGTTGTTCAGTCGATAAAACTGCACATTTGTACTACATTTTTCCTACCATTTTTATATTAAAAAAGGACTTTAATATGATATATTATACATATGAGGGTTTATGTGTAAAAACATTATTTTCCATGTGTTAATATATTTTTATTATCATTTGGTAGGAAAATGTATGCAAATAAAATTATTGATCTAATCCTAGTAGAACAAAGTCTACTAAAATCTTATTTGAGTTGTTGTGCAGAATATTTCCAAGTTGTTTTGAAGAAATCAATTTGTTGAAGAAAACTTGCCAAATTAAGAGAACAAAACTTGGAGATCAAGTCTGGCAGTGATTATGAGAAGATTTCAAAGATACAAAGATTCCAGAGGAGCCCACATGTCATAAGAACAGAGCCCCTGAAGTTTGATGAACGGCAGAGATTAAATGGCCGCGGATCCGTGGCCTTACCCACCTTGTGCCGCGGATCCGCGGCAAGATTGAGGGATCAATTGCTGAAAATTTGGGGCATGAATCTCTGACATATTTTACCAAGTTTCCAACTAAAAGATTCTGGCTTTGCACTATAAAAGAGCACCGAGAGCCTCTTGGAAAAGCTATCAAGCCGACGAGATCACGAAGTCCAAGACGGCTCACGCATCCAGGCTGATCATCAACGGTTCATCTACCTCCTTAGAAGAGATCGAGAAGCAAACTAGGTTTTTGTAATCATTTTCTAAGGAATAAAAGTGTACTTGATCTTGTTGATTAATAAAGGTAGTTCTTTTTCTTATTCTATTTCTTCGTAGTTTAATTATGCAATTTCTCTCTTTCTTTTCATCTTCTTCTCCCAACATGCGCGAGTAATTCTCCGCTTGTTAGGGTTCGTAGGATTAGGGTAGGCTAATGGACGATGAAAATAATTAAACCCTTTTTAAGTCCTATAAAGTTTAGGAACTTTATCAAAAGAATCATTAACATCCTAATCGGGCGCGCTAGTAATTCTTTGCTAGTTCCGACCGCGATTAGAGATTAGATTAATGATTGTTTTGGTAAAGGCTAAATATGAACGGAGTTCCGTGTCGAGATAAGGGTTACGAGTGGGATTCCTTTTCCCTCCAGAAACCCTAATCTACACGCATCACCGTCGTTCTAGTTCTAAATCTATTAATGGATAAAAAGGGTAACTTTTAATTAATCGTCCATAACTACTAAATCCTAACGAGCCCTACAAGCCCTCTTATTATATTAATTACATCTTTAAAATAATCTAGATCTATATTTTATATTCTTGTTTAACATAGATCTAGAAATCTTTCTATAAAATTATTTATCCCTCCTCTCTTTCTCAACACATCTAAAGTAAAAGTAAAAGGTTCCACGTTTCCCAGAGGACGACCCGTACTCATCTCGGTCTAGCTACGTTCGACACCGTTATTGATTGCGGTTAAACTACAAACACAAATTTTCACATCAATCAAATGGCGCCGTTGCCGGGGATACGTGCGTAATTTTTTATTTTTACTATTTGTGTTGAATTCTTAGACGAGCCATATCATTATTAAAACAAAACTGCAAATTGCATATTTAACGATTTGTGCGTGGATTTTTGCAAGGAGATCTGGAGTCACAGAATTGAGAAAAACAGGAAACAGAGACATTTTTAGAGATCCAGAGGAGCAAAGGAGATCACAGAAAAATTTTCAGCAAGCGATCCATCCACCTCGCGGCGGAACCGCGGCACAAAGGTGCTTCCTGCGGCTGAAACGCGGTAGCTTGGAAGGATTAGGGCTACAGAACTCTCTGGTAAGATTCTCAACTCCTTCTCTCTCTCCTCAAATCCAATAAAATCTATTTTCTGCTGGATTCTTTGCAAAATTGCGCCGCTCAAAAATCTTTTTGCAAAAGTTTTGTGATTGGTTTTGTTTTGCATATTTAATACGGACTTTAAGGGGCAAAGACCAAATCAAGATTAGGTGGGGATTTCATCACCCTTCCTAAGCCCCACAAATCACAAACTGAGCATATAGATCAACCCTTCATTAACTTAAAAAATATCTAGACCAGACTCTAAGGACTGTCGCGCTCAATAAGGACAGAGGAAGGTCGTGGGTAATCTATCGTTTATCCGCATTACTTTTGTAGTACCAAGGCAAGTGTGACAAAGGCTAGTGGTTTTTAATTAGGCCCACGACGTGGTTCCTTCCCACTTACCTGGCACTTACCTGGCTACAAGGGTAGTACGGAGGCGGTAGAGGATTTATCATGCGGCTTGTCCTTTGGAAGTCTAGGAGCGGTCTAGAGACTGGACCTAGGTGACCTTAGTTCTAGGGTTGCTTGTGCATCTTAGGGAGATTTGTCTTGAGTCCCACTTTTTCAAAACAAGCCAATTTTAAATCACACACACGCTGCCACTTGCACTAAACCCGCTTAGTGCAAGCTCGGCTGGACACGGGATCCTAGTGCCCGTCTTGTCCGCGTTCCGACTATCGATGCCGAAGTCGGTACTTCTTCATCTTCTTTTCCCCCACCACACACCACATCAACCATGATGGACGGCACTCCATCAGAGTATAACACAACGCTGCCACCGCCCGGAGGTGCGCAGAATCCACCGCGCATCTCTCTCCAAGAGAGATGCTATCCTATCCGTGGTCCTCTTCCTACTTGTCTATCCCTTCCACCACCTAACGGGGATAATTTCGAAATTAAACCCCACTACATCAACTTGCTCCCCAAATTTCACGGGCTTGAGTCGGAAGACACGTACGTTTTCATCACCAAATTCGAGAACGTATGCGCAATGATGGGTACTTCACAATTGACCTTAGATGCTATGCGCTTACGTCTTCTCCCATTCACACTGTGCGACTTGGCAGAAAAATGGCTTTATAATACTGCCGCACACTCTATCGCTAATTGGGATGAATTCGTCGTAGCATTTCTTAAGAAGTTTTACCCAAATCATAAGACTGCACATATTAGGAGCGAGATCAACCAGTTCACCCAGCTTCCCAATGAACCATTTTGGAAGTGCTTTGAACGTTTCAAAGATCTGCTTGTCCAATGCCCCCATCACGGAATACAAAGATGGGATTTATGTCGGATTATATATGAGGGCATTAATCCAGCGACAAAGCAGATGCTTGAAACAATGTGTCAATGCAATTTCATGTCTAAAGATGACGGTGAAGCATGGAAATATCTGGAAGATCTCGCTGAACACACGTTGCAGTGGGAAAGCGTAAGACCACCTTCAACTAAGGGAGGTATTCACCAGCTCGATGTTTCTATCGCAGTAAAAGCCGAAATGGCAGCAATTCAGAAGAAACTCGATGCTATTGAAAACAAGTTCTCATCATTTCAGGTCAGGCTTCCTAAGACCGTCTGTGGTTGTTGTTCGGATCCTTCACACTTAACGGAAGAATGTCCTATGAATGCATCGTTTCAAGCTAATGCTACTTTTCAGCAGCAACCTAGAAACGACCCTTATTCTTCCACGTACAATCAAGGATGGAGGAATCATCCTAACTTTGCTTGGAATCAAAACCAACAAAGCAATTATCAAAGACCTCCTCCACAGCAACCACAACCACAGAATCAGCCCCCCTTTCAGTCACAGAATTTCCAAAATCCGGCCAACATTTCTACACCACAAGTGGCCGGTATTGACAACTCACTTGCACAAACTTTGGATAAGTTCATGAAACAATCCATGCAAAATTTGGCTGAGATGAGGTCCTCTATTGATGCCCTAACGAAAAACTCCTCCTCCCATGGTGAGAGTATTAAATCAATAGAAAACCAAATCGCACAGTTAAACGCCGCAATGAGTGCGAGAGAGAAAGGGAAACTCCCATCTCAACCCCTACCGAATCCTGGCCATTCACAAAATCATAATGTGAATGCCGTCACTACGTTGAGATCGGAGAGAGTGCTGAACAACCAAGTGGGTGAGCAAGTTGATGATAGTGACACATTTGATACCCCTTCTTCTTCTTCTTCCCCTAATTCATCTAGTCTTCCACCTTCACCCGAGCCTATTCTCCGTTTTCCCCAAGGCTCAAACCCTTCGCCCATTTCACCAAATCTATCTAATTCGATTCCCACTCCAGTTTTGGGATCGAATCCATCCCCACAATCCTCTCCAATGTTGGACCAAACCCTTATTGATAAAGCACCTTATCCAAACAGGTTAAGGAGCAACAGACCAAGTCCACAAATGGACAAGATTGTGGAAATTTTTAAGCAAGTTAACATAAACATTCCTCTCCTCGATGCTATTCAACAAGTTCCGTCATATGCAAAAATCTTAAAGGACTTGTGCACTAGGAAGAGAAAAGTTCAAGTACCAAAAAAAGTTTTCCTTGCGAGTAATGTGAGCACTGCTTTTACACAACAACTACCCAAGAAACGAAAGGACCCCGGAAGTCCTACAATTTCTATTTCTATTGGGGGTAAAAATATTAATCATGCTCTACTCGATCTAGGTGCTAGTGTTAACTTGCTTCCGTATTCGGTTTATGAGCAATTAGGGATCGGAGAGTTAAAACCTGCGCATTGCACTCTTAAGATGGCCGATCGATCTATCACCCAACCAAGGGGTGAGCTAGAGGATGTGTTAATCAAAGTTGGGGAATTCATATTCCCTGTGGACTTTATCGTTATAGATACACAACCTGTGGCAAACCCACGCAATCAAATCCCGGTGATACTCGGTCGACCCTTTTTGGCCACTTCCAACGCAGTAATCAATTGTAGAAACGGCTCTATGACCCTATCCTTTGGAAAGAAGTCAATTGAGTTTAACATTTACAAGTTGGGAAGTGAACCCTCCGAACCCTATGCTCATGTGTGTTCTGTCGAATTAATGGATGTCGACAGCAGCGAATTTGATCACCCCATTTTTTCTGATGACATTATTTTTCGGGGTATCGATGAAAGCTTTGAGGAAATTTTCGCTGATGAACTCGCATTTTTACAAGACACGGGTGTTGAGATGAATCAACTCCAAGATGAAGAAATTGGACCTCCACCCCCTCTTTTGGACAATCATGATAATGCGAGTAATCCATCATTACTATCACTGTGTCGTCTCTCCAAATTGAGACGCAATCATTTTCCATTACACCTCTTGTCACCTCCCCACTTCTTCACGTCAAAAGGTGACATGTTCTTCCACCAACCTTGGTGCTTCATCGATAAAATTTTTGAATGGTTGGTGTTGACCTTCGGTCTTTGCAAAGCTTGGCATTGACCAATAACCTTGACCCCCTCATGTGATTTTAAAGATTAAAATTGTTTAACTCAAGTTTGGGGGAGGGCTGGTATATTTTGGGCTCTTGAAAGAAAATGATTTTTACAAAATTGTGAGCCTAAAATAAGTTTGGAGGAGGATTTTCACTTTCATATATTCTTTCCCCCATTAATAATTTCCTCCCAAGTCTACAGGTTTTTTGAGCTTAACGGATGACATCAGTGAGGACACTGCTGTAAACAGGTTTGGGGGAGGTTTGTGCTTATACTTTGCATTATACTATATTAAAGCACAATTTTTTTTTTGATAATAAAAGAGTAGAAAGTGAAAAATTACATCCAAAAGATAGGAATAATTTAAGAAAACCAAGAAAATTAGAAGTTTTCTTAAACGAACTAGTAATAAGTAGTTATGAGCTGTTGTCCCAAGGGTTAGTAAGATGAAGGAAGTCACTAATCCGAGGATAAAAATAAGTCTGAAAAATAGTTTCTATTCTGGAAGCCAAACATTTGAATGTTGATTCCCTACTATATGCACTTACACACGTCTTGAAACTTGGGATAGTAGAGGATACCTTGAAATGCTCTTGTCTAAAAGCCAAAGTATGAAGAAAATAAAAAAAAATGAAGAAAATATGAAAATAGTGAAAAGAAAAAATGAACACTGGTTTTGTTATCGCTAAGGCAGCAATAAAAAAATATAGCGAGGGTGCCTCTTCACCTAGTGCCCTAAGGTCAACTGGTCTGGGAGTCACTGCTAAGCCTTAGGTGGTGCAAGACGAGGAAACTATTATCACCTAATCAGCAAGCACATGAGTAATCGGTTGGTTAGTACCTCAAGAAGTATTAACGGTCGCATGAAAATGTGTGAGCAAATCTTTAATATTCATTAAATTAAAAAGTACTAAGGTAGATGGACAAGAGTATGATAGCTTGAATTGAATTCTCCGAGTGTAGGGATGTCCATTTCACACACGTGGGGTTATATGATCAATGTTTGGATGAAAGGTAGGAATGAAGAATATAGACGATGTTTTATTGAGGGATGATGTGATTTCTAACATTTTTTCATGACTATTAAGATAGGGCTCATGACAACTGAAAAGCTAGTATAGTTGGAAACTCTTCTTTTCAAGCCCTTTCTTTTATGGTTCTTATCTTTATATGTAAATTTCACCATCTTTCTTTGGTTATAGGATTTTGTGGGTGTAATCCGCTGAAAACCCTCAGGAGATAACACTCCTCCTACTAGGGACACCTAGAGGTTTAACGGCTTGTTGCACGTGCTCAGTGCAATCGTGTATGCCTACGAAAGTGTGCTTAGTTTTCTCCTTTCTTTTTCTCCTCTTGAATAAACTAGTTTGCTCGGGACGATCAAAGATAAGTTTGGGGGTATTTGTTCAGTCGATAAAACCGCACATTTGTACTACATTTTTCCTACCATTTTTATATTAAAAAAGGACTTTAATATGATATATTATACATATGAGGGTTTATGTGTAAAAACATTATTTTCCATGTGTTAATATATTTTTATTATCATTTGGTAGGAAAATGTATGAAAATAAAATTATTGATCTAATCCTAGTAGAACAAAGTCTACTAAAATCTTATTTGAGTTGTTGTGCAGAATATTTCCAAGTTGTTATGAAGAAATCAATTTGTTGAAGAAAACTTGCCAAATTAAGAGAACAAAACTTGGAGATCAAGTCTGGCAGTGATTATGAGAATATTTCAAAGATACAAAGATTCCAGAAGAGCCCACATGTCACAAGAACAGAGCCCCTGAAGTTTGATGAACGGCAGAGATTAAATGGCCGCGGATCCGTGGCCTTACCCACCTTGTGCCGCGGATCCGCGGCAAGATTAAAGGATCAATTGCTGAAAATTTGGGGCATGAATCTCTGACATATTTTACCAAGTTTCCAACTAAAATATTCTGGCTTTGCACTATAAAAGAGCACTGAGAGCCTCTTGGAAAAGCTATCAAGCCGACGAGATCACGAAGTCCAAGACGGCTCACGCATCCAGGCTGATCATCAACGGTTCATCTACCTCCTTAGAAGAGATCGAGAAGCAAACTAGGTTTTTGTAATCATTTTCTAAGGAATAAAAGTGTACTTGATTTTGTTGATTAATAAAGGTAGTTCTTTTCCTTATTCTATTTCTTCATAGTTTAATTATGCAATTTCTCTCTTTCTTTTCACCTTCTTCTCCCAACATGCGCGAGTAATTCTCCGCTTGTTAGGGTTCGTAGGATTAGGGTAGGCTAATGGACGATGAAAATAATTAAACCCTTTTTAAGTCCTATAAAGTTTAGAAACTTTATCAAAAGAATCATTAACATCCTAATCGGGCGCGCTAGTAATTCTTTGCTAGTTCCGACCGCGATTAGAGATTAGATTAATGATTGTTTTGGTAAAGGCTAAATATGAACGGAGTTCCGTGTCGAGATAAGGGTTACGAGTGGGATTCCTTTTCCCTCCAGAAACCCTAATCTACACGCATCACCGTCGTTCTAGTTCTAAATCTATTAATGGATAAAAAGGGTAACTTTTAATTAATCGTCCATAACTACTAAATCCTAACGAGCCCTACAAGCCCTCTTATTATATTAATTACATCTTTAAAACAATCTAGATCTACATTTTATAATCTTGTTTAACATAGGTCTAGAAATCTTTCTATAAAATTCTTTATCCCTCCTCTCTTTCTCAACACATCTAAAGTAAAAGTAAAAGGTTCCACGTTTCCCAGAGGACGACCCGTACTCATCTCGGTCTAGCTACGTGTGACACCGTTATTGATTGCGGTTAAACTACAAACACAAATTTTCGCATCAATCACTAGTCTTTACCAAAATAATTGTTAATCTAATCTCAAATCGTGGTCGAGACTATCAATAAATTGGTAGCGTTCCCGATAAGGATGTTAATATTTATTTTGCTAAAGTTTATAAACTTTATAAGATGTAAAAGAAATTAAGAGATTTTATCATCTATTAATCTAGCCTAATCCTACGAACCCTAGCAAGTGTAGAATTACTCACACATGTTTTGAGAAGAAGAAGAAAAGATAGAGAAGGAAATAATAATGCAGAAAGTAAATACAGTAATAATTAAGAAAATGATCTACCTTTATTAATCAACGTTACAAGTACAAATCCTTAGAATTTAGATTACAAGAAGAAGTTGCTCTCGATCTCTGCCTCATAGAAAGTAGATGTTCCGTCGATATTCACGTCACTCTATCACGTCGAATCGTGGACCTGTCGTGGATCTCTTGTTCTTGACAGTGATTTGCTTCGTGTTAAAGGTGATGATTCTCTAAGTTGAGCCCTCAGTCCTTTATATTGCCCGCAAAGCAGAAATCCTAGATCTCATAGGTTAAGATATGCAATCGATCCCAAAATTTATCATCCAACGGCTCTAGATGTGCCGCGGATCAGCCGCGGATTGTGCGTTATGGCCGCGGTTAGGCGGCGGTTTGGTAGAATTAGGTTTCCAAATTTCAGGTGCTTCCTCATGTTGACACATGGAGATTTCTTCAATATCTGGATTCTTCAAATATTTCCTGAGTCTCTGTCGTTATTGATTTTATGATTTTATCGACAAATCTTGCTCCTGACATCTTGAATATCTCGATCTCCGGACCTGAGCTAAATCTGCAGAATATCTCCATAAATAATATTAGTAATATTTGTAATATTAGAGATATTATCTTAATCATTTTATATGGTATTAAATTTTTAAGAAATTTGATTAAAATTATTTTATATGATATGCATAATAAAATTATTATATAATTATTATATGCATATATTTTCCTTCATAATGTTAATAATAATATATAAACATATGAAGTACTTAACAAAATTAAGGAAAATGTTCCATCAAATGTACAATATTTTCGACTGAACAAATACCCCCAAACTTAATTTTGACCGTCCCGAGCAAACTAGTTATTCAAGAGAGGGAGAAGAAGAAAAAGAAAAACCTGGCACACTTTCGTAGGCAATCACGATTGCACTGAGCACATGCAAAAAGGTTTTAAACCTTTAGGTGTCCCTGGTAGGAGGAGTGTTGTCTCCTGAGGGTTTTCAGCGGATTACACCCATAAAATCCCATAATAAATGAAAGAAGATTAAAGTTATATACAAAGATAAGAACTATAAAAGAAAGAACTTGAAAATAAGAGTTTCCAACTACACTAGCTTTACGGTTGCCATGAGCCCTGTCCTAATAGTCATGAAAATATGTCGGAAATCACATCATCTCTTAATAAAACATCGCCTTATTTCTTCCTCCCTACCTTTCTTCCAAACATTGATACCCCTACGTATGTGTAAAAGACATCCCTACACTTAGATAATTCAATTCAAGCTACATACTCTTGTCCATCTTCCTTAGTACTTTTTAGTCGGTGAATATTTTAGATGGAATTGCTCACACATTCTTCATGCGACCGTTAATACTTTTTGAGGTAATAACCGACCGATTACTAAATGTGCTAACTCATTTAGGCGTAATTAGCAATTTTCACATCTTGCAACACCTAAGGCTTAGCAGTGGCTCCCAAACTAGTTGGTCTAAGGAACTAGGTGATAAAGCACCGTCGCTATATTTTTTTTGCTTCCTTAAGAAATTACAAAACCAGTGTTTATTTTTCTTCACCATTTTTTTCTATTTAAATTTTTATTTTTCTTCATACCAAGGCTCTTAGACAAGAGCATTTCAAGGTATGCTCTACTATCCCAAGTTTCAAGATGTATGCAAGTGCGTATAGTAGGGTATCAACGTTCAAATGTTTGGACTCAAGAATAGGGACTAATTTTTAGACTCAGATCTATTCTCAGATTAGTGATTCTCTTCATCTTACTAACCCTTGGGACAACAGCTCATAACTACTTATTACTAGCTTCGTTCAAGAAAACATCTAACTTTCTTGCTTTTCTCAATCTATTCATATCTTTCATATGTAATTTTTCACTTTCTAATATTTTATTATCAAAAAATCATATGCTTATATTTATGATAATGAAAAATAATGCATGAATAAGCACAAACGTCCCCCAAACCTATTTGCAGCAGTGTGCTCACTGATGTTATCTGTTAAGCTTAAAAAACATATAGATTTGGGAGAAAAAGTTAGTAATGGGGGCATGAATAAATGACAATGAAATCCTCTCCCAAACTTATTCTTGGCTTACAATTTTGTAAAAATTTATTTTCTTTCAAGAGCCAAAATATTTTCTTCCCTCTCCCGACTTGAGTAAAATAGTATTAAGCATTTAAAATTAAGAGGGGGGTTAAAGTTATTCGTCTATCCAAAACTTTACAAAGACCAAAAGTCAACACCAACCATTCAAAATTTTTATCAATGTAACAATATAGTTGGTGGAAAATCAGATATTTGAAGATGTGGGGAGATAGGAGGCGGAATCGATCGGGTTTACATCTCGGTTGGTAAAGACGGAACAGTTATGGTGAACGAAAACGAGAATGTGAATGATTAAGAATGGGTAGAATTGTCACATTCTCGTAGGGGATAAGAAGAAATGGTGGTGGTTCAACTTTTTCGGATGGAGGTTGGTTTATCATAAAATCCGTGTTGTTTAGGAATGCGAGTTCGTCGGAGAAAATATCTTCGAAACTTTTATCGATGGTCTGAGTGAACGTTTCAATATTAATCTGTTTCGCGCCCGAATTCAACACACTTGATTTGTCAGAAATTATGGCGGTAAGAGACTCGAAAAGCTCATCTACCTTATTCTCAAAGGAGTTTAAATCAAGTTGCCTTTCTAGAATTATCGAACTCGAAATATCGGAATGTGATTCATCAAAACTCGATAAAATTAAAAGACGATTAGAAGAAGAAGAACCAGAGAAAGTGGGAGATGAAACGGGTAAACTAATTTGTGTATTGAGCATTGTTGAACCAGATGTTTGAAATGAAGGCTGAATATCGTTCTGCTTCTCGGATAGGTCGGTGGTAAGGATAGGGTCGGTTAATTATACAGGAAGATGTTCATATTTAATAGAAGGGACATGATGGGTCGGAGAATCCAACTCACCTAAAATAACAGTATCATCTTCAAAAATATCCTCAACATTTTCCTCAAAATTCAGCTCATCCATGCATTTATCATCAATTCCTGACGCTAATGGGGTTCGGGAAAAACATTTAATGGTTCGAGATGATGTCCACACGGAAGTGATAGGACCTGATGAATTGGTTATAAAGAACTCATCCAAAATTGTGGGTTTATTATCCAAAATATTCCCAGCGTCAATATTCTCAATCAAGTGAAAGTCTGACATCTCATCAAAAGCATGGATTTCAATGAATTTTGGTTCTAGAATGGAGGTGTAGATATCACAAGGATTGGGTATGGTTTCATTAGAAATGGACCCTTCAGAATCAGGTAGATTAAACAATACAATGCCGCACAACTTATCAAACATTCTATCTTCAATTGGTAAATAATTTGGTGTACTCGATAGATTTGTGAAACTGGAGTTGTGGAATTCAATTTGGAATGGGGAGGTTTGATTTAGAAGGGTGTACTGCTCACTCTCTCTACTCAAATTCTCAATTTGTCCCATTGTCGCATCATACATTGGAAAATTTTGAGCTAGTTGAAAACTAGTTGCTGGTTCGTTGGGTTGTATTAAGGCGGCTATGGATGCATTCAATTCCTTTATTTGGTGGTACGACGCTACCCGAAATTTTTCCAATGACCATTCAAGACTAGACATAGGTTGTGAAGGGGTTTCAGTAGAAAATTGAAATTCTTGTGGATAGGTGAAACTCCCAAATGGCCGTTCAGAAGAAATGTCTAAAGAAAGTGTAAAAGTCGGGTAGGATTGATAGGAATCGAATGGTTGTGAAAAATATATAGGAGTAGGATCAACATTCTGATAAGAAGGTGATTGGAATTTTTGTCCTAACGAATTTGGAGTGGTGAAAGAAGTGAAAGATCGGTTACGGGATTGTTCAATTCTGTCAGCAATGGACATGGGTTTCGGAGTCGCAACATGACTCTCAGAAATGGTATCAACGTAAAAAGGTGGGAGAGATTGAAACGGTTGATACAAAGTGGAGTTCGGTGTCCAATTGCTGGTCCTAGATGCGTCTATCCGATCTCTCATAGAAATAGTAGAGTCGGATTTTGTACCGAAACAGTTATGAAAACAAGAGATATCAGGTTCAGGATAGCAAAGCTCGGCAAGATTTCATCTGTTTGGGTTACCCATTATAAGAAAATGAAAAGAAAGAGGGTGAAATGGTAATGATTTAAGCTCTATTTGGATTGTTTTGCTTTGAAAGAGGGACTTGAGGGTTGACTCAATAAATCAAAAAATGCATAATAAAACCCAAGAACTGAGGTCACCTAGGTCAAGTCACTAGACCGCTCCTAGACTTCTACAGGACAAGTCATAGGATCAATCCTCTACCACCTCTTTATCATCATTATGGCCAGGTAAGTGCCAGGTAACTGGGAGGTATCCACTATACGAATCACCGAAAATATCATGCCTAATTAAGTAACCAATTTCCTTAGTCACACTTGCCTTAGAAACCACAAAAGAAATGCAGATAAGCGATAGATTACCCACGACCCTCTTCTGTCCTGATTGAGCACGACGGTCCTTGGAGGCTTGGTCTAGATATTTTTTAAATTAATGTAGTGTTATACAGATTCTTGTTTTGTGATTTGTGGGGCCTAGGAAGGGTGATGAAATCCCCACCTAATCTGAATTTTGGTTATTGCCCATTAAAGTCTGTTTAAAAATATGCAAAAAACAACCCGAAATCAAAACATGCAAAATGATATTTGAATGGCGATATTTTGCAAAGAATCCTGAAAAAAATCAATTTATTCGATTTCTAGAGGAGAGAAAAAGATATGAGGAATATACCAAAAAAATTGGGGGCACAATTCTCCAAGGCCGACGCGGTTCCGCCACCAAAACCACCTTGTTGTCGCGGTTCCGCCGCACAATGGAGGGGTCTTCTGCCAAATTTTTCTACAGTGCCTCCTCTTTGAAAGTCTCTGAATCTCAAATTCCTCATTCTGTTACTCCAGATTCCCTCGCAAAATTCGCACAGTAATCGTTAAATACACAAGATGCAATTTTGAAACTTTTATGATATGGATCGGATAAGAATTCAACCCGAATAGCAAGAAAAAATTACGCACGTATTCCCCGGCAATGGCACCATTTAATTGATTCTATAGATTTGGAAAAGAAGTGAGTCGTAAATAAAGTTAACCGCACTCAATAACGGTGTCGCAAGTAGCCAGCCGAGATGAGTACGGGTCGTCCTCAGGGAAACGTCGAATTTTTTTTATCTTGCTTTAGACGAGTTGATTGAAAGATGAGGTGATTGGTTGTAGATATACGTATACAGATATAGAATCTACAAAGAAGAGGCTTGCAGGGTTCATAGAATTTAGTAGTAATGGATGATTAACTAAAGATTACTCATTTTATCTTTTAATAGATTTAAAACTAGATCAATAGTGATGAATGTGGATTAGGGTTCTTTTGGAAGAAACTAGGGTTTCCCCACTCTTAACCCTTATCCTTACATTGATCACTATTCATGTTTAGCCTTTACCAAAATAATTTTTTATCTAATCTCAAATCGCGGTCGAAACTATCAATAAATTGGTAGCATCCCCGATAAGGATGTTAACATTTATTTTGCTAAAGTTTATAGACTTTATAAGATGTAAAAAAAGTTAAGAGATTTTATCATCCATTGATCTACTATAATCCTACGAACCCTAGCAAGCGCAGAATTATTCATGCATGTTTTGAGAAGAAGAAGAAAGAACAGAGAAGGAAATCATAATGTAGAATTTAAATGCAGAAATAATTAAGCAAATGATCTACCTTTATTAATCAACGTTACAAGTACAAATCTTTCGAATTTAGATTACAAGAAGAAATTGCTCTCGATCTCCGCTTTATAGGAAGTAGATGTTCCGTTGATATTCTCAACGTTCTATCACGTCGAATCACGGACATGTCGTGCATCTCTTGTTCTTGACGGTGGTTTGCTTCGTGTTAAAGGTGATGATTCTCTAAGTTGAGCCATCGGTCCTTTTTATAGCCCTCAAAACAGAAACCCTAGACCACATAGATTAAGATATGCAATAACGATCCAAATCCCAAAATTTCTCATCCAACGTCTCTAAATGTGCCGCGGATCCGCCACGGATTGTACGTTATAGCCACGGTTGGGCGGCGGTTTGGTAGAATTAAGGTTCCAAATTTCAGATGCTTTATCATGTTGACACGTGGAGATTTCTTCAATGTCTGGATTCTTCAAATATTTCCTGAGTCTCCGCCATTATTTATTTTATGATTTTATCGACAGATCTTGCTCCTGACATCTCGAATATCTCGATCTCCGGACCTGAGCTAAATCTGCACAATATCTCCATAAATAATATTGGTAATATTTGTTATATTAAAGATATTATCTTAATCAGTATATATGGTATTAAATTTTTAAGAAATTTGATTAAGATTATTTGATACGATATGCATAATAAAAATATTATATAATTATTTTATGCATATATTTTCCTTCATAATGTTAATAATAATATATAAAGATATGATAAAGAGTAACTTTGCAGATAAACTCACATATGTTCTATATTTATAATAAACACCTTTATGTAATTAACAAAAGTAAGGAAAATGTTCCATCAAAGGCACAATATTTTCGACTGAACACACATGCATACATGCATATATATTCAGATGACTATCATTACATACTGATATTGGCACGACTCTATTGTACATATATGCATACATGATCACCCTAGATACCATAGTATTACCTTCATGATTTTCAGTAGGACCTAGGGATCGTTGTTCATTCGATTTCTACCTGCTAATATTTTCTACTCGCGTGGAAACTCACCCCCATTGTGCCACATTTTTCTTGCAGGTTCGACCACTTGGATTAGTAGCGGTATCGCTGGCACACAGCTTTCTTCATGGTGTTTTGCTTTGGTAGGTGGGACACACATTTGGATCGGGACCACTCTTGTACCTATTATTTTATTGCATCTAGTTAAAGCTCCATCAATCAGAAACCAGACTATGTATTATTGGTAGACCTAAAAAGACTTATATATTTACGAGACTTAGAGAGAGATGGGTGTATGTTCGCTATTTGAGCTGGATGATGTCTTGCTTTACATATTCTCTTTCTGTGTTTGATCTTCGCCGTAGGGCGTCGTATATATGTTTATTGCGTGGTTGTGGTTCCGCCATTTGGCGAAGAGCTAGCTCCCACTTGGGGATGCCTATATTATTGCATGTATGTGGTTTTGGATCAAAATATACAAGGGAGGTGCTGCCCAAATTTTCGAGGACGAAAATATTTTCAAAGATAGTGAACTGTTGCATTTTCATATGATATGACTTATATTTTAAAAAGGATGGCTTGAATTTCATTATGCCGATGTTTCAAAACTGCACCTCCTCTATTTTCCGCAAAATGGTTTAGATTTCTGGGTTTCGGCTTACTTGAATTACGGCGGGTTCCTGTAGACTTCACGTAATTCTCATGCCGGTCACATGCCTTTTCCGGGTCATGACATCGGCAATGGGAGTGGAAAGCTGATCATCAGTAGTCGTGACAGCTGCGATGGGTTTGGACATTGGGCATGTGACAGTCATTTTGGAGCGCTTAAGAATATCCACAATATATTGAGATTGAAATAAAAGGAAGCCATCTGGGTGAGGGCAGAGTTCGATCCCAAGGAAATAATGAGCGGCGCCAAGGTCACGAATGGATAATTCTAGTTGAAGAGAGGCAATAAGGTCAGCAACGCCCCCTTGATCGAAACTAATGATTACAATATGTCAACATAAATCAAGACATAAATTCGGGAGCGTCGTTTCCAATGAAAGAACAGCGAAGTATCGTTCTTGGAACCAGGGAAGCCGAGCTGAAGGAGTCGAGTACTCAGACGTCTATACCAAGAACGAAGAGCCTCATGAAGTCCATAAAGAGAGCGATGCAGTCGATAGACATGATTAGGAAATTATGGGTGAGTAAAGCCCGGAACTGAACCATATAGAGAACTTTCTCGAGATAACCATGTAAAAATGCATTCGATACATCCAACTGCCACACTGGCTAACCCGAGCTGATCATAATTGCAAGAATCAAGCGAACCGTGGTGATCTTGAAAACTGGACTGAAAGTGTCAAAGTAGTCAACACAGGATTTTTGTCGAAACCCCTTGTCCACGAGCCGTGCCTTGTGACGCTCAATCTAACCATCAACGCGATGTTTCAGTTTAAACACCCATTTACACCCTGACGATATTGAAATGAAATTGGCGAGGAATGAGCCACCATATTGCATTGCGAAGTAGAGCATTGAATTCAAAGGATATAGCCACATGCTATGAAGGGTCATTTGTGTTGGATGCAAGTGCCCTTAGAGGCAATTAGTTGTAGTTGTGACTTACATGTATAGAACTTTCTCGTTCGTAATAATACTATGCTATATGGTTTTTTTCTTTATTGGTATATCTTTTATTACTTTATTTATTATTGATTACTAATAATGTCCATAGAATAATACTTTACTACAGGATTATGATGTAGATCACAATAGTGAGACCCGACTAGTCGATAAGTATATTCTTAAATGTTCCTAGTCATAGGATATAGAGACAAGACATTGATACTCCGGAAGACTAGTGTATATTATACTTACTCATTAGAAAGAGTAATGACTTTTTCATAGTCATCTGGTGTGCTGACATCAGAGTATCGTAAGCAGGTGGTTATAGATGATAATTATACAAAACGAACCATTTTGAATTTCCAGTTGGTAATTATACACTATCAGATGGAAATTCATATAGTGACAACTGCTACGACTTAGTCTCCAAACCAGAGACTCACCATAAGACCTTGGGTGTGTTATAGATTACTTTAGTTACTACCCAACCACAGATCCATTGATACCGTGTATAATGGTAGTAGTTGGATATGATCGAATACATGTGAAGGTTGTGAGGAATTAACATGGGATTCTTCTCTCCGGTATAAGGAGAACAATGTTTTGAAATATGCTATATATTAGTGACCTAAAATCTCTGGCCAAAGTACTAGAAATCAAATGATAAGTAATTATCAGTTTGATCTCACGGTTACATGATAATATCATTATAATAGTTATTTGAGTTATTAGGGTTTGACAGTACTATCAAGCCTTTGACCAAATTAGAATCACAAGGAGACGAAGAGACCGGACTGTACGGTAGTTGCAACTGATAGGTATAGATTTGCTTGGATAGCATTTTCCTATTCCAATCTACTCATCGATAGTTAGCCCAAGTAGTCTAAATACGTAGATATCGTCCTTATAAACTTATGGATTTTACTGCTTACATAATTAGTTCGAATTAATTATCCATTGCTGAGTAAACGTCGAGCCTCCGGAGTCACACATAGGTGAACTCCTACTTACCAAATATAGAACTATAAAAGAAGAGAAAGTGTATGGTTGATATACAAAAAGGGATTTAATTTAATAAGTATATTTGATGTACAATAGTTAAATAAGGGTAAATTTGTCATATACGATTTGACGTGCTACTCAAGATACTACGTGATATTAAATGAGTAAATAATACATGTCTATATATATTAATTATATTATGAATAATATATATATATGTAATTATAAATATATAAAAATATATGTTGATATATATAAATATTTATAAAATAATATTGTTGTGCATTTGATGTGTATCAAATATTATATACATATGTATATGTTGTTAGGAATATGTATGCCCTAGAGTCCATTATTGTATGATATACTGGATGCTTGGACATATATATAGAGGACTTTCTTGCACGACATGATAGTATGCTATCTGGTTGCTCTATATCTTAATATGTACACTTGTATTTTTATACTGTCTCCCTGATACATGTTGATAAAGCCCTTAGGATGTAGGCTTGACTACCAGGACTATGATGCAGATCATACTAGTGGGGCTTGTGTAGTCCGCAAGCACATAATTTAACAATTCCTAGTCGAGGGAGTATCAAGACATGGCATCGATATTCTAGAGTAGAATAGTATGTACGTTTCTTGACCATGTATGGGGCGATGGTTGATCTCACAACCATTGGTGTTTGACATCAAACATTATGCACATGTGCTTATTAGAGAATGGGTACAGCAACTAGGACTAGCCGAGAACTCCTAGATGGTACCATACCTATCGTCAGATAGAAGTTCTCTGGTGACACTTGTACATGTTAGTTTGTAAACCCGATATCGTCATAGTGTCTTGTGTGGTTCCCACTGTGCTTTGATTTCCTCCCTACTATGGCTAAAAGAAGTCGTGCAAATAGGTGGATTTTGGGTACATTCCCGAGTCACATGGAGGTAGCGAGAGATAGGAAGGGTTTCATCTCTCCTGCTATTGGGAGTTAATGTTGCCCTATACTCGATTGGCTATAACAGCAAGTCCCTGGCCAGGGTTGATGAGATTTATCGGTAAGTGTTATCAGTAGTTTCTCGAACGGTTATAGGCCACACATCGGCATGACTTATCAAGTTACTGGAGTCTGACAATTCCACCCCCAGACTCGATATGTGACACATTAGACGAAGAGACCGGACTGTATGGTAAGTGTTGCTTATAGGTTCTACGGGTATTTGGATAAGTTTGCTTGTTGATCTTCTATTTGTTCAATACCTGGGTAACAGTTACGTCAAGCTAATACCGCTGACGGCTTGTGGGTATCTAATGTGATCATTACCTACTGCTGGCATATTGACTAGTCTTTAAAGTTCCAGACAGAGGTTTCCTAGCTCAAGCGAACGAAGTAGGGCAAATATGGTGATATGTGCGGGAGCTTGATTAAATACGAGTATGTGATACCGTATTTGAATCTAGCGATATTTGATATCGGTCAGGTTATATGTGATATAACCGGATTATTGAATCAAGTGTTGATTCACTGAATTATGTATATGTTGTTTATATATATTTGATTTCAGCCGGATTATATTTGATATAACTGGATTGTTGAATCAAGTGTTGATTTAATAATTTGATATATATGTTATATATATATATATATATATTAACTAACAAGAATATTAGCCGGTTGTATGTGATATGACCGAATTATTGAATTAAGTGTTGATTTAATAATGCGATATACATATATGATATTAGTCGGTTATATATGATATAACCGGATTATTGAATCAAGTGTTGATTTAATAATTTGATATATATTTATATATTTGATATATATAAACTAATATTAAATCTCACTTAAGATTTTTTTCTATTTATATACATTTATATATATGTATATGATATTGTATCCTGGTTGATGATACATAGAACTAGGATGTATGAGAATCGCACTTGAAGTGAGATGAGTAGATAATGATTTGATAAATGAATTAAGAAGAAAAGGAAATGAGTCGTTTTCAAAGATGCTTGTAGAAGCCTTGAGAAGCCATGACTCACCACTTCTCTTTTTGGATTATTCATTGATATTTATCACTATCTCATCTCATCTTATCACTTCACCTCATGGTTCATTCTCTCTCATCCAAGTTCATCCTTATCTCCTTCTTCTTCCTCTCTAGAATTTTCTTGAGGTCAGAATAGAAAAGAAAAGGAAGAAAAATTTGTGGGCAAAATTCCTACGTCATCAACCTACACTATCTTAGCTCTTTAGTATAGGTTGTTTGCTTCACTAATACCTTTACTAGTGAAGAGTGAGCTTGAGTGAGAAGGACTACAAGGTGGATCATCTTCGGCCTCGAAGATAACAAGCAAGCTCGCTCCTTTCATCAAGTGGTGTCATGGAAGTGTTCTAGGGACCACTACTTGGAGCTTTAGAAGTGAAGGACCAGTCTACAAAGATTGTAAACCCTCTTCACTTAGTGTAGAACTTGTTTGCTTTACTCTAAACCCTAATTCTCTAGTTCGATTTTAGGTTGGTATAACTAAGCACGCTAGATTTTTTTAAATTGAATACTTTTTGCTCCTTGAAACCTGGTAGAGGTGCTAAGACAAACTTTCATGCTATAAGAGCCAAGCTAGAGACTTAGGCGATGACTAGATGACGTTAAAGTGTTCGATCGATGTTTTAGAACCTGAGAATTCTAGTTTCTGTCCAATTTTTCAAAAGTTGACATTTTTAATATTAAAAATTCTCAGAAAATCATGCAAGTAATTGTATGGAGACCCAAGAAGTACGAGGGCCCAACTCCTTAATGTGGTCGCTGAACCGCCGCCTAAACCATGTTTTGGTCACGGTTTCGCCACCAACATAAAGAGTTGTGGACTCGTTTTTCTTCTGCCGCTTCATTGTCTCATTTTGGACTTTCTGGGTATTTTTAGTGAGGCTCAAGTTTTTGAGGTCTCTATGAATTAGTGTTGTTTGAAATATCGATCGAAATGTTTAACATCGTCTAGATAGTTATGGATATGCGATACAATTTTTAGGATCCATATTGATTAGTTTTGTGAAAGCTAGCTATAATTTTGTAAATCTCGCATTTTAGTCTCAAGTGATGGATTGCCATGAAGTTTCGATTCGGATCAAAACTCCGTCGCAATCTCGTATCATACGCGAATGGTCACTGGGAGACACTACTAAACAACTATACCCTATATCCCCGACCAAGTGACTATAGGATCCTACTTCATCATCCTCATCTAATCTAGCCCATTAGATTAGGGTGTTCACTTCATTAGCAAGTGAGAGCTTGTGTTAAAGAAATTTCAAGGTAGATCATCTTTGTTATCGAAGATCGGAAGCAAGCTTGCATCTTTCTCTTCGTGGAGCCTCTCTAGAGTCCGGGTACTCGATGATCGCAGCGAAGGGATCTCAATACGGAGCTTTAAAAGTGAAGGACCAGACTACAAAGGTTGTAATCCCAAACTCTTAGAAGTAAAGTTGTTTACTTGTTTTGTTTCGCCTAATCTCTAGTTTAAAGATCTTGGTTAGGGTTGTTCGGCACGTCTAAATTTTAAATCGGGCATGGTTGATCCTTATAGACCCTTGTGAGAGTGCCCAGTAACCCTACAGTGGTATCAGAGCCAAGCTAGGGCTTTAGGCAAAGTATAGATGAAGTTTACAGTCCGATCGAACCCCGAAACCCCGGTTAGGACCCCTCTCTGGATATTTTCTAAAAATGCGATTTTTTCTGTATTAAAAATACTCAGAAAATAAAGCAGGAAAATCTAAGAATTACTGTGAAGTACGGACCACCAACTCGATCACGTGAGCGCGGAACCGTGGCCAAACCAAGCGTTTGGCGGCGGTTCCGTGGCCACAATTTGGAGTTGGTTCCTGATACTTCAGGTATTAATTCTTGGGTCCTTTTTCATAGTTCAGGGAATTTTTAATTCTACTCAAGTGTTGAGTTTTCTGGAGATCTTCTGTATTCGTTGATTTGATCGGAAAGTTTAACTTCGTTTAAGTTTCTTCCGGATAATTTAGAACGTGTTAAAAAGTTCGAACGGATATCAATAACTCACTTTTTCTTAGGGTTTGGGACAGTACGGCATTGCCACATGTGAGGCGTTGGTTTGACCCTTGTACGGCTGGCCATCAGCACTGTGGCATGTGATGGATATTTTTTTAAAACTCCGCTCAAGTGTTGAGCTATTTGGGAAATCTTGGGTGTTTGTTTATTCGATCGGAATGTTTAACATTGTCTATTTATCTGGAATGTGATACAATATTTGGAATCCATAAGTAGTTATGAGATAACTAATTTGAATGTTATAAATCTAACAGTTTAGTCTCAGATGATCGGTTGCCACGGGATTTTGATGCGATCAAAAGTCCGTCGCAATCACGTAGCGTACGCGGATACTCGCCGGTTAAACTTAATAGATAGACACGCCCTATAGCCCCGACCAAGTGACTGTAGGAGAACCCCATTGCCAAAAGTATCCGTTCGGGTGCTCGCGGCAGCGGTGTTCCCCCTTAGTGCACTTTGTCGACGGCATCCGGGGGTGCGGCCGTCTACTAAAGTTTGCGACGAGCATTCGATCAGGATGTTGGGAATCTTGTTGAATTGCCCGACTAGATATTGAAAAGAGTTTTCGATAATGAGAATAAAATGCGGAGTTTATAATTGTTAGGCATGCGATGTCTCAGGAATTCATTTGGTTAGGCATGCGATGTCTAAGGAGGTTGCGGATTCCAACTATTGTAGTTTTACACTTTCTTTTCTGCGACCGTAAGTGTAATATGTGGTGTATCGCCGGTTTCGTTGCTATACATCAACGACAATTGGGATACGCATATTTACTTACGTTGATGATATGTGATATTATGTGTTGCTGTGATATGTTATATTAGATCGTCGTGTTTTGAATAGCCGGGGGTTTTATGTGAGATGAGAGTTTTTTTTATTTTCATTCATGTAAAATTCATTTGTATGTAATATTCTTTTATTGGGGCACTTCCGGGCTGAGGATGATGTCACCATTGTAAATTATTTACTTTTCCGCATTAGGTAGACCCAAGGCGGGGAGCACAAGTAACCGGGTTCTAAGGTCCAGTGGGAGACCATCTGGAGGAGTCGAGACCGGATCTCCTAACCCTAGAATTGGAAGTGTTGCTTGCCGCTCTCGTAGGGCTCTAGGGATGTGGGTTTGGCTATTCATCGCGACCGTGGAATCCGTGTTTTATACAGGCTCGTATTAAAACACGGACTGTTTCCTGATTTAAAATCAGGAAAGCTTCTGGGAAAAGCTTCAGAAGAGGGTCACGTGCTTACACGTGACCAGCGGTCACATGTCGACACGTGACACCTAAGCGCATCATCAAGGCAAGTTCAGTTTCCTGACTACATCGAAGAAAAGGGCTTCAGAAAGAGTCACGTGCTCCCACCTGACCAGCGTCAAAAGCACACCGGATCCCTGATCAAATCAAGGAAAAAGCTTCAAAAGATGTCACGTGCTCCCACGTGACCAGGGGTCACGTGTTAGCACGTGACGCTCAAAACATCAGAATTGTTCTCCAGTTAAATCAAGAAAAAGAGTCCAGACAAGGGTCACGTGCTCACACGTGACCAGGGGTCACGTGGTGGCACGTGACGGCTAAGCATCAGAAGAAGGCAGAGTGCAAAAGAAGGAAAGGGCTCGTTACAAGGGAGTCACGTGTCCACACGTGACCATGGGTCACGTGGTCACACGTGACCGGCTTTCAAAGCCCGTTTTGCTAACAGAATTAAATTCTGAAAGAGATTCAAATCTTTCCAAAGGAAAGCGATTATCTGGAGCAGATCGAATTAAAGATTCAGAGATCATCTATCTATGGGAAAATCTCGAGTTTGGAAAGATTTCCCCTTTAAATCTAACCGAAATAACAAAGGAGAATCCCTGGATTTGAAATCCAATGGTGAATAAAATTCACCTAATAATCCAAGGGTCAAAAACAAATGATGGATACAAATCAAATCTCTTAATAAAGATTCATCAAAAACTATTTGATTCGGCTGTTTCTCCTATAAATAGGAGCCTAGAGACACAAAAGAGAGGAATAGATACACGCAGAGGGAGAAAAAAGGAGAGAGCCTTGATACTTTGAGGAATTTGGAGCTTCTGCAAAAAGAAAACCCTAGGTAAGAAAGGGAAGGCTTCCTAAAAGGAGGAGAATTTAATTCTCAACAGAGTTTAACTCTGACAAAATAAAAAACAGAAGAACATATTTCTTCTCTCTTTGATAGAGGATCTGCAAAGTGCACATCTCCCCTTTAGGTTGAGAATTTAATTCTCAATGGGTTGAGATCCTGCCATGCAGATCCAAAACATGGAGAGGGAATGGAAAAACGAGAATTTAATTCTCACAGAACTATAGGAATTTAATTCCTCTAAGATAAAAGTAGGGCTTGACCCTGTGTTATGGGAATTTAATTCCTTCAGAACAGAGAGAAACAGGGTTTAACCCTAATTAAGAACATAGTTCTGTTGAAACAACGGGAATTCAATTCCCTTAATCATAATTTAACAGGGACTGGAAGTTTAATTCCTTAAAAAGCTTTTATTAGGGTTTAACCCTATTCAGTTCTTCACATAAACGAGGAATTTAATTCCTATAGAAGATTCAGGGTTCAATTCTACTCCAGAATATAAGTCTTCAAAAGGAAGTAGGAATTTAATTCCTTTGAAAATTAAAGCTCGAGAAATTTAATTCCTGAAAAAGGATCAACAGATTCTCTAAACAATATACATGGAGGCAGGGTCACGTGCCACCACGTGACCCCCTCAAAAGATCTACAGAAAGCCCTTTGAGGCAGTCCCCCACGTGACCCACGTGACCCTTGACAGAAGCTCTAACACATAGGCATATGAATGCCCGTCACGTGATGGCACGTGATGCTCTGAAAGATGCAATAATCTCAGCAGAATGAATGGAGAGAGGGCGCTCTCACGTGTCGCCACGTGAACCCTCTTGCTTTAGTGTTTAACACTAAGTTGGAACTCCTGAATCCAGTGTTAAAACACTGTTGGGCCGTAGTGTTCAACACCAATCAAAGAACTTTACTTGCAGTGTTCAACACTGACTACCTTAGTGTTTAACACTAATTTGAGAGATCTGTTGCCGATGCTTGATACTGATCTGTTTTAGTGTTTAACACTAATCTGAAAGCCTTGTTGCTGGTGTTTAACACCAATTATCTTTTAGTGTTAAACACTAACTTGTCAACCTCATTCCCAGTGTTCAACACTGATTGCTCTGAAGTGTTTAACACTAGGCTTTGGCCCAATAGGCTAAAGGGATAGAGGCAAAGCCTCTCCCTCAATGGACCCACAAGAAGTCAATATTCCAGACATGATAGGACTTAGCCCAAGCTGGCCATAAGTCCTCAATTCGTAATTAACTGGGCCAATGGGCTCATAATATAATTAATGGGTCTTGATCCCAAATTGGGCCAAGGACTATTTAATCCATTCCGGTTCTAGGGTACATCTCTTCACTCCTTTGATACTTGGCATTGTAATCCCTCAATGTCTTCAAAGAGGTGACGGGTCCTGATGACCACCCATGATATGGACTGTAGGGTCCTTAAACCCATGTCTAATGCAAAATTCCTGGTCACGTGGAACGCGGATAACGTCACTCTTTGACCTCGCGGAAAACGCCAAGAGCGGAGCCTAGTCCTCGCCGAGCACGGCCGTGAACCCGTGTGAAGCATCTAGTGCAAAATTCCTGGTTACGTGGAACGTGGATAACGTCACTCTTTGACCCCGCGGAAAATGCCCAGAGCGGAGCCTGGTCCTCGCCAAGCACGGCAGTGAACCCGTGTGAAGCATCCAGAGCACATACCGGACTGTGGAGTCCTTAAACCCATGGACTATGACGTCCTTAACCTTGACCGAGATGTCTTAAAACTAACAATGGACCGCAATGTCCTTAAACTACCCATGGACCGCAATGTCCATAAACTACCCATGGACCGCAATGTCCTTAAACTAGAACAATAGAGCCCAGCATGCTCTTTTGTCGGATCTAAACGGTCCCGTTTAAGTTGATCTTAGCCTCAAAGATGGCTAACGTATCCTTAAACCTTCAAACAGACTGGACTATGAATCCCCCAAATTAACTCTGGCTCGAGGGTACATCTCTGAACTCCTCTGACATCCGTCGTTGTAATCCTTCAACGTCGTCAGAGAGGTGACGGGTCCCGACGACCACATATACGATGGACCACTATGTCCCTAAACTGGAACAATGGAGCCCAAACGCTCTTTTGTCGGATCTAAACGATCCTGTTAAGTTTATCTTAGTCTCAAATCGGACTAACGTATCCTTAACAAACGTTTGAGCTTATCTTAGCCTCAAGTATGGCTGACGTATCCTCAAACCAGACCCCCAAACCCAAATCTAAGATAAACACGGATTTGGACTAGTCCACGCCCTACGGGCGACGACATAACTCAGTCTCCGTAAACAATCCACGGGCAACAAAACATAAAATAAACACACACGACACGAAGTGACCATCTGGAGAAGGAGAAAGTTGTTATCGCGATGTGGTAGCGTAATTAACTGCAGGGGCTTGCGCCTGCAGGGAAGAGCGTCCCCACAATCAAAAACCCCTCAAACGAGGGGGAATCTGACGAAGTCTGCTACATCGGCCGCATCCGTCTAAACCTCCGATGCACGGTGCCATAAACAACTTGGCATCTTCGGAGAGATGGACGGATAGCACCAGTTAGCATCTGCCCCGAACCTCAGGCACGGACGCCCGAGTCCAGGCCGCCGTTCGGAGGGGAACAGATTCTGGCACGCCCGGTGGGACCTTTTCCTCTTTCCACTCCACACTTCGTGTGTCGTGATTCGCGAACCAATCGCGGTTCGCTAATGGTTGCCCTTGGGTTTCAAGATACTAAGAATTGGAGTCTTGCCTATTGCAGAAAACAAAGGATCGATGGCTTCTACTTCTGCGAAATCCTTCAACTGCTCAAACTACAATTGCGACCAACGCTCTACCTCTCCAGGAGGTATAGCCTATGGACCCCAAGCTGCTTCGTTGTTCACAATGCCGGTGGACCAAGTGACTCAAGCCACTACCGGATTGTTCTTCGGGACTATACTCCCATCATTAAGCTTCGCGGCGCCGGTACTGACGAAGGAAGCTCACAAGAAGTCAGTCTTTGATCGTCTTACCCCTGCCGCGGCTCCTCTCAACGAGTCGCCCAACGTCAACGCCTCGGTCTTCTCTAGATTGGGCCGAAAATCCTGCGAACTCATCATAGGGCCTACAATCTCAGAGGAGGCTACCTCTAAGAAAGTGGCCGTTCCTGCCCCCGAAATCGCCAAGGCGGCTTCTCCGGCCAAAAAGTCGGTCTTTACAAGATTGACGACTTCAGCTCCCGCTCCTGCTATCCAAAGGACATCGGTCTTTGATAGGCTAACACCAACAGCAACCCCCCACCCACACAGGGGGCAAGACAAAACCATTCTTACCGCTGACCCAACGCCGTCCGCTCGACACGCTCGACGTCGCCATTGGCGCCGAGTAAGGAAGGCTGGGGGCAACTCCCCCTCTGGGTTGACTCCATCAGCCCCGGTGGCAGAAGTTAATGCTGCTGTTCCAACTGGGAACAGCTTCGAAATGCTTAATAAGGTGCGAAGGAATTCTCCTACTGCAGTGCTGAAGAGGTCTCCTACCCCATTAAAGAAGGTTGCGGAAATAAAACCAGAACAGCCCCAATCTCCTCAACATCTGTCTTCCAAAATCTATAAGGTTTGGCGGCAGGCCCGAGTCTCGATCATTGATCCAAACTTCTCCCGCCAGCACAAGAAGCTGAAAATCCAACCGGAGGCTGGCCACCAAGCTAAACCCCGAAAGGCTATCGGGACGCCCACCTCAACGGCCCCCTCAACCTCCACGGCTCATAAAAGGAGGAGGCCAGAGAAGACCCCCCAACGTGCAACGACGGCTAAAAGCACTGAGCCCAGACGCCCTAAGTCTGGGGGCATGATGGTCCACACCGTATACATGGCTTCTGGAAAGGAGGAGAGCCGCACTTCTACAGGCCACCGACCACTTACCCGATCCGTGACGAAAGCCCAGGAGCAGCAACAAAAGCTCCAAGAAATGATGAATGCTATGGCCGCACTTACCGGGCCAAAAGAAAACCCAGAAACGTCCTCAGACGCGCGCCAAGAAGAAGAAACCGACGCTGAATTCCTTCGCCGGATACTGGAGAAAAAGGACAAAGAGGCTGCTGAACAAGCAGCCAACATACAACGTATGGGCCTTCTCTTCCAAGATATGATAGGAATGATGATCCGGCAGGACTTGCCCGCCGAAGATCCCCCAATCATTCTTGAAGACGACCGAGGAGAAACGTCGAATCCACTGCCGGCCCTCTCAACGGCCAAGGAGGAGGCAATCTCTAAGGCGGACTTGGCTGACTACATAGCCCAGCAAATCCGGGTCCATCATGCGACTGAGGCAGCTGGTCAAGTCGTGAAAATGGGGCGGCCGTATCCAAGCAGGTACGACCAAATCAAATACCCGCAAGGCTATACGATACCAAAATTCCACGTGTACAAGGGGACCGGCAATCCCCATCAACATGTCGCCCAGTTCCGGGCCCTCTGCGGTAACACCGGCGGTGATGATAAACTGTTGCTCCGCCAGTTCGTAGGTAGCTTATCAGAAACAGCGTTCGAATGGTATTCGGAACTCCCGAACGATTCTATCAAAACGTTCGCTGAAATGGAGCTGCTATTCACTCAGCGATTCGCGAGCGCCAGCGAACGCACTCCAATAACTGCTTTGATTAACGCCAGGGTCAAACCAGGCGAAACCTGGGTCCAGTATGCTATACGCTGGCGGAACTTGTGGTCGAGATGCGAGCAACGCATTGAGGAGGCGCCCGCACTGGGCATGTTCGTGGGAACCCTAGACCCCCACGCAACTATCTCCCAGTTTATGATGTTCTTTAAGCCAACCACATTCCAGGCTTTAATCGACAAGTTGGCTCAGATGGACCAGATGGGTCATAGACCACCTCCCCCGAAGTCGGAACCTCGGAATGACAAGGGTAAAAGAAGGGCAACCTTCGTCGCAAATGCCCAACAGCAACCTAACGCCCTGAAACCGGCAGATCAATTGGAAGAAAGACGCCGGTATTATAATGAGAAGATGAAACGTCCCTACTCGTTCCCACGGGACAAGACGAAACGGTTATTCGAGCTGGCAATACGCAACAGACTTATAAACCTACCGAATCCAAGGCGACCGCCACAACCCACCGAGGTGAATAACCCTAGCTATTGCCCTTACCATCAAACGGTAAGTCATCCGATTGAAGATTGCTTCGTCTTCAAAGGATGGATTGAAGATCAATACCTCCAGGGGAAGTTTGTACTGTCCGAGAAGTGGAAGGTGAGCCCACCACAGCCGCATACTCCTAAGAAAACAGATACATTGGGGGCAACCTGCTCCTTTATTGAAGAAGCTCCATGGGAGGTCGTGCTATCAACGAAAACCAAAAGAATGCTGAGAGACCTTCAATCGTGCCCTGCGATCGAATGGAAAGACCCTCTTGAACCTCAAATTATCGAGGGGATGTTGAAGCCCCGCACAACTACGAAGGCTCGTGATAAGGGCCCAAATACTCACGTCCAACCGTCAAAATCTTCGAAGAAAAAGAAGAAGAAATCCAAGAAGCCCGCGAAGCTTGGATACGAGCACACGAACTTGCAGAAGCAAATCGACGCGTTGGAAGAGTATAATCAAAAGGCGCGAACTCCTGTCACATTGCAAGAGTTCCTCAACCACATCTTTCAAGAGGGAGATGATGAAGAGAGCTCATCGGATGAATCCGAAGAGTATGTGGCGAGTTGTAACGTAATCTCCCACTCGTTTACCGATGATGAGAAAACTCCTAGCACTAAGAAGCTGGAGGCAGAACCTGAGCGTGCATGGCTGACAAATGAAATGATCAATGCCTTTCTAGACGAGATTCGTCTAAAAAGTAAAGCGGATCAGGAGCGTGAGATGGCAACGTCAGAAGGAACCAAATGCAGGCGACTGAATGAAAGAGTTGAACTACCCCCGCCAGATCAAAAGGCATCCGAAGTAGACAAGAAGATATTCAAGGCGAGGAAAAGGTTCGCCAAAGCCATGTCAATGGGAATGAAGCTACCACCCTCGGAAGGAAATACACACGATGGGGCGGAGAGGCACCCTAATTATTGCGCATATCATCGGAGAATCTCACACCCTACGGAGGAGTGCGACGCCTTTAAAATATGGTGGCAAGGATATGTTACTCGTCAGCAACATTTTAAGCGCATGAAACGCAAGAGCCGTCGGCAGCGAAGAAGTACTGTCGAAGGGCACAACAGAACTACTGGCAACTGTTACATGGTTAACGCCGGGGGGTCACAAGTTCTCACCTTTGGGAGCGACTCTGATGAAGAAATGGCTCTGGGCCCTCTCTTTAAAGAATCCGTTTTAGGGAAAGAGGAGGAATCGGAGGCCTGCGAGAACATCCAGCTGCGCAATCGCACACTCCCAGAAAAGAATCTCGGGCCCGTAAGTAGAAAAGATAAGGGAAAGGAAAAGGCCACTGAAGATATCACTTTAGATGACCAAGTCATGAAAGAACTGGCTGCCAAAGACCCTCCTAGGAGGAGTAAAGTGGACTATAACATCCTCGCGCACCTAAGGAAGCTACCTTCTCAGCTTAGCATTCTCGACGCCCTCCTATTATCAAAAGAAGCGCGAGACTCACTAATTAAGGCATTACAAGAACCTGAACAATTCCAAGCCTTCCTCGCCACTGAAAAGATGAAGGATGAACTGGAGGAAGTGCATACAGCTGATATCACTTTCGGTGATGAAGACCTCCTTCTCGGGACGTGCGACCATAACCGTCCCCTATATGTCTCCGGATACTGCCATGATATTAAGATAGGCAAGATCCTGGGGGATAATGGATCCTCCGTCAATCTCCTTAATGTTCGGGTGTTGAAGGAAATCTGCATGAGTGTGCAACATCTCGCTCGTGACAAAATTACTATCTCCGGTTTCGATTCACAATCGTCACGGACTCTCGGATCTGTGATACTAACATTATGATTTGGACTTCTCGTCACAGACATCAAATTCCATGTCATTGACGCCAAGACCTGCTACAACGCCTTGCTCGGCCGTCCTTGGCTACACGAGTACAACATCATCCCTTCTACACAACATCAGTGTATGAAGTACTTTAAAGATGGTTTCGAGTATACTGTAACAGGCGAGTTGAACCCATTTTCCGTGAACGAAGTCCGCAAATACGAGGATGCGAAATACTTTTTGCCAGATTTCGAGGATACAGAAAGGTGTCGCAACCCGGAGAACAAAGCCGCCGCCACTATCCTTGTTTTCGGGAGCGATACCGAAGAAGAGGAAGAGATAGTTTATGCAGGGCCATCTCGACGCAGCAACCCGGGAACGTCCGCCCCCATGTTAGTCTTCGGAAGTGACTCGGAAGATGAGGTTAATGCCGTGTTCTCCAATCGGCTGCTGATACAAGCACCCCTTTGCGATGACCATAGTTTGCAAATCACCATGGAACCGCGAGAACACTACAAGGATCTCGACACGCTTCAAGCTCACAATGTGCAGGACCTGCAAACATTTTACATCCCTCCCAGGCAAAGGGGTGAGAAGGTGATCCTATTCTACCGATCCTCAGAGTCGAAAATAAAGAAAGAGATCTGGCATGGCGCGGATGCTACATGCGACAGACTCCAACCCATCCGTCTGCCCAGATACTATACAAATGGATTAAAGAAGCTATTGAAGCGCCAAGGAGTACCCTTAAAACAGACTGTTCGGCAGGCTCGGTTCTACAACAAGATTTGGAATGTCCCTGGGACTCAGCGCAAATTGCCCAACGGGAAAATGGAAACACTCGGGCTTGGATACGCGAGAGCGGGAAAACGGGAACGGGTCCACAGTAACTACGCCATATACACCTTTGATGAAGAAGAGGATGCCCTGTCAGGAGATGCCAACCCCTCGTCAAAATTACACCCCGCGATCGAAACGCCGAGTCCGTCGTTTGGAGAACGAACGGACAAGCCTATCAGGAAAATGGGTCCGAAAGCTCAGGAAAACCACAACCGCGAAATGGCCATCTACGAGAAGGCCAGGACGCAACGCCTATTTCAACAGGCTCCAAAAGACAAAGATGCTCAACTTTGTCAACCCGTTGTGCGAAAGGCCCGATGCGGAGACGGAAATAAATTAAGAAGCGGGAAGAGGAGCCGACAACAACGACGCAGGATTAGAGGGTTACGGGTACTGCGCGGCTCGGATTCGTCGCTCATGGAAAAGATGAGTCGAGCGTATTCCTTCCCTCGAGACAAGACGGAGAAGTTACTCAAGCTCGCTTTAAAACATCAAATGATCACGCTTCCAGAGTCTAGACACCCTGAGCAAGCTAACAAGGCTTCTCGTTTGAGCTATTGCTCTTATCACCGAGCCATAGGACATCCTACCGAAGACTGATTCACCTTCAAGAACTGGGTCGAGGACCAGTACCAACGGGGCAGATTCGCTTTATCCAACGGCTGGAGGGTAACGCCGCCACAAAAGCATGAACCCAAGGCCGCAAGAGCAAAACCGGATCCACCTCAGTCCTGGGAGCGGATTCGCACCTGTTATACGATTACGATATTAAAAGAAGAGCGCGAGAACATGGATGACTTTCCCCAGTGCTTTGAGAACAGCGACGACGAGGTGATCTCAGAATTTTCGCCAGCTCCGAGAGAACTGGAAGATGGTATACATACTACGGCGGATAACCTCAGGAAGATTGAGTTGGGATCGGCAGATGACCCGCGACCGACATTTGTCAGCGAGCTACTCTCTGAAGAAAAGGTGGTCGCGTTAAAGAACGTGCTTCTACGGCATAAAGACTGCTTCGCGTGGAACTACTCTGAGATGCCAGGATTAGATCCGGAGGTTGCCGTGCATAAATTAGCAATATCCTCGAATATCAAGCCAGTCAAGCAAGCGCCAAGAAGGATGCGACTCGAGCTTGAGATGAGCATCAACGCCGAAGTCAAGAAGCTGATCGATTCTGGATTTATTCAAGAAGTCCAATATCCCGATTGGATCGCCAATATCGTCCCGGTAATGAAAAAGAATGGGACAGTACTCATATGTGTGGATTTCAGGGATCTCAATAAAGCCTGTCCAAAGAATGATTTCCCTGTACCGGTAACTGAGCTGATGATAGATAACACGTCCACTAACGAGGTTTTCTCCTTTATGGACGGTTCGTCAGGATACAATCAGATAAAGATGCATCCCGAAGACCAGAAGCACACCGCTTTCCGGACCCCTTTGGGTATATTCTGCTACAGGGTTATGCCCTTTGGTCTAAAGAACGCGGGCGCTACCTATCAAAGGGCCATGACAAAGATCTTCGACGACCTCATACATGACATCGTCGAGTGCTATATCGATGACCTCGTAGTAAAGAGCATGTCATACGAAGATCATTTAAAGCATCTGGAGACTATATTTCAACGCCTTCGGCAATACAATTTGAAAATGAATCCCCTCAAATGCGCGTTTGGAGTCTCCTCGGGCAAATTCCTGGGATTCATCGTTCGACACCGAGGAATTGAAATAGATCCATCAAAGATTAAAGCGATCATGGAAATGCCTCCGCCAAGAACTCTCAAACAGTTGCAGTCTCTCCAAGGGAAGCTCGCATACATCCGGCGATTTATCGCCAATCTTTCCGGCAAATGCCGTCCTTACAGCCACCTGATAAAAAAGGGAACTCCGTTCGTTTGGGATCACAAATGCCAAGGTGCACTAGACGAGATCAAGCAATACCTGCAGAACCCTCCGGTGTTGGCCGCGCCGGTCAAAGGAAAACCCCTCATTCTTTATACAACCGCCCTCGAAGGTTCCTTGGGCGCATTATGGGCGCAAGAGAAGGATCAGGGAAAAGAGAGAGCACTCTACTACTTAAGTCGAGTTCTGCTGGGGGCAGAAAGCAACTACTCTCCCATTGAAAAACATTGCTTGGCATTGATCTTCGCGATAACAAAGCTCAGGCACTATGCGTTGGCGCATGAAGTCCGTCTCATTTCAAAGGTGGACCCCCTTAAATACTTGATGTCGAAAGCCATATTGACGGGACGACTCGCTAAATGGGCCCTACTCTTGATGGAGTTCTCGGTAACGTATCAACCTCTCAAGGCAGTAAAAGGCCAAGCCATTGACGATTTCCTCGCCGAGCACCCGATACCGGCCGATTCTCCTCTGAACTATGATTTGCCGGACGAGCATGCATTTGATGCGATTGGCAGCGGTAGCACCCGATGGGAACTCTATTTCGATGGAGCGTCCTCCGTAAAGAAACAGAAACAGGGTATCCCAATGATCAAATCGGGGATAAGCCTCATCTTTGCAACTCCACAAGGAGGGATAATGCGCTTCGCCTTCTCCTTAACAGAGCCGAGGACAAACAATGAAGCTGAATACGAAGATCTGATAGCGGGCCTCGAAATCGCCATTGACTTGGGAATTGAAGACCTCCTTATATACGGGGATTCTCAACTGGTTGTTAGTCAAGTAAATGGTGATTACCAAACGTGCAAACCGGAGTTGGTGAGGTACGGCGAAAAGGTGCAACAACTATTGATCCAAATTCCCTCCTATACTTTGGAGAATATACCGCGCGCGGAAAACAGTAAAGCAGACGCGTTAGCCAAACTTGCTAAAGAACTGGCGGACGAAAACCTCGATGATGTAAGAATCGTGGTACAAAGCCGTCGAGTGCTTGCCCCGGCAGAAATACCCCCGGAATTATATAAAGAGAAGGGAGCGACTGGGCAGACGACCCTACAAATAAAAGACCATGAGAAGGCCGAGGACTGGAGGGAAGTCCTCATAGACTACTTTAAATCCCACCGAATGCCCAAAGATACATCCTCCAGGCATCAGCTCATGAAGCGAGCTCTATCTTTCGCCTACGTCAACGATACTCTATACAAGAGGTCGTTTGATTCTCTATGGCTGAGATGCCTAGGACCTGACAAAGCAGAAAGAGTCATTCAGGAAGTTCATGACGGACTCTGCGGTTCCCACCAAGAAGGCCCTAAGATGAAGTTGAAGATAAAACGGATGGGTTACTACTGGCCCACGATGATCCAGGACTGCCTTGAGTATGCGAAGCAATGCCACTCGTGCCAGATTCATGGGGACTTTATCCACCAACATCCGAATCCACTACACCCAACGGTGGCTAGTTGGCCATTCGAAATGTGGGGGACTGACATAGTCGGCCCCATCGAGCCAGCATCATCCCGGGGACATCGTTTTATCCTAGCGACAACTGATTACTTCTCCAAATGGGCAGAAGCAATACCATTGAGGGAAGTGAAGACGGAGAATATCCTCCATTTCTTCAAGACGCACGTCATCTATCGGTTCGGAACCCCACGGCGGATTATCTCCGATAACGGGCAAGCCTACAGAAGCCATAAGATTAGCCGCTTCGCGCAGCAGCACAATATAGACTGGAGATATTCTTCAGTTTACAATCCACGAGCTAACGGTCTAGCCGAGGCTTTCAATAAGACCTTGACGAAGATCATAAAAAAGACCGTTTCCCGGAATAAGAGAGACTGGCACGAGAGGCTGCAAGAAGCCCTTTGGGCTTATCGAACTACATTCCGGACGGCCACGAATGCAACGCCGTACGCGTTGGTATTTGGGACGGAAGCAATACTCCCCCTCGAGATAGAGTTACCCTCTCTACGAGTGGCAATCCCCCACGAGCCGACGGACGAAGAAAATGCTCACCTTCGGCTTGAGGAGCTTGATGCCCTCGACGAAACTCGGCTCATAGCGCAACAACATCTAGAAGCCTACAAAGCAAAGATGACGCGCTCGTACGAGAGATTGACCAGGCCAAGGACATTCCGCCAAGGCGAACTCGTGATAGTGGTCAAGAGACCTATGATCCCCAATCGTGCCAAACGGGGGAAATTTGAGCCAAACTACGAAGGCCCCTACATCATAGACAAGGTCTATCAGGGTGGAGCCTATCTACTCATGGACATGCACGGTGAAAGGCCTTTCAGGACAATAAACGGCCGCTTCTTAAAGAAATACTATGCTTGATGAGCCATAGCCTGGGTCAATGATAGATGACGACGACTATGTCCGCTCGCTATCTTCCTAGGCTCAGACTTTGCAAGCAGTGGCTGGCCCTCCCATATCGACGGACCGAAACGTACTTAAACTAACAACGGACCGGAACGTCCTTAAACAATCGATGGACCGAAACGTCCTTAAACTAACGACGGACCGGAACGTCCTTAAACTATCGACGGACCGAAACGTCCTTAAACTAACAACGGACCGAAACGTCCTTAAAACTATCGACGGACCGAAACGTCCTTAAACTATCGACGGACCGAAATGTCTTTAAACTAACGACAGACCGAAACGTCCCTAAACTACTACCGCAGCATCCTTAGGCTGACGAGATAAAAAAAGAGAAAAAAAAACGGTGCGTCCACGAGCAAAACGGGCACGGATGAAAACCCGAAAGGGCTCCGTGAGTAAAAACAGCAGGACTACCGGCGAGTATTTGTGAAAACCCGAAAGGGCGCAACCTCGTTAAAAGACACTTATAGGGTCCTCTCGACCTTGTAAGGAGAAACCACCTGCGTGAGATCCTTACGACTCACAAAGGAGCAACACACTTAGGGATCCTCACGATTCCTAAGGAGAAAATACACTTACGAGATCCTCACGACTCGTAAGGAGAACTCTCTTATGGGACCCTCACGGCTCATGAGACTTGAAAGTCTTAAGTTACAGAAACCTAAACCTGTTCTTAAGCAAATCCTCCACAACCTTCGATATTGCCCTACAAGGGGCTCAATACTGACCCTTGTATACAATCCACGGGCGCGAATAAACATTTCCCCAGCAAAGTCCAACCCTTGTAGGTCCTCTCGATCCATAAGGAGAAAGCCCTCTTGTAGGATCCTTATGACTTACAGAGGAGCGCACACTTAGGACTCCTCACGATCCCTAAGGAGAAAATACACCTGCAAGATCCTCACAACTTATAGGGAGAAATACCTTTGTGAGACCCTTACGGCTCATGAAGTCAAAAGCCTTGGTCGACAGGACCCTTAACCCTGTTTGCCAAGCCACCTTTGTTCAACATCGACAGAGGCAAATGATGATTCGTTCCTGGCAATATTCCAGTTGTAGCGGTGCTGATGCCGAAATCGGTGCCAAAAATCCAGGCTTGCAGCGAAAAAGCTAGCAAGCCACACATGCCTACAAAATAGCCGAAATGATGGGGCAACTTGCAATAAAAAATAGCAAGTAAAAATGAAGGCATGAAAAATAGCCGAAATGATGGGGCAACTCGCAATAAAAAGCAGCGAGCAGAAAATAAATAAATAGCCGAAATGATTGGGCACCGCGAAAAATAGCCGAAATGATGGGGCAATCGTGACCTTCGCGATATAAAAGCTGAAATGATAGAGCATCGCGGAAAAAGAAATAAAATAAAAGTGAAATCCTCGCCCTATAGGTGATGTTACATCTACCTCTGTATACAATCCAGGGGCGCAAACAAAGAAGGGATCATACTCCTTCCCCAGGTTTCATCATAAGGAGAAGCCAAATCTCGACGGTTCACAGATAGCCTAGAGATCATCTCGACGTCCGTCTCATGGCAGCAGACACAACATCAAGCGAAACGGAACAGCGGCAACCCCCAGTTCCATGGCTCGGCGATACATATCACCAAGAGTCAAACCACCATCCCGTGAAATGCGGATACAATCAACAAAATTCCTGGTCACGTGGAACACGGATAACGTCACTCTTTGACCCCGTGGAAAACGTCCAGAGCGGATCCTGGTCCTCGCAGAACACGGCAGTAAACCCGTGCGAAGCATCCAGAGCGGAGCCTAGTCCTCGCCTAACGCGGCAGTGAACCCGTATGAAGCATCTAGTGCAAAATTCCTGGTCACGTGGAACGCGGATAATGTCACTCTTTGACCCCGTGGAAAACGTCCAGAGCAGATCCTGGTCCTCGCAAAACACGGCAGTGAACCCGTGCGAAGCATCCCGGGCGGAGCCTAGTCCTCGCCAAACGCGGAAGTGAACCCGTGTGAAGCATCTAGTGCAAAATTCCTGGTTACGTGGAACGCGGATAATGTCATTCTTTGACCCCGTGGAAAACGTCCAGAGCGGATCCTGGTCCTCGCAGAGCACGGCAGTGAACCCGTGTGAACCATCCAAAGCGGAGCCTAGTCCTCGCCTAACGCGGCAGTGAACCCGTGTGAAGCATCTAGTGCAAAATTCCTGGTAACGTGGAACGCGGATAATGTCACTCTTTGACCCCGTGGAAAACGTCCAGAGCGGATCCTGGTCCTCGCAGAACACGGCAGTGAACCCGTGCGAAGCATCCAGAGCGGAGCCTAGTCCTCGCCTAACGCGGCAGTGAACCCGTGTGAAGCATCTAGTGCAAAATTCCTGGTTACGTGGAACGCGGATAATGTCACTCTTTGACCCCGTGGAAAACGTCCAGAGCGGATCCTGGTCCTCGCAGAGCACGGCAGTGAACCCGTGTGAAGCATCCAGAGCGGAGCCTAGTCCTCGCCTAACGCGGCAGTGAACCCGTGTGAAGCATCTAGTGCAAAATTCCTGGTTACGTGGAACGCGGATAATGTCACTCTTTGACCCCGTGGAAAACGTCCAGAGCGGATCCTGGTCCTCGCAGAGCACGGCAGTGAACCCGTGTGAAGCATCCAGAGCGGAGCCTAGTCCTCGCCTAACGCGGCAGTGAACCCGTGTGAAGCATCTAGCGCAAAATTCCTGGTTATGTGGAACGCGGATAATGTCACTCTTTGACCCCGTGGAAAACGTCCAGAGCGGATCCTGGTCCTCGCCAAGCACGGCAGCGAACCCGTGTGAAGCATCCAGAGCGGAGCCTGGTCCTCGCCAAGCACGGCAGTGAACCCGTGTGAAGCATCCAGAGCAAATTCCGGACTGTGGAGTCCTTAAAATCCACGGACTATGACGTCCTTAACCTCGACCGTGATGTCTTAAAACTAACGATCAACCCCCCCGATTCCCTACGGATTCTACCTTGGTTTAAGGGTACATCTCTTCACTCCTTTGATACCTGGCGTTGTAATTCCTCAACGTCTTCAAAGAGGTGACGGGTCCCTGCAACCAAACACCGGACTGTGGAGTCCCTAAATCCACGGACTATGAGGTCCTTAACCTTGACCGTGATGTCTTAAAACTAACACCGGACTGTGGAGTTCCTAAATCCACGGACTATGAGGTCCTTAACCTTGACCGTGATGTCTTAAAACTAACATCGGACTGTGGAGTCCCTAAATCCACGGACTATGAGGTCCTTAACCTTGACCGTGATGTCTTAAAACTAACATCGGACTGTGGAGTCCCTAAATCCACGGACTATGAGGTCCTTAACCTTGACCGCGATGTCTTAAAAATAACATCGAACTGTGGAGTCCTTAAATCCACGGACTATGAGGTCCTTAACCTTGACCGCGACGTCTTTAAACTACAATACCTAGAGAAACCCCTGACTCCGTAAAACACGGACAAGGGCGACCACACCCGGCACTTACAAGTCCTCACGACCTATAAGGAAGAAAAATTTCTCTTGTGAGATCCTTGCGACTCTCAAGGGAAAACCCGTTTAAGAATCTTCACGATTCTTATGAAGAACTTACACCTATGGGATCCTCTCGACCTGTAGGGAGAAAAACTCTTTACGAGACCCTCGTGGCTCATAAAATGCAAAAGCCTTAGGAAGCAGATCCTAACCCTGAATCCTAAGCCATCGCTGTCCTGCGAAGAGATCAAGATAAAATATCCGCAGAATACATTCAATAAAAAGGGGACACACCATTGAGATGAAAAATGTATCTTTTATTCATAAACCAAAATAGATACAAAGTACAATTTATGAAAGAAACAGAAAAAAGAGATACTCTCATTCATGAGTATGTACAAAAAAGGGAGAAAAGATACAAGTCCTCAAGCCGGCGGGCGGTGTAGTAATTTTACCAGCTCATCGTTCTGTTGCTGAGCCACGGCTTCATGACGCAAGATCTCCAGAAGACGAGCCTCCGCCTGAGCTTGCTGAGCCTGATACGAAGCAAGCCAAGCTTCGAGCTCTTTCTCTGTGGCTTTATGAGCCTCGACCCTCTCACGAGTGAACGTGGCAGCTTTATCGAGAGCCACCACCTCTTTTATGGACTCCTGAAGCACCCGCCAGAGTTCGTATGCTTTGTTGGCCTTGGCTGTGAGGCTGGCATGAAGCTCGCTCAGCGCTTTGGAAGCTAGCTCCCTCTCCGAAAATTTACGGCCGAGCCCTTTTCTCGCACAACAATACGTTCGCTACGTGTCGCTCTATCAGGCCACGTAAGCTCGCTTTCGTGACCGCAGCCTTAGAAACAAGATATTTACAAGACCGTATAAATGGGTTTCCAGTCGACGGGAATAATCGATCTAAAGCGCACTCACATCACCTGATGTGAAAAGCAACAAGAAAGATTTCCGACGTATTTCAAGCATGCATTTGCAATCGTATGGACATTCATAAGGCTCAAAAAGGTCTGATATGCATGAAAGTGATGATAGCATTCGCAATTAAAGAAAGTTCTCATAAGAAGAATACAAAGTTTATTTATGCGAGCGGAAACATACATACTAGTACCAAGCCTACATGGAAGTTCGGCATAAAGCACAGAAAAGGAGGGACTAATTTAGAAATGCTACTCTAACGGGAAAAGATCACCAAACACGGGATCAATGGCACAAGGGTTAACAAAACAAAGAACAAGGTTCTCCATCTCTCTCTCTGCTCTCTCCAACACATCAAAGCGACGGTTCTCGCGAGGAGTCGCTCCCCATCGATTGGAGCCATGGTCATCTGCGAAAGCAGACATAACAGCCCGTCGGGCTCTTATTTCACTCAAAAGATGAACTGAACGATCTTTCAGAGCCTGAGTAATCATGCAGGCCTCGTGAAAGCCTTCGAGCTTCTCTTCAGCCGCATCGAGCATCGCTAGGGTCATCTCCGCCGGGTGAGGAGGGACGTCGGCAAACACGGCGGCAAGAATCATCCGGAGCCAGAGGGATCCCCTATGAATCGAGAGCTCATACGCCGCTGAGTCACATTCGTCGTCGGTAAGGAGAGGGTCCACCAATCGTGCAGCAAAGTGAGGAATCATCTCCTCGATAGGCACTTCCCATGGCTGTCGACGAGCGCGTGGACGATTGCAGGCCATGGCACTTAGTTGTTCTCGAATTGAATCGCGTCAAAATAAGAATAAAAGTTCTCTGTGAAGAGAAAAGGAAGGCCATTGCCTCAGATACAAAGAGGTGCATTAAGTGCTATGCGCGGAAAATCCTGCATGTGAAAGCTGTTTCCAAAGCCCAAAAAAGGAAAGGCATCGAAAATCAAGGAGATGGAACTATTTCCAAGGCTCCTTTTCTGCATCTGATACTGTGCACTAAAGATAGGGCATGAAAAATTTTGTGAATAGTCCCATCAAATGATCCCATGTACGGAACACGTGAGGCCCAAATTTGACGTGCACTAAAAAATGGAATAGCACCATGCATATTAAAAGCACCAGCAACAACAATAGTGAAATGATAAAATCTCACAGAAAAGCATGCAAACATACAAAGGACACGATAAGTTTATCATTCATGCTTTAAAAAGGTTCATACAAAATGAAAAGAAAACGATTACAACGGCAAGACCTCAGGCGCGGGGCACGGATTGAGAAACTCAAGCTTGACCTTGTCCAAGATCCTCCAAGCATTTCGAACCGCCCGAGTATGTTTTCTCTCGCGATCGCAAGCGTCGGGGTCCTCGCAGATGTCCTCCACCCTCCGGTAGGCGGCAAGTATGGCCGACTGCTGAAACGCCTGGTGCAAAAGATCAACGAGGTTGTCACGCCTTCTCTTCGAGATCAGACACATCAGATACACCGAATGTATCTTATCCTCGGCAACGTCCAATGCCCTGAGTGGCACACCGGCGCAGAAGAGAGGAAGCGCCTCCCAAATCGCCAGCACGATGAGCCTCAGAAGAGAAGAGCGACGGGGGAGGAGCCGATGGTTGTACTCGTCAAAGCGGTTCATAATCTCAGCACACTGAGCGTTGGTAAACTCCTGATTCTGACTACGGCCCAGGGCACGTATATTCCCGTAGGAAATGATTTCGTTGAGATTATACAAATGAGCGTCCATGATACCTGAAATAAAAATCAGGACGACTTATTACAAACCCTCTTCTTCTTCACTAATCATAGAATGACAAGGAAACCCCAAGAAGCCTCCGTTTGAAGAAATTGAGTCCTTCATTGGAATTAAATTCCTTATTAAGAAAAGGAATTAAATTCCCAGAAAACTTTTTTTGAGATGGAATTAAATTCCATGGGGTTGAAACGCCATCATCATTTCCCCAAAGATCATCTAAACCCTAAGAGATCTGCTGTTGGAGGTTAAGTGGTCTCATATTTTGGCTAAAGAACTTAGAGAAAAAATGGGTTCTTTGTGAAACCCTTGATATGGATTTAAAATCCAGAGAGTGCTGTCAAATTGAAGGCGCTTCGATCACCATTACCTGAGGAGGAAGAGTCCTTTTAAACAGAGTTAAACTCTGAAAATGTTTCAAGGCAGAGAACTAAGCTCTGAAAGCGAGAATTAAATTCTCAAGGAAGAAATTCTCGGAAGAAGAAGATGCGCAAAGTGAAGGCTCCTATGAAGAGACAGAGGTATTTATAGAAGGCAGTGGAAACGTTTCATCTCCCCAGATCCCTAGAGGAATCCAACGGTCACAAGAGGTGACAGCGTTGCACTCACGTGCAGACACGTGAGAACAACGCTGTGAGGGCATTTGTTTCCTGATTTAAAATCAGGAAAGCTTCTGGGAAAAGCTTCAGAAGAGGGTCACGTGCTTACACGTGACCAGCGGTCACATGTCGACACGTGACAACTAAGCGCATCATCAAGGCAAGTTCAGTTTCCTGACTACATCGAAGAAAAGGGCTTCAGAAAGAGTCACGTGCTCCCACGTGACCAGCCTCAAAGGCACACCGGATCCCTGATCAAATCAAGGAAAAAGCTTCAAAAGATGCCACGTGCTCCCACGTGACCAGGGGTCACGTGTTAGCACGTGATGCTCAAAACATCAGAATTGTTCTCCAGTTAAATGAAGAAAAAGAGTCCAGACAAGGGTCACGTGCTCACACGTGACCAGGGGTCACGTGGTGGCACGTGATGGCTAAGCATCAGAAGAAGGCAGAGTGCAAAAGAAGGAAAGGGCTCGTTACAAGGGAGTCACGTGTCCACACGTGACCATGGGTCACGTGGTCACACGTGACCGGCTTTCAAAGCCCGTTTTGCTAACAGAATTAAATTCTGAAAGAGATTCAAATCTTTCCAAAGGAAAGCGATTATCTGGAGCAGATCGAATTAAAGATTCAGAGATCATCTATCTATGGGAAAATCTCGAGTTTGGAAAGATTTCCCCTTTAAATCTAACCGAAATAACAAAGGAGAATCCCTGGATTTGAAATCCAATGGTGAATAAAATTCACCTAATAATCCAAGGGTCAAAAACAAATGATGGATACAAATCAAATCTCTTAATAAAGATTCATCAAAAACTAATTGATTCGGCTGTTTCTCCTATAAATAGGAGCCTAGAGACACAAAAGAGAGGAATAGATACACGCAGAGGGAGAAAAAAGGAGAGAGCCTTGATACTTTGAGGAATTTGGAGCTTCTGCAAAAAGAAAACCCTAGCTAAGAAAGGGAAGGCTTCCTGAAAGAAGGAGAATTTAATTCTCAACAGAGTTTAACTCTGACAAAATAAAAAACAGAAGAACATATTTCTTCTCTCTTTGATAGAGGATCTGCAAAGTGCACATCTCCCCTTTAGGTTGAGAATTTAATTCTCAATGGGTTGAGATCCTGCCATGCAGATCCAAAACATGGAGAGGGAATGGAAAAACGAGAATTTAATTCTCACAGAACTATAGGAATTTAATTCCTCTAAGATAAAAGTAGGGCTTGACCCTGTGTTATGGGAATTTAATTCCTTCAGAACAGAGAGAAACAGGGTTTAACCCTAATTAAGAACTTAGTTCTATTGAAACAACGGGAATTCAATTCCCTTAATCATAATTTAACAGGGACTGGAAGTTTAATTCCATAAAAAGCTTTTATTAGGGGTTAACCCTATTCAGTTCTTCACATAAACGAGGAATTTAATTCCTACAGAAGATTCAGGGTTCAATTCTACTCCAGAATATAAGTCTTCAAAAGGAAGTAGGAATTTAATTCCTTTGAAAATTAAAGCTCGAGGAATTTAATTCCTGAAAAAGGATCAACAGATTCTCTAAACAATATACATGGAGGCAGGGTCACGTGCCACCACGTGACCCCCTCAAAAGATCTACAGAAAGCCCTTTGAGGCAGTCCCCCACGTGACCCACGTGACCCTTGACAGAAGCTCTAACACATAGGCATATGAATGCCCGTCACATGATGGCACGTGATGCTCTGAAAGATGCAATAATCTTAGCAGAATGAATGGAGAGAGGGCGCTCTCACGTGTCGCCACGTGACCCCTCTTGCTTTAGTGTTTAACACTAAGTTGGAACTCATGAATCCAGTGTTAAAACACTGTTGGGCCGTAGTGTTCAACACCAATCAAAGAACTTTACTTGCAGTGTTCAACACTGACTACCTTAGTGTTTAACACTAATTTGAGAGCTCTGTTGCCGATGCTTGATACTGATCTGTTTTAGTGTTTAACACTAATCTGAAAGCCTTGTTGCTGGTGTTTAACACCAATTATCTTTTAGTGTTAAACACTAACTTGTCAACCTCATTCCCCGTGTTCAACACTGATTGCTCTGAAGTGTTTAACACTAGGCTTTGGCCCAATTGGCTAAAGGGATAGAGGCAAAGCCTCTCCCTCAATGGACCCACAAGAAGTCAATATTCCAGACATGATAGGACTTAGCCCAAGCTGGCCATAAGTCCTCAATTCGTAATTAACTGGGCCAATGGGCTCATAATATAATTAATGGGTCTTGATCCCAAATTGGGCCAAGGACTATTTAATCCATTCCGGTTCTAGGGTACATCTCTTCACTCCTTTGATACTTGGCATTGTAATCCCTCAATGTCTTCAAAGAGGTGACGGGTCCCGATGACCACCCATGATATGGACTGTGGGGTCCTTAAACCCATGTCTAATGCAAAATTCCTGGTCACGTGGAACGCGGATAACGTCACTATTTGACCCCGCGGAAAACGCCCAGAGCGGAGCCTAGTCCTCGCCGAGCACGGCCGTGAACCCGTATGAAGCATCTATTGCAAAATTCCTGGTTACGTGGAACGTGGATAACGTCACTCTTTGACCCCGCGGAAAACGCCCAGAGCGGAGCCTGGTCCTCGCCAAGCACGGCAGTGAACCCGTGTGAAGCATCCAGAGCACATTCCGGACTGTGGAGTCCTTAAACCTATGGACTATGACGTCCTTAACCTTGACCGAGATGTCTTAAAACTAACAATGGACCGCAATGTCCTTAAACTACCCATGGACCGCAATGTCCTTAAACTACCCATGGACCGCAATGTCCTTAAACTAGAATAATAGAACCCAGCATGCTCTTTTGTCGGATCTAAACGGTCCCGTTTAAGTTGATCTTAGCCTCAAAGATGGCTAACGTATCCTTAAACCTTCAAACAGACTGGACTATGAATCCCCCAAATTAACTCTGGCTCGAGGGTACATCTCTGAACTCCTCTGACATCCGTCGTTGTAATCCTTCAACGTCGTCAGAGAGGTGACGGGTCCCGACGGCCACATATACGATGGACCACTATGTCCCTAAACTGAAACAATGGAGCCTAAACGCTCTTTTGTCGGATCTAAACGATCCTGTTAAGTTGATCTTAGTCTCAAATCGGACTAACGTATCCTTAACAAACGTTTGAGCTGATCTTAGCCTCAAGTATGGCTGACGTATCCTCAAACCAGACCCCCAAACCCAAATCTAAGATAAACACGGATTTGGACTAGTCCACACCCTACGGGCGACGACATAACTCAGTCTGCGTAAACATTCCACGGGCAACAAAACATAAAATAAACACACACGACACGAAGTGACCATCTGGAGAAGGAGAAAGTTGTTACCCCGATGCGGTAGCGTAATTAACTGCAGGGGCTTGCGCCTGCAGGGAAGAGCGTCCCCACAATCAAAAACCCCTCAAACGAGGGGGAATCTGACGAAGTCTGCTACATCGGCCGCATCCGTCTAAACTTCCGATCCACGGTGCCATAAACAACTTGGCATCTTCGGAGAGATGGACGGATAGCACCAATTAGCATCTGCCCCGAACCTCAGGCACGGACGCCCGAGTCCAGGCCGCCGTTCGGAGGGGAACACGGACCTCCTAGTATATCCAATATTTCATATATGTTCTTCTGCTGCAATGTTCTGTGATGAGATCATATTACTGCCTGAGACGAATGTTTATATTATATATATGAGATATATGTTATATTGCAGATTTCGTTTCATATTAGATGCTTGTGAAGCATAACAAAATGAGACTTCATTAATGAGATTAATGAAACTAAAAGAAACCTAAAGATGTTGTAGAAACTTGTTTAAAAACTGGTAGCTCTAGTTCTTGCTTTGCATAGTGGTATTTGTGAAATATCCTGCACCTTATTCAATAAGGAAAGAGCCGAGATCCCTTCACCGGGAGTGACCTCTTTAGCGAAACTAGAAAAGCCTAAAAAATACTCCTTTTCAAAATTCACTCGATTCTACAACGATATCAAGTTCATTATGCAAAGGGTTTTCTTAAAAACCTGTCGTAGCCCTCCGTCATTTTAGATAAGTACTACTTAGTATTCGTGCTGTGGTAGTTTGGCCTCCATCAAGGCGTAGTGTACGGTAGCTAACTAGTGCTTATCTGCTAGCATACGATGCGATTGGATTAGGGTATTCGTATGGCGTAGTTTGGCCTCCGTCAAGGGTCGTGCGGGTGGGTTTAATTCAATCAGGAAATGACGGGTTGAACTTGACTAGCGGACTATGGGTAGTTTGGCCTCCGTCAAGGTCATAGGACGCTAGGGGGTAAAATGTTATTGGGAATTTCAAGCGTTGAAATTTGCAATGAGATTGCATACCTTTTATGAGATAGTTGGATCCCGATACCCGCTGCGAGTAAGAGTTACTCCTGGGAGAGTTTTACATATTACAATTAGCCGATCAAGTAGCTGTCTAGAAAGGTGTTAACGGGGTTACGCCTCTGGGAAAACGAGCTTTACTTTAATTAGGTCCGTGCAAAAGCACGGGGAACCTCTCTCAAAGTACCGGCACTGGCCTGGCTGAAAGATTGGCGAAGTTGTAGGATGTAATTAATCTCAGCTAGTCTTTCCTTTTAGGGTTTGAAGGAAGATTTGACTAAAACAATGGGAGCCATCCTGATTAGATAAATTGATAACCAATCTAATCTTGTAAAAGCACACGCTGAGTGTTTTCTTCTCTCTCTCTCCAGGTAGCGACCATGTCACGCCTTAATCAAGATAATAATACGGATGTATTGACCGAACCCACTTGTTATACTGCGCTAAGAAACGTTGGTCCCGCTCCAACTTATAATTTTTATAAGACAGAGCAGGATATAGGGGATTACCAGAATTCCCGTGTTGCCCAAACGAAGAAAGTGCATGCTGATGCATCTTCTTCGGGTGTGTTCATTACACAGTACTATTTCTCAATATCTTTTATGTCCTGGGTATTTGATACCGGATCAGGATCCCACATATGTAATTTGTTACATGGGCTACAAATAGGTAGAGAACTGAGAACGAGTGATAAATTTCATGAGATAGAAATGGTGCAGGTGTTGCAGCCAAGTCTGATTAACAAATACATTGATTCTGAACGAATGTTATTAGATACCGAACCTGATATACAACATCATATCAGTCTCTTTATTAGTAAAGAAGGATATAATTTTGTATTGTAGGATAATGTTTTGAACATTTCCTATATCAAGAGTTGATCGGTTCAGGCATGTTATCTAAAAGCATAGACGTTCTAAATCAAACTACAGTTCTTAGTATACAGAACACACATAAGAGGAAGAGCTCAGAAATGAACGAATCCTTCTTGAGGTATTGTAGACTAGGTCATATCCATGTGACCCGACTAGCTGAAGTTACATTTAGATGCATATTTAAATTAGTTTGAATTTCCATCTTGTGAAACTTGCCGGTCATGTCACAGAGATAAGATGACCAAAGCTCCGTTTATTGGAAACAGAAAAAGAGTTAGTGAACTCTTGGGATTGATACATGCTGATGTATGAAGGTCCCCTGTCTACACATGCCAAGACCGGTTCTTTGTACTTCATTGCATTCACTGATGATCTCTCAAGATTCAGACATATGTTCCTGTTGAAACACAAGTCCGAAACTTTTGAGATAATCACAGAATATAAGTTAGAAGTAGAGAACTTAAAACGGGTATAAGTATTATGTCCTTTGATGAGATCAGTGATGAGAATACTTGAGCACTGGATTCCTGGACTATTCTAAAGGAGAATGAGATTCTCTCTCAGCATTACTCCTCCGTATACACCACAGCACGTCGGTGTATCGGGGCAGAGCAATCACACCCTATTTGATATGGTGCGCTCTATGATGAGTACTACTGAGTTTCTTATTTTCCTTTTGGGAGTTATGTACTTGTGAAGCTGAATACCTATTGAATAGGGTTCCAATCAAATCAGTTGCCTACCACTTCATATTTGATATGGAATGGGAAGAGCCCATATCTTAAGTATGTTAAGATTTGGGGTTGTCCAGCCTAGGTCTAAAAGCATAATCCGGACAATCTAAAGGCAAAGTCAGTTCTGTGGAAGTTTGTTGCATATCCCAAGCATTTGCAAGGGAATATCTTCTACCAAACCGGGAAACAAAAGATGTTTTATTTCTCAGCATGCCACCTTTGTGAAAGGGAATTTCTTGTGAAGAAATTATTGGTCATGAGGTAGAACTGGAAAGAGTTCCAGCTATACAAACTGCAGTTGATGATTTGGTAGAACCAAAGGATTCAATAGTTTCTAACGAACCTCAGCCTCTCCGCCGATCTATTAGGGTTCCTCACCCACCTGAGAGATACTTCGGTTTCACAATGACAGTGGGAGCGAGGATTGCATCATGAGATGATGACCCAACTTGTTTTCGAGCTGGCCATCAAGAGTGGGACTCTGTGAGTATGGCTGGATGCTTAGCGATCTGAGATGGAATCCTTATACACCAACAAAGTATGGACTTTGGTTGCTTTATCTGAAGGGTTAAATCCCCATCAGGAGCAAGTATATCTTTAGAAGATTACTTGGTGTACATGGAAAAGTTGAGACTTTCAAAGCTATGCTTAAGTCCATCCAGATCCTACTTGCCACGGCTACATACCATGACTAGGATATCTGGCGGTTGGGTGTCATGACCGCTCTTCTAAATGTTGATTTAGAAGAGAGCGTCTATAAGTATACAGCCAGAGGGCTTCGTAGACAGTGGGAGCAGCGGAAACGTGTGCAAGATGTTTTATGTGATAAAGCAGGCATCGTGGAGTTGGAACGTCTGTTTTGATGTGGTAGTCAAAGAGTTTGACTTCATCAAAATGGTAGATGAACCTTGTATATACAAAAAGGTAGTAGGGAGTATGGTGATGATCCTCGTAGCGTACATGGATGACATACTCTTGATAGGGAAGCAGTTTCCTATGCTACGCTCGGTCAATCTCCGCTTATCACAAGGATTCTCCATATAGGATCAAAGTGATACCTCCTAAATCCTGGGTTTTGATCTATGAGATAGATGTAATTGGTTGTTAGGATTCTCACTAGTTGTAGTGAGATGGTATCAATCGATCCTAGGGAGAACACTGGAAAGTTTCCAGGGTGATAAGGATGACTGAATGTCAGTCGCAGGCATTGTCTTTACCCTCTATGGAGGGACTGTATGTTGGAAGAGTTCCAAGCTAGATACCGTGACTTACTAGACGATTAAAGGTAAGATACATCATTACCAAGGATGTTACCAAAGAGGAAGTTTGGATATATTAGTTCATGAGATGAACTTCATTCCTACCATTGTGTGACAATGGAGTTGTGGCTTATGCCAAGGAACCCCCGTCCTATCAGAAATCAAGATATAATTCTTAGGCAGTATCACCTGATCATAGAGATGGTTGATCTCTAGGGAGATCGAGGTTAGGAGAGTAGACACAGAGGACAACAATGCAGATCCACTCATAAAGGCCTATTTCCCAGTAAAGACTTTTATGGGATGGTTGAGTATGAGATACTTCAACCACAGCTGATTGTTGGGTATGCGATACCACAACAGATGGCCCTAGTGCAAATAGGAGATTGTTAGTTATATTATTGGAGATAGTGCCCTCAGAGTCAATTATTGGATCACAGGCATGTGATTGCAATGATTGAGGGGAGGACCTGTCCCAGTAGGACAGTCTTACTCAAGATGATAGTATGCTATCTGGTTTATCTTTATCATCGTGTACTGCTTTAGGTGACCTTACGCGTCGCTATTACACGTTGATAGAGCCCCTAGGATCCTTGCTTGACTACCAGCAGAATGAGGGCGATCATATAAGTGAGAGCTGGAGTCTATAAGGACATCCTTAAAAGGTCCCTAGTTGTGGGAGTTTCGAGACAGGGCATCGATACTCCGGAGTAGACTAGTGTATACAGTCGAGACCCCGACGAGGGGCGGTGGCCGGTCTCACAAGCCACTGGTGTCAGTTGGTTCACCTAAGATGGATACAGGTGCTCATTGGGTTATGAGTATACCGGACAGGACTCGCCGGGAACCTGCTAGTTGGGATTATACCAGACGTCAGATAGCAGTTCCCAGGTGACATGTGTACAGGTTAGTTCATCAACCTGAGATCGTCATTTATCTCGTGTGAGTTCCCACTGTGCTTTGATTACTACCCTACCACGGCTCAAAGGAGTCGTGCAAACAGGTTTTAGTTGGGTACAGTCCCGAGCCACATGGAGGCAGTGAGCGGATCTGCAGGGGTTCGTCTCTCCCGGTATTTGGGGTGAGGTCGCGCTGTGTCTAGGAGAGCCATTACACAAAGCCCTCGGCCGAGGCAGGAGATTTACTGGTAGGTATTCCAGTAGTATCTCAGGGTGTTCTGAGCTACACTCCGACACGACTTGTACCGCTTTTGGGGGTCTGACTTTTACCAAACTCCTAGGCCCGCCATGCGATGCTCATAGACGAACGGACCGGACTGTACGGATATTGTCACTGACAGGCTCAGTAGGGTGTCAGGATGAGTTCGCTCATGGACGTCCCTTTTGGTCAGTAGCTGGTAGCCCGTCACGTATGGCTTATACCTCTGACGTGCTAGTGGTTAAATCCACAGCCATAGTATTGACGAGTCTTTAGAGTCCACCACACAGACAGTTACTCAGGTTTCGGGCGAAACGCTGTAGAGGCCGTATGGAGATATGGCAGGGTTCGATCAGATACGTGCGGTATTGCACGGATCGTGATCGGACGGTTTTTTAGTAGCCGGCTTTGGCTTAAGCCGGATTCTAGTATTTGATAGTGTTGTTTTGTCTCTTTGCATTTGTGTTCAGTGGGAATACAAATGCGGGTATGTATTTGCAGTAGCGGGGTTTTCCTGTAATTTATTACGGGATCAGTTTTCTGAAGTTGCCAGTTTGCATTCCGTTCCGGCCGGTTTTCTTTTATTCCTTCACGGCCGAACTTTCTGATGGAGGATGTTATTTGCAAGTTTGCAAATAACACATTGTAGAGGGCTTTCATGCATATGTGAGGCATCATGAGTGTTCTTTCATGATGAGATTCTTTTCTAGTCACTTCTATTGCATTGATTGAGTTGAGTGTGGAGTTGATTTGGATTAGAATGGTTGTGACCATTTTCTTATGAGATTGATTCTTTTTCTTCTCTTGATAATTACATGGATTTTTCCTCCACCATTTTTGAATGGGGCCGGCCACTATTAGAGAAGTGAGATGAGAGTTCTTTTAAGAGGTGAAAATAATTCATCTCATTTTTGACTTCTATGTTTTCCATAAAGTCCCTCACCTCTCCAAAAATTCATTCTTCACTTCCTCCATCCATGGTAACTTCTAAAACCCTAAAGAGACATGGCTACTACACTATTCTATAGCAAGTCTTGGACGCGTCGGCTAGCCAACTTCGCGCCCGAGTTGCCTCGGTCCAGAGGTGGGAGCCCGTAAAAGACTTTGGCGATGTGGTGCCCGTTTCGACGAGGAGGTGACGGACGGAGTTTCCGCGGGAGATCGGAGTGAAAACGAAGACCGAAGGACACGGATTGCTTGGTATACTTATCTACCGGTATTTTACTTTGCTAGTTGCTAGGTTAATGGCCCGATCCGGGTGAAAAGTGCGCGGTGGTGCCGGTTGCAAGTTTTTGCAAAGTTTTTGTTTCCGCGTTTCTGGGGTCGGATCGACGGCCGGGGAGCCGCCGCGGGCTTACATTGGTATCGGAGCCACGCCATTAACCATGCCTAGCTTGCTCTAGTATGTTTAAAACCCGATCGAACATAAATCCTCAAAAACCGCATTTTCCAATACTTCATGTTTCTGTCGAAATTTTTTCAAGCTCCAAAATTTTTTCAGGTCGTTGCAGAAACATGTACTGAGAATTCTAAGAACACCGAAAAATTTGGTAACCTGATACGTCTATACGGCCGCGGAACCGCGACCATAACCCCACTTAGGCCGCGGTTCCGCCGCAGTAATATAGGTTCGTTGCACCTTTTTTTTCCAGTGGGTCCTAGTCTGAGAAATGGGGTTTTTGGGACATTCTTTTTGGGCCCAGATTTTCTATAAGTGTTACAGTACTGCTTGTGGCCCACTTTGATAAATTTGTTCGATCGGATATTTTAAACATGTTAGTTCATAGTATTTACATTATATCTGCGACCGTGAATGTCACTTGATCGGTAAATCCTGTCTAACTGCTATAGCCCGGTTAGACGGATTTGCGAACGTGACCTTCACGTTGATGTCCTGTATATTGCTGTGTTGTTGCGGATCGGTCGTGGGGATAGCCTGGTTGCAGTGGTAGTACAGTTTTGTTTTATATGTACTTTTGTTATTGCGGGGCGAGCATCCGACATGTGGACTGCCGTCGCTGCCTGTCTGTATTATTATTTTGGGGCACGACCGGGTCGAGGTCGATGTACCCGTTGTATGTATATTTTACTTTCTGTACTAGGATTACCCCAAGAAGGGGTGCACGGATAGCCGGGTTCTAGAGGGCAACGAGCCCGCATCTCATGGCATTGAGACGGAGGGGGCTTCATTCTAGAATTGGCGGGCTATTCGCCACACTCGTAGGGGGTACAGGTTGACCCAGGAGGGGTGCCCAAGTTACCGAATTCCGTGAAGTGCTGGGTGGTCCATTCACGTCGTTGAAGGGGGCTACCTCGCTTCAGGTTTTGGCGGGTAACATGCCGCGTCCGTAGGGGTCTAGGATTTTCATTGCACAGGCTATCCACACGACAAGGGGAACGTCGGGTTTCAGTAGCGGCTCTGTGAAACCCGGGGATCCCAGATATCTGTATTGATCTGTATTGCTATACATTTCTGTGTTATTACATTTTATCACGCCTTGAGCGAAAATTATATATTATATATATACTAGTAGATGTTGTATATGTCTTGCATCCGCGCTAGTCCAGTCCCCGCTCTGTCGTTAGTTAAGTAACCTAACGGGTGATGACGGGACCCAGTGGCGAATGCGGATGGCATATACGTGCATCAGTATATTTTCGTTCTTTTGTGGTGTGATCAATTGATGGAACTGCGTTGATTCGGATCAATGCAAGTTAAACAAACCTATTCTGATGTTGTTGGAACACTTTTCAAAAAGCTGTTATTACAAGGACGTTCACTTTTGTTTTGCACAGTGGTATTCAGATGGAATATCCTGCTCCTCAGTCGACGAGACAAGGGCCGAGATCCCTTCACCGGGAGTGACCCCTTGGACAGAAGTTTGCGTCAGGGCAATAACTTCACTATAGCCGATTGCTTTTGCTTTGCATCGTGGTATTCAGTTGGAATATCCTGCACCTCATTCTACGGGGAACGAGCCGAGATCCCTTCACCGGGAGTGACCTCTTTAGCAAATGTTTTCGTCACTATATTTTTATAAAGCTAACAGTTCCTTCAACGATATCAAGTTCATTACGTTAAAGGTTTTCACCAGAAACCATTCGTAGCCCTCCGTCGTTTCATATGAATAGTTAATAGTATTCAAGCTGTGTATGTTGGCCAAAGTCAAGGCACAGTGTTTGGTAGCTGTTGGGTATTCATATGCAGCATAGATAGATGCGTTGGTTTGGGATAGTCGTACTGCCATTTTGGCCAAAGTCAAGGGTAGGTACGGGTGGGTTCAAATTAACCTGGATAATGACGGGTAGAACTTGACATGTGACTTATGATATGTTGGCCAAAGTCAAGGTCATAAGAGCATGGGGTAAAAATCCACATCGAGAGTTTCAAAAGAACTGAAACTTGCCAGATATGCGCATACCTTTTGGAGTGTGATAACGTGAGCGGATTCCGTCACGTTATCATGCGATGAGAGTTGGATCCCGATATGCGCATACCTTCTGGAGTGTGATAACGTGAGCCACATCGGGAGTTAGAGTGCACCTGGATAATGACGGGTAGAACTTAACATGTGACTTATGATATGTTGGCCAAAGTCAAGATCATAAGAGCATGGGGTAAAAATCCACATCAGAAGTTTCAAAAGAACTGAAACTTGCCAGATATGCGCATACCTTCTGGAGTGTGATAACGTGAGTGGATTCCGTCACGTTATCATGCGTTGAGAGTTGGATCCCGATTCCCACTGATGAGTTGGTTTACTCCTCGGGTGATCCCGGCTAATTCTTCTTTCAGGTTTGGGGAAGAATTTGACGTTACAGTGGGAGGTTTCCAGATTAGATAAAGTGATAACCATTCTGATCTAGGTTAGAGTGCACGCTGAGTGTTTTTTTTCTCTCACCCTTTGGCAGCGACCATTGACCCGACCCTAGACTATGACTCAGTGACCAAGTTGACCGAACCTTCTTAAAACTGGCTTTTGAATTGTCAGAGTTGCAAACCTCATTGTCACTCCTACTTTTACCCTTTTCTCCAGGACACCCCGTATTACTACGAACGTCCACTTCCATTGGACAAAACCATCGTATGGTTATATACGAACTCGAAGGAATTCGAGGATGGTTTCCGATTCTGGAGAAAACGAATAGGACTATTCAGTTGTCTTTTCCTTTTACCTCCTCTCAGGTTGCGAGTACTCCTTGGTTTAGGAGATAGTACACCTATTACGCAAATTGGAAAGTCTTCTTCCAGACCTTAGGCTTGTGCCGAAAGGTAGGGAATGAAGAAAGACAATTAGCCTAAACGGTGTACAGAAGGTATTAAGTTCAGACAAAGCAAGGGATTAGTAAGAGGGCAAAGTAAATTGCGACTAATATTCACGACCAAACCATGTATTTCTTCGCCAATCCTAAATCACCTTTGTATTTCGCCAGGACACTCCGTATCACTACGAAGATCCCAGTTTATTGGATAATCCTGTTGGAGATAGTGCCCTCAGAGTCAATTATTGGATCACAGGCACGTGATTGCAATAATTGAGGGAGGACCTATCCCGGTAGGACAGTCTTACTCGAGATGATAGTATGCTATCTGGTTTACCTTTATCATCGTGTACTGCTTCAGGTGACCTTACAGATCGCTATTACACGCTGATAGAGCCCCTAGGATTCTTGCTTGTCTGCCAGCAGTATGAGGGCGATCATATACGTGAGAGCTGGTGGTCTATAAGCACATCCTTAAAAGGTCCCTAGTCGTGGGAGTTTCGAGACAGGGCATCGATTCTCCAGAGTAGACTAGTGTATACAGTCGAGACCCCGACAAGGGACGGTGGCCGGTCTCACAAGCCACTGGTGTCAGTTGGTTCACCTAAGATGTATACATGTGCTCATTGGGTTATGAGTACACCGGACAGGACTCGCCGGGAACATGCTATTTGGTCTTATACTTGACGTCAGATAGCAGTTCCCTGGTGACATGTGTACAGGTTAGTTCATCGACCTGAGATCGTCATTTTTCTCGTGTGAGTTCCCACTGTACTTTGATTACTACCCTACCATGGCTCAAAGGAGTCGTGCAAACAGGTTTTAGTTAGGTACAGTCCAGAGCCACACGGAGGCAGTGAGCGGATCTGCAGGGGTTCGTCTCACCCGGTATTGGGCTGAGGTCGCGCTGTGTCCAGGAGAGCCATTACACAAAGCCCTCGGCCGAGGCAGGAGATTTGCTGGTAGGTATTCAAGTAGTATCTCAGGGTGTTCTGGGCTTCGCTCCGACACGACTTGTACTGCTTTTGGGGGTCTGACTTTTACCAACCCCCTAGGCCCGCCATGCGATACTCATAGACGAACGGACCGGACTGTACGGATATTGTCACTGACAGGCTCAGTAGGGTGTCAGGATGAGTTCGCTCATCGACGTCCCTTTTGGTCAATAGCTGGTAGCCCGTCACGAATGGCTAATACCTCTGACGTGCTAGTGGTTAAATCCACAGCCATAGTATTGACGAGTCTTTAGAGTCCACCACACAGACAGTTACTCAAGTTTCGGGCGAAACGTTGTAGAGGCCGTATGGAGATATGGCAGGGTCCGATCAGACACGTGCGGTATTGCACGGATCAGGATCGGACGGTTAGTACTAGAGGCCATATGGATATATGGCAAGGTTCGATCATATACGTGCGATATTGCACGGATCAGGATCGAACGGATAATACTAGCCGACTTTGGTTTAAGCCGGATCCTAGTATAGTACAGTATAGATTTTGTCTCATTGCATTTGTATCCGGTCGGAATACAGATGCGGGTGTGTATGCACAGCATCGGGGTTTTCCTGTAATTTATTACGGGACCTGTTTTCTGGAGTTGCCATTTTGCATTCCGTTCCGGCCGGTTTTCCTTTGTTCTTTCCCGGCCGGACTTTTTCGATGGAGGGACTAATTTGCAATTGTGCAAATTAGTATTTGTGGAGGGGGTCCTTTGTAATTGTGTGGCATCATGATGAGATTCCTTTTGTATCAACCTTTTGCATTAAATGGTGATTAGAGTTGATTAGGGATTGATTTGAGATTGTTATCATTGCTTGGGGGTGTGGTCACCATTCTACTTTTCCTACACTCACCTCCCTTCTTGTGTTGGTTTTTCCTCCACCATATTTGATATGGCCGGCCACTATTTTTGAGAGAAGGGGAGAGGTTCATTTTGGGTGTGTGATTTTTATCATCTCATTCCTTGTAAAAATGAGAGCACCATTCTTCTTCCTCAAAAGTCTTTTTCTCCTCCTACACATAAATGGCAACTTCACTACCCCCAAATGAGACAAGCATTTCTACACTACAATCTACAGCAAACCTTGGGCACGTCGACTAGCCAGCTTCGTGCCCGAGTTGCCTCGGTATTGAGGTGGGAGCCCATAAAAGATGCAGACGATGTGGTGCCCTTTCGGCAAGGAGGCGATGACCGGAGTTTCCGTGGGACATCGGGACGACGACGAGAAGACCGGAGGACTCGGATCAGTCGGTATACTTCTTTACCCTTCTCTTGTTTGCTAGTATAGGTTAATGGTTACGATCTGGCTTTTATTGTCCGCGGTAGCGCCGGTTTAAAAGTTAAGAAAATTTTTGATTCCGCATTTTGGCCTCGGATAGACGGCCGGGGCGCTGCCGGGGCGCAATATGGTATCAGAGCCACGCCATTAACCTAATCTAGCTTTGTCTAATGTGTTTTACATTTCCGATCGAACAAAAATTCCAAAACCGCGTTTTTCTTCACATCAGTTTCTGTCAAATTTTTTGAAGTCCAAAAATTTTTCAGGTTGTAGAAAAGTGATGTACTGAAAGTCCTAAGAACACTGGAAAAATTTGGTGCCCTGATTCTTCCGTACGACCGCGGAACCGCGGCCATAACCCCTATTTGGCCGCGGTTCCGCCGCAGGAAGGTGGATTCACGTCATTTTTGTAGTAGGCTTGTAGGCTGAAAATAGGGGTTTTGGTATACTTTGTTTGGGCCCAGAATTTCTGTGAGTGCTACAGTATTGTTTGGGGGCCCACTTGGTAAAATTTGATCGATCGGATATTTTAAACACATTGGTTCACAGTATTTACATTATATCTGCGACCGTGAATGTCGCTTGATCGGTAAATCCTGTCTAACTGCTATAGCCCGGTTGGACGGATTTGCGAACGTGACATTCACGTTGATGTCTTGTGATTTTGCTGTGATGTTGCGGATCGGTCATGGGGGATAGCCTGGATGCAATGTTAGTACAGTTTTGTTTTATATGTACATTTGATATTGCAGGGCGAGCGTCCGACATGTGGACTGTCGTCACTGCCTGTTTATATTATTGTTTTGGGGCACGACCAGGTTGCGGTCGATGTACCCGTTGTATGTATATTTTACTTTCTGTACTAGGATTACCCCGCGGAGGGGTGCACGGATAGCCGGGTTCTAGAGGACAACGGGCCTGCATCTCATGGCATTGAGACGGAGGGGGCTTCACTCTAGGATTGACAGGCTATTCGTCGCACTCGTATGGGGTACAGGTTGACCCAGGAGGGGTGCCCAAGTTACCGGATTCCGTGAAGTGTTGGGTGGTCCATTCACGTTGCTAAAGGGGGCTGCCTCGCTTCAGGTTCTGGCGGGTGACTTGCCGCGCCCGTAGGGGTCTAGGATTTCATTGCACAGGCTATCCACACGACCAGGGGAATGTCGGGTTTCAGTAGCGGCTCTATGTAACCCGGGGATCCCAGATATCTGTATTGTTCTGTGATGCTGTATTTTTCTGTGATGTTGCATTTAATCACGCCTTGAGCGAAAATTATATATTGTATATATACTAGTAGATGTTGTATATGTTTTGCATCCGTGCTAGTCCAGTCCCTGCTCTGTCGTTAGTTAGCTAACCTAACGGGTAATGACGGGACCCAGTGGCGAATACGGATGTCATATACGTACATCAGTATATTTTCGTTCTTTATGGTGTGATCAATTGATGGGACTGCGTTGATTCGGATCAATGCAAGATAAACAAACCTATTCTGATGTTGTTGGAACATTTTTTCACAAAGCTGTTATTGCAAGGACGTTCACTTTTGTTTTGTATCGTGGTATTCAGTTGGAATATCCTGCTCCTCAGTCGACGAGGCAAGGGCCGAGATCCCTTCACCGGGAGTGACCCCTTGGACAGAAGTCTGCGTCAGGGCAATAACTTCACTATAGCCGGTTGCCTTTTGCTTTGCATCGTGGTATTCAGTTGGAATATCCTGCACCTCATTCTACGGGGAAAGAGCCGAGATCCTTTCATCGGGAGTGACCTCTTTTGTAAAGGTTTTCGTCACTATATTTTTATAAAAAGTTATCCAGTTCCTTCAACGATATCAAGTTCATTACGTTAAAGGTTTTTCGCCAAAAACCAGTCGTAGCCCTCCGTCATTTCAGATTAGTATTGCTTAGTATTCGCGCTACGTTTTTCGTTGCTATTCGCCGAGGCATAGTGTGCGGTAGCTTTGTTGTGCTATTCTGTCGCATGGATATGTGGATTGGTTAGGACAGTCGTATGACTTTGTTGATTATTCGTCAAGGGTCGTGCGGGTGGGTTTAACGCAATCAAGATAATGACGGGTTGAACTTGACTAGGACCTTTTGATTTGTTGATTATTCGTCAAGGTCACTTGAGTCCTATGGGTAAAAATCACATCGGGAGTTTCTAAAGAAACTGAAACTTGCCAGGCATGCGCATACCTTCTGGAGTGTGGTGACTTGAGTGGATTCCGTCAAGTTATCATGCGATGATAGTTGGATCCCGATTCCCACTGATGAGTTGGTTTACTCTTCGGGTGATCCCGACTAATTCTTCTTTCAGGTTTAGGGAAGAATTTGAGGTTACAGTGGGAGGTTTCCAGATTAGATAAAGTGATAACCATTCTGATCTAGGTTAGAGTGCATGCTGAGTGTTTCTTTTCTCTCTCTCTTTGGCAGCGACCATTGACCCGACCCTAGACTATGACTCAGTGACCAAGTTGACCGAACCTTCTTAACACTGGCTTTTGGATTGTCAGAGTTGCAAACCTCATTGCCACTCCTACTTTTACCCTTTTCTCTAGGACACTCCGTATTACTACGAACGTCCACTTCCATTGGACAAAACCATCGTATGGTTATATACGAACTCGAAGGAATTCGAGGATGGTTTCCGGTTCTGGAGAAAACGAATAGGACTATTCAGTTGTCTTTTCCTTTTACCTTCTCTCAGGTTGCGAGTACTCCTTGGTTTAGGAGATAGTACACCTACTACGCAAATTGGATAGTCTTCTTCCAAACCTTAGGCTGGTGCCGAACGGTGGGGAATGAAGAAAGCCAATTAGCCTAAACGGTATACAGAAGGTATTAAGTAAAGACAAAGCAAGGGATTAGTAAGAGGGCAAAGTAAATTGCGACTGCTATTCACGACCGAACCAAGTATTTCTTCGCCAATCCTAAATCACCGTTGTATTTCTCCAGGACACTCCGTATCACTAAGAAGATCCCAAGTTTATTAGATAATCCATCGTATGGTTATATACGAACTCGAAAGGAACTTGTTCCAGTTCGGGGATGGATTCTGGTTCAGGAGAAATAGGAATATGGTTTATTCGATTGTCTTTTATCTTCACCTTCTCTCGCATTGCGAGTGCTCCAAGGATTAGGATAGTACACCCATTATGCTTATTGGATAGTCTTCTTCCAAACCATAGGCTGGTGCCGAACGGTAGGGAAGGAAGAAAACCATTTGGCCTAAAGGGGTGTGCAGAAGGTAATGACTAAAGACATATAAAGGGATTTAAAGAGATGGCAAAGAGATATAAGGTTACAAATGTGAATCTGGATAATGGAAGAGGCATTACTAGGAATACCAGGATACCCCATCGAATCATTTCAATGTTTCAGTTCACTGTGTACTGTTAAAAGAAAACTGATTCCCAATTAGACACTTGCTCCAGGGTATGTATTTACCAGGTATGATTCTCACATCTGTATGGTTTTACAGATGATGAGTGGGAGTAAGTTATTGGGAATTAGATGATCATCTTCATTATATCGGAATTCGTTGTAATTGGTGATATTTGAGGAAGTCGCCTGGGTTGTTTGCCGGACGGCAAATACTTGGTTTTGAATATCCGTTGTTATGCACCAATTTTAAATTGATATATATGTACGTCTATTTTCATAGAGTGAGATATACCTTTTTGAAATTATGTCTATTACATTTACCTATATCAGTGGATGGTTAGGTAAGGAGCATTGAACAGCGGTGTAATTCTTCATAACTATAGCATAGTTTTCAACCTACGACACACAGTGAATGAGTTATTTGACTCAAGGGACTTATACAGAGTATTGTATGTTGTCCAGCGTCCATGAGGACAGAGGGGTTGGTTCTCGTTCTATATTCGGTTTACTTATGACTTCTCTAGTTTTTAGACAAGTGTTTCGTAGAAACACAGGGTCCGAATTTTGAGAAGTTATAGGTATATGAATAAAGTAGAGAACCAAGTATTGCAAGTATCGGGATTCTTCAAGGTGATCGAAGATATAGATACTTGTATATGGTATTCAGTTGATAGTACTGATTAAGAGAACTTGCTTCTCTTTCAGGTTACTCATATTTGGAAGCATTCATAAGTTGAGTAACGCTGATCGGCCTCCTTCCATTTAGTTGACATGCACTGGAGAAAGCTGCATGATTTGAATCTGGTTCAATTAAATCAGTGCCTCTGTTTCTATATTGGATATAGAACAGTTCATATCTTGACATTGTTAAGGTACGGGGAGTTGTCCGGCTTATGCTTAAAACCAGACTCCGGATAACTCGAGGCACGTTTTTGTAATGGCTGTTTGTGGGTTGACCCAGGCTATGACGAGGGTTGACTTTCTACCATCTGGAAGATCAATAGTGATATTGTTATTGACTCGCCACAATTTTAAAAGAAATGGATTTTTCAGAAAACAGAAGTGGGAGTATGGTAGAACTGGAAGTGATTCCAGAACCGCAAACGATTACTGAAGATTTGATAAGAACCTGAAGATTCAATCTGGTTTGACATTCCATTAGCCACTCCGCAGATATGGTGGGTAACCTCATGCACCCGAGAAGTACTTCAGTATGCTCAAGGACGGTGGCAGGGAGGTTCTTGTTTACCCAGACTTGCCATTGCTGTTGTTTCCAGACTGTGAGACCCGGCAGGAGGATGAGTATAGAGTCGTTCTAAACTTGCTTTAGAAGTGTACGTGTATATGACTCTGCCAAAGGGTTGTCATGGTCAGTGGGAGCAGCGGAAGCATTGGTGGACAGGTGGCTTATGTCTATTTATAGACTAAAGCAGATATAGCGGAGATAGATCATCTATTTCTGATGTGACAGTCATAGGTTTGACTTCATCAGAATAGGGGATGGATCTGTTAAGAAGGTAGTAGGGTGTGATGTCCTTGTATTTGGATGACATACACAGAGTAGGAAGTGATATTCCTATACTACGATCGGTTATACTTTGGTTGTCACACAGTAGTTTCTCCACATAGGAATTGAATTTTATATCAGACATTCTGGTTACTAGATCTATAGTTTTAGATCTAGATTTGGGTGGTTTTCCAATCTTGGTACTTAGACAGCATTCTATGAGTATTTAGAATGGATGACTCCTGGAACAGTGGTGTACCTGCAGGTGATGGAGTCGCCCTCTCTAAAGGTGTCTTACAGACAAAAGTGGAGAGGGATGTGCATGATTGGCAGATCACTTGCTTAGGCAATTGAGTCAATCATGAGATGTCAAGTACCACACCAGATGTTGTTCTTGCAGTAGGTGCGATAAGTTCATATTCTTCAAATCCTGGAGAAACATTAGGAAGCAGCTTTAGAACATAAGTTAATGTTCTAAGGATTTGATAACGGCAGCCTCCTTTTAGGAGACGGTTATCATTCCAGGCTTCCAAGGTGACCTGGACGGCAGGGTGGCCGTCAGAGTTATAGTTTTCCCTCTGACGAGGGGCAGTATTTTGGACAGGTGGTCCAGGAGGATACTGAGGGAGGCATGGCGCAGGATACTGATTAAGTTCAGTTGACGATACAGTCTAAGAAGTTTGGATTTGAAGTTCACTTATGAGCTAGGTCCCATCAGATATCTAGACATATTCTAAGACAGGTATTGCTCATTTCGGGAGATGGCTTTCTCTGCGAACTTGAGATATAGAGAGACATAGAAAGAAACATCACAGCAGATCCACTCACTGAGGCTATTCCTCGAACGCAATAGTTTCGCAAACGAGCTTTGTGAGACTGACTAGTAGAGAAGTTGGGTGTTCGGTATCACATGGGCTGTGAGTATGCGACATCGCAATAATTAGCCTTGAGTGCAAGTGGGAGATTGTTGGAGATAGTGCCCTCAGAGTCAATTATTGGATCACAGGCACGTGATTGCAATGATTGAGGGAGGACCTATCCCGGTAGTGTTAGTGTTTATGCCCTAGAAGGCCATTACTGTATCATACTAGCTTGTATATTACTTAATGGAAGCTTGGGATATTCACATGTATATAACAGTCTTGCTAAACATGGTAGTATGCTACTTGATTTTTCTATCTTAATATGTGAGTGTACGTAATGATAGAGCTCTTAGGATCTTGCTTGTCTACCAGCGTTGTGATGGCAGTCACACTAGTGGGGGCTGGGTAGTCTACAAGCACATCCTTATTCAGGTCCCTGGTCGTTGGATTATCGAGACAGAGCATCGATACTCCGGGGTAGACTAGTGTGTACGCTTCTCATCCCAGTTGGGGAGATGGTCTGTCCCACAGCCGTCAGTACGTCGTACTGGAGATAGTATGCAGGTGCTCGTTAGGTTACGGGTACACCGGACAGGACTCACAGGGAACTGTTGGTTGGTTTGATACCAGTCGTCAGTGAACAGTTCCCAGGTGACATGAGTACAGCATAGTCCGCAGACTTGACACTGCTACTTCGCCTCGAGTGTGTCCCACTGTTCTTAGATTGCTACCCTACCACGGCTCAAAGGAGTCGTGCAAACAGGTAGCGGTTGGGTGCAGTCCCGAGCACTTGGAGGCAGTGGCGGTTAGATAGGATTCGTCCCTCCCGGTATTGGGAGTAGATATCGTGCTGTGTCAGAGAGCCATTACGCAAAGTCCCTGGCCAGGGCAAGCGAGATTTGCTGGTAGGTTCCAGTAGTTTCTCAGGGTGTAATGGGCTTCCCTCCGACACGACTTATACCGCTATTAGGGGACTGACGCTTGCCGCCCCCCTAGGCCCGATATGCGATAGTCTTGGATGAACGGACCGGACTGTATGGAGATTGTCACATCAGACTCAGTAGGAGTTCGGATGGGTTTTCTCATTGGCCTTCTTATCGACAACTACCTGGGGACCGTTACGTACAGCTAGTGCCGCTTGCGGTCTGTGGTTAAACCCTCTGCCAGCGTAGTAGTCGAGTCTCTAGAGTCCCACACAGAGAGTTTCCTACTCCAGGAGAAACGATATAGAGGTTGCATGGTTTTGCGACAAAGGGTTCGGACGCATACGTGCGTTTACGCGCGTACGACTTTCGGACAGTTTTTACCAGTCGGCTTTGGTATAAGCCAGTTACTGGTATCCGGTTATTGGATTTTTACAGTCTAAAGTTTTTCCGTATTTTTGCGGATCCGAGGGGCGTTCTCGTAATTGCTCGAGAAGCTTCTAGAAGATGGTGACTAAGGAGGGTTATGTGTCATATTCATTGAATGAGGTTATGAGTCATGGTGGTGATTCATTCATTTCATTAATGCACATTTATTGCTTAATGACTCATGCTAATGAATCACCACTAGATATTTTATGAAGCATGATTTATCATCACTCTTTATTCTTTTCTTATTATTAGAAAATGCTTCATATATGATATGATACTCATAAACTTATATCATAATATTATTCACATTCTCTCTCCTCAAGCTCTCTCTCTTCAAAAGACTAATCCTCACCCTCATGTGTTAAGATCTAGGATTAGTTAGACTAATCAATCCATAACCATCACTCTATTTCATCTATCTTCTTTGATTAGCAATCCAAGAAGGTTAGTTGCCTCAAGTTTAGAGGTTTAGCTTGGTGTTTTGCTCTCCGGTGGATCGTCTATTACCTAGAGAAGGTCGAGGAGAACAAAGGAGGACACAAAGACGAAGGACCGGTTTCATTAGGTATAATCCCTAAACACAATTGATATGAAACTCTTTGTGTACGGTTATTTATAGTTTAGCTTCGATTCAAGCGGTTAGTCGATGTTCGTTCTTTAAACTTGATTGATTTTGAAAATTCCGCCTCCCCACAAGTACTGGGGTGTACTACATCGACTTACACTGGTATCAGAGCCTCGCTAAACACTAAATAACTTAATTGCAAATTTGTACGAATTTCGAACGGAAAAACGAAGCCGGAAAACCCTAAAAAAATGCAAGTTTCTGTCGAAATTTAAATGATGTCCAAAAATTTTTCAGGTGAGTTCAGAGAGCTTGACATGACACCAGTAGAACACCCAAGAAAAACAGTCGCCTGAATCGTCCAACTCGCCGCGGAAGAGCGGCCTCAGCCTACTGAGTCGCCGCGCTTCCGCCGCCGAGTTGGCGAGTTAGGAACCGAGTTTTCTTCTGTTGCTTCTCTGTGTAATTTGGGGTTTTCTGGAATATTTAATATTTGCTCAGGTTACTGTTTAACAGAGCAGATTTTGGAGCAATATTGATGTTGTTTAATCGATTGAAATTGTACAGTATTTGCATATTGGATTATATCTGTGATTGTTTAATGTGTTCGTAAACCTCCCCTAACTGCTAGTATGTCGGTTGGCAGGGGGTTGCACATTTCTGAAATGGTTATATCTGTTTGTGCATATAAACTGTATTGGACTGTTGTGGTGTATAGCCGGGGTTAGCAATGGGTTATTGTTTAATTCATTTGTTGTAAATGTAATTTGTTGTAATATTATTTTTGCGGGGCACTTCCAGGTTGCGGTCGTAGCCACCGTTATATTATTTCATTTTACTGTTTTTGCTCCTAGGACTGACCCAAGGTGGGGTACACAGACTGCCGGGTGGGTAGTTTGCCGTACCCGTAGGGGTCGAGGGTGGGGTAACGGCTATTCATCACAACTGTGTAATCTGTCTTTTCTTGCAGGCTCAAAAGAAATACAGATTGCTTGCAAATCCAATATTGTTTATCTGTGTTCTGGAATGTATATCATTGCGTCAGACGAATGTAAAATATCTATATTTATTGTAGCTATTTAGACGTCACTTATGTTTTACACCCGCGCTAGCCCAGCCCCCGCTCTGTCGTTAGTTAAGTAACCTAACGGGTGATGACGGGACCCCGTGGCGAATGCGGATGGCATAAGAGGACGTTGTATTTTCGTTGTTTTCTGCAATGATAGGTTAATGATGGGACGCATTATCTATAATGCAAAGTAAAACAAACCAAAGTTTAAATCGTTGGAACAATTTAAAAGAAACCACTCGGTTATTTTTAAAACAGATATTTTTAAATGCGGAGATTTAACCACTCCTTTTAAAAGCTATCAGGTTTCTTCGGTTATATCAAGTTCACTACGTTCACGGTTTCGCCAAAACCATTCGTAGCCCTCCCTCATTTCATCTGGATATTCAGTAGTATTCAAGCTATGTATTTTGACCTAACGCCAAGGCATAGTGTTTGGTAGCTGCTGGATATTCATTTGTTGCATAGATAGATGAGTTAGTTTGGGACAGTCGTATTATCATTTTGGCCGAACGTCAAGGATATATACGGATGGGTTCAAATTGACAAGATAATGATGGGTAGAACTTGACATGTGACTTATGACATTTTGACCTAACGCCAAGGTCATAAGAGCATGGGGCAAAAACTTATATCGGGAATTTCTAAAGAAACTGAAATTTGCAAAGAGATGCATACCATTTGGAGTTTGATGAATGTTGGTAGCATTCCTTCAACATTATCATACGATGATATTTGGATCCTGATCCTACTGTTAGTATATGCTACTTATCAGGATATTCATCACTTAACGATCAATGCTATAAACCTAGTAGGTGTCCAGAAAGGTGTCAGCGGGGTTACGCCCCCAGAGAAAAGAGGTTATTTAATTAAGGAACTTCGCGAAAGCGTTGGAAAACCTCCCTCGAAGTATCGACACTGGCCTGGCTGAACGGTTAAGCAAGTATTGTACGGTGAGAATAGTCCTGGCTAATTCTTCTTTTATGGTTTGAGGAAGGATTCGAGAAACAGTGGGAGCCATCCAGTTTAGATAAATTAAAAACCACTCTAAACTTGCAAGAGCATCATGCTAAAGTGTTTTCTTCTCTCTCTCCTAATTGCAGCGACCCTGAAAATGACTGGACTTAAGTTACTTTTAGAGAAAAATATACTGACGGGGCCAAACTATAAAGATTGGCTGCGGAATGTCAAAATGGCTTTGACCTATGACAAACTGGGGTACGTCCTCACCGCTACGGCACCTGCTGTCCCTGGTCCCAAATCCAGCAATGCGGATAAGGAAATCCGCAAAACCTGGGATTTAGATTGCGCGAGAGCCAAGTGCATCGTGCTTGCCTCGATGAACAATGAACATCAGAGGAGGCACGAGGATATGTCCTTAGATGGCATATTTCTCCATACAAAAGAACTTTATGGAGAGCAATCTCGTATAGCAAGATACGAGACCTCTAAGAAATTGTTTCGAGCGAGGTTGGCTGTCGGGTCATCGGTAGGTGAACATGTCCTACAGATGATTGGCTATATAGAAGAGCTCGCAGACCTTGGGACGACTTTGGATAATGAGCTCTATACAGACCTTATTCTCCAGTCCCTTCCTCCCACCTACGCCCAGTTTATCCTCAACTTCAATCTTCAAGGAAAAGAAGTTGAACTTGCGGAACTCCTGAACATGTTAAGGAGTGCGGAGGGCACCTTGCAGAAGGCAAGGGAAACACCCGCTATGTTTGTTGGCGGTGGATCTTCTTCCGGGTCCAAGGCTAGGGCCAAAGGAAGGAAGAAGAAGGCCGCACCCAAACCTAGAGGAGGTGTTAGGAAGGTGAGAGGGAAGGGAAAGAAAAAGACTGCAGTACCGATAGTTGGCCAGGATGAGTGCTTCCATTGTCACAGGAAAGGGCACTGGAAGAAGGATTGCAAGGCGTGGAACGCCAAGAACCAGGAACCGAAGCAAGCTGTGGCTTCGACTTCAGGTGTGTTTGTAATTGAGAATTGTCTGTCGATCAACTCTACTTCCTGGGTATTGGATACCGGATCAGGATCTCATATTTGCAATTCATTGCAGGCACTGAGAAACCGTAGAGTGCTGAAGGAAGGTGATATGTTCCTCAGGGTTGCTAACGGAGCTAGCGTGGGAGCTGCGTCCGTCGGGGATTATCACCTAGGATTGACGAGTGGACACATTTTGGTTTTACATAACTGTTATTTTGTACCCAGCTTAACGTGTAATATCATATCAGTTTCCTTGTTATCAAATAATGGTTATGATTTCACGTTTGTAAGAGATGTTGTCAACATCCACCTTAATCATGGTTTGATTGGGTCCGGTACTCTAAATAACGGCATATATGTTTTAAACCAACTCCAAATTTTCAATGTCCAGAACACACTAAAAAGAAAGTCTCCATATTTAAATAAAGCTTTCTTATGGCATTGTAGACTGGGTCACATCAATGAGAGAAGGTTGACTAAGTTGCATAGAGAAGGATATTTGGACTCGTTCGAATATCAATCTTATGACACTTGTCAATCTTGTCTCAAAGGAAAGATGACAAAGACTCCATTCACTGGACAAGGAGTAAGAGCGAGCGAGCTCTTAGGACTCATACACAGTGATGTATGCGGTCCAATGTCTACACATGCGAGAGGTGGTTTTTCCTATTTCATTACTTTCACGGATGATTACTCAAGATACGGATTCATTTATCTGATGAAACATAAATCCGAGGCTTTTGAGAAATTCCAAGAGTATAAGAATGAAGTAGAAAACCAAACCGGCAAAAGTATAAAGACACTTAGATCTGATCGAGGTGGAGAATACTTGAGTGCCGAGTTCCTAGGTTACATAAAAGAGAAAGGAATTCTCTCTCAGCTTACTCCTCCGTACACTCCACAGCATAATGGTGTATCGGAAAGACGGAATCGAACCCTATTGGATATGGTACGATCCATGATGAGTATTGCTGAGTTACCGCGATCTTTCTGGGGACATGCGCTAGAATCAGCGGCATATCTTTTGAACATGGTACCTACCAAGACTGTGCCTACCACTCCATATCAGATGTGGAGTGGGAAGAAACCCCATCTACAGTATATAAAGATTTGGGGATGTCCAGCTTTTGTTAAAAAGCAGCATGTGGACAAGCTCGAGGCACGATCAGTAAAGTGTTTGTTTGTGGGATATCCAAAGCACTCCAGGGGATATCTATTCTATGACGCAGAGGAACAAAAGGTATTTGTTTCTCGTAATGCGCATTTTCTAGAACATCAGTTTTTAGAAAAGGAATCAAGTGGGAGCGAAATAGAACTGGAAGAAATTCCAGAACCACAAACTGCTACTGAAAGTTTGGTAGAACCAGAGGTTCAAGAAGAACAGAACATTCCCGCACCCCTCCGCAGGAGTAGTAGGCCGTCTCATCCGCCTGAGAGATACTACGGTTTTCTCATAGACGGGGATAGAGAGGATTGCATCATAGATGATGATGAACCTACTGACTTCCAGCAGGCCATCCAGAGCGGCGACTCGGTACGATGGCTAGATGCAATGCGGACCGAGATGGAGTCCATGTACACCAACAAAGTATGGACTTTGGACTTTGCTCCAGATGGGGTAAAACCCATAGGATGCAAATGGATCTTCAAGAAAAAGATTGGTGTAGATGGACAGGTGGAAACCTATAAGGCTAGACTTGTTGCAAAGGGTTTTCGTCAAAGACCTGGTTTGGACTATGACGAAACCTTTTCTCCAGTGGCTATGCTCAAATCCATTCGGGTCCTTCTTGCTATTGCTGCCTTCCATGATTATGAAATCTGGCAGATGGACGTAAAGACGGCTTCTCTGAATGGAAATTTAGAAGAGAGCGTCTATATGGATCAGCCAGAGGGTTTCAATCAGAGTGGGAGCAGCGGGAAAGTATGCAAGCTGCTTAAGTCCATTTACGGACTAAAGCAGGCATCGTGGAGTTGGAACATCTGTTTTGATGAGACAGTCAAAGAATATGACTTTATCAAAAATCCAGATGAACCGTGCATATATAGTAAAGTTGTGGCCAGAAGTGTCGTATTCCTCGTCTTGTACGTGGATGACATTCTATTGATAGGAAATGACATTCCTATGCTACAATCTGTCAGAGGATTCTTGTCACACAGGTTCTCCATGAAAGACCTGGGTGATGCCTCTTACATTCTGGGGATCCGGATCTATCGTGATAGATCCAAGAGGATGTTGGGACTTTCCCAGTCCAGGTATATCGACACTGTACTGAAAAGATTCAGTATGGAAGATTCTAAGCGCGGTAATCTACCGGCTTGTCACGGAATCACCCTCTCCAAAGAGATGTCTCCCAAGACTGATTTGGAAAGGGAACGCATGTCTATTATACCCTACGCTTCTGCGGTAGGCTCTATAATGTATGCGATGTTGTGTACCAGACCAGATGTAGCTTACGCACTGAGCGTGGTAAGCCGGTATCAGTCAGACACAGGGGAGAAGCACTGGATAGCAGTAAAGAACATTCTCAAGTACCTGAGGAGGACTAAGGAGATGTTCTTGGTTTACGGTGGAAAAGACCTCAGGATGGAGGCCTTTGCTGATTCCGGCTTCCAGAGTGATAAGGACGATTCCAAGTCCATGTCGGGTTATGTCTTTACCCTCAATGGAGGGGCGGTGTGCTGGAAGAGCTCCAAGCAGGACACTGTTGCTGACTCGACGATGGAAGCGGAGTATATAGCTGCTTGCGATGCCGCAAAAGAAGCAGTCTGGATGAAGAAGTTCCTAACAGAACTTCAGGTTGTTCCTACCATAGTTGATCCAATACCTCTGTATTGCGACAACAACGGAGCTATAGCTTTAGCGAAGGAACCAAGGTACCATCAGAAGTCCAGACACATCTTGAGGCGGTATCACCTGATCAGGGAGATCATTGATCGTCAGGAGATCGAGGTTCGGAGAGTTGCTTCTGAAGAGAACATTGTTGATCCATTCACGAAGGCCCTTCCTCAGATTCAGTTCGAGAGGCTACTCGAGATCATTGGTCTACGATATGCCAGTACATGGCCCTAGTGCAAGTGGGAGATTGTTAGTGTTTATGCCCTAGAAGGCCATTACTGTATCATACTAGCTTGTATATTACTTAATGGAAGCTTGGGATATTCACATGTATATAACAGTCTTGCTAAACATGGTAGTATGCTACTTGGTTTTTCTATCTTAATATGTGAGTGTACGTATTGATAGAGCTTTTAGGATCTTGCTTGTCTACCAGCGTTGTGATGGCAGTCACACTAGTGGGGGCTGGGTAGTCTACAAGCACATCCTTATTCAGGTCCCTGGTCGTTGGATTATCGAGACAGAGCATCGATACTCCGGAGTAGACTAGTGTGTACGCTTCTCATCCCAGTTGGGGAGATGGTCTGTCCCACAGCCGTCAGTACGTCGTACTGGAGATAGTATGCAGGTGCTCGTTAGGTTACGGGTACACCGGACAGGACTCACAGGGAACTGTTGGTTGGTTTGATACCAGTCGTCAGTGAACAGTTCCCAGGTGACATGAGTACAGCATAGTCCGCAGACTTGACACTGCTACTTCGCCTCGAGTGTGTCCCACTGTTCTTAGATTGCTACCCTACCACGGCTCAAAGGAGTCGTGCAAACAGGTAGCAGTTGGGTGCAGTCCCGAGCACTTGGAGGCAGTGGCGGTTAGATAGGATTCGTCCCTCCCGGTATTGGGAGTAGATATCGTGCTGTGTCAGAGAGCCATTACGCAAAGTCCCTGGCCAGGGCAAGCGAGATTTGCTGGTAGGTTCCAGTAGTTTCTCAAGGTGTAATGGGCTTCCCTCCGACACGACTTATACCGCTATTAGGGGACTGACGCTTGCCGCCCCCCTAGGCCCGATATGCGATAGTCTTGGACGAACGGACCGGACTGTATGGAGATTGTCACATCAGACTCAGTAGGAGTTCGGATGGGTTTTCTCATCGGCCTTCTTATCGACAACTACCTGGGGACCGTTACGTACAGCTAGTGCCGCTTGCGGTCTGTGGTTAAACCCACTGCCAGCGTAGTAGTCGAGTCTCTAGAGTCCCACACAGAGAGTTTCCTACTCCAGGCGAAACGATATAGAGGTTGCATGGTTTTGCGACAAAGGGTTCGGACGCATACGTGCGTTTATGCGCGTACGACTTTCGGACAGTTTTTACCAGTCGGCTTTGGTATAAGCCAGTTACTGGTATCCGGTTATTGGATTTTTACAGTCTAAAGTTTTTCCGTATTTTTGCGGATCCGAGGGCGTTCTCGTAATTGCTCGAGAAGCTTCAAGAAGATGGTGACTAAGGAGGGTTATGTGTCATATTCATTGAATGAGGTTATGAGTCATGGTGGTGATTCATTCATTTCATTAATGCACATTTATTGCTTAATGACTCATGCTAATGAATCACCACTAGATATTTTATGAAGCATGATTTATCATCACTCTTTATTCTTTTCTTATTATTAGAAAATGATTCATATATGATATGATACTCATAAACTTATATCATAATATTATTCACATTCTCTCTGCTCAAGCTCTCTCTCTTCAAAAGACTAATCCTCACCCTCATGTGTTGAGATCTAGGATTAGTTAGACTAATCAATCCATAACCATCACTCTATTTCATCTATCTTCTTTGATTAGAAATCCAAGAAGGTTAGTTGCCTCAAGTTTAGAGGTTTAGCTTGGTGTTTTGCTCTCGGGTGGATCGTCTACTACCTAGAGAAGGTCGAGGAGAACAAAGGAGGACACAAAGACGAAGGACCGGTTTCATTAGGTATAATCCCTAAACACAATTGATATGAAACTCTTTGTGTACGGTTATTTATAGTTTAGCTTCGATTCAAGCGGTTAGTCGATGTTCGTTCTTTAAACTTGATTGATTTTGAAAATTCCGCCTCCCCACAAGTACTGGGGTGTACTACATCGACTTACAGGTAGGACACTCTTACTCGAGATGATAGTATGCTATCTGGTTTACCATTATCATCGTGTACTGCTTCAGGTGACCTTACAGGTCGCTATTACACGCTGATAGAGCCCCTAGGATTCTTGCTTGACTGCCAGCAGTATGAGGGCGATCATATACGTGAGAGCTGGTGGTCTATAAGCACATCCTTAAAAGGTCCCTGGTCGTGGGAGTTTCGAGACAGGGCATCGATTCTCCAGAGTAGACTAGTGTATACAGTCGAGACCCCGACAAGGGGCAGTGGCCGGTCTCACAAGCCACTGGTGTCAGTTGGTTCACCTAAGATGTATACAGGTGCTCATTGGGTTATGAGTACACCGGACAGGACTCGCCGGGAACATGCTAGTTGGTCTTATACTTGACGTCAGATAGCAGTTCCCTGGTGACATGTGTACAGGTTAGTTCATCGACCTGAGATCGTCATTTGTCTCGTGTGAGTTCCCACTGTACTTTGATTACTACCCTACCATGGCTCAAAGGAGTCGTGCAAACAGGTTTTAGTTGGGTACAGTCCCGAGCCACATGGAGGAAGTGAGCGGATCTGCAGGGGTTCGTCTCTCCCGGTATTGGGGGTGAGGTCGCGCTGTGTCTAGGAGAGCCATTATACAAAGCCCTCGGCCGAGGCAGGAGATTTACTGGTAGGTATTCCAGTAGTATCTCAGGGCGTTCTGGGCTTCGCTCCGACACGACTTGTACCGCTTTTGGGGGTCTGACTTTTACCAACCCCCTAGGCCCGCCATGCGATACTCATAGACGAACGGACCGGACTGTACGGATATTGTCACTGACAGGCTCAGTAGGGTGTCAGGATGAGTTCGCTCATCGACGTGCCTTTTGGTCAATAGCTGGTAGCCCGTCACGAATGGCTAATACCTCTGACGTGCTAGTGGTTAAATCCTCAGCCATAGTATTGACGAGTCTTTAGAGTCCACCACACAGACAGTTACTTAAGTTTCGGGCAAAACGCTGTAGAGGCCGTATGGAGATATGGCAGGGTCCGATCAGACACGTGCGGTATTGCACGGATCAGGATCGGACGGTTAGTACTAGAGGCCGTATGGATATATGGCAAGGTTCGATCAGATACGTGCGATATTGCACGGATCAGGATCGAACGGATAATACTAGCCGGCTTTGGTTTAAGCCGGATCCTAGTATAGTATAGTGTAGATTTTGTCTCATTGCATTTGTATCCGGTCGGAATACAGATGCGGGTGTGTATGCACAGCATCGGGGTTTTCCTGTAATTTATTACGGGACCTGTTTTCTGGAGTTGCCATTTTGCATTCCATTCCGGCCGGTTTTCCTTTGTTCTTTCCCGGCCGGACTTTTCCGATGGAGGGACTAATTTGCAATTGTGCAAATTAGTATTTGTGGAAGGGGTCCTTTGTAATTGTGTGGCATCATGATGAGATTCCTTTTGTATCAACCTTTTGCATTAAATGGTGATTAGAGTTGATTAGGGATTGATTTGAGATTGTTATCATTGCTTGGGGGTGTGGTCACCATTCTACTTTTCCTACACTCACCTCCCTTCTTGTGTTGGTTTTTCCTCCACCATATTTGATATGGCCGGCCACTATTTTTGAGAGAAGGGGAGAGGTTCATTTTGGGTGTGTGATTTTTATCATCTCATTCCTTGTAAAAATGAGAGCACCATTCTTCTTCCTCAAAAGTCTTTTTCTCCTCCTACACATAAATGGCAACTTCACTACCCCCAAATGAGACAAGCATTTCTACACTACAATCTACAGCAAACCTTGGGCATGTCGACTAGCCAGCTTCGTGCCCGAGTTGCCTCGGTATTGAGGTGGGAGCCTGTAAAAGATGCAGACGATGTGGTTCCCTTTCGGCAAGGAGGCGACGACCGGAGTTTCCGCGGGACATCGGGACGACGACGAGAAGACCGGAGGACTCGGATCAGTCGGTATACTTCTCACTACTACAAAGAAGGGTTGCCCCTACGGATTTATCCGTAGGGGCAACCCACTGCCCCTACGGATATATACATAGGGGCAAAAAAATACCCCGTAGGTGCAAAGGCCGCAGGTGCAAGTTGAGGCCCTGAACTTGCCCCTACGGTTAAATTTTTGCCCCTACGGATATATGTGTAGGTCCAGTTGCCCCTACGGATTAAGCCGTAGGGTATAAGATTTTATATTATTTACGGTTTATTTTAATAAATTACTTGGCCCTACGGATATACCCGTAGGGGCATGTACTACCCCCTACGGATATATGCGTAGTTACGTTTCCGTAGGGGCACAAATTCAGGATTCCTGATATTTTGCCCCTACGGATAACGCCGTAGGGGAGAGTCAGTGGCCCCTACGGATATATCCGTAGGGGCTTTCCCAACCCCCTGGCACTGAGATCTGGGGGAAATATCAGTTACTGCTGATATTTTGCCCCTACGGACATATCCGTAGGGGTAACATGTGTGCCTACGGATTAATCCGTAGGTACATATTGTCTGTAATTTTTTTTTAAAATGGGCTGCTTGATTTTTTCCCGCCCTGTGCACAATAATATATACATCAATCAAATCATATATTGCAGTATTCATAATCATATCTCACGCATATATATACTCTACAAAAGAAACACAAAAACTGAATATGATATAAATACAAACCAATATCAATATCGTTTCAAAATGTAGTACAATGTGTATGATATAAATAAATACATGTTTCAAAAAAAAAGAACCAAAAATCTACCCTAGCTCGGTCCAGCTCCACCTCTGAATAACGATAGAATAACGCGCGCCTGCTCCTCGGTCAATAAACTCTGCAATTCGTCGCGAGCGGGAGTCTGAGCGGCATGTGGAGCCGGCGATGTGGTCTGCGCAGCCGCCGTCGAGGTAGTCGCTTGCGGAGCCGTGGCTACGGGAGTCTGAGTGGGCGGTGGAGCTACAGGACCTGTCTGCGGAACCGCAGCCGATGTAGTGGCTTGCGGAGCCGCAGCCGAAGGAGATGCATGTGGAGGCTCGACCGATCTACCCTATCACGTCTGGATATAACGTGTGTAAGAAGCGTGTAAGAACTGTTTATTATTCCAATTCGTATCATTATTAAGTTATTTCGAAACCCTGTTTGGATATCTAGTTTGGAAAAGCGTTGTTTATTTCAATTACATATGTATGTATGATTAATCAAACTTAAGTCTAAAACCAAATAAGCTCAAGCTACGTACTAATTATGGATATGTTGATATATATATAATATGAAATGATATTTTACTATAAAGTAGTATACATACCAGCATCTCCTTCAACTCCTGAACGCTGGCCCTCAAGCTATCCTGTTCATGATGGACATGCCGGTCACTGGAGACGGAGGAAGTAACCGCCGGGGTGGAGTCCAACCTCATATGGGCCCTGCTAGGGCCCAATCCCCGGCCTCTCCCAACCTCCGTGGTGCCCTCCGTGTGCGGCGTCCAGAACTGGGGTCAGCAGCCTCGGATCGTTCTGTCCGGTAAAATCGATCCCCGTGGCCTGGGCCTGCTCAACCACCCGCTCCTACACCCACATTCGAATTCTTATCATTATCGAGTTATTTCGAAACCCCATTTGGATATCTAGTTTGGAAAACTATAGTTTATTTTAATTAGATATGTACATGTATGATTAATAAAAAATAAGTCTACAACCAAATAAGCTCAGGCTATGTACTGATATTGGATATGTTGATATCTATAATATGACATTATATTTTACTATTAAGTAGTATACATACCAGCATCTCATTCAACTCCTGAACGGTGGCCTTCAAGCTCTCCAGTTCCTGCTGTATACGTCGCTCACTGGAGACGGAGGAAGTAACCACCGGGGTGGAGTCCAACCTCATATGGGCCCTGTTAGAGCCCAGTCCTCGGCCTCTCTCCCAACCTCCGTGGTGCCGTCCGTGTGCGGCGTCCAGGACTGGAGTCAGCAGCCTCGAATGCTGCCTTCCCCCTACCAACTGTCAGAACATTATATTTAGCACATACTGGTCTATAAAATTGACAAGAAATACCAAAATCAACAAATTCAAAGCCTTACCTACAGAGATAGAAGATGTGCTCCTCTGGTATCTGCATGTATCAAAATTTGAATAATATTAATTAATTTCAGTACATACATACTAACAAGGTAAACTCGCATATAGCGCTGCTTACACATATGACAGGGAGTGAACAAGCTCTTGTAGATCATCAGGCGCAAATCTAATCTCATCAAGCAGCCCATGATAATGAGTTGGACGACTAAGAGCAAAAGGAATGTGTGTATATTTAAGATATAGCATTCTAAATCAATATACATGCCCTATATAATATATAAACATACCTGGAGGAATGGGAGTGGCCTCTGTCTCTGATATGGACGCATAACCAACAACTAAACAATCAAACATTAACAATATAAGTAATTTTGACATAAACAGGCATGGATATCTATAATATTACATTCAAAATGGATATTAGAGAGCGCACCTGCAGTGAGAAGTGATAAAAGTAACACCCAACAAGAGTGTAATTTACAGAATCAGTTGAGACTCTTGAAAGTTATAGAAGAACCTGACCTGCACAAATCTGATGTATGCTTTCCATTGGACACTAAGAAGTCTCTAAAGGGAAAAGCCTATGTGAAAGCCATCATTAGTTCATATCAGAAGATTGATGCTGAAACAGAGAACAAGGAATGTCATTTTTTTCTTCTTCTGCCACATTACTGTCTTCTCCTTCTTCTTCTGCCACATTACTGTCTTCTCCTTCTTATTATGTGCGCGTGCAAATTCAATGACTATATTGAGAATATGGATTAATAGTGGGTAGGAAAAGTATTTCTCAAATGGCTTTTGCGTCTAAAAACCATTAACTACTAAGTAATGGCATACATAATTTTTTTAGTATAAAGGTTGTTATTTTAAGTTTTCCCTTATAGAGATATGATCTAATTGCATCTATAAACTATAAGTGTGCAGAAAATTATGATAAGAAACAATAAGAAAGGGTCGTAGCCATGCATAACCTTGAATCTACATACCAAATCATGCAAAAGCATGCACTTATTGTCACCTTGCCTTGGAATATAAAATATCTTGGAAGACTATAAGCGAGCATTTAAATCTTGATAGCTTTTGACTTCAACATATATTTTTCTCAAGTACCATGAAATATACTTCCTCCGTATAAACCGTTTTTAGGAAGATGGATTAATAATGACAAATTATCCATTGTGGCTCACTAGGTTAGCATTTTCTCTTCTATTGACCATCTTACTAATCTGCTTGGTAAATTTATTCGGAACCGGCTGCGAATCATTAAAAGACATGCATAAGAAAGAAAGCTAAAATACAGATATATAGCATACCGATACATCGAAACTTCATAGTTGCGATGACAATCCAGAGATATTTATTTCTGCACACGTGGTGCGCGTGCGAATGCGTCAGGCATCATGGACAAATATTTCAGAACATGGAAAGTATTATTCGTATAAACTAATTAAAACTTTTAAACACCTTGGGTAGATATTTTCTTAGTTGATGCAATCATATCATGAGGACTAAATTTAAGCTATTATACATATGCATATGTATTTTTCTAACCTAATATCACACACACACACACACACACACACACACACAGAGAGAACACCAGGTAGGTAGAGAAATCAGGTAGCAGGATCCTGAAGAAATGGAGTCCATAGTATTGCTCATCATCATCATCCATGATCCCTTTGATAATATTTTTTCAAAGGGATCATGGATGATGATGATGAGCAATACTATGGACTCCATTTCTTCAGGTTCCTGCTAGCTGATTTCTCTACCAAACTGGTGTTCTCTCTGTGTGTGTGTGTGTGTGTGTGTGTGTGTGTGAGATATATTAGGTTAGAAAAATACATATGTATATGTATAATAGCTTAAATTTAGTCCTCATGATATGATTGCATCAACTAAGAAAAAATATCTACCCAAGGTGTTTAAAAGTTTTAATTACTTTATACGAATAATACTTTCCATGTTCTGAAATATTTGTCCATGATGCCTGACGCATTCGCACGCGCACCACGTGTGTAGAAATAAATATCTCTGGATTGCCATCGCAACTTTGAAGTTTCGATGTATCGGTATGCTATATATCTGTATTTTAGCTTTCTTTCTTATGCATGTCTTTTAATGATTCGCAGCCGGTTCCGAATAAATTTACCAAGCTGATTAGTAAGATGGTCAATAGAAGAGAAAATGCTAACCTAGTGAGCCACAATGGATAATTTGTCATTATTAATCCATCTTCCTGAAAACGGTTTATACGGAGGAAGTATATTTCATGGTACTTGAGAAAAATATATGTTGAAGTCAAAAACTATCAAGATTTAAATGCTCGCTTATAGTCTTCCAAGATATTTTATATTCCAAGGCAAGGTGACAATAAGTGCATGCTTTTGCATGATTTGGTATGTAGATTATTGTTATGCATGGCTACGACCCTTTCTTATGGTTTCTTATCATAATTTTCTGAACACTTATAGTTTATAGATGCAGTTAGATCATATCTCTATAAGGGAAAACTTAAAATAACAACCTTTATACTAAAAAAATTATGTATGCCATTACTTAGTAGTTTATGGTTTTTAGACGCAAAAGCCATTTGAGAAATACTTTTCCTACTCACTATTAATCCATATTCTCAATATAGTCATTGAATTTGCACGCGCACATAATAAGAAGGAGAAGACAGTAATGTGGCAGAAGAAGAAGGAGAAGACAGTAATGTGGCAGAAGAAGAAAAAAATGACATTCCCTGTTCTCTGTTTCAGCATCAATCTTCTGATATGAACTAATGATGGCTTTCACATAGGCTTTTCCCTTTAGAGACTTCTTAGTGTCCAATGGAAAGCATACATCAGATTTGTGCAGGTCAGGTTCTTCTATGACTTTCAAGAGTCTCAACTGATTCTGTAAATTACACTCTTGTTGGGTGATACTTTTATCACTTCTCACTGCAGGTGTGCTCTCTAATATCCATTTTGAATATCGATAATATTACATTCAAAATGGATATTAGAGAGCGCACCTGCAGTGAGAAGTGGTAAAAGTATCACCCAACTAGGGTGTAATTTACAGAATCAGTTGAGACTCTTGAAAGTCATAGAAGAACCTGACCTGCACAAATCTGATGTATACTTTCTATTGAACACTAAGAAGTCTCTAAAGGGAAAAGCCTATGTGAAAGCCATCATTAGTTCATATCAGAAGATTGATGCTGAAACAGAGAACAAGGAATGCCATTTTTTTCTTCTTCTGCCATATTACTGTCTTCTCCTTCTTCTTCTGCCACATTACTGTCTTCTCCTTCTTATTATGTGCGCGTGCAAATTCAATGACTATATTGAGAATATGGATTAATAGTGGATAGGAAAAGTATTTCTCAAATGGCTTTTGCATCTAAAAACCATAAACCACTAAGTAATGGCATACATAATTTTTTAGTATAAAGGTTGTTATTTTAAGTGCGCGTGCAAATTCAATGAAAGTTAGATTTGAGGATACCCATGTATGAGTTGTATTCTATATATGTGTGTTTCGATTTATGATTTCGCTTAAGTGTAGGGTTGTTTTTACTTAAAGAAGTATCACCATCTACTATATATAAAAAATGTAGCAAACTAGGATTGGTATTCAAATCCCAGTCCAGATTGGTATTCAAAATTTATTTAATTAGTTTGTGATCCACATCATTTGATTCGTTGCTTGAGGCATCAATGTAGGCACAAATATCACTGAAGCAGCCTAAATCACCATATGAACCGGTTATCGGTTTCAATTCCACCAGAATTAGAATTTCATCCGAACAACTTTCACACAGTAATCGGAACCTGGTCAACAAATTTGTCATGCCCGTTGTGGTTTTACTTATATACAGTACTTCCACAAAATACGTGCTGTCATTTCTAAATGGAAGTTTCTCAGTGCCACCATAGTAGCAGAAGATGGAATTGTTTATCGCAACTAGATTATGCTAAGCCTCGGATAGATTAGGCAAACATGATCAAGAAGAATATAATTAGCAGAGGAAAAATATAATAAAACAAAACAAAGCGTTGCAAATAGGATAAAATAAAATAAAGATATATAAAATAAAAGAGAAATAAGTTTTCGAGAGGAGAGGTGCAAGATATCATGTGCCACGAAGAAAAGGGGGGCAAAAACAGTGTTGGCATTCATAAGAGGAAAGCTAGACTAACAAGAAGAAACATTACAAATATTACTATGTTTATGAATTATCACAGAAAATCAACCCAGAATCTGTAAGAAAATTAAAAGTATGGCTCAAATATGAGACGGACAAATATCTTTTCCTCTCTTATCTTTTCTTTTTGAAAACAAATACCAGAAGATGTTGACTTTCTGGATAGATAGGAGTGGATATGATAAAAACATGTAAAGGGTGCATGGAAGTGTTAACAGAGACTCTTTGTTGCAACTTTATAGTAAACGGAACAATAACTGGCATATTCAAGTTAAAAGAATTGAAAGAATAATGAACATGGCTTACAAACTTGGGTGAGAACGATGTGGCACTCAGGAAAACATCTAAAAGACAAATTCATAAATGCGGTTAGGCCAAAACCGGACTAAATCCTGCCATGCGACTGATATTCCTTGATGTAGAAGTAAATATAACTGTGGCACACACGCACACATGCACACAAAAACTATGGCACAAACAAGTGGAAATATGCAAATAAACATGCATGCATGCAGACATTAAAAGATTAATATAACAGAGATGTCTACTGATGATTTGTAAGATGTTATCGCAGGTAGGACAACTGCCAATTCTATGGCTTGTGGCCACCAGCGACTGCTTTCTCACCACAGTAAAAATAATGAGGGACTATAAGATATCATGAATTCGATATGCACCGTGATTTCATAGCATATGTCTATTAACCTATAATGTACAAGTTCTTGGCGTTGATTGCAGAGGTGCATACAGTCTGAACTAGTAAATATATGTAAGAAGGAAAAAGAAGAAACGATTCATAAATATGGTTGGGCCAGAAACAGACTTAGTCACTGGATGACATATAACTGATATTCCTTGATGTAGAAGTCAATACATCTTTGATAACAAACTCATTCTTTTTTGGGAGATATATGAATAACCGACTCTGACCATCAGCATTCCATTGAACACATGGAAATCCATCGTATCTCATATTCAGCCACCTCACTTCACCGATCCTATGATCGCCCTCTGGAGGACGCACAGCCCTAGCCGCAGCCCCAGCCCAAGCCCCAACCCTAGCCCTAGTCGCAGCCCAGCCCTAGCCCCAGCACGCAGCCCCAGCCGCACCCCCAATAAAAAATTTGATAAATTGACCCTTCCCCGACCCCGACCCTAACCCTACCCCGAACCCAAACCCGACCCCGCAGCCCAGCCCCTGCCCCAACCCTAACCCGACCCCGACTGCGACCGCGACCCCAGCCCAACCCCAACTCGTACGCCATGAACCCTAAGCCCAAAATAATCCAATAAATTCTTTAACTTACCTCGAGATTTACTCACCTGAACGGCTGCTGGGGCTGTGGCGACGACCTGAACGGCGGTGGCGACGACCTGAACCGCGGTGGCGACGAGAACTGCAGTGGCTACGAAACCGGCGGTGGCGACGAGGAGAACAACCTTGGCTTGAAGCCCTAACTTGGGAAAAACTAAGATATTACAAATTACCATTTTTTTTATCAAATCAATGTTTATCAAAACTCATAAATCCAATAATTCTACAATTTCTTGATATTCGGCTCACCTATAATATAACAATCCATATGCCTAATTAACTAATTAACCTGAAATTTATCGATACAAGGCATCAAGGTATTTCTAGGAGATTATATAAAATTTAGACACATTCATCAGATCACCATGCAGATCAACATGATAGTATGATAGTTCTAAGTTGATACTCTTTTTCATAATTATAAACACAGATCCATATATAATTAACCACGCTTGAAGCCAAACTCCTATTGTTAACATGAAACATATGCTTTATATTTAAAGAAAAAGGATTTCTTAATTTTTATATTAGAACATTGTACATACCTAATTTCCACTTGAAATCGGTTTTTTCTTTTATCAGTACTCGTTGACATACAGTAACAAACAATGTTTGATAAGAAGGACCCAAGATTTTCTCGATCAACAATAATTATAGTAATCAAACTAGGCTAAAATTGCTGGAAATTCTTCTCAGGTTTGCCAAATTCAGCAAACCCCAACCCCAACCTAATCCTAACCCCAGCCCCAGCCCAGCCCCACCCCAACCCCAACCCCAACCCCAGCCCCAACCTAACCCTAACCCCAGACCCAGCCCCAGCTAAACCCCAACCCCAGCCCCAGCCCCAGCCGAGCCCCAACCCTAACCCTAACCCTAACCCTAACATAAACTGAACCCGATGTCTAACCTTAACCCTCATCCCTACCCGAACCCTGAACCCTAGCCCTAACATCATCACAATTATGTTTAATTGGAGATTTACTTACCTGTAGACAGTGGAGGAGACGACGGAGATGCTTGGCGGTTGATGACGCACGCAATCGGCGACGAGGAACTCGACGAGGAAGAACGAGGGCGGTGGTGGGCCGAGAACGGAAGGCGGTGGCGGGCTGAGAACGGAGGGAGCGCGGTGGCGACGAAGAGAAAATTGGAGACGGGGGAACGAGAGAAAATTTTGGGAACGAGAGGGAAAGAGATCGAGGCGTAGGGCATTTCTGTGCCTTTTTTTATTAAATTCCCATTTAGATGCTCCTACGGACATAACCGTAGGTTATTAGTTTGCGGATCCGTAGGGCCAAACAACAAATTACGATTTAATATTTTTAAATTAAAATGTCGGGCACCGTAGGGACAACCATTTGGCCCTACGGCTTAGTCCGTAGGGGCAAGAAAAATCTGCCCCTACGGATTTCATCATCCGTAGGGGCAACCCCATATTGTAGTAGTGTCTCTAACCTTCTCTTGTTTGCTAGTATAGGTTAATGGTTACGATCCGGGTTTTATTGTCCACGGTAGCGCCAGTTTAAAAGTTAAGAAAATTTTTGATTCCGCATTTTGGCCTCGGATAGACGGCCGGGGCGCTGCCGTGGCGCAACAAATCCATCGTATGGTTATATACGAACTCGAAAGAAACTAGTTCCAGTTCGGGGATGGATCCATGTTCAGGAGAAATAGGAATTAAGTTCATTCGGTTGTCTTTTATCTTCACCTTCTCTCGCATTGCGAGTGCTCCTACGATTAAGACAGTACACCTATTATGCTTATTGGATAGTCTTCTTCCAAACCATAGGCTGGTGCCAAACTGTAGGGAAGGAAGAAAACCATTTGGCCTAAAGGGGTGTACAGAAGGTATTGACTAAAGGCATATAAAGGGATTTAGAGAAATGGCAAAGAATTATACGGTTACAGTCGAGAATCTGGATAATGGAAGTGGCATTACTAGGAATACCAGGATTCCCTATCGAAACATTTCAATGTTTCAGTTTCACTATGTATTGTTAAAAGAAAACTGATTTCCCAATTAGACACTTGCTCCAGGGTATGTATTTACCAGGTATGATTCTCACATCTGTATGGTTTTACAGATGATGAGTGGTAGTAAGTTATTGGGAATTAGGTGACCATCCTCATTATATCGGGATTCGTTGTAATTGGTGATATTTAAGGAAGCCACCTGGGTTGTTTGCCGGTCGGCAAATATTTGGTTTTGAATATCCGTTGTTATGCACCAATTTCAAATTGATATATCTTTACGTCTATCTTTATAGAGTGAGATATACCTTTTTGAAATTATGTATATGACATTTACCTATACCAGTAGATGGTTAGGTAAGGAGCATTCAACAGCGGTGTAATTCTTCATAACCATAGTACAGTTTTCAACCTACGACACACAGTGAATGAGTCATTTGACTCAAGGGACTTGTACAGAGTATTGTATATTGTCCAGTGTCCATCAGGACAGAGGGGTTGGTCCTCGTACTATATTCTGTTTACTTATGACTTCTTTAGTTCTTAGACATGTGTTTCGTAGAAACACAGGGTCTAAGTTTTGAGGAGTTATAGGTATAAGAATAAAGTAGAGAACCAAATATTGCAAGTATCGGGATTCTTCAAGGTGATCGAAGATGTAGATACTTGTATATGGTATTCAGTTGATAGTAATGGTTAAGAGAACTTGCTTCTCTTTCAGGTTACTTATAATTGGAAGCATTCCTAAGTTGAGTAACGCTGATCGGCCTCCTTCCATTTAGTTGACATGCACTGGAGACAGCTGCATGATTTGAATCTGGTTCAATTAAATCAGTGCCTCTGTCTCTATATTGGATATAAAACAGTTCATATCTTGACATTGTTAAGATACGGGGAGTTGTCCGGCCTATGCTTAAAACCAGACTCCGGATAACTCAAGGCACGTTTCTGTAATGGCTGTTTGTGGGTTGACCCGGGCTATGATGAGGGTTGATATTCTACCATCTGGAAGATCAATAGTGATATTGTTCTTGACTCTCCACAGTTTTATTAAAAATGGATTTTTTCAGAAAACAGTAGTGGGGGTATGGTAGAACTGGAAGTGATTCCAGAACCGCAAACGATTACTGAAGATTTGATAAGAACCTAAAGATTCAATCTGTTTTGACATTCCATTGGCCACTCCGCAGGTAAGGTGGGTAACCTCAGGCACTCGAGAGGTACTTCGGTATGCTCAAGGACGGTGGCAGGGAGGTTCTTGTTTACCCAGACTTGCCATTGCTGTTGTCCCAGACTGTGAGACCCGGCAGGAGGATGAGTATAGCGTCGTTCTAAACTAGCTTTATAAGTGTACGTTTATATGACTCTGCCAGAGGGTTGTCGTACTCAGTGGGAGCAGCGGAAGCATTGGTGGACATCAGGCTTATGTCTATTTATAGACTAAAGCAGATATAGAGGAGATAGATCATCTATTTCTGATGTGACAGTCATAGGTTTGACTTCATCAGAATAGGGGATGGATCTATTAAGAGGGTAGTAGAGTGTGATGTCCTGGTATTTGATGACATACACAGAGTAAGAAGTGATATTCCTATACTACGATCGGTTATACTTTGGTCGTCACACACTAGTTTCTCGACATGGGACTTGGATATTATATCAGACATTCTGGTCACTAGATCTATGGTTTTAGATCTAGATTTGGGTGGTTTCCCAATCTGGGTACTTAGACAGCATTCTATGAGTATTTAGAATGGACGACTCCTGGCACGGTAGTGTACCTGCAGGTAATGGAGTCACCCTCTCTAAAGGTGTCTTACAGACTAAAGGGGAGAGGGATACGCATGATTGGCAGTTCACTTGCTTAGGCAATTGAGTTGATCATGAGATGTCAAGTACCACACCAGATATTGTTCTTGCAGTAGATGCAATAAGTAGATATTGATCCAATCCTGGAGAAACAATCGAAAGCAGTCTTAGAACATAAGTTGATGTTCTAGGGATATGATAACAGCATTCTCCTTCGGGAGACAGTTATCATTCCAGGCTTCCAAAGTGACCTGGATGGCAGAGTGGCTATCAGAGTTATAATTTTCCCTCTGACGAGGGGCAGTATTTTGGGCAGGCGGCCCAAGAGGATACTGAGGGAAGGCATGGCGCGGGATACTGATTAAGTTCAATCGACGATACAGTCTAAGAAGTTTGGATTTGGAGTTCATTTATGAGCTAGGTCCCATCAGATATCCAGACACATTCTAAGACAGGTATTGCTCATTTCGGGAGATGGCTTTCTCCGCGAACTTGAGATAGAGAGAGACATAGAAAGAAACACCAGAGCGGATCCACTCACTGAGGCTATTCCTCGAACGCAATAGTTTCGCAAACGAGCTTTGTGAGACTGACTAGTAGAGGAGTTGGGTGTTCGGTATCACACGGGCTGTGAGTATGCGACATCGCAATAATTAGCCTTGAGTGCAAGTGGGAGATTGTTGGAGATAATGCCCTCAAAGTCAATTATTGGATCACAGGCACGTGATTGCAATGATTGAGGGGAGGACCTGTCCCAGTAAGACAGTCTTACTCAAGATGATTGTATGCTATCTGGTTTATCTTTATCATCGTGTACTGATTCAGGTGACCTTACGAGTCGCTATTACACGTTGATAGAGCCCCTAGGATCCTTGCTTGACTACCAGCAGTATGAGGGCGATCATATAAGTGAGAGCTTGGAGTCTATAAGCACATCCTTAAAAGGTCCCTAGTCGTGGGAGTTTCGAGACAGAGCATCGATACTCCGGAGTAGACTAGTGTATATAGTCGAGACCCTGACGAGGGGCGGTGGCCGGTCTCACAAGCCACTGGTGTCAGTTGGTTCACTTAAGATGTATACAGGTGCTCATTGGGTTATGAGTACACCGGACAGGACTCGCCGGGAACCTGCTAGTTGGGATTATACCAGACGTCAGATAGCAGTTCCCAGGTGACATGTGTACAGGTTAGTTCATCAACCTGAGATCGTCATTTGTCTCGTGTGAGTTCCCACTGTGCTTTGATTACTACCCTAACATGGCTCAAAGGAGTCGTGCAAACAGGTTTTAGTTAGGTACAGTCCCGAGCCGCATGGAGGCAGTGAGCGGATCTGCATGGGTTCGTCTCTCCCGGTATTGGTGGTGAGGTCGCGCTGTGTCTAGGAGAGCCATTACACAAAGCCCTCGACCGAGGCAGGAGATTTACTGGTAGGTATTCCAGTAGTATCTCAGGGTGTTCTGGGCTACACTTCGACACGACTTGTACCGCTTTTGGGGGTCTGACTTTTACCAAACCCCTAGGCCTGCCATGCGATGCTCATAGACGAACGGACCGGACTGTACGGATATTGTCACTGACAGGCTCAGTAGGGTGTCAAGATGAGTTCGCTCATCGACGTCCCTTTTGGTCAGTAGCTGGTGGCCCGTCACGTATGGCTTATACCTCTGACGTGCTAGTGGTTAAATCCACAGCCATAGTATTGACGAGTCTTTAGAGTCCACCACACAGACAGTTACTCAGGTTTCGGGCGAAACGCTGTAGAGGCCGTATGGAGATATGGCAGGGTTCGATCAGATACGTGCGGTATTGCACGGATCGTAATCGGACGGTTTTTTACTAGCCGGCTTTGGCTTAAGCAGGATTCTAGTATTTGATAGTGTAGTTTTGTCTCTTTGCATTTGTGTTCAGTAGGAATACAAATGCGGGCATGTATTTGCAGTAGCGGGGTTTTCCTGTAATTTATTACGGGATCAGTTTTCTGATGTTGCCAGTTTGCATTCCGTTCCGGCCGGTTTTCTTTTATTCCTTCACGGCCGCACTTTCTGATGGAGGGTGTTATTTGCAAGTTTGCAAATAACACATTGTGGAGGGCTTTCATGCATATGTGAGGCATCATGAGTGTTCTTTCATGATGAGATCCTTTTCTAGTCACTTCTATTTCATTGATTGAGTTGAGTGTGGAGTTGATTTGGAATAGAATGGTTGTCACCATTTTCTTATGAGATTGATTCTTTTTCTTCTCTTGATAATTACATGGATTTTTCCTCCACCATTTTTGAATAGGGCCGGCCACTATTAGAGGAGTGAGATGAGAGTTCTTTTAAGAGGTGAAAATAATTCATCTCATTTTTGACTTCTATGTTTTCCACAAAGTCCCTCACCTCTCCAAAAATTCATTCTTCACTTCCTCCATCCATGGAAACTTCTAAAACCCTAAAGAGACATGGCTACTACACTATTCTATAGCAAGTCTTGGACGCGTCGGCCAGCCAACTTCGCGCCCGAGTTGCCTCGGTCCAGAGGTGGGAGCCCGTAAAAGACTTTAGCGATGTGGTGCCCGTTTCGACGAGGAGGTGACGGACGGAGTTTCCGCGGGAGATCGGAGTGAAGACGAAGACCGAAGGACACAGATCGCTTGGTATACTTCTCTACCCATATTTTACTTTGCTAGTTGCTAGGTTAATGGCCCGATCCGGGTGAAAAGTGCGCGGTGGTGCCGGTTGCAAGTTTTCGCAAAGTTTTTGTTTCCGCGTTTCTGGGGTCGGATCGACGGCCGGGGCGCCGCCACGGGCTTACATATATGTATGCCCTAGAGGCCATTACTGTACATATGATGTATATTGTAGTGGATGCTTGGACATATATAGGGAGGACTTTCTTCCTCGACATGATAGTACGCTATCTGGTTACTCATTATCTTAACATGTACCATGATTGTCTCTATGTCACATGTTGATAAAGCCCTTAGGATGAGTACTTTGTTAGTTATATGTATGCCCTAGAGGCCATTACTGTACATACGATGTATATTGTAGTGGATGCTAGGACATATATAGGGAGGACTTTCTTGCTCGACATGATAGTATGCTATCTGGTTGTACTTTATCTTAACAAGTACTCTGATTATCTCTATATTACATGTTGATAAAGCCCTTAGGATATGTACTCGACTACTGGGAGTATGATGAGATCATACTAGTGGGGCCATGGTAGTCGATGAGTACATCCTATAACTGTTCCTAGTCGAGGGTTTATCGAGACAGGGCATCGATACACCATAGTAGACTAGCGTATACGCATCTTGACCCATATGATGGGCGATGGATGATCCCATATCCATTGGTGTTTGACATCAAGGATGGTGTACGGGTGCTCAGTAGAGACTGGGTACACTGGACAGACTCGCCGAGAACTCCCAGATGGTATTATACCTCACGTCAGATGGCACTTGTCCGGTGACACTGGTACAGAGTAGTCTGTTGACTCGAGATCGTCATAGAGTCTTGTGTGATTCCCACTGTGCTTTGATTTCCATCATACCACGTCCAAGAGGGCGTGCAAAAAGGTGGCTTTTGGGTACAGTCCCGAATCACATGGAGGCAATGAGCGATAGGAAGAGATCCGTCTCTCTCGGTATAGGGAGTTGATGTTGTGCTGTGTTCGATTGGCTATAACCGGAAATCCCTGGCCAGGGTTGTTGAGATTTACTGGTAAGTGTTATCAGTAGTTTCTCAAACTGTTATAGACCTCATATCGACACGACTTATCGAGCTACTGGGGTCTGACGTTTACCACCCCTAGGCGAGATATGCGACATATCAGACGACGAGACCGGACTGTACGGGAGTGTTACTGATTGGATTCACAGGAGAATGTACAGGCTTGCTTGTTTATCTTCTGAGCGCTCAATACCTGGGTAGCTATTACGTTTAGCTGACCGCTTGCAGCTTGTGGGTGTTTGATATGATCATCACCTACTGCCGGCGTATTGACGATTCTTAAGAGTCCTACACAGAGGTTTCTTGGCTCAGGCAAAACGGAGTAGGAGCACATATGTGATATGTGCGGGACCGAGGATAATGCAGTATATGATATCGTATTGGATTCTCGTGATATGAGATATCGGCCGGGTATATGTGATATAGCCGGGTCATCGTATTAGTCGGTTATATACGATACAGCCGGATTATCGGATCAAGTGTTGATTCGATAATTTAATGTATAATAATATATATGATATATTAAACTGCATTAACTAATATTTGCTCACTAAAAGATTCATTTTCTCACGGGATAATACATTGATATATATGCGATATATGTTAATTGTATTATTTTCTATTGTTACAAAATATATTGTATATGTGATATATAATATTGTAACATGTTAGGGTTACAAATATAACATTGGATTAGGGTTTAAACTTGGTAAAGTTTTGGATTAGGGTTAGCTTTTGCATGAAGCTTCCATGAAGCTTCATGAAGCTTTGACTTTGTGGTTGCTTGATATTATTTGTGAGATATTATGTTAACCCAATCCAAACCATTAACCCTAGTTAACTCTCTACAAGGGTTAACTCTCTCATGCTTAACCCTTGGTTAAATTTGTGACAACTATAATAATTCATTGTTCATCACAAAAGGATTAGGGTTATCATCTTCATTCTTCTTCTTCATGCTTGAGTTCCTTCATGAAAAACTTTCTTTTGTGATGAAAGTGAGTGAGAAAAAGATAATAAATGAGAGCAAAAATCCTACTTCATCATTCTCATCTATCCTTGCCATTTAGATGAGAGTGTTCACTTCATATTATGAGTGTTAGTTTGTGTTAACGAAACTTCAAGGTAGATCATCTTTGTATCGAAGATCGGAAGCAAAGGTTGCATTATTCTCTTCGTGAAGCCTCTCGAGAGTCGGTAACACGATGATCGCAGCGAAGGGACCTCAACACGGAGCTTTAGAAGTGAAGGACCGGATCGACAAAGGTTGTAATCCCTCTCACTTAGTGTTAAAGAGTTTAACATGCATGTTTTCGCCTAAACCCTAGTTTAAAGATCCGTATTCGGGTTGTTCGGCACGGCTAAAATTTTAATCGGGCATGGTAGATGCCTCGTAGAGCCTTTTGCGCGTGCCTAGCAACCCTACAGTGGTATCAGAGCTAAGCTAGAGCTTTAGGGGAAGTCTAGACGAAATTTAAAGTCCGGTCGAACCCGAAAACCCCGACACGGGCCCTTCTCTGTACATTTTTTTAAAATGTGTTTTTTCTGAATTAAAAATGCTCAGAAAAATAAGCAGGAAAAACTAAGAATTACTGTGAAGTACGGTCCACTAACTCAATATTTTGACCACGGAACCGCGGCCAAACCATGGGTTTGGCGGCGGTCCCGCGGCCAAAATTTCGACTTAGTCCCTGGAATTTCACTTATTTATTCTTAGGTCCTTTATTGGCAATTTTTTCTGGGAATTTTTTAATTACACTCAAGTGTTGAGTTTTCTAGGGTTGTATTAGGGACTCGTTGATTCGATCAGATAATTTAACTTTGTTTAGTTTTGTCCGGATAATTTTAGAAACTGTTAAAAAGTTCGAACGGATATCAATAACTCACTTTTTCCCCAGTCGGAAAATTTTTCAAAAGTTGGATTTTTTCTCGAGTTTAAGAATGTTCTAAGTCATGCAAGTAACGCGATGGACCCTCTAGAAGACAACAAACCTTAACTCGATTATGTGACCGTCTTGAACTGCCTTTTGAACCTTAGGGTTTGGGGCAGTACGGTGTGCCACATGTGAGGTGTTGGCTTGACCCTTCTACGGCTGGACCATTCGTACTGTGGCATGTGATGGATGTTTTTAAACTGATTTCAAGTGTTGAGATATATTGGGGAAATCTTGGGTGTTTGATTATTCGATCGGAAAGTTTAACGTTGTCTATTTATCTGGAATGTGATACAATATTTGGAATCCACAAGTAGTTATGAGATAACTAATTTGAATGTTATAAATATAGCAGTTTAGTCTCAAATGATCGGTTGCCTCGGAATTTTGATGTGATCAAAAGTCCGTCGCAATCACGTAGTGTACGCGGATACTCGCCGGGTAAACTTAATAGACAACTATGCCCCATAGCCCCGACCAAGTGACTGTAGGAGAACCCCGTCGCCAAAAGCATCCGTTCGGGTGCTCGTAGCAGCGGTGTTCTGCCGTAGTGCACTTCGTCGACGGCATCCGGGGGTACGGCCGTCTACTAAAGTTTGCGACGAGCATTCGATCAGGATGTCGGGAATCTTGTTGAATTGCCCGACTTGATATTGAAAAGTGTTTTCGATAAAGAGACTAAAATGCGGGGTTTATAATTGTTTGGCAAGCGATGTCTAAAATGGTTGCGGATTCCAACTATTGTAGTTTTACACTTTCTTTTCTGTGACCGTAAGCGTAGTATGTGGTGTATCGCCGGCTTCGTTGCTATACATCAACGACAATCGGGATACGCATACTTGCTTACGTTGATGATATGAGATATTATGTGTTGCTGTGATATGTTGTATTGGATCGTCGCGTTTGAATAGCCGGGGGTTTTATGTGAGATGAGAGTTTTTTTTTCTTTTTCATTCATGTAAAATTCATTTGTATGTAATATTCTTTTATTGGGGCACTTCCGGGCCGAGGATGATGTCACCGTTGTATATTATTTACTTTTCCGCATTAGGTAGACCCAAGGCGGGGAGCACAAGTAAGCGGGTTCTAGGGTCCAGTGGGAGACCATCTCGAGGAGTCGAGACCGGGTCTCTTAACCCAAGAATTGGCAGTGTTACTTGCCGCTCTCGTAGAGGTCTAGGGATGTGGGTTTGGCCATTCATCGCGACCGTGGAATCCGTGTTTTATACAGGCTCGTATTGAAAACATGGACGTCCTAGTATATCCAATATTTCATATATGTTCTTCTGCTGCAATGTTCTGTGATGAGATCATATTACTGCCTGAGACGAATGTTTATATTATATATATGAGATATATGTTATATTGCAGATTTCGTTTCAAAAGAGATGCTTGTGAAGCATAATATGATGGGACTTCATTAATATAATTAATGAAAGAAAAGAAACCTAAAAGATGTTGTGGAATCAAATTTTCAAAATCAGGTAGCTACGGTTCTTGCTTTGCATCGCGGTGTTCCTTATAGAACATCCTGCACCTTATTCGATAAGGAAAGGGCCGAGATCCCTCCACCGGGAGTGACCCCTTTAGCAATAACTGGCAGATGCTACACCCCTCGGTTTGTCTTTTGATTTCTTCTATAGTTTTTGCTTTGCACAGCGGTATATATGATATATCCTGCACCTTATTCGATGAGGAAAGGGCCGACGATCCCTTCCCCGGGAGTGACCCTTTAGCAAAACTAGAAAAGCCTAAAAAACACTCCATTTAAAATCAATCGATTCTACAACGATATAAAGTTCATTACGCAAAGAGTTTTCTTAAAAAGCTGACGTAGCCCTCTGTCATTTCAGATATGTAATAGTTAGTATTCGTGCTGCATTTGTTGACTCAGTCAAAGCGTAGTGTGCGGTAGCTGATTAGTACTTATCTGCAAAGCATATGATGCGATTGGATTAGGGTAGTCGTGCGGCCTTGTTGACTCAGTCAAGGGTCGTGCGGGTGGGTTTAATTCAATCGGGAAATGACGGGTTGAACTTTACTTGCGGTCTATGGTTTGTTGACTCAGTCAAGGTCATAAATCGCTTGGGGCAAAATATTATTGGGAATTTCAAGTGTTGAAATTTGCAATGAGATTGCATACCTTTTATGAGATAGTTGGATCCCGATACCCGCTGCGAGTAAGAGTTACTCCTGGGATAGTTTTACACATTACAATTAGCCGATCAAGTAGGTGTCTAGAAAGGTGTTAACGGGGTTACACCTCTGGGAAAATGAGGTTTACTTTAAATAGGTCCGTGCGAAAGCACGGGGAACCTCCCTCAAAGTACCGACACTGGCCTGGCAGAAAGATTGGCGAACTTGTAGCATGTAATTAATCCCGGCTAGTCTTTCCTTTTAGGGTTTGAAGGAAGATTTGATTAAAACAGTGGGAGACATCCTGATTAGATAAATTAATAACCAATCTGATCTTGCAAGAGCATACGCTGAGTGTTTTCTTCTCTCTCTCTCCAGGTAGCGACCATATCACGCCTTAATCAAGATAATAATACGGATATTTTGATCGAACCCGCTTGTTATACTGAGCTGGGGAACGTTGGTCCCGCTCCAACTTATAATTGTTATAAGACAGAGCAGGAAATTGGGGAATACCAAATTTCCCGTGCCACCCAAACGAAGAAAGTTCATGATGATGCATCATCTTTGGGTGTGTTCATTACATAGAACTGTTTCTCAGTATCCTTTACGTCCTGGGTATGAGATACCGGATCAGGATCCCATATATGTAATCTGTTACATGGGCTATAGATAGGTAGAGAACTGAGAACGGGTGATAAGTTTCATGAGATAGAAACGGTGCAAGTGTTGCAGCCAAGTCTGTTGGTCACTATCACCCTGTATTACCAGAATACATTGATTCTGAACAAATGTTATTAGATACCGAACCTGATGTACAAAATCATATCAGTCTCTTTATTAGTAAAGAAAGGATATAATTTTGTATTGTTGGATAATGTTTTGAACATTTCCTATATCAAGAGTTGATCGGTTCAGGCACGTTATCTAAAAGCATTGACGTTCTAAATAAAACTACAGTTCTTAGTATACAGAACACACATAAGAGGAAGAGTTCAGAAATGAACGAATCCTCCTTGAGGCATTGTAGACTAGGTCATATCAATGCGACCCGACTATCTAATTACATTTAGATACATATTTAAAGAGTTTGAATTTACATCTTGTGAAACTTGACGGTCATGTCACAAAGATAAGATGACCATAGCTCTGTTTATTGGAAACAGAGAAAGAGTTAGTGAACTCTTGGGATTTATACATGCTGATGTATGAAAGTCTCCAATCTACACATGCCAAGACCGGTTCTTTGTACTTCATTACATTCTCTGATGATCTCTCTAGATTCAGACATATGTTCCTGTTGAAACACAAGTCCGAACCTTTTAAGATATTCATGGAATATAAGTTAGAAGTAGAGAACCAAAATACGGGTATAAGTATTATGTCCTTTGATGTGATTAAGGAGGAGAATACTTGAGCACGGAATTCCTGGACTATTCTAACGGAGAATGAGATTCTCTCTCAGCATTACTCCTCCGTATACACCACAGCAAGTCGGTGTATCGGGGCGGAGCAATAGCACTCTATATGATATGGTGTGCTCTATGATGAGTACTACTGAGTTTCCTATTTCCTTTTGGTTGTTATGCGCTTGAGAAGCTGCATACCTATTGAATAGGGTTCAAATCAAATCAGTTGCCTACCACTTCATATGTGATATGGAATGGGAAGAGCCCATATCTTAAGTATGTTAAGATTTGGGGTTGTCCGGCCTATGTCTAAAAAGCAAAATCCGGACAAGCTCGAGGCAAAGTCAGTTCTGTGGAAGTCTGTTGCATATCCCAAGCATTAGCAAGAGAATATCTTCTACCAAATCGAGGAACAAAAGATGTTTTGTTTCTCAACATGCCACCTTTGTGAAAGGGAATTTCTTGTGAAGAAATTAGTGGTCATGAGGTAGAACTGGAAGGAGTTCCAGCTATACAAACTACAGCAGATGATTTAGTAGAACTAAAGGATTCAATAGTTTCCAACGAACCTCAGCCTCTCCGCCGATCTAGTAGGGTTCCTCACCCACCTGAGAGATACTTCGGTTTCTCTATGACAGTGGGAGCGAGGATTACGTCATGAGATGATGACCCAACTAGTTTCGAGCTGGCCATCAGGAGTGAGACTCTATAAGAATGGCTGGATGCTTATCGATCTGAGATGGAATCCTTATACACCAACAAAGTTTGGACTTTGGTTGCTCTGTCTGAAGGGTTAAATCCCCATCAGGAGCAAGTATATCTTGAGAAGATTACTAGGTGTACATGGAAAAGTTGAGACTTTCAAAGCTATGCTTAAGTCCATCCAGATCCTACTTGCCACGGCTACATACCATGACTACGATATCTGGTGGTTGGGTGTCATGACTGCTTTTCTAAATGATGTTTTGGAAGAGAGCGTCTATAAGTACACAGCCAGAGGGCTTCGTAGACAGTGGGAGCAGCGGAAACGTGTGAAAGATGTTTTATGTGATAAAACAGGCATCACGGAGTTGGAACGTCTGTTTTGATGTGGTAGTCAAAGAGTTTGACTTCATCAAAATGGTAGATGAACCTTGTATATACAAAAAGGTAGTAGGGAGTATGGTAATGATCCTCGTAGAGTACGTGGATGACATACTCCTGATAGGGAAGGAGTTTCCTATGCTACGCTCGGCCAATCTCCGCTTATCACAAGGATTCTCCATATAGGATCAAAGTGATACCTCCTAAATCCTGGGTTTTGGATCTATGAGATAGATCTGATTGGATGTTAGGATACTCACTAGTTGTAGTGAGATGGTATCAATCGATCCTGGGAAGAATCACTGGAAAGGTTCCAGGGTGATACGGACGACTGAATGTCAGTCGCAGGCATTGTCTTTACCCTCAGTGGAGGGAAGGTATGTTGGAAGAGTTCCAAGCTAGATACCATAACATACTAGACGATTAAAAGTAAGATACATCGTTACCAATGATGCTACCAAAGAGGCAGTCTGGATATATATAAGTTCATGAGATGAACTTCGTTCCTACCATTGTATGACAATGGAATTGTGGCTTTAGCCAAGGAACTACCGTCCCATCAAAAATCCAGATATAATTCTTAGGCAGTATCACCTGATCATGGAGATGGTTGATCTCCAGGGAGATCAAGGTTAGGAGAGTAGACACAGAGGACAACAACGCGGATCCACTCACGAAGGCCTTTTTCCCAGTAGAGACTTTTATGGGATGGTTGAGTATGAGATACTTCAACCGCAGCTAATTGTTGGGTATATGATACCACAACAGATGACCCTAGTGCAAGGGGGAGATTGTTAGTTATATGTATGCCCTAGAGGCCATTACTGTACATACGATGTATATTGTAGTGGATGCTGGAACATATATAGGGAGGAATTTCTTGCTCGACATGATAGTATGCTATCTGGTTGTACTTTATCTTAACATGTACTCTGATTGTCTCTATGTTACATGTTGATAAAGCCCTTACGATATGTACTCGACTACTGGGACTATGATGAGATCATACTAGTGGGGCCACGGTAGTCGACGAGTACATCCTATAACTGTTCCTAGTCGAGGGTGTATCGAGACAGGGCATCGATACACCAGAGTATACTAGCGTATACGCATCTTGACCCATATGATGGGCGATGGATGATCCCATATCCATTGGTGTTTGACATCAAGGATGGTGTACGAGTGCTCAGTAGAGACTGGGTACACTGGACGGACTCACCGAGAACTCCCAGATGGTATTATACCTCACGTCAGATGGCAGTTCTCCGGTGACACTGGTACAGAGTAATCTGTTGACCCGAGATCGTCATAGAGTCATGTGTGATTCCCACTGTGCTTTGATTTCCATCATACCACGTCCAAGAGGGCGTGCAAAAAGGTGTCTTTTGGGTACAGTCCTGTCACGACCCGAAAGTACGGAACATGACCGGCACTTAAACTACGAACGTCTCAAGGCGTACATATTCTAAGTAAGCCGAAAACCCAGAAATCCAAACCAAGAAGAGTAGTAGAGAGTAGGAAAACCATTTTAAATCAACCAGTTTGCAACATATGCCGAAGTATGCATTTTAAAATCATAAGTCTTTTCTAAAAATTTCGGCAGAGTTTCCTTTGTAAAACTGACCCCAAACGGGTACAAAACCTGATAAAGCATATATATAAAGAATAAAAGCATCCCCAAGCGGGAGCTAGCTCTTCGTCAATCGACGGTCACAACCACGCAAGCAATAAAATATACAACGCCGAAAGACGAGGATCACAACAGAAAAGGAAACTCAAAACAGCATGAAATCCGTATAAATACAAAGCGCGACTCTAAGGTCGATAGAACAAACAACACTGGTCTCTATCTCTGAAATAAATACATGTTTGGTTGATGGAACTTCTAGATACAACAGAATAATAATATACAAGATATATAATGGGGGTACGATACAAGTAAACCCACCTACTAGCAAAACACCAGAAGGAAACTATGCCCGCAAGCCGTAATGAAACCTGTACGGCAAACCTGCAAGAAACTGGGGCACAACGGGGGTGAGTTGCCAACTCGTGAATAGAAAAACATCTACGGAAAGAAATCGCATAAATAACGCAACCTAGGTCAAAGATCATAATATATCCTCAATTATATATATAACATGCAACCTATAACAAGGCTAGGGTAAATATCTAACCCGAGTGTAATCTCATGTGCCCGTGTCAGTGCCTCAGGTAGCAATATATCATATGAATGAGGTATGAATGAATGAAAACAGAATACATGTATGAAGAACTGTTTTCATAATTTAGTGAGATTTCCTTTGTATTTTTAAAATGAGGTATCATAATGAAATCAGTATAAAACAGTGCCTAGCATCGGCACAAAACGTAATCCCAATATCTCGATATCTCTGTATCACAGTCTCTGTACCTCAATATCTCGAAATCTCAATGTCTCAATCACAATATCTAGGGCGCCGTCAGTCCAGACCGGCCCCTACTATCCATCTCAAGACCACGACGGTATCCTCCGGATATCCGACGCGTCGGGTAAAATTACCGGTAAGTAGTGTTCCCCTGCCAGGCTCGCATCGTCATCATCACGCGCTTCTTGCCCCGGGGTACCTTACCGGGTCGACCATGTACCCGAAACGGTTCATCCGTCTCCTCGAATCGGGTCTCGAAATCCATCAGCAAACTCATGGTGGACGACTCATACATCATAGGAAAAACCGCACTTTTTATTTAAAAAGAGAGAAATCGGTTTATATAAGTTTTGCGGTTTTCCCCCCAAATCCAGAAAATTTCATGGAAATCCGAATCCAAATCATCAATAGCATGTAAAACCATGAATATAGGCATAACAATGAATAACAGTATGCATGAAGTGACAAGTAATAACTACAATGTTAAGCTGGCATATAAGGCAGGTACACTAATATCATGTCAAATTACTAGCTAACAAGCTTAGTCAAGCAATAATATTTTCTAAGGTGTACGTGACATGGCAATTACCGATGAAGATGTATGTGAGCCGGCAAGTAAGTGTAAGTGGTACATACGCATCATCGGTAATGGTGCTGGTGTCCTAACAATATGATATCAACATTGCAATAAGAAATTATAACATAAGTAGGCGATGCGAAGCGAACCACAATAATAAGCGGGAGCTGAATACTAGACGCAACTGTAACTAACCTGCATTAATCTAATATAAGTCCTACAAATGGTGCCTTTTGAAATAACACGAATCATGGGGTTTTGAAAATAGGGGCTACAGTGTTTTTATGAAAAAATATGTCTTTTTAAATATCCGTAGGATCCCTTGGGCTGTCTTTTAAAATATCCACGATTCGTTAGTTTCTGAAATAGGTAAGAATCAAATCTAATCTAACAACTAAACTAAACTAAAGGGCTAAGCTAACAAGCTGGACTACAGGTAAGTAAACCGCCTAACATTTGAGTCGATCCATATACATACCTGTATATATATTAGTCGGTGACCCCGCCTCAATAATACCATATCTACAATAAGACATCCCAAGTCAAGAGTGCGGATCAATCATCAAGATATAGCTCGTACGTAAATCCGTCGTACGGCATCCCTAAATCTGGGTACGGGTCAAAGTCACATCAATCACACTATTCATCTGGTATCTTCTTTATCAAATATCATGATCTGGGATAATGTCCTACGTCTAGTACAATATTGATACCGCCTAAGTATGCATGCAGGTGTAAGAATCACTACGTCAAAAGACCTGCTAAAACATCATGTCGTATCTCAATACGAACCAAATCACATAACCGACCTCCTGGCCTCAAGCCCAATCTCATCGACTCATCTCAAATCCCAAATACTATCCTCAAATCCAGTATATGAACACATAGTCACATACCCACGTGAACACATAAGTATATAGTCCCATATACGCACATATGAAAGAAAGAATGTATGCAAGTATGTGTGTGCGTACGTGTGTGAGTGCGACCACTACTCTAGGGTTTCGCAACTACACTAAACCAATCCAAAAACACCAAATATCCATATTATCATCAATATACTCAAACAAAATACAATCAATATGTGTGTGTATACGTATTCGTATACATCACAACGAACTGCGAGGGTGCTATACGCCATCCACCCGACTTCTCCCCGTAGATATAAATCTACTCACCTGCTAAACTCCTCGCTTAGCCGTAGTCGATGCGCTTCGTCGTCTCGAAACCCATGCGAAGGTATCTACAATCAATATGAATTCGCAAAGCTATTAACATCAAAAACTCAAAACCAAGAATCCATATATCGTAAACATAGCCGAAACCCTAAATAGGGTCGCTATATAAGAAAACTTCCATATTAAAACCCAATAATACCAATACACATTTACAAACACAATAAATATCGTAGGTATTAATATTTACACCGTCTCCAATTTCATTTAAAACCCACGTCAAATTTTACCGAAAAGCTAGTAAGCAGCTTATATCATTTTATCTCATTTTAACACAAAGCTAGAAATTTAACAATTCTAGCAATTTCCAACAATATTAAGTAGCTTAACATCGTGATCCAAACCATTTTCAAATTTTTATTCTCACCCAAAACATGTTTCAATAAAACCTAGTTTGCTAATTATCTCAATTAGACAAATAGAAATTTAACAAATATCATTCTCACAAAATGATTAAGTTTTCCCAATCTACACTTCATGATTAACCATCTAACACATCGGAACCCTAACTTGATTTTCATACCCTTTTCATGAAAATTCTAAATATGGAATTAAAACTATATTACATACCTAATAAGTAAGCTTTAAGTATTTAAACAACAATTTACAGATTAGGGTTAGAATTATACCTTTTCAAGAACACAAACTAGCAACAAACCCTCCAAAATGAAGTCTTCATGAAGATCTATGCAAGCTTAGATGAAGAATGATGGGTACTGATTTATTTTTGAGTTTGTGATATTATTTGAGGATTTTTGAAGAATTAATTAGCTTGAGGAAGATGAAAATGGAGCAAAGGGAAAAAGAGGACAGAACTTGGGGAGGCTCGGCCATTCAAGGCTCACACTGAAAAAATGGGAATGGTGGAGTGGTGATGTGTAAGTGAATATGATACATTAATTTACTCAAAAAAATAACCCTTCAATTCCCAGCCACAACCAAGAGGTGAGTGTAAGCTTTATGAATAAATTAATCCCCCAATTCATTCACCCACACTCACAAAATCTCACAGCCACCACAAGATTCACACCAAGAAAAAAAAATCTAAAACATGACAAAAGCCATATAAAGCCAAGCATTAGTCACTTACCCATGACTCACCAAATCAAAGCTCACGAAATTTAGTGCAGGGAATGAAATTGCAACAAGCATTTATGGCCAAAAATCAATTGCCAAAATTAGTGCTCTGTGGAATGATAATGAATAAGTGGAGAGAATGAATAATTAATTCAACCTCAAAAATTTCATTCTCCAATTAACCCCACACCCAATAGTGCTCGAAATTTCCCAGCAAAGGAAAATCCACCAAATGCATGCACCAATTAATTAACGCATACACAAATTTAACACATGAAATATGGCCAAAAAGAAAGCTAACCAATTCCATCACCACAATATCATTAAATGAATAAATTATTTTAATCTCCAAATTATTTCACAAATAATGGTATATATTCATACCATTTTACGACAACCCCAAATTCGCAAATCGGTAGTTTTCGCAAAATATATTATTTTAATAGTAAAAAAAATATTTTATTAGGGAAAAATCCTATTTAAACCAAAACATCCCGTATACCCCCAAAACTCTTGCACTCTCTTTATTTTAGCTGAAATAGGTGCTGGCAAGTTTATACGGAAGTTTGATCAAAATCGGTTAAAACGGAAAATACCGACTATTTTACCCTAAACCGGAAAAATTCGCATAACGATTTCTAAAACGTTACGATCTTCCCCCCTTAAAGAAATTTGGTCCCCGAATTTAAATTTAAACCTCCCAATTCTAAAACATTTCAAATAAATGTCCAAGTCAACGGGGCTCCGAAATCATCGATACATAAAAGGCATAATAGCACAATACATGCGCATGAGTAACGGGCAGATAACTCGAAGTCAAAACTCCATCAAGCATCCCGCAATCATCGGAGTCAAGGTGAAAACATGAATGCCAAATCCAAAGCAAAACCAATACGCTATAAATCGGAACTATACATATAAATACCAAATCTGTACATGTAAATAGCTGAAGGAAATGTATGCCAAATTCTTTTAATGTCGTTGTGCAATGCGCATAACACTGCACAGCGGCGGACGTTTCTATAAGAAAATAGCCATATACGTATATATCTTTTGTTTAGTATGCACGATCCGCCGTTTGAAAACAAATTTAGAAGGGTTTCCTCATTTTAAATGTCTTGTGTCATATCGGACACGTATGTAAATAATGAGACTACAGCTCGCTTTTGGAAATCCCCTTGAAATCTATCAATGCATGCAAAATATATTCGGGCACTGTCATCTGATCAGTCCTGCTAAGTATGGAAACACATAGCAAATATCATAAAAATGTACTGCTCCATAGAAATCAATCCAAAGAATGCATATAAAAACCCTGTGCGTCCGGTGCGCACGGAAATCAAAATCCATGAATGTGCCATACATGCGCACAAATGACATCAAGGTGCAACGGGTGTGCACACAACATCTGTCATAGGCGACGTGTATGCCTGAAAGCAAAATCAGGTGCATCTGACTTGCACGAAAAATCTCGATTTAGTGCATCTGGTCTGCACCAAATCGCATATCTTAACCTGCGCCCAACATGCGCTGAAAATCCAAATCCAGTGTATCCATCATGCACGAAATATATGTTACTGCACTGCAAGCATATGTAAACTATGCAGAGTGCAAAAACCAAATCGTGTGCGTATATACGCATGAAATCAACTCCAATGTCTAAAACCCATAAAATCACAAACATGTGAAACCAAGGCACGAAAACGATATCAAGTGCAACAACTGTGCAGAAATCATAATTCCTCAATCATCAAAGTATGGCGGAATAGTTCCGCTCAAGCACATCCTCCAAGAATCTCTGGCTAACTGTCGTGGTCACCCATAGCATATCTCGTCGACGATCCTGAAATCTGGCCTGCGGGTGTGCGTAACATGACCACTCCTGGGTCCAAGTCTTCTCTGTAGATTACCAATCTCACGATCCATCGGCTCATTGGCTCTGTCAGGTGTGCTAACGGGGACGATTCCGTTTTGGCACTCTCTGGTCATTTCTCGGTTAATCATCGCGATCACTCGTAAAGCAGTATGTCACTGGCGTCGGCCTATGGCTTTCTGAATGCACGTGACACCTCCGATCCTGGGTGCAATTATCATTGCAGCAGTGTCCTGAAAGGAATCCTGCTCAAGGTCTCTTCCAAGTCTCATCTCTGCCAACTGTTCGGGAGTCATCGTCCTTTACTATATTTGCTTCTTGTTCTGGAGCGGCTGCATACTCATCGCGACTCCTTCTGAAAGGTATTTCTAAGTACAATGCCTCGGCATGCCTACCGCATCACTGATGTTGGCGGAGTAGAACGTCATCTAATCCAGATCTTGTACGAACCTCTTACTCCACGTTTCTCTAATGTCAACTGCTTCAGACTCGTCTTGTCGTGGCTGCATGGACTGAGCTCCAATGGCTATCCTCGTATCTGGAGTCTCCCAAGAAATGCATCTCACCGATTAGCATCCGAATTAAGTCGAGCCATCCGATCGATTCGTCGAATCCTCATAGTCCCCTAAAAGCTCAACATCTTGGGTACAGTATAATAGTATCGAGTACATACCACAGCATCGGTGGTCTAGCCGTAGAAGGGCAAACCCAAGCCTCACTAATGACGCCGTAGAACTGCAGCAAACCCGAAGGGTCCAAGGCTTTCATACGGTCATTAAGTCGAGTTAGGGTTTCATTCTTCTAGAGGGACCATAGAATTGCCTGCATGTCTTTCCGACTACTTTAAACTTGGAATAATAGGTTTCTGACATTCGATCGTCTCTGTCGACTCCCAACGTCTCCGCGTGAAGTCGTCTCTAGCTGGAATCAATCTATCTGATGACCTCGCATCGGGGTAGGCAAACGATCCACATGTCCTAGTCATTCATCCTCGATGACTAGCGACCTTCTATCATCTCTTAGTACAACTCGTTCAGCACTAATTCCAGCATCTGGGGCAATATCTCGTCGTTCACAGCAATAACTGGCTCGCTCGTCAGCACGCAGAACAATGCCTCGATCATCATGAATAAGAAACACACCAACGGTCATCAAAATCTGGCTGGCCTCTATCATTGGCTCAATCCTCTGGTGCTAACCTGCACGTCCGAGAAGTCTCATACAGCGATCCATCCAACGCTCGTGGCGCAAAAACACAATCCAAAAGACACATCTCTACAATCGTGTGTCGCCCGAATTACGCCATGGTCAGTCCTCGTTCGTAACGAGCTCATGCTGACCGCAACTCTAGTCGTAGCTCTCCTTGCCCGTAATCGTGGCGGCAAAACCATAACCGGTACCGATGTAGCTAGATCAGGAATGAATATGATACTGAGCAAAGAAATGTACATCCTAAGGCTCCTTAAGTGGAGTGGCGTGTCGTAGATATGCCGCGGAACATACCCACGGTACGTCACTCTACTTTAGTCACCTATTCTATCAACCAAGGGTCATCCTACGCTCCGAAGGTAAAAAAACCTAACGCTCTGATACCAACTTTGTCACGACCCGAAAGTACGGAACATGACCGGCACTTAAACTACGAACGTCTCAAGGCGTACGTATTCTAAGTAAGCCGAAAACCCAAAATCCAAACCAAGAAGAGTAGTAGAGAGTAGGAAAACCATTTTAAATCAATCAGTTTGCAACATATGCCGAAATATGCATTTTAAAATCATAAGTCTTTTCCAAAAATTTCGGCAGAGTTTCCTTTGTAAAACTGACCCCAAACGGGTACAAAACCTGATAAAGCATATATATAAAGAATAAAGGCATCCCCAAGCGGGAGCTAGCTCTTCGTCAATCGACGGTCACAACCACGCAAGCAATAAAATATACAACGCCGAAAGGCGAGGATCACAACAGAAAAGGAAACTCAAAACAGCATGAAATCCGTATAAATATAAAGCGCGACTCTAAGGTCGATAGAACAAACAACACTGGTCTCTATCTCTGAAATAAATACATGTTTGGTTGATGGAACTTCTAGATACAACAGAATAATAATATACAAGATATATAATGGGGGTACGATACAAGTAAACCCACCTACTAGCAAAACACCAGAAGGAAACTATGCCCGCTAGCCGTAATGAAACCTGTACGGCAAACCAGCAAGAAACTGAGGCACAACGGGGGTGAGTTGCCAACTCGTGAATAGAAAAACATCTACGGAAAGAAATCGCATAAATAACGCAACCTAGGTCAAAGATCATAATATATCCTCAATTATATATATAACATGCAACCTATAACAAGGCTAGGGTAAATATCTAACCCGAGTGTAATCTCATGTGCCCGTGTCAGTGCCTCAGGTAGCAATATATCATATGAATGAGGTATGAATGAATGAAAACAGAATACATGTAAATGAAGAACTGTTTTCATAATTTAGTGAGATTTCCTTTGTATTTTTAAAATGAGGTATCATAATGAAATCAGTATAAAACAGTGCCTAGCATCAGCACAAAACGTAATCCCAATATCTCGATATCTATGTATCACAGTCTCTGTACCTCAATATCTCGAAATCTCAATGTCTCAATCACAATATCTAGGGCGCCGTCAGTCCAGACCGGCCCCTACCATCCATCTCAAGACCACGACGGTATCCTCCGGATATCCGACGCGTCGGGTAAAATCACCGGTAGGTAGTGTTTCCCTGCCAGGCTCACATCGTCATCATCACGCGCTTCTTGCCCCGGGGTACCTTACCGGGTCGACCATGTACCCGAAACGGTTCATCCGTCTCCTCGAATCGGGTCTCGAAATCCATCAGCAAACTCATGGTGGACAACTCATATATCATAGGAAAAACCGCACTTTTTATTTAAAAAGAGAGAAATCAGTTTATATAAGTTTTGCGGTTTTCCCCCCAAATCCAGAAAATTTCATGGAAATCCGAATCCAAATCATCAATAGCATGTAAAACCATTAATATAGGCATAACAATGAATAACAGTATGCATGAAGTGACAAGTAATAACTACAATGTAAAGCAGGCATATAAGGCAGGTACACTAATATCATGTCAAATTACTGCCTAACAAGCCAAGTCAAGCAATAATATTTTCTAAGGTGTACGTGACATGGCAATTACCGATGAAGATGTGTGTGAGCCGGCAAGTAAGTGTAAGTGGTACATACGCATCATCGGTAATGGTGCTGGTGTCCAAACAATATGATATCAACATTGCAATAAGAAATTATAACATAAGTAGGCGATGCGAAGCGAACAACAATAATAAGCGGGAGCTGAATACTAGACGCAACTGTAACTAACCTGCATTAATTTAATATAAGTCCTACAAATGGTGCCTTTTGAAATAACACGAATCATGGGGTTTTGAAAATAGGGGCTACAATGTTTTTATGAAAAAATACGTCTTTTGAAATATCCGTAGGATCCCATGGGCTGTCTTTTAAAATATCCACGATTCGTTAGTTTTTGAAATAGTTAAGAATCGAATCTAATCTAACAACTAAACTAAACTAAAGGGCTAAGCTAACAAGCTGGACTACAGGTAAGGAAACCGCCTAACATCTGAGTCGATCCATATACATACCTGTATATATATTAGTCGGTGATCCCGCCTCAATAATACCATATCTACAATAAGACATCCCAAGTCAAGAGTGCGGATCAATCATCAAGATATAGCTCGTACGTAAATCCGTCGTACGACATCCCCAAATCTGGGTACGGGTCAAAGTCACATCAATCACACTATTCATCTGGTATCTTCTTTATCAAATATCATGATCCGGGATAATGTCCTACGTCTAGTACAATATTGATACCGCCTAAGTATGCATGCAGGTGTAAGAATCACTACTTCAAAAGACCTGCTAAAACATCATGTCGTATCTCAATACGAACCAAATCACATCACCGACCTCCTGGCCACAAGCCCAATCTCATCGACTCATCTCAAATCCCATATACTATCCTCAAATCCAGTATATGAACACATAGTCCCATACCCACATGAACACATAAGTATATAGTCCCATATACGCACATATGAAAGAAAGAATGTATGCAAGTATGTGTGTGCGTACGTGTGTGAGTGCGACCACTACTCTAGGGTTTCGCAACTACACTAAACCAATCCAAAAATACCAAATATCAATATTATCATCAATATACTCAAACAAAATACAATCAATATGTGTGTGTATACGTATTCGTATACATCACCATGAACTGCGGGGGTGCTATACGCCATCCACCCGACTTCTCCCCGTAGATATAAATCTACTCACCTGCTAAACTCCTCGCTTAGCCGTAGTCGATGCGCTTCGTCGTCTCGAAACCCATGCGAAGGTATCTACAATCAATATGAATTCGCAAAGCTATTAACATCAAAAACTCAAAACCAAGAATCCATATATCGTAAACATAGCCGAAACCCTAAATAGGGTCGCTATATAAGAAAACTTCCATATTAAAACCCAATAATACCAATACACATTTACAAACACAATAAATATCGTAGGTATTAATATTTACACCATCTCCAATTTCATTTAAAACCCACGTCAAATTTTACCGAAAAGCTAGTAAGCAGCTTATATCATTTTATCTCATTTTAACAGAAAGCTAGAAATTTAACAATTCTAGCAATTTCCAACAACATTAAGTAGCTTAACATCGTGATCCAAACCATTTTCAAAATTTTATTCTCACCCAAAACATGTTTCAATAAAACCTAGTTTGCTAATTATCTCAATTAGACAAATAGAATTTTAACAAATATCATTCTCACAAAATGATTAAGTTTTCCCAATCTACACTTCATGATTAACCATCTAACACATCAGAACCCTAACTTGATTTTCATACCCTTTTCATGAAAATTCTAAATATGCAATTAAAACTATATTACATACCTAATAAGTAAGCTTTAAGTATTTAAACAACAATTTACAGATTAGGGTTAGAATTATACCTTTTCAAGAACACAAACTAGCAACAAACTCCAAAATTGACCCTCCAAAATGAAGTCTTCATGAAGATCTATGAAAGCTTAGAGATGAAGAATGATGGGTACTGATTTATTTTTGAGTTTGTGATATTATTTGAGGATTTTTGAAGAATTAATTAGCTTGAGGAAGATGAAAATGGAGCAAAGGGAAAAAGAGGACACAACTTAGGGGAGGCTCGGCCATTCAAGGCTCACACTGAAAAAAATGGGAATGGTGGAGTGGTGATGTGTAAGTGAATATGATACATTAATTTACTCAAAAAAATAACCCTTCAATTCCCAGCCACAACCAAGAGGTGAGTGTAAGCTTTATGAATAAATTAATCCCCCAATTCATTCACCCACACTCACAAAATCTCACAGCCACCACAAGATTCACACCAAGAAAAAAAATCTAAAACATGAAAAAAGCCATATAAAGCCAAGCATGAGTCACTTACCCATGACTCACCAAATCAAAGCTCACGAAATTTAGTGCAGGGAATGAAATTGCAACAAGCATTTATAGCCAAAAATCAATTGCCAAAATTAGTGCTCTGTGGAATGATAATGAACAAGTGGAGAGAATGAATAATTAATTCAACCTCAAAATTTCATTCTCCAATTAACCCCACACCCAATAGTGCTCGAAATTTCCCAGCAAAGGAAAATCCACCAAATGCATGCACCAATTAATTAACGCATACACAAATTTAACACATGAAATATGGCCAAAAAGAAAGCTAACCAATTCCATCACCACAATATCATTAAATGAATAAATTATTTTAATCTCTAAATTATTTCACAAATAATGGTATATATTCATACCATTTTACAACAACCCCAAATTCGCAAATCGGTAGTTTTCGCAAAATATATTATTTTAATAGTAAAAAAAATTTATTAGGGAAAAATCCTATTTAAACCAAAACATCCCGTATACCCCCAAAACTCGTGCACTATCTTTATTTTAGCTGAAATAGGTGCCGGCAAGTTTATACGGAAGTTTGATCAAAATCGGTGAAAACAGAAAATACCGACTATTTTACCCTAAACCGGAAAAATTCGCATAACGATTTCTAAAACTTTACAAGTCCCGAATCACATGGAGGCAATGAGCGATAGGAGGGGATTCTTCTCTCCCGGTATAGGGAGTTGATGTTGTGCTGTGTTCGATTGGCTATAACCGGAAATCCCAGGCCAGGGTTGTTGAGATTTACTGGTAAGTGTTATCAGTAGTTTCTCGAACTGTTATAGACCTCATATCGACACGACTTATCGAGCTACTGGGGTCTGACGTTTACCACCCCTAGGCGAGATATGCGACATATCAGACGACGAGACCGGACTGTACGGGAGTGTTACTGATTGGATTCACAGGAGAATGTACATGCTTGCTTGTTGATCTTCTGAGCGCTCAATACCTGGGTAGCTGTTACGTTTAGCTGACCGCTTGCAGCTTGTGGGTGTTTGATATGATCATCATCTACTGCCGGCGTATTGACGATTCTTAAGAGTCCTACACAGAGGTTTCTTGGCTCAGGCAAAATGGAGTAGGAGTACATATGTGATATGTGCGGGACCGAGGATAATGCGGTATATGATATCGTATTGGATTCTCGCGATATGAGATATCGGCCGGGTATATGTGATATACCCGGGTCATCGTATTAGTCGGTTATATGCGATATAGCCGGATTATCGGATCAAGTGTTGATTCGATAATTTAATGTATAATAATATATATGATACATTAAACTACATTAACTAATATTTGCTCACTAAAAGATTCATTTTCTCACGGGATAATACATTGATATATATGCGATATATGTTAATTGTATTATTTTCTATTGTTACAAAATATATTGTATATGTGATATATAATATTGTAACATGTTAGGGTTACAAATTTAACATTGGATTAGGGTTTAAACTTGGTTAAGGTTTGGCTTAGGGTTAGCTTTTGCATGAAGCTTCCATGAAGCTTTATGAAGCTTTAACTTTGTGGTTGCTTGATATTATTTGTGAGATATTATGTTAACCCAATCCAAACCATTAACCCTAGTTAACTCTCTACAAGGATCAACTCTCTCATGCTTAACCCTTGGTTAGATTTGTAACCACTACAATAATTCATTGATCATCACAAAAGGATTAAGGTTATCATCTTCATTCTTCTTCTTTATGCTTGAGTTCCTTCATGAAAAGCTTTCTTTTGTGATGAAAGTGAGTGAGAAAAAGATAATAAATGATAGCAAAAATCCTACTTCATCATCCTCATCTATCCTTGCCATTTAGATGAGGGTGTTCACTTCATATTATGAGTGTTAGCTTGTGTTAACGAAACTTCAAGGTAGATCATCTTTGTATCGAAGATCGGAAGCAAAGGTTGCATCATTCTCTTCATGAAGCCTCTCGAGAGTCGGGAATACGATGATCGCAGTGAAGGGACCTCAACACGGAGCTTTAGAAGTGATGGACCGGATCTACAAAGGTTGTAATCCCTCCCACTTAGTGTTAAAGAGTTTAACATTTATGTTTTCGCCTAAACCCTAGTTTAAAGATCCGTATTCGGGTTGTTCGGTACGGCTAAAATTTTAATCGGGCATGGTAGAGCCTCGTAGACCCTTGTGCGCGTGCCTAGCAACCCTACATACTTAACTACCAGGACTATGATGCAGATCATACTAGTGGGGATAGTGTAGTCGCCAAGTACATCCTTCAAAGTTCTTAGTCGCGGGAGTACCGAGACAGGGCATCGATACTCCAGAGTAGACTAGCGTATGCGCTTCTTGACCCATATGACGGGCGATGGATGACCCCATATACATTGGTGTTTGACATCAGAGAAGGTATACGGGTGCTCAGTGGAGACTGGCTGCACTGGACAGACTCGCCGAGAACTCCCAGATGATATTATACCTCACGTCAGATGGCAGTTCTCTAGTGACATAGGTACATGTTAGTCTGTAGACCCGAGATCGTCATAGAGTCTTGTGTGATTTCCACTGTGCTTTGATTTCCACCATACCACATCAAAGAGGGCGTGCAAAAAGGTGGCTTTTGGGTACAGTCCCAAATCACATGGAGGCAATGAGCGATAGGGTGGATTCTTCTCTCCCGGTATAGGGAGTTGATGTTGCGCTGTGTTCGATTGGCTATAACTGGAAATCCCTGGTCAGGGCTGCTCAGATTTACTGGTAAGTGTTATCAGTAGTTTCTCAAACTGTTATGGACCTCATATCGACACGACTTATCGGTTACTGGGGTCTGACGTTTACCACCCCTAGACTGGATATGAGACATATCAGGTGAAGAGACCGGACAGTACGGGAGTGTTACTGATTGGATTCGCAGGAGAATGTACATACTTGCTTGTTGATCTTCTGATCGCTCAATAACTCGGTGGCTGTTATGTTTAGCTGACCGCTTGCAGCTTGTAGGTGTTTGATATGATCATCACTTACTGCCGGCGTGTTGACGATTCTTTAGAGTCCTACACATGCTAGTGTATAGTGTATATACCCTAGAGGCCATTACTGTATCATACTAGTTTGTATATTACTTAATGGAAGCTTGGGATATTCACCTTGTATAGACAATCTTGCTCAAAATAGTAGTATGCTAGTTGGTTTGTTTCTACTTTAATGTGTACATGTGTGTATTTTAGTATATCATCTATCACATTAGTGGAGCCCTTAGGATCTTTGCTTGATTACCAGCGTTGTGATGGCAGTCACACTCATGGAGGCTGGGTAATCCACAAGCACATCCTTATGCAGGTCCCTAGTCGTAGGATTATCGAAACAGGGCATCGATACTCCGGAGTAGACTAGCGTATGCGCTTCTCATCCAAGCAGGGGAGACGGTCTATCCCACAGCAGTCAGTACGTCGTACTTGAGATAGTATGCGGGTGCTCGTTAGGTTATGAGTACACTGGACATGACTCATCGGGAACTGTTGGTTGGTACTATACCTATCGTCAGTTATCAGTTCCCAGGTGACATGAGTACAGCTTAGTCCGCTGACTTGACACTGTCACTTTGCCTCGAGTGTGTTCCCACTGTACTTAGATTACTACTTTACCACGGCTCAAAAGAGTCATGCAAACAGGTAGTAGTTGGGTGCAGTCCCGAAGCACTTGGAGGCAGTGACGGTTAGACAGGATTCGTCTCTCCCGGTATTGGGGGTTGATATCGCGCTGTGTCTAAGAGAGCCATTACATAAAGTCCCTGGCCAGGGCAAGCGAAATATGCTGGTAGGTTTCCAGTGTTATCTCAGGATGTTCTGGGCTACACTCTGACACGACTTGTACCGCTATTAGGGGACTGACGTTTACCGCCCCCTTAGGCCCTCCATGCGATATTCTCAGACGAACAGACCGGACTGTACGCAGATTGTCACATTCAGGCTCAGTAGGAGTTCAGATGGGTTTCGCCTCGTCCGTCTTCTTGTCGGCATCTACCTGGGGGACGTTACGCACAGCTAGTGTCGTTTGCGGTCTGTGGTTAAACCCAGTGCCAGCGTAGTGTCGAGTCTTTAGAGTCCCACACAGAGAGCTATTCGCCTTCAGGCAAAAGAGTAGAGGTCGCATGGTTTTGCGACAGGGTTCGGTCACATCCGTGCACTTGTGCACGTTTAGTGTCCGGGCAGTTAACACTAGCGGGCTTTTGTTTAAGCCAGATCCTAGTGTACGTTTTGGGATTGGTTTTATCTCGTTTGTTTTCGTGTTCCTCGGAACGCGGATGCAGGTGTGTATGCACAGTTGACAGAGAGACAGAGGCAGAGGATTCTCATTAGGGTTGTTGACTGTTGACTTTTGCTAAACCCTAATGAGAATAAGAAATATGATTAACAATAATATTAATTAAGTATTATTGTGACATGGTTGTTGATGGTTGACTTTGTTGACTTGTTGACTTAGTTGACATGTTGACTAGGTTGGACTTGTTGACCATCATCATGAGAATGGCTATCATTTCTTGGCATTGACCTTGGCTTGCTTATTTGTTCACACATTGCATTTAATGCAAGAAATGATATGGCCGCTTGATATGATAACAACCATCACATAATACTCAATTATTATTATGTGTTATGATGATTTTGGATTATGAGAGCAAGGGTGACAAAAGTCTTGATTATTCTTTCATTTGTTTTCTCTTTCTTGAAAGCTCTCTCATCCTCAAGCTCTCCCTCTTCCTCTTGCTCTCTCCCTAGTCCATGGTTCTACTTGTCTCATGTGTTGAGAAGCAAAAACCATAGAAATAAAGCCCAACACACTCCTCTACTCATCCTAGCACACAAGGTTTGGCAAACCAAGTGTTCTAGTTTCCACAAGATTAAGGTTGAAGCCAAAGGTAGAAGCTTTCAGGTGGATCCATCTTCGGCTCAAAGAGACGACGAGGAGAGAACCATCCGACCACCATAAGGAGACCAAGATAAGGAGTTCAAGTTAAGGTATAACCCCTAACCGAGTAGGTAAAACTCTTGTTAGGATTGTTAGATAGTTGTTTAACAAAGATCCGTATTTTGAGTCCATGTTACCACCAAAAGAAAAATCGTTTTTCATCATTTCCGCAAGCCCGTAAGTACCGGGAGAGGTAACGTGGACTTACAGTGGTATCAGAGCCTAGTTAAACACTATCTAACATGTTAGCAAAGTAACTAGAAGTTCGATCGAAGAAAAAGTCGCGAAACATGGCCGTATTTTCAAGTTTCTGCCGATTCTTTTTTCTGTTCAGAAAATAATTAATCTGACACTAAAAATCGGCTCAGGCTTTTTATAACCCACACAAGAAAATTGGTCCACCGACTCAATCAAAGCGCCGCGGAAACGCGGCAGGAGCATGCTCCCGCCGCGGATCCGCGGCCGAGTTGACTCGGTCGTGGCACAATTTTCCTGCAGTGTTTTTCTGGGGCTGTTTTGGGATTTTTGGAATATGTTTTTTCTGCCCAGATTTTACAGAAAGCAAAATTTGTTTTTGGGGTTTAAAAATCCGTATTTTGATCGAACTTCTAAAGAGTTAAGCTAACGGGTTATATCTATGATGTGATATATGTATTGAACGTCTGCTAATCGCTATACGTCGATTAGTGGGGGTTATACATATCTGTGATCTGTAATGTTGATGGTATGTGTATATGAATTCATTGGATTGTCGCGGATGAATAGCCGGGGGGTGTGAGATGAAAGTTTTCTTTTTCTTTCAATTCATGTAATTTGTAATTGATGTAATATTATTTATATGGCCGCACAACCGGGATGGGGTTGTGGCCGTCATTGTATAATTTCTTTTACTGTTTTTGCTCCTAGGATAGACCCAAAGTGGGGTGCACAAACTACCGGGTATCTCGAAGTGCCGAGTGGCCTACTCACGGTGATGAGGGAGGTTGCTTCGCTTCGGGTACTTGGCGGGTAGTTTGCCGCACCCGTAGGGGTCTAGGGTGGGGTCTTGGCTATTCATCGCGACCGTGTAATCCGCTCTTCGTTACAGGCTCGTACGGATTGCGGATTCCTAGTATATCCAATGTGTTCATCTGTGATCTGGAATGGCTATCATTGAATGTGACGAATGTGTATATTTATATATGATATCTATTTAGGCGTTGCTTATGTTTTGCATCCGCGCTAGTCCATCCCCCGCTCTATCGTTAGTTAAGTAACCTGACGGGTAATGACGGGGCCCCGTGGTGAATGCGGATGGCATAAGCGTACGTCATATTTTCGTTGTTTTCTGCAATGGTAGGATTAAATGATGGGAAGTATTAAATTAATGCAAAAAAATAAACCAAAGTTGAGTCGTTGGAACACTTTCAAAACCACTCAGTTTCTTTTCAAAAACAACTTTTAAATGCGGAGCTTAAGCCACTCCTTTTAAAAGCTATCCCGTTCCATCGATTATATCAAGTTCACTACGTTCACGGTTTCGCCAAAACCATTCATAGCCCTCCGTCGTTTCACATGGATAGTCAATAGTATTCAAGCTATGTTTGTTGGCCAAAGTCAAGGCATAGTGATTGGTAGCTATTGGGTATTCATGTGCAGCATAGATAGATGTGTTGGTTTGGGACAGTCGTACTGCCTTGTTGGCCAAAGTCAAGGGTAGGTACGGGTGGGTTCAAATTAACCTGGAGAATGACGGGTAGAACTTGACATGTGACTTATGATTTGTTGGCCAAAGTCAAGGTCATAAGAGCATGGGGCAAAAATCCACATTGGGGGTTTCAAAAGAACTGAAACTTGCTAGCGCTGCATACCATTTGGAGTGTGATGATTCTGGTAGGATTCCTTCAGTTTTGTCACGCGATGATATTTGGATCCCGATCCTACTGTTAGTATATGCTACTCCTCGGGAAATTTCTCACTTAACGATCAATGCTATAAACCAAGTAGGTGTCTAGAAAGGTGTTAGCGGGGCTACGCCCATAGGGAAAAGAGGTTATTTAATTAAGGAACTTCGCGAAAGCGTTGGAAAACCTCCCTCGAAGTACCGACACTAGCCTGGCTGAACGGTTAAGCAAGTATTGTACGGTGAGATTGATCCTGACTAATTCTTCATTTTTGGTTTGAGGAGGGATTCGAGAGACAGTGGGAGCCATCCTATTTAGACAAATTAAAAACCACTCTAAACTTGCAATAGCATCATGCTAAAGTGTTTCTTCTCTCTCTCCTAATTGCAGCGACCAAACATCATGACTGGATTTAAGTTACTACTAGATAAAAACATACTCACAGGGACAAACTACAACGATTGTCTCAGGAATGTCAAAATGGCAATCACTTATGACAAGTTGGGGTATCTCCTCACCACCAAAGCTCCCCCTGTCCCAGGTCCCAAAACTAGCATCGCGGATAGGGAAATCCGTAAGACCTGGGAAATCGATTGTGCGAAGGCCAAGTGCCTCATGCTTGCCTCTATAGACAATGAACATCAGAGGAGGCAAGAGCATATGGGTCTTGAATCCATATTTCTCCATACAAAAGAACTTTATGGAGAGCAATCCCGTATCGCCAGATACGAATGCTCGAAAAAGCCGTTTTCGGCGAGATTGGCCGTCGGATCATCGGTAGCGGAACACGTGCTTAAGATGATTGGCTTCATTGAGGAGCTCGCGGACCTTGGGACCACGTTAGAGAATGAGCTCTACACGGACTTGATTTTCCAGTCCCTTCCTTCCACTTACGTCGAGTTTATCCTGAACTTCAACTTGCAAGAAAAAGAAGTTGAACTTTCAGAACTCCTCAACATGCTGAGGAGTGCAGAGGGCACCCTACAGAAAGGTAGGGAAACATCTACTTTGTTTGTAGGAGGATCTTCCTCTTCTAGATCCAAGGCGAAAGCCAAGGGAAAAAAGAAGAAAGCCCCCGCCAAACCAAGGGACGGTGTTAGTAAAGTGGATACGAAGGGAAAGACAAAGGCAACAAAGGTAGCGGGAAAGCTTGTGGGAAAAGAAGAATGATTTTACTGTCACAAGAGTGGACACTGGAAAAAGGATTGCAGTGCTTGGAAGGCCAGAACCCAAGATCTGAAGCAAGTTGCGGCTTCAGCTTCAGGTGTGTATGTTATTGAAAACTATCTATCAATAAACTTTACATCCTGGTTATTGGATACCGGATCAGGATCTCATATCTGTAATTCTTTACAGGCACTGAGAAGGCGTAGGGTTTTGAAGGCAGGTGATATGACCCTCAGAGTTGCAAACGGAGCTGGCATGGATGCTGAGTCCATGGGGGACTATCACCTGGGGTTGTCAGATGGACACGTTTTGGTTTTGCGTGATTGTTATTTTGTACCCAATGCAACCTGTAATATCATATCTGTATCTTTATTATCTAAAGAAGGTTATGAATTTGCATTTGTAAGTAATGTTGTGAACATTCACCTTAATCAAGTTCTGATTGGGTCAGGTACATTAAGTAATGGTATATACGTATTAAACCAACCAAAGATTTTCAATGTCCAGAATTCACACAAAAGAAAGTCTCCGGAAACAAATCAGGCTTTCTTATGGCATTGTAGACTGGGTCACATCAATGAGAGAAGGTTGACGAAGTTACATACAAAAGGATATTTGGATCCGTTCGAATATCAATCATATGCAACTTGTCAATCCCGTCTCAAAGGAAAGATGACAAAGACTCCGTTCACTGGACACGGAGTAAGAGCGAGCGAGCTCTTGGGACTCGTACACAGCGACGTGTGCGGTCCAATGTCTACGCATGCACGAAGCGGTTATTCTTACTTCATTACTTTTACGGATGACTTTTCAAGGTACGGATATGTCTTCTTAATGAAACATAAATCCGAAGCCTTTGGAAAATTTCAGGAATATAAGAATGAAGTAGAAAAACAAACAGGCAAAAGTATCAAGACACTGAGATCTGATCGAGGTGGTGAATACTTAAGTGCCGAGTTCCTGGATTACTTAAAAGAGAATGGAATTCTCTCTCAGCTTACTCCTCCATACACTCCGCAACATAACGGTGTATCGGAGAGACAGAACCGGACCCTATTGGATATGGTACGTTCCATGATGAGTAACGCTGAGTTACCGCAATCATTTCTGGGATATGCACTAGAATCAGCTGCATACCTTTTGAACCGAGTTTCAACTAAGACTGTGCCTACCACACCATATCAGATGTGGTGTGGGAAGAAACCCTATCTTAAGCACATTAAGACATGGGGATGTCCAGCTTTTGTCAAAAAGCAGCATGCGGACAAACTCGAGGCACACTCAGTACAGTGCAAGTTTGTGGGATATCCAAAGAACTCCAAGGGATATTTCTTTTATTGCGAAGAGGAACAAAAGGTTTTTGTTTCTCGTCATGCCCACTTCTTGGAAACTGAGTTTTTGGAAAATCAGATTAGTGGGAGCGCAATAGAACTGGAAGAAATTCCAGAACCACGAGCTATTACTGAAAGCTTAGTAGAACCAGAGGGTTCGAAAGATCAGGACATTCATGCGCCGCTCCGCAGGAGTAGTAGGCAGTCTCATCTGCCCGAGAGATACTACGGTTTTCTCATAGACGGGGATAGAGAGGTTTGCATCATTGATAGTGATGAGCCGACTAGTTTCCAGCAGGTCATTCAGAGCGTTGACTCGGTAAAATGGCTGAATGCAATGCGGACCAAAATGGAGTCCATCTACACCAACAAAGTATGGACGTTGGACGTTGCTCCAGATGGGGTAAAACCCGTAGGATGCAAGTGGATCTTCAAAAGGAAGATTGGTGTAGATGGACAGGTTGAGACCTATAAGGCTAGACTTGTTGCAAAGGGTTTTCGTCAAAGACCTGGTTTGGACTATGACGAAACCTTTTCTCCAGTGGCTATGCTGAAATCCATTCGGATCCTTCTTGCCATTGCTGCCTTCTATGGTTATGAGATTTGGCAGATGGACGTAAAGACTGCTTTTCTAAATGGAAATTTAGAGGAGTGTGTCTATATGGACCAGCCAGAGGGTTTCATTCAGAGTGGGAGAAGCGGAATGGTGTGCAAGTTGCTTAAGTCCATCTATGGACTAAATCAGGCATCTCGGAGTTGGAACATCTGTTTTGATGAGACGGTCAAAGAATTTGGCTTTATCAAAAATCCAGATGAACCATGCATCTATAGTAGATTTGTAGCAAGAACTGTCGTATTCCTCGTATTGTACGTGGATGACATTCTTTTAATAGGAAATGACATTCCTATGCTACAATCTGTCAAGGGGTTCTTGTCACACAGGTTCTCCATGAATGACCTGGGTGGTGCCTCTTACATTCTAGGGATCCGGATCTATCGTGACAGATCCAAGAGGATATTAGGACTTTCACAGTCCAGGTACATCGACACCATACTGAGAAGATTCAGTATGGAAGATTCCAAGCGCGGTAATCTACCGGCTTGTCACAGGATCACCTTTCCAAGGAGATGTCTCCCAAGACTGATTTGGAAAGGAATCGCATGTCTATTATACCCTACGCTTCTGCGGTAGGCTCTATAATGTATGCGATGTTGTGTACCAGACCAGATGTAGCATATGCACTGAGTGTGGTAAGCCGGTATCAGTCAAACCCTGGGGAGAAACACTGGATAGCGGTAAAGAACATTCTCAAGTACCTGAGAAGGACTAAGGAGATGTTCTTGGTGTATGGCGGAAAAGACCTCCAGATCGAGGCCTTTGCTGACTCCAGCTTCCATAGTGACAAGGATGATTCCAAGTCCATGTCGGGTTATGTCTTTACCCTCAATGGAGGGGCGGCTTGTTGGAAGAGTTCCAAACAGGAAACCGTTGCTGACTCAACGATGGAAGCGGAATATATCGCTGCTGCAGATACCGCAAAAGAAGCCGTCTTGATAAGGAAGTTCTTGAAAGAACTTCAGGTGGTTCCGTCCATTGTTGATCCAATAACTCTGTATTGCGACAACAACGGGGCTATAGCTTTAGCGAAGGAACCCAGGTCCCATCAGAAGTCCAGACACATCTTGAGGCGGTATCACCTGATCAGGGAGATCATGGGTCGCCAGGAGATCGAGGTTCGGAGAGTTCCTACGGAAGATAACACTACTGATCTACTGACGAAGGCCTTACCCCAGACTCAGTTCGAGCGGCTAAACGAGATGATAGGTCTTCGATACGCCAGTACATGGCCTTAGTGCAAATGGGAGATTGTTAGTGTATATGCCCTAGATGCCATTACTGTATCATACTAGTTTGTATATTACTTAATGGAAGCTTGGGATATTCATCTTGTATAAACAATCTTGCTCAAAATAGTAGTATGCTACTTGGTTTGTTTCTACTTTAATGTGTACATGTTTGTATTTTAATATATCACCTATACACATTAGTGGAGCCCTTAGGATCTTTGCTTGATTACCAGCGTTGTGATGGCAGTCACACTCGTGGGGGCTGGGTAATCCACAAGCACATCCTTATGCAGGTCCCTAGTCGTAGGACTATCGAGACAGGGCATCGATTATCCGGAGTAGACTAGCGTATGCGCTTCTCATCCTAGCAGAGGAGACGGTCTGTCCCACAGCCGTCAGTACGTCATACTTGAGATAGTATGCGGGTGCTCGTTAGGTTACAAGTACACTGGACAGGACTCGTCGGGAACTGTTGGTTGGTACTATACCTATCGTCGGTTATCAGTTCCCAGGTGACATGAGTACAGCTTAGTCCGCTGACTTAACACTGTCACTTCACCTCGAGTGTGTTCCCACTGTACTTAGATTACTATCCTACCACGGCTCAAAGGAGTCGTGCAAACATGTAGTAGTTGGGTGAAGTCCCGAAGCACTTGGAGGCAGTGACGGTTAGACAGGATTAGTCTCTCCCGGTATTGGGGGTTGATATCGCGCTGTGTCTAGGAGAGCCATTACACAAAGTCCCTGGCCAGGGCAAGCGAGATATGCTGGTAGGTTTCCAGTGTTATCTCAGGATGTTCTGGGATACACTCCGACACGACTTGTACCGCTATTAGAGGACTGACGTTTACCGCCCCCCTAGGCCCGCTATACGATATTCTCAGACGAACAGACCGGACTGTATGCAGATTGTCACATTCAGGCTCAGTAGGAGTTCAGATGGGTTTCGCCTCGTCCGTTTTCTTATCAGCATCTACCTGGGGGCCGTTACGCACAGCTAGTGCCGCTTGCGGTTTGTGGTTAAACCCACTGCCAGCGTAGTGTTGAGTCTTTAGAGTCCCACACAGAGAGCTATTCTCCTTTTGGCAAAAGAGTAGAGGTCGCATGGTTCTCCGACAGGGTTCGGTCACATCCGTGCACTTGTACACGTTTAGTGTCCGGGCAGTTAACACTAGCGGGCTTTGGTTTAAGCCATATCCTAGTGTACGTTTTGGGATTAGTTTTATCTCGTTTGTATTCGTGTTCCTCGAAACACGGATGTGGGTGTGTATGCACAGTTGACAGAGAGACAGAGGTAGAGGATTCTCATTAGGGTTGTTGACTGTTGACTTTTGCTAAACCCTAATGAGAATAAGAAATATGATTAACAATAATATTAATTAAGTATTATTGTGACATGGTTGTTGATGGTTTACTTTGTTGACTTGTTGACTTAGTTGACCGGTTGACTAGGTTGGACTTGTTGACCATCATCATGACAATGGCTATCATTACTTGGCATTGACCTTGGCTTGCTTATTTGTTCACACATTGCATTTAATGCAAGATATGATATTGCCACTTGATATGATAACAACCATCACATTATACTCAATTATTATTATGTGTTATGATGATTTTGGATTATGAGAGCAAGGGTGACAAAAGTCTTGATTATTCTTTCATTTGTTTTCTCTCTTTTGAAATCTCTCTCATCCTCAAGCTCTCCCTCTTCCTTTTGCTCTCTCTCTATTCCATGGTTTTACTTGTCTCATGTGTTGAGAAGCAAGAACCATAGAAATAAAACCCATCACACTCCTCTACTCAGCCTAGTACACAAGGTTTGGCAAACCAAGTGTTCTAGTTTCCTCAAGATTGAGGTTGAAGCCAAAGGTAGAAGCTTTCAGGTGGATCCATCTTCGGCACAAAGAGATGACGAGGAGAGAACCATCCGACCACCACAAGGAGACCAAGAGAAGGAGTTCAAGTTAAGGTATAACCCCTAACCGAGTAGGTAAAACTCTTGTTAGGATTGTTAGATAGTAGTTTAACAAAGATCCGTATTTTGAGTCCATGTTACCACCAAAAGAAAAATCGTTTTTCATCATTTACGCAAGCCCGTACGTTCCGGGAGAGGTAACGTGGTCTTACAACACAGAGGTTTCCTGGCTCAGGCAAAACGGTGTAGGAGCACATATGTGATATGTGCGGGACCGAGAACAATACGTGTATGTGATACCATACTAGATTCTCGTGATATGTGATATCGCCCGGGTATATGTGATATAGCTGGGTCATCGGATCATGTGTTGATTCGATGAACTGATACAGATTATATTAGTCGGTTATTTATGAAATAGCCGGATTATCGGATCAAGTGTTGATTCGATAATTTAATTTATAATTATATATTTGATATATTAAATTACATTAACTAATATAAGCTCACTAAAAGATTCTTTTTCTCACACGGGTAATACATTGATATATGCGATATATGTTAATTGTATTATTTTATTTTGTTACAATAAATATTGTATATGTGATATATAATATTGTAACATGTTATGGTTATAAATGCAACGTGTTTTGTGGAGTTTAAATGTGATTAAGGTTTGGATTAGGGTTAAGCTTGCATGAAGCTTTCAAGAAGCTTCTTGAAGCTTTGACTTTGACTTGGATATTTTGTGATATTTCGTTAACCCAACCCAACCCTTTAACCATAGTTGTTTCTCTACATGGGTTAAGTAAAGTTGTTTACTTGCTTTGTTTCGCCTAATCTCTAGTTTAAAGATCTTGGTTAGGGTTGTTCGACACGTCTAAATTTTAAATCGGGCATAGTTGATGCCTTATAGACCCTTGTGAGAGTGCCTAGTAACCCTACATAGGAGAACTCCATGGACAAAAGAATCCACTCGGGTGTTCACGGCCGCGGTGTTCTATCTAAGTGCACTCCGTTGACGGCCTCGGGGGTGCGGCCATCTACTAAAGTTCCCGACGAGTATTCGATCTCATAATCAGGAATCTTGTTTTATTACCTGTTGTTTTTTAAAAGTGTTTTCAATTTGAGACTTAAATGCAAGATTTATAGGTGTTAAGCATGAAATCCGGAATATGTGATAATCCGGGTTTATGATGTCTAAGGTTGATGCATATTCTAATTATTGCAGTTTTCAATTCTTTTCTGCGACCGTAAGTTTAATATGTAGTAGTATCCCCGATCTCGTTGATATACGTCAACGATATTAGGGATACACATATTTACTTACATTGATAACATATGATGTTATTCTGTTGGTACTGATATGTTATATTGGATCATCGTGATTGAATAGCCGGGGTTTTTTACGTGAGATAAGAGTTTTTCAATTTTCATTCATGTAAAAATATTTGTATGTAAGATTATTTTATTAGGACACTTCCGGGTTGAGGTTGTTGTATATTATTTACTTTTCCGCATTAGGATAGACCCAAGGCGAGAAACACAAGTAACCGAGTTCTAGAGTCCAGTGGGAGGCCATCTTGAGGTGTCGAGACCGGGCCACCTAACTCTAGGATTGGTAGGGTTTCTTGCCGCTCTCGTAGGGGTCTAAGGATGTGAGATTGTCTATTCATCATGACCGTGGAACCCGTGTTTTTCATTACTGGCTTAATCTAAAACACGGACTTCCTAGTATATTATATATTTCATATGTTTGCTTCTGCCGATTCTGTGATATGATGTGATCATATAACTGTATGAAACGAATGCTACTATGATATACTAGTAGACACTATATATATTTTGCATTCACGCTAGTCCTGACCCCGCCCTGCCGTAAGTTAAGTAACCTTACGGTGAAGACCCGGGTCCCTGTGGCGAATGCGGATGACATATATGTGTGTTTTATTTTCGTTTCTTCTATGATGTTTAGGAATAATAAATGATAGAACGTCATTAATGAGATTAATGGAAAGAAAAGAAACCTAAAAGATGTTGTAGAATCAAATTTTTCAAAAAGATAGCTCTAGCTCTTGCTTTGCATAGCGGTATTCCATTATGAATATCCAACACCTCATTCGATGAGGAAAGAGCCTAGATCCATTCACTGGGAATGACCTCTTTAGCAAAACTACCATATGCTACAACCCACTCGGTTTATTTTGAAACCTACTCGATTTTAAAGCGGAGCTTAAACCACTCGTTTTCAAATCACTAGATTTTACAACGATATCAAGTTCATTACGCTAAAGGTTTTCTTCAAAACTAATCGTAGCACTCTGTCATTTCAGATAAGTGCTATTTAATATTCGTGTTGCGTTTGTTGACCTTATCAAGGCGTAGTGTGCGATAGCTGATTAGTGCTTATCTGCTGCATATGATGCGATTAGATTAGGGTAGTCATACGACCTTGTTGACCTTGTCAATGGTCGTGCGGGTGGGTTTAATTCAATCATGAAATGACGGGTTGAACTTGACTTGCGGTTTATAGTTTGTTGACGTTGTCAAGGTCATAAACCGCATGGGGTAAAAACAGATATCGGGAATTTCAAGTGTTGAAATTTTCATTGAGATTGCATACCTTCTATATGATAGTTGGATCCCAATACCCATTGCGAGTAAGTGCTTCTCCTGGGAAAGTTTTCCACTTTCAATTAGCTAATCCAGTAAGTGTCTAAGAAAGGTGTTAACGGGGTTATACCCCTGCGGAAACGAGGTTACTTAATAAGTTCCATGCGAAAGTATGGGGAGACTCCCTTGGAGTACCAATACCTGCCTGACTAATCGATTGGTGAACTTGTAGGGTGTAATTAATCCCGGCTAATCTTACCATTTAGGGTTTGAAGAAAGATTTGATAAAAACAGTAGGAGCCATCCTGGTTAGATAAGATAATAACCAATCTAATCTTGCAAGAGTGCAAGCTAAATTGTTTTCTTCTCTCTCTTTCCAGGTAGTGACCATGTCACGCCTTAATCAAGATAATAATATGAATGTATTGACCGAACCCTCTTATTATACTGGGATGGGGAACATTGGTTCCGCTCTATCTTATAACTCTCATAAGTCTGGGCAAGGGATAGGGGAATGAAAAGATTTCCACGCAACCCGAACGAAGAAAGAGTATGCTGATGCTTCTTCTTCGGGTGTGTTAGTTATTGAGAACTGTTTCTCAGTATGCTCTATGTTCTGGGAATTGGATACCGGATCAGGATTCCATATTTATAATCTGTTACATGGGTTAAAGAGAAGTAGAGAACTGGGAAAGGGTGATATGTCTCTCATAGTAGGAAATGGAGCAATTGTTGCTGCCGAAGCAGTCGGCGAATATCACCTTGTATTGCCGAATGGTAACATATTAATTCTGAACGACTCTTATTTCCTACCAAAGATGATGTGCAATATAATATATGTTTCTTTATTACATAAAGAAGAATATAACTTTGCATTAGAGGAAAATGTTATGAATATTTTCCTAAATTAAGTGTTGATTGGGTTTGGTATGTTATATAATGGTATATATGTTCTAAATCAAAATATAGTTCTAAATATACAGAACACACACGAGAGGAAGTTTAGAAATGAATGAAGCCTTCTTGCGGCATTGTAGAATCGGTCATATCAATGCGACTAGACTAGCTAAGTTGCATAATGATGGATATTTGAATCCGTTCGAATTTACATCTTATGAAACTTGTCAGTCATGTCTTGAAGGCAAGATGACCAAAACTCCATTTACGGGACACGGAGAAAGAGCTACTGAACTCTTGGGACTGATACATAGTGATGTATGCGGTCCTATGTCTACACATTCCAGGAATAGTTCCTCGTACTTCATTACATTCACCGATCTCTCAAGATTCGGACATGTGTTCCTGTTGAAACAAAAATCTGAAGCTTTTGAGAAATTCAAGGAATATAAGAGCGAAGTAGAGAACCAGACGGGTAAAAGTATTAAAATCCTTCGATGTGATCGAGGAGGAGAAAACTTAAGCATGAAATTCCGAGATTATCTAAAAGAGAATGGGATTCTCTCTCAGCTTACTCCTCTGTATACACCACAACACGATAGAGTATCGGAGTAGAGGAATCGCACCATATTAGATTTGGTGTGCTCTATGATGAGCACTGCTGAGTTACCTATTTCCTTTTTGAGTTATGCACTTGTGACAGTTGCATACCTATTGAATCATATTCCATCAAAATCTGTGCCTAAAACACCATATGAGATATGGAGTAGAAAGAGACCATATTTTAAACGAGTAAAGATATGAGGTTGTCCGGTCTATGTTAAAAAACAGAATCTGGACAAACTCGAAGCACGATCAGTTATTTGCAAGTTTGTAGGATATCCAAAGAATTCATATGGATATCTATTCTACTACTGTGAGGAACAAAAGGTGTTTGTTGCTCAGCATGCCACCTGTTTAGAAAAGGAATTTCTTGTGAAAGAAATTAGTGGTAATGAGGTAGAACTGAAAGAAGTTCCAGATACACAAACTACAACTGATGATTTGGTAGAACTGGAGGATTCAATAGTCCCCAAAGAACCTCAACCGCTCCCCAAATCTAGTAGGGTTCTTCATCCACCTGAGAGATACAACGATTTTTTTTATAGTCGGTGGGAGCGAGGATTGAATCATGGAAGATGATGACCCAACTTGTTTCGAGCAGGCCATCACGAGTGGGGACTCTATGAAATGGCTAGATGCTATGTGATCTGAGATGCAATCCATGTACACCAACAAAGTATGGACTTTGAAAGTTGCTCCTGAAGGGGTAAAACCCATTGGGACCAAGTGGATTTTTAAGAAGAAAATTGGTGTAGATGGAAAGGTTGAGACCTTCAAAGCAGGACTTGTAGCAAAAGGTTTTCGTCAATGACCAAGTATCGATTATGATGAAATGTTTTCTCTAGTGGCTATGCTTAAGTCCATCAGGATCCTACTTGCCATTGCTGCATACCATGACTATGAAATCTGGCAGATGGACTTCAAGACTGCATTTCTAAATGGTGATTTAGAAGAGAGCGTGTATATGACACAGCCAGAAGGCTTCGTAGACAGTAAGAGCAGAAGAAAGGTGTGCAAGATGCTTAAATCAATCTACTGATTAAAGCAGGTGTCGCGGAGCTGGAACATTTGTTTTGATGTAGCAGTCAAAGAGTTTAACTTCATTAAAAATGTAGATGGAGAGTAAGGTTGTCTTCCTCGTATTTTACGTGGATGACATACTCTTGATAGGAAATGATGTTCCTATGGTGCATTCGGTCAAACTCTTCCTATCATAAAAGTTCTCCATGAAAGATCTGAGTGATGCCTCTTACATCCTGGCGATAAAGATCTGTTGAGATAGATCTAAAAGGATGTTGGGATTGTCCCAATCCAGGCACATAGATACCATACTAAAAAGGTTTAGTATCGAAGATTCTAAGCGGTGTAACTGTAAGGCTACGCCAGCGTCCCGGCCATAAATCCGAGGCCATATGTGGAACAAAAACTTTTAAAACTGGTACTAACGTAACAGTAAATCCCGGATCGTGTCATTAACCCTATACTAGTAAACTGTAAAGTGGTTTAAGAGATTATACCGATCGATCCGTGTCCTTCGGTCTTCAATCTCTGTCCCAAGATTGTCGCGGCTGCCCCGAACGAGTTCTCTTTTCGGTCTCCCTCATTGAAGAGGCTCCACGTCGAGAATTCTTTATACGGGCTCCCGCTTCTAAATCGAAGCAACTCGGACATAAAGTTTGCTAGCCGAGATGACCAAGATGAAGTAGAGCGTGTGTGTGATCATTTTGTCTCAATACATCCATGGATTCTCAACACATGAAAGGGTATGGATGGAGGTGAAGAAGAAGCCATATGAAGTGAAGAGGTGTGAGCTCAAGACTTAGCATGCGAAGAAAATGGCAACTCATGAAAGAAAATAAAGTGGTTGCCCTCTCTTAATGTTGTGAGATTTTTGAGTGTTTTCTAGCAACTAAAGAAAAATCCACACCCACAAAATGTCTCACAAAACTAATAAACAATAAAGCATGGCACAAGCCATAATAAATGCACCATGCCAAGACCCATGCTCACACTTTCCACCTCATCAATAATATTAAACATTTATAAAACAAAACCCTAAATGTTTAATACTAGAAAAAGAAATGGCATCTTCAAAAGTAATCTTATAACGGATTACAAGAATACCCCTCATCTGTATATACAGACCTGCATCCGTATTCCGACTGAATACGAATACAACGAGACAAAAATAATCCAACAATATAATACTAGGATCCGGCTTAAACCGAAGCCCACTAGTATTATCCGTCCGATCATGATCCGTGCACAAGTGCACATATATGATCGAACCCTGCCATAAAACCATACGGCCTCTACAACGTTTCACCCAAACTTAGGAAACTCTCTGTGTGGGACTCTAAAGACTCGTCAAAACACTGGCGCTGGGTTTAACCACAAGCATATCAGTGGCACTAGCTGTACGTAACGGCTGCCCAGGTATTAAGAGAAAGGGAGGCCAACGAGCGAACTCATCCTCAAACCCTACTGAGCCTGACAGTGACAATATCCGTACACTGCAGTCCATTCATCTATTAGTATCGCATATCGGGTCTAGGGGGTGGATAAAGTCAGATCCCTAATAATGCAATATTCAGTATCGGTATGAAGCCCATCACCACCTGAGAAACTACTGATCCGAATAAGTAAATCTAGACTACCATGGCCAAGGATTTCTGGTGATGGCCACCCATGCACACCCGACATCAACCCCTAATACCGGGAGAGACGAATCCCCTGACAGTCCGCTCACTGCCTCTATGTGGCTCGGGACTGTACCCAACTAAAACCTATTTGCATGACTTCTTTGAGCCATGGTAGGGTAGTAATCAAAGCACAGTGGGAACTCACATGAGACAAATGATGATCTCAGGTCGATAGACTAACCTGTACACTTGTCACCAGGGAACTGCTATCTGACAATAGGTATAATACCAACTAGCATGTTCCCGGCGAGTCCGTCCGGTGTGCTCATAACCCAATGAGAACCTGTATACTATCTTAAGTGATCCAACTGACACCAATGGCTTGTGAGACCGGCCACCGCCCCTCGTCGGGGTCTCGATCCATATACACTAGTCTACTCATGGAGTATCGATGCCCAATCTCGAAACTCCCATGATTAAGGACACTTTAAGGATGTACTTATAGACCACCCAACTCTCACGTATATGATCGCCATCATACTGCTGGTAGTCAAGAAAGAATCCTATGGGATCTATCAACATGTAATAGTGATCTGTAATGTCACCTGAAGCATGTACACGATGATAAAGACAAACCAGATAGCATACTATCATCTTGAGTAAGACTGTTCTACCAGTATAGGTCCTCCCTCAATCATTGCAATCATGTGCATGTATCCAATAATTGACTTGAGGGCACTATAGCCAACAATCTCCCACTTGCACTTAAGGCTAATTATTGCGGTGTCGCATACTCACAGCCCGTGTGATACCGAACACCCAACTTCTCTACTAATCAATTTCACAAAGCTCTTTTGTAAAACTATTACGTTCGAGAAATATCCTCAGTGAGTGGATCCGCTTCAATGTTTCTTTCTATGTCACTCTTTATCTTAAGTTCGCGGAGAAAGCCATCTCCTGAATTGAGCAATACCTATCTTAGAATATGTCTGGATATCTGATGGGACCTAGTTCACAAATGAACTCCAAATCCAGCAAACTTCTTAGATTGTATCGTCAACTGAATTTAATCAGTATCCTACGCCATGCCTCCTTCGGTATCCGCTGGGACCACCTGTCCAAACTACTGCCCCATGTCAAGAGGGAAACTATAACTCTGACAGTTACTCTTGTAAGTGCACGGCGGCACCCCGGCCGTCAATCCGACGCCGGAATGCGGAAACGGTGAAAAACTTTAATTTTGCGAACTTAGCAAACCGGTACCACCGCGCACTAAACATCCGGATCGTAACCATTAACAAGTCTAAGCTACTTAACAAGATAGGGAAGAGAAGTATACCGACAGATCCGAGTCCTCCGGTCTTCTCGTCGTCGTAGGAAGTGCACCACATCGCCTACTTCTTTTACGGGCTCCCACCTCAATGCCGAGGCAACTCAGGCACGAAGCCGGCTACTCGACGTGCCCAAGATATGCTGTAGAATATCTAGAGAAGAAGTCTCATTTGGGGTTTTTGAAGCTTTGCCATTTTGTGGAGGAAGAAGAACTTGGAGAGGGGTGAAGGAAAAAATGTGATATACAAAAGAATGAGAATAACAATTTTTTCCCCACCAAAAGAAATGAATCCCATTCCTACTCTTAGGAATGGCCGCCCCCCCCCCACCAAGTGTGATTGGAGAGAGAAAAAGTAAAGTCATGAGGGTGGGTGGATTGCAATGATGCAAGCAAGTGATGATGAAAGAAAAACAAATGATCACAAGAAAACCCTCACTCCAACACCACCATCACCAACAACCATGATGACTTTAAAAGTCAAGCCATCATGAGGAAGTCAAGAAGTCATGGTCAAGGGATGGGCTCCATCATGAAACCATCATGATAAAACAAAAATGCAATGACCCCGTCCAATAATGCCTATTTGCAACAATGCAAATAAACCCTCCTCCACCAATCTTCGGCCAATGAACGATACAATGGAAATCGGCCGAAAATTAAAAGCAAACTGGAAACTCCAGAAAACTGGTCCCGTAATAAATTACAGGAAAACCCCGATACTGTGCATACACACCCGCATCTGTATTTCGACCGAAATACAAATGCAATGAGACAAAATCTACACTGTACTATACTAGGATCCGGCTCATACCAAAACCGGCTAGCAATATCTGTTCGATCCTGATCCGTGCAATACCGCACGTATCTGATCGAACCCTGCCATATTACCATACGGCCTATAGTACAAACTGTCCGATCCTGATCCGTGCAATACCGCACGTATCTGATCGGACCTTGCCATATCTCCATACGGCCTCTAGAACCTTTCGCCCGAAAGCTGAGTGACTGAATGTGGGGGACTCTAAAGACTCGTCAACACCTTGGTTGTAGATTTAACCACTAGCACGTCAGAGGTATAAGCCAATACGTAACGGGCTACCAGGTACTGACTAAAAGGGATGTCTGTGAGTGAACTCAGCCTGACAACCCTACTGAGCCTGTCAGTGACAATATCCGTGCAGTCCGGTCCGTTCGTCTATGAGCATCGCATGGCGGGCCTAGGGGGTTGGTAAAAGTCAGACCCCCAAAAGCGGTACAAGTCGTGTCGGAGTGTAGCCCAGAACACCCTGAGATACTACTGGAATACCTACCAGTAAATCTCCTTGCCTTGGCCAAGGACTTCGTGTAATGGCTCTCCTAGACACAGCACGACCTCACCCCCAATACCGGGAGAGACGAACCCCTGAAGATACGCTCACTGCCTCTATGTGGCTCGGGACTGTACCCAACTAAAACCTATTTGCATGACTCCTTTGAGCTGTGGTAGGGTAGTAATCAAAGTACAGTGGGAACTCACACGAGACAAATGACGATCCCCAGGTCGATGAACTAACCTGCACACATGTCACCAGGGAACTGCCATCTGACGTCTGGTATATGACCAACTAGCATGTTCCCGGCGAGTCCTGTCCGGTGTACTCATAACCCAATGAGCACCTGTATACATCTTAGGTGATCCAACTGACACCAGTGGCTTGTGAGACCGGCCACCGCCCCTCGTCGGGGTCTCGACTGTATACACTAGTCTACTATGGAGTATCGATGCCCTGTCTCGAAACTCACACGACTAGGGACCATTTAAGGATATGCTTATAGACCCCAGCTCCCACTTATATGATCGCCCTCATACTGCTGGTGGTCAAGAAAGAATCCTAGGGGCTCTATCAACGTGTAATAGCGACTTGTCAGGTCACTTAAAGCAGTACACGATGATAAAGGTAAACCAGATAGCATACTATCATCTCGAGTAAGACTGTCTTACCGGGATAGGTCCTCCATCAATCATTGCAATCACGTACCTGTGACCTAATAATTGACTCTGAGGGCACTATCTCCAACAATCTCCCACTTGCACTCAAGGCTAATTATTGCGATGTCGCATACTCACAGCTCGTGTGATACCGAACACCCAACTCCTCTACTAGTCAGTCTCACAAAGCTCGTTTGTGAAACTATTGCGTTCGAGGAACAGCCTTGGTGAGTGGATCCGCCTTGATGTCTCTTTCTATGTCTCTCTATATCTCAATTTCGCGGAGAAACCCATCTCCCGAAATGAGCAATACCTGTCTTAGAATGTGTCTGGATGTCTGATGGGACATAGCTCATAAATGAACTCCAAATCCAAACTTCTTAGACTGTATCGTCAACTAAACTGAATCAGTATCCTGCGCCATGCCTCCCTCAGTATTGCCTTGGATCACCTGTCCAAAATACTGCCCCTCATTGGAGGGAAAACTATAACTCTGACAACCTCCTTGTCGTCCATGTCACCTTGGAAGCCTGGAATGATAACTGTCTCCCAAAGGAGGCAGCCGTTATCATATCTCTAGAACATCCACTTATGTTCTAAAACTGCTTCCGACTGTTTCTCCAGGATTGGATTAATGTCAACTTATTGCATCTAGTGCAAGAACAATATCTGGTGTGGTACTTGACATCTCATGATTGACTCAATTGCCTGAGCAAGTGATCTGCCAATTATGCACATCCCTCTCTACTTTAGTCTGTAAGACACCTTTAGAGAGGGTGACTCCATCACCTGCAGGTACACTACCGTGCCAGGAGTCGTCCATCCTAAATACTCTTAGAATGCTGTCTAAGTACCCAGATTGGGAGACTACCCAAATCTAGATCTAAAACCATAGATCTAGTATCCAGTATGTCGGATATAAAATCCATTTCCTTTGTGGAGAAACCACTGTGTGACGACCAAAGTATAACCGACTGTAGTATAGGAATTTCTTTTCCTACTCTGTGTATGTCATCCAAATACCAGGATATCACACCCTACTACCTTCTCAACAGATCCATCCCCTATTCTGATGAAGTCAAACCCATGACTGTCACGTCAGAAATAGATGATCTATCTCCGCTACATCTGCTTTAGTCTATAAATAGACATAAGCTACATGTCCACCAATGCTTCCGCTGCTCCCACTGACTACGACAACCCTCTGGCAGAGTCATATACACGTACACTTCTGAAGCGAGTTCAGAACGACGCTATACTCATCCTCCCGCCGGGTCTCGCAGCCTGGAACAACAGCAATGGTAATTGTGGGTAAACAAGAACTTCCCTGTCACCGTCCTTTGAGGATACCGGAGTACCTCTCGGGCGCCTGAAGTTACCCACCTTATCTGCGGAGTGGCCAATGGAATGTCAATCCAGATTGAATCTTTAGGTTCCTTATCAAATCTTCAGTAATCGTTTGTGGTTCTGGAATTACTTCCAGTTCTACCATACTCCCACTACTGTTTTCTGAAAAAATCCATTTTTAATAAAACTGTGGCGAGTCTAGAACAATACTGCTATTGTTCATCCAGATGGTAGAAAGTCAACCCTCGTCATAGCCTGGGTCAACCCACAAACAGCCATTACAGAAACGTGCCTTGAGTTGTCCAGTGTCTGGTTTTAATCATAAGCCGGACAACTCCCCGTACCTTAACAACGTTAAGATATGAACTGTTCTATATCCAATACAGAACCAGAGGCACTGATTTAATTGAACCAGATTCAAATCAAGCAGCTGTCTCCAGTGCATGTCAACTAAATGGAAGGAGGCCGATCAGCGTTACTCAACTTAGGAATGCTTCCAATTATGTGTAACCTGAAAGAGAAGCAAGTTCTCTTAGTCATTACTATCAACTGAACACCATACACAAGTATCTACATCTTCGATCTCTTTGAAGAATCCCGATACTTGCTACACCTGGTTCTCTACTCTATTCAAATACCTATAACTTCTCAAAATTCGGACCCTGTGTTTCCACGAAACACCTGTCTAAAAACTAGAGAAGTCATAAGTAAACCGAATATAGTACGAGGACCAACCCCTTTGTCCTAATGGACACTGGACAACATACAATACTCTGTATAAGTCCGCTGAGTCTAACAACTCTTTCACTGTGTGTCGTAGGTTGAAAACTGTACTTATGGTTAAGAAGAATTACACCGCTGTTTAATGCTCCTTACCTAACCATCCACTGATATAGGTAAATGTCATCGACATAATACCAAAAGGTATATCTCACTCTATGAAAATAGACGTACAGATATATCAATTTGAAATTGGTGCATAACAACGGATATTCAAAACCAAATAATTGCCGACCGGCAAACAACCCAGGTGACTTCCTCAAATATCACCGATTAAAACGAATCCCGATATAATGAGAATGATCACCCAATTCCCAATAACTTACTCCCACTCATCATCTGTAAAACCATACAGATGTGAGAATCATACTTGGTAAATGCATACCCTGGAGCAAGTGTCTAACTGGGAAATCAGTTTTCCTTTAACAGTACACAGTGAAGCTGAAACATTGAAATGTTTCGATGGGGTATCCTGGTATTCTTAGTAATGCCTCTTCCAGTATCCAGATTCACAACTGTAACCGTGTAATTCCTTGTCACCTCTCCAAATCCCTTCATATGTCTTTAGTCATTACCTTCTGCACACCCCTTTAGGCCAAATGGTTTTCTTCCTTCCCTACCGTTCGGCACCAGCCTATGGTTTGGAAGAAGACTATCCAATAAGCATAATGGGTGTACTGTCCTAATCCTAGGAACACTCGCAATGCGAGAGAAGGTGAAGATAAAAGACACCTGAATAAATCTTATTCCTATTTCTCCTGAACCAGAATCCATCCCCGAACTGGAACAAGTTCCTTTCGAGTTTGTATATAACCATACGATGGAGTATCCAATAAACTGTGGATCTTCGTAGTGATACGGAGTGTCCTGGAGAAATTCAAAGGTGATTTTAGGATTGGCGAATGAATACTTGGTTTGTTCATGAATATCTGTTGCAATTTACTTTGCCCTCTTACTAATCCCTTGCTTTGTCTTTACTTAATACCTTCTGCACACCATCGTTATGCTAATTGGTTTTCTTCATTCCCTACCGGTCGGCACCAGCCTAAGGTTTGGAAGAAGACAATCCAATTTGCGTAATAGGTGTACTACCCCTAAACCAAGGAGTACTCGTAACCTGAGAGAGGGTAAAAGGAAAAGACAACTGAATAATCCTATCCGTTTTCTCCAGAACCTGAAACCATCCTCGAATAAATTCTTTCGAGTTCGTATCTAACCATACGATGGTTTTGTCCAATGGAAGTGGACGTTCATAGTAATACGGGGTGTCCTGGAGAAAAGGGTAAAAGTAGGAGTGGCAATGAGGTCTGCAACTCTGACAATCCAAAAGCCAGTGTCAAGAAGGTTCGGTCAACTTGGTCACTGAGTCATAGTCTTAGGGTCGGGTCAATGGTCGCTGCCAAAGAGAGAGAGAAAAGAAACACTCAGCGTGCACTCTAACCTAGATCAGAATGGTTACCAATTTATCTAATCTGGAAACCTCCCACTGTACCGCAAATTCTCCTCCAAACCCGAAAGAAGAATTAGTCGGGATCACCCGAGGAGTAAACTAACTCATCAGTGGGAATCGGGATCCAACTATCATCGCATGATAACGTGACGGAATCCGCTCATATCATCACACTCCAGAAGGTATGCGCATATCTGGCAAGTTTCAGTACTTTTGAAACTCCCGATGTGATTTCTGCCCCATGCTCTTATGACCTTGACTTTGGCCAACAAATCATAAGTCACATGTCAAGTTCTACCCGTCATTCTCCAGGTTGATTCGAATCCACCCGCACAAGCCCTTGACTTTGGCCAACAAGGCTATACGACTATCCCAAACCAACGCATCTATCTATGCTGCATATGAATAACCAACAGCTACCAAACACTGTGCCTTGACTTTAGCCAACAAACACAGCTTGAATACTATTGACTACCCATATGAAACGACGGAGGGCTACGAATGGTTTCTGGCGAAAACCTTTAACGTAAATAACTTGATATCGTTGAAGGAACGGATAGCTTTTAAAAATATAGTGACGAAAACCGTTGCTAAAGAGGTCACTCCCGGTGAAGGGATCTCGGCTCTTTCCCCGTAGAATGGGGTGCAGGATATTCCAACTGAATACCGCGATGCAAAGCAAAAGTAATCGGCTATAGTGAAGTCATTGCCCTGACGCAAACTTTTTGTCCAAGGGGTCACTCCCGGTGAAGGGATCTCGGCCCTTGCCTCATCGACTGAGGAGCAGGATATTCCAACTGAATACCACGATGCAAAACAAAAGTGAACGTCCTTGCAATAACAGCTTTTTGAAAAGTGTTCCAACAACATCATATTAGGTTTGTTTTTAACTTGCATTGATCCGAATCATTGCAGTCCCATCAATTGATCACACCAAAAAGAACGAAAATATACTGATGTACGTATATGCCATCCGCATTCGCCACTGGGTCCCGTCATTACCCGTTAGGTTAGCTAACTAACGACAGAGCGGGGACTGGACTAGTGCGGATGTAAAACATATACAACATCTACTAATATATATACCAATATATTATATTTCGCTCAAGGCGTGAGAGAAATGCAACATCACAGAAAATGTACAGCATCACAGAAACAATACAGATATCTGGGATCCCCGGGTTTCATAGAGCCACTACTGAAACCCGACGTTCCCCTGGTCGTGTGGATAGCCTGTGCAATGAAAACCTAGACCCCTACGGGCGCGGCAAGTCACCCGCCAAAACCTGAAGCGAGGCAGCCCCCTTCAGTACCGTGAATGGACCACCCAGCACTTCACGGAATCCGGCAACTTGGGCACCCCTCCTGGGTCAACCTGTACCCCCTACGAGTGCGGCGAATAGCCCGCCAATTCCAGAGTGAAGCCCCCTCCGTCTCAATGCCATGAGATGCGGGCTTGTTGCCCCCTAGAACCCGGTTATCCGTGCACCCCTCCTGGTGTAATCCTAGTACAGAAAGTAAAATATACATACACCGGGTACAACGACCGCAACTTGGCCGTGCCCCAAAAAAATAATACAAACAGGCAGTGACGGCAGTCCACATGTCGGACGCTCGCCCCGCAATATCAAATGTACATAATACAACCACAACTGTACTAGCATTGCATCCAGGCTATCCCCCACGACCGATCCGCAACATCACAGCAAAAACAAAACATCAACGTGAAAGTCACGTTCGCAAATCCGTCTAACCGGGCTATAGCAGTTAGACCGGATTTACCGATCGAGTGACATTCACGGTCGCAGATATAATGTAAATACTGTGAAAAATGTGTTTAAAATTTTCCGATTGATCAAATAATTAACAAGTGGGCCCCAAGCAATACTGTAGCAGATCAAGAAATCCTGGGCCCAAAATTAATATTCCAAAACCCCAAAAATCATCCCAGAAGCCCACTGTAAAAAACCAACCCACTGTATCCTCCATACTGCGGCGGAACCGCGGCAACAAGCAGGGTTTTGCCGCGGTTCCGCGCTCCCCTGAGGAGATCAGTGTGTCGACTTTTTCCAGAACTCTTAGAATTTCCTGCACATCAATTTTATACAACCTGAAAAATTTTTCGACACCAAAAATTTCCAACAGAAAACTGATGTGATCAAAATACGGGTTTTGGAACTTTTTGATCGATCGGAAATGCAAACACATTACACAAAGCTAGACCAAGTTAATGGCGAGGCTCTGATACCACTGTAAGTGCACGGCGGCACCCCGGCCGTCAATCCGACGCCGGAATGCGGAAACGGTGAAAAACTTTAATTTTGCGGACTTAGCAAACCGGTACCACCGCGCACTAAACATCCGGATCGTAACCATTAACAAGTCTAAGCTACTTAACAAGATAGGGAAGAGAAGTATACCGACAGATCCGAGTCCTCCGGTCTTCTCGTCGTCGTAGGAAGTGCACCACATCGCCTACTTCTTTTACGGGCTCCCACATCAATGCCGAGGCAACTCAGGCACGAAGCCGGCTACTCGACGTGCCCAAGATATGCTGTAGAATATCTAGAGAAGAAGTCTCATATGGGGTTTTTGGAGCTTTGCCATTTTGTGGAGGAAGAAGAACTTGGAGAGGGGTGAAGGAAAAAATGTGATATACAAAAGAATGAGAATAACAATTTTTTCCCCACCAAAAGAAATGAATCCCATTCCTACTCTTAGGAATGGCCGCCCCCCTCCCACCAAGTGTGATTGGAGAGAGAAAAAGTAAAGTCAAGAGGGTGGGTGGATTGCAATGATGCAAGCAAGTGATGATGAAAGAAAAACAAATGATCACAAGAAAACCCTCACTCCAACACCACCATCACCAACAACCATGATGACTTTAAAAGTCAAGCCATCATGAGGAAGTCAAGAAGTCATGGTCAAGGGATGGGCTCCATCATGAAACCATCATGATAAAACAAAAATGCAAAGACCCCCTCCAATAATGCCTATTTGCAACAATGCAAATAAACCCTCCTCCACCAATCTTCGGCCAATGAACGATACAATGGAAATCGGCCGAAAATTAAAAGCAAACTGGCAACTCCAGAAAACTGGTCCCGTAATAAATTACAGGAAAACCCCGATACTGTGCATACACACCCGCATCTGTATTTCGACCGAATTACAAATGCAATGAGACAAAATCTACACTGTACTATACTAGGATCCGGCTCATACCAAAACCGGCTAGCAATATCTGTTCGATCCTGATCCGTGCAATACCGCACGTATCTGATCGAACCCTGCCATATTACCATACGGCCTATAGTACAAACTGTCCGATCCTGATCCGTGCAATACCGCACGTATCTGATCGGACCATGCCATATCTCCATACGGCCTCTACAACCTTTCGCCCGAAAGCTGAGTGACTGAATGTGGGGGACTCTAAAGACTCGTCAACACCTTGGTTGTGGATTTAACCACTAGCACGTCAGAGGTATAAGCCAATACGTAACGGGCTACCAGGTATTGACTAAAAGGGATGTCTGTGAGTGAACTCAGCCTGACAACCCTACTGAGCCTGTCAGTGACAATATCCGTGCAGTCCAGTCCGTTCGTCTATGAGCATCGCATGGCGGGCCTAGGGGGTTGGTAAAAGTCAGACCCCCAAAAGCGGTACAAGTCGTGTCGGAGTGTAGCCCAGAACACCCTGAGATACTACTAGAATACCTACCAGTAAATCTCCTGTCCTTGGCCAAGGACTTCGTGTAATGGCTCTCCTAGACACAGCACGACCTCACCCCCAATACCGGGAGAGACGAACCCCTGAAGATACGCTCACTGCCTCCATGTGGCTCGGAACTGTACCCAACTAAAACCTGTTTGCACGACTCCTTTGAGCCGTGGTAGGGTAGTAATCAAAGTACAGTAGGAACTCACACGAGACAAATGACGATCCCCAGTTCGATGAACTAACCTGCACACATGTCACCAGGGAACTGCCATCTGACGTCTGGTATATGACCAACTAGCATGTTCCCGGCGAGTCCTGTCCGGTGTACTCATAACCCAATGAGCACCTGTATACATCTTAGGTGATCCAACTGACACCAGTGGCTTGTGAGACCGGCCACCGCCCCTCGTCGGGGTCTCGACTGTATACACTAGTCTACTATGGAGTATCGATGCCCTGTCTCGAAACTCACACGACTAGGGACCATTTAAGGATATGCTTATAGACCCCAGCTCCCACTTATATGATCGCCCTCATACTGCTGGTGGTCAAGCAAGAATCCTAGGGGCTCTATCAACGTGTAATAGCGACTTGTCAGGTCACTTAAAGCAGTACACGATGATAAAGGTAAACCAGATAGCATACTATCATCTCGAGTAAGACTGTCCTACCGGGATAGGTCCTCCATCAATCATTGCAATCACGTACCTGTGACCTAATAATTGACTCTGAGGGCACTATCTCCAACAACTCTGTCATCCAGGTCACTTTGGAAGCCTGGAATGATAACCGTCTCTCGAAGGAGGCCGTCGTTATCAAACCCCTAGAACATCTGCTTATGTTCATAAACTGCTTCCGAACGCTTCTCCAAGATTAGATTAATATATCAACTTATTGCAACTAGTGCAAAAACAATATCGGGTGTGGTACTTGACATCTCATGATTAACTCAATTGCCTAAGCAAGCGATATGCCAATCATGCACATTCCTCTCCCCTGTAGTCTGTAAGACACCTTTAGAGAGGGTGACTCCATCACCTGCAGGTACACCACCATGCCAGGAGTATTGCAATCTTAACAATTTCCTCACTTTTGTAATCATCTAATGATGTTTGTTATAAATATAACACGTATTACAAGTTTGTCTGGAAAATACCAAATACCACGTGTTATACATTATAATCAACGTTTTGGAAGGAAATTGTGTGTATATTATTTCACGCATGATATTGTATATCTCAACATTCTTCATTGAGATTTTGTGCAGAAATTATTTCAGGACATATATCAGAATCGCAAATTCGCCGACAAAAATGCAGCAAATCAAAGAGTTAAATTCTGGCAGAGATTCAAAAGAGATAAAAAGATTCCACATATCAAATATATACCAGAGATCAACACAAGAAGACAGAGGAAAAATGAAGCAACAATTTCACCAAATGGCCGCGGATCCGCGACCGAGTCAGGCCGATCCGCCGCGGATCCGCTGTCGAGTTAGGGGCTCCGGTGACGAAACTTTTCTAGAAGCTTCCCTACAACCTCTTAGCTTGTTGAAGACGCTCCATTATAACAAACTTGTTCTGGAAACTTCCCTATAACAGCCTAGCTTCTTGAGTAAGCTTGATAACTACCTTATTCTAGAAGCTTCCCTACAACTACCTAGCTTCTAGTGCAAGATTGATCTAGCTTCTAGGGGAAGCTTGAGGAAAGTCTAGAAAAAGGTACCTAAGCCTACATTAAAGGGGTTTTTGTTGATTGTAACCGATTTCTAGCACACAAACCAAAACCAAATCCAATTCAATTCCAAATCAAGATCCAAATCAAGAATCGTTGGGAAAAATATCGAGCGACGACATTCAAGATCCTTTACGCGAAGCCGATCGTAATCAAGAGCACGTGATCCGCGATAGATCTAAGACTCACAAAGATCGAGCAAAGCGAAATTCAACAAAATAGTTACCTCTTCAATGGAGAGATCGAGAGCAATTCTTGTAATCTCGGATTGAAGGACAGTGTAATTAAAAGTTTATTAATAAAGGTGATCATTTGTTAATTCTCTCTTTCTTTAAATTTTCGCATTATGAAATTTCTAATTCTTAATTCTTTTATTTTCATGATGCATGAGTAAATCTCAGCTTGCTAAAGATTCGAAGAAATTCAGTGGATCAAATGGTGATGAAATCCTATACACATCTTAAGTCTTATGAGAATTATGAACTTTAGGAAAAATAATCGCCAACGACCAAATTTGGAACGAGATCACCGTTCTTAATAATTTCGTTGCAATTTGGGATTAACTGATTGATGATTCTCTTTGCCAAAGACTAGATTTGAATGATGATCAATAAAAAGACAAGGGATAGTGAAGGAGAAACCTTAGTTTCTTTAATTGATCAGTAATCTTCATTCATCAATAGATAAGATGAGTCATTGTTAGTATTCACAGGTCTTGCAGAGGCAATGCACAATTGCCGTCATCTCCTTCTCCTGGACCGTCTAAGGCCGCTCGGTGTCGTTGAGCTTACGACTCTCGTAGGCTATGGGATGACCATCTTGCATGAGGACTCCCCCAATAGCAAAGTCTTGCAACTAATTCCTATTGAATCCTACAAGCCATTCTTCAATTTTCTTGATAACTAAAATTGATATTTGACAATTTCTTGATTACTCAATCTTTAACTCTTTCTTGATTTTCTTGAAAATATTTCTTCTATTAAATCTTGAAATCTCATTTTCTTGATTTTTCTTTACTATTTTCTTTCGGCTAAACTAAAGCAAGAATGAATAAATACACGAATCTCAGTGGACGACCCGTACTCAATAACGAACTACAAACGACAGCGTTATTGATTGTAGTTATAAATTCTTTGATTGTGATAACACTTTTCAACACATCGAGAACGATCAATCAAATGGCGCCGTTGCTGGGGATCCGTGTGTAATTTGTTCGTGCTTGCTATTTGAGTTGAAACATTATTATTCTATCAAAAATTTGAATCAAAATCGCATCGTGTGCTTAACAATTAGGGTGTGAATTTTGCAAGGAAATCCGGAATCACTGCAGCAGGGAGAAAATTTTTCAGATCATTTCATCTAGGACAGAGGAGCAAAGGGAGCATCAGAACCAAAAATCGTTCAAAGAACCTTTTAAATAACCGCGGAATCGCAGCGGATAGCAGCATTTGACGGCGGATCCACGGTGTTTATGAAGAGTTAGGGCTCCAGAATTCTCTGGTATATTCTCCACTTTATTATCTCTTCTCTGATCTGTCCAATAACAACTTTTCTACAGGATTCTTTGCAAAAATTCGCCACTAAAAAAAATGTTGCGTGCTTTGATATTTGTTGTTTTGCATATTTTAATACGGAAATTAAGGGGCAAAGACCAAATTCAGATTAGGTGGGGATTTCATTACCCTTCCTAAGCCCCGTGAATCACAAAACTAGCATCCACATCACCCTTCATTAACTAAAAAATATCTAGACAAGACTCTAAGGACCGTCGCGCTCAATTAGGATAGAAGAAGGTCGTGGGTAATCTACTGCTTTTCCGTATTTGTTTTGTGGTGTCTAGGCAAGTGTGTCTAAGGCAAGTGGTTACTTAATTAGGCCCGCTACTTACGTAGCGGATACCTCCACTTACCTGGCACTTACCTGGCCACAGGAGAGATAAAGAGGTAGTAGAGGATTTATCCTGCGATTTGTCTTCTGGAAGTCTAGGAGCGGTCTAGTGACTTGACCCAGGTGACCGTAGATCTAGGGTTGATTGTGCATTTTTTGTTTGATTTTTCAAAATCCGTCTTTTCCAAAACAAACCAAAAAGTAAAACAAACCACTTTCTCTAATTATCAAAAACGCTGCCACTTGTGCTAAATCATTTAGTGCATGCTCGGATGGACATGGGATTCTAGTGCCCGTCTTGTCCGCGTTCCTCCTATCGACTCCAAAGTCGGTAATTCTACATCTTCTTTTTCCCCACCCACCATATCGACCACGATGGATGGATTTCCATCAAACTTTAATAACACCACTTTGCCACCGCCCCCAGGTGCGCAGAACACATCGCGCGTCTCTCTCCAAGAGAGATGTTACCCTATTCGAGGTCCCCTCTCTACTTGTCTTTCCATTCCACCAGCCAATGGGGATAATTTTGAAATTAAACCTCATTACATAAATCTTTTACCTAAATTTCAAGGTCTCGAGTCTAAAGACGCATACGTTTTTATCACCAAATTTGAAAACGTATGTGCTATGATGGGCACTTCACAATTTTCTGTGGATGCTATGCGTTTACTTCTTCTCCCGTTCACTTTGTGCGATTTAGCCGAAAAATGGATTTATAACACAGCTGCACACTCTATTTCAAACTGGGATGAATTCATCATAGCATTCTTTAAGAAATTTTATCCCAATCATAAGACCACCCGTGTTTGAAGCGAAATCAATCAATTTACCCAGCTTCCCAATGAACAATTTTGGAAGTGTTTTGAATGATTCAAGGATCTGCTAGTCCAATGTCCTCATCATGGAATCCATCGATGGGATCTGTGCCGAATCATATATGAGCATTAATCCAACAACGAAGCAGATGCTTGAATCTATGTGTCAAGGCAATTTCATGTCTAAAGACGATGGTGAAGCTTGGAAATTTTTAGAAGATTTTGCTGAAAAAACATTGCAATGGGAGAGTGTTAGACAACCATCATCTAGGGGTGGTATCCATCAACTTGATGTTTCCATAGCAGTCAAAACTGAAATGGCAGCAATGCAAAAGAAACTTGAAGCTATGGAACACAAATATTTATTAGCTTCCCTAAACCAGGTCACACTCCCTAAAACCATGTGTGGATGTTGTTCCGATCCATCACATTTGACGGAAAAATGTTCTTTAAATTTTCCATTTCAAGGTCAAGAACACACTAATGCTGCTTTTCAGCAACAACTTAGAAACGATCCTTATTCTTCCACTTATAATCAGGGTTGGAGGAATCACCCTAATTTTGCTTGGAACCAACACCAAACTCAAAATTCGGTTCCAAACCAAAATAACTATCAAAGGGTCCCTCTACAACAACAGCAACCACTAAAACTGAGTCAGCACCCCTTTCAACCACCAAATTTTCAAAATCTGGCCAACACTTCTGTACCGTATAATAATTCTTTGCAATTGGCCGGTACCGATAATTCCTCTTCACTCGAACGAACCTTGGATTTATTCATGAAACATACCATCCAAGTGTCGGCTGATATAAGGTCTTCTATTGATGATATAAAGAAGAACTCCACCTCCCACGGTGAGAGTATTAAATCAATAGAAGCACAAATTGCACGATTAAATGCCGAATTGAGTGCTAGAGAGGAAGGGAAACTTCCATGGGCATTCACAACACTACAATGTGAGTGTAATTACAATGTTGAGATCTGGAAGAGTGCTGAATTATCAAGTCGGTGAACAGATTGATACTGATAATGATGAATCTGTCAATGACACCCCGGCTTCCACTTCCACTTCCACTTCTGACCCTAGTTCATCTTCTTCCGAGCCTATTCTCCATTCTCCTCAAGGCTCAAACTCTCAACCCACTTCTTCTAGTCAACCAAAGGCGATCCCTACTCCAATTCTGGGATCTGTTCTACCCACACAACCTTCTCCAATGTTGGACCCAGCTCTTATTGCTAAAGCTCCTTATCCAAATTGGTTAAGGGGAAACAAACCAAGTCCACAAATGGAGAAGATTATGAAAATATTTAAACAACTTAACATAAATATCCTTCTCGTAGATGCTATCCAACAAGTTCCGTCATATGCGAAAATCCTTAAGAACTTGTGCACTAGGAAGAGGAAGACTCAAGTGCCCAAAAAGGTATTCATGACGAATAATGTTAGCACCGCTTTTACTCCACAATTACCAAAGAAACGTAAGGACCATGGATGTCCTACAATCTCTATTTCTATTGGGGGTAAAAATATTAACCGTGCTTTACTCAACCTTGGCGCAAGTGTTAACCAGCTTCCATACTCTGTCTACGAGCAGTTAGGGATTGGAGAGTTGAAACCAGCCCATTGTACTCTCCAGATGGCTGACCGATCCATCACCAAACCTAGGGGTGAGCTTGAGGATGTGTTGATAAAAGTCGGAGAATTTATATTCCCTGTGGACTTTATTGTTTTAGATACACAGCCTGTGGCAAACACACGGAACCAAATTCTGGTGATTCTCGGTCGACCCTTCCTTGCCACTTCCAATGCTGTCATTAATTGTCGAAATGGTTTTATGAACCTATCCTTTGGGAAAATGACGATTGAGTTTAACATTTTCAAGATTTGAAGTCAGCCATCTGAACCCTCTGCTCATATTCTTGATGTATGTTCTATCCACGAAATAGCTTTCGAAAGCTGCAAGGCTGATGAACTTTGCGTTGATAATCTCGACGACTTTAGCACATCATGGTTTGATCTTGCACATCATAGTGAGGATACTTTTGACGAGTCCACTCCCGAATTTGAACTTTTTGACTCATCACAAAACCTAGACACACTTTTCGAGTCTGTATCCTTTGCAGGCTATGAACTTCTTTAAGAATCTGAATGTCATTCACTTACTCCACCTTCTATTGTCTCTCCGCCGACATTAGATCACAAATTGTTACCTTCGCACCTTAAATATGCATATTTAGGTGAGAATGAGTCTTTGCCCGTGATCATATCTGCTTATCTAGCCTTAGAGCAAGAGAACGATCTTTTGATGGTCTTGAGATCTAATAGGCAAGCCATTGGTCGAACAATGGCTGACATCAAAGGGATTAGTCCCTTGATTGTTGAACATCATATACATTTGATGGATGAGGCCAAGCCAACCCGAGAACCACGAAGACGGTTGAATCCCGTCATGAAAGAGGCGGTAAAGAAAGAAATTGTCAAATTCCTTGATAGTGGTATCATTTACCCAATCTCTGATAGCCAATGGGTAAGTCCTATTCATGTAGTCCCTAAGAAGTCCGGCATCACGGTTATAACTAATGAGGCTAATGTGTTAATCCAGACACGCACTCAAACTGGGTGGCGTGTATGTATTGATTATAGAAAACTCAATACCGCAATGAGGAAAGATCACTTCCTACTACCTTTTATTGACCAGATGTTTGAACGTTAGCTGGACATGAATATTATTGTTTTATGGACGGATACTCTGGCTATAACCAGGTCCCTATTGCCGTAAAGGATCAAGATAAAACCACATTTACTTGTGCTTTTGGTACTTTTTCTTATAGACGCATGCCCTTTGGGTTATGCAATGCTCCCGCTACATTTCAGCGGTGTATGATGGGGATATTCTCGGACATGGTCGAGAATTTTCTGGAGATTTTCATGGACAATTTCTCGATATTTGGGGACTCTTTTGATGATTACCTATCTCATCTTGACATGGTTCTTACTCGTTGTAAAGATAAGAACTTAACTTTGAATTGGGGAAAATGCCATTTCATGGTCTAAGAGGGTATTGTGCTTGGACATGTCATTTCACGGAAAGGCATTGAGGTCGACAGAGCTAAAATAGATGTCATTCATAACCTTCCTCATCCCAAATATGTCAAAGATATACGATCTTTCCTTATTCATGCAGGATTTTATAGGAGATTCGTTAAAAAAATTAGCAAAATTGCTAGACCCTTAACTCTTCTCTTGGCCAAGGATACAACATTTCACTTTGACTTAGACTGTGTGGCTGCATTTGACTCAATTAAAAATTCCCTCACTACAGCCCCCGTTCTATCATCTCCTGATTGGAACCACCCGTTTGAGCTAATGTGTGATGCATCAGATTTTGCTGTTGGTGCGGTCTTAGGACAACACATTGATAAGATGCCACATATGATTTATTATGCAAGTAAGATCTTGAATGATGCCCAAATTAATTATACAACCACCGAGAAAGAACTCTTGGCAGTTGTATTTGCATTAGAAAAATTCAGGCCTTATTTGATTGGCTCACCGATTGTGGTTTACACTGATCACTTCGCCTTAAAACATCTTTTATCGAAGAGGGATGCTAAAGGTATGTAACACCTTAGAATGTGTTTTGTGTTATTTAAGCGATAATGCGGGTTTTTAGAGAAAAGTTTACCAAATCGGTTTCCTCACATTTTATAATAATTTATTAATATTTTATTATTTAATTATTTTTGCTTGCACGCACACGTGCATGTTAATGTGAGGGTTAGTTAGTGTTAACCTTATTTGCAACCATGACTTCTTAAGTTAAACCTTGTTCCAATTTAACCTTTACCTTAAACTTTTCATTTATACTTGTGAGAAATATCTCTTTGGATTGAGAAGAGGTGGCTAGTGAGTCATGAGAGTCATTAATGAGAGCAATTAATGGAGGTGAGGAGAGAGTAAGCTTAGGGTTATAGTTCACCCTACACTCACCTCTCACTCTTTATCTCTCCCACCCTCTCTTTCTCTCTTAATCTATTTCTCTCAATTATTTTCCTATCTCTTTTGACTCTCAACTGAAAGCTTAACCCTTCATCACAAATCTTCACAAAAACTTGATCTAATCTCACCAAAACACTTCAAAAGTCTTGCTTTTGCCTCTATGATCACTTAGATCTTGGAAAGCCAGGATCTTGTAAGCAAGTGTTGATAGGTATAATCCCTAAACTGTTAAATAGGAGTTTTTATGATGTGTAGCTCGTTGGTTGTTGTGTAGAACACTTTAAGTGTCGTTTCGTGCAAATATCGTATTTTTAGTGTCATTTTAGAGCCTCTGTGATCTGCTGTGACCTGAGATTTTTGCTGTTTGACCAAACAAGGTAGTAGTGTTGTACTAGTAACCCTAGGATTCCACCTGAAACATGAGACCCACCCTACCGGTTTTGGCCGGCGACTCGAGGAAGAAATCCGGCGACCTCGGATTTGGTGGGGGTTTTTGGGGTTGGGTTTTGTTAGGTAACTGTCTGCTGTGGTTTAGGGGTGTTTGGTACTGTTTGATTTTTGAGTGTTTACAGTATGCAAAATCTGGGACCGTTTTCCTATAATCTAGTGTTTTAAGTCCGTGTGTTACGTTATTCGACACGGATCGTGTTCTTGTGCAGCTGCTGCACTTGGGTTGGTTTCGTAGTGTCGCTACGCACGTTAGCCACTAGACGGACACTTGTGAGTTAGTTTGGAATTGGTGCGTCGGTTAAAACATAGTTTTACGTGATATTGGTCGATTTCTGAGATTTTTGCACTGGCTATGTTTTGTGAAATTTTAGGATCGCAAGCAGGGACTTCGGACGCTGTGAATAAAGGGAAGCAGGTGGTCAGATTTTTGTAGCTCGTGATCATCGGTGAGTAGATTTAACATCTACGGGAAAATCGCCCGTATGGCGTTATGCGTCACGGCTGGATTATGATATGATAGCTGCATGTTATTCGCATATGAGTTGATTGCATATGAATGGCATTGCATAGTATTACCTGTTGTACCTTGACTTGTACCTTTTGGACACAACACCATTACTGACGGTTCATGTTGCACGAGCACTAATTTGTATGCTACACCCACACCATCGGTAATTTCCATGACACGCACAACCCATTTACATACGTGATATTGTATTGGATAGGGTTAATTGAGATATTGACTCTTATTCCATTGTGCATATGAGATACAGCTGATAATTTTACATACGCGATATTGCATTGGATAAAGATAATTGAGATAGTGACTCTTATTCCATTTCACGTATACCTTGTTATAGCTACATGTATATCATGCATACCTACTGATATGTACACCCACACATTTTGCTATAGCTGTATATACCCCTAAGTGGTATTGTATTGACATGTGCTATTGAGACATTGACTATTGTACTATTTTAAATGCATCATACCTACTTGCTTACATGTAGATACTTATACCTTGTTACAGTTACATGTACACCTTATATGATGTTGCACTTGATTTCGGAGGTTTTGGGAACCGCATGATATATTTTAAAGCTGGATTTATTTAAAAGAGCGATTTTCCCTTGATATGCTCATATTGTTGTTTTATGTTGCATATATCAGTTTTTCATGGATTTACACATTAAGATATGGATTTCATGTGATTTATGGATTTGAGAACCGTAGGGGCATTTCGAGAAACTATGTATTGTTTGAAAACCCGATTTCTCTTGATATGATATTTCAGTGCGTCCACCATGAGATTTCTCGGATCTGAGATTTGTGATATTTACCCGATGCGAGGAGTGAGTGGGCCGTGTGCGAGTACATGGTGGAGCCGAGTATGGTTCCCCTCGGCAAGAAGTTCGCAGATGATAGGCGATGAGCCTGGAAGGCTGGGAAAGTACCTACCGGTGATAGTATTTGGACTCAGCGGTTATTGTGGGGATACCGACCGGAGTGATGTACGACATGTCATCAGGGCCAGTCGTGGGGACGACGCCTGAGATATGAGAATTTACGTATCGATGCTAGACACGGGTTTCATGATTTTTCATATCGTCGGTGGACATACATGGTTGATATCCTCATATATTTACATGCATATGTTTTCATGATGTTTTCGGGTGTCGATGTTTGACACTCAGGTTCCATGAGACTTACAGGATACGAGGGTCGATCTGAGGATGCGGTGTCTGAGGATTTTGGGATTTGATGTGTCAGTGAGGGACACTGGTGTTTTTTCATGCTGATGATTTTTGCATGAGGTTTCATTATATCATCCTACAATCAGGATTATGTTGATATGCATTACTTCATGTAGTTGTAGTACCCTGATGATGTACCTTTACATAATTGTTGCATATTCATATTGCCATACTTATGCTATCAGATTACATGTGATAGATTTATCGATGTTCGTGCATACTTGCGATTATAGTATGATGTTATTTTCTATTCACGAGTTGGCAACTCACCCCCGTTGTGCCACAGTGTTTTGCAGGGCTTACCCTCAGAGTAGTCACGGCAAGGCGTCTTATCATCTCTATTTTTGCGGATACCGCTACGGTTGGCTTTGAGGCCTTTGCTTTTATATGGGTTCGCGGTTATCCGTTTATGTACTTTGGATATCTTTTTGTTGGATCTAGTATTCTTCATCTACCACTTCTTGTATTTGACTTAGAGACGAGTTGTGAGGATTCGGTGTTGTATATATTTTGGTGACTTTGGGTGCCGTGCTCGTGGGAGCCGGTCTTGCTGTAAAGTTTTAGTTCTTTATGCAGTTTTCCTTTATATTTCTTCGCTTCGGCGTCGTATATATGCTTGTGGTGGTTGTGTTGGATATATGTATGCCCTAGAGGCCATTATATAGTTGATGTATTTATACATGTATATATATACAGATGACATTCTTGCACGACATGATAGTATACTATCTGGTTCTTCTTTATCTGACATGTTGACTTGATCATGCTTTTATTCATTTACACATGTTGATAAAGCCCTGAGAATATTTGCTTGACTACTGTGATTATGATGGAGATCATACTAGTGGGACGTCTATAGTTTATAAGCATATCCTGAAATGTCCCTAGTCGTAGGTGTATCGAGATGGGGCATCGATATACCAGAGTAGACTAGCGTATATGATACTAGACCCATATGATGGGCGATGGATATTCCCACATCCATTGATGTCTGGCATCGAGATCATATGCGGGTGCTCAGTGGAGACTGGGTACATTGGACGGACTCGCCGAGAACTCCTATATGGTATTATATCTATCTTCGGATAGCAGTTCTCATGTAACACTGGTACAGGTTAGTCTGTAGACCCAAGATCATCATGTATTCTTGTGTGTTCTCCCACTACTTTGATTGCCACCCTACCACGGCTCTACTGAGTCGTGCAAACAGGTGGCTTTTGGGTACAGTCCCGAGACACATGAAGACGATGAGCGATAGGAGGGGTTTCGTCTCTCCCGGTATTGGGAGTTGATGCTGTGCTGTGCTCGATTGGCTATATCAGTAAGTCCCTGGCCAGGGCTGTTGAGATTTACTGATAAGTGTTATCAGTAGTTTCTCGATCTGTTATAGACCATTCTTTAGCACGACTTATTGAATTATTGGGTTCGACGTTACCATCCCTAAACTCAATATGCAGCATATCTGACGAAGAGACCGGACTGTACGGTAGTGTTGCCGGTTGGCTCGACGCGAGTTGTGACAGGTTCGCTTATTTTCTTCTGATTGCTCAATACCCAAGTGGCCGTTACGTTTAGCTGACCTCTTGCGGCTAGGGGGTGCTTGATATGATCATCACCCACTGCCGGCGTATTGACGAGTCTTAGAGTCCCACAATGGAGTTACCTAGTCCAGGAAAAACGATGTGGTGTGCATATGAGATATGCGCGGGGACCCGATTAAATGCGCGTATGTGATACCGTATATTAATCGGGAGATTTGCTATTGTTCGGGTCATATGAGATATGACCGGTTTGCTAAATCAAGTGTTGATTTAACATTGACCATTAGCATTTTCACCTTAGACCATTTTGTCTTTTGTTGTATGCATGCATGTATGCACATGTTTACATTGATACACATATGGATGTGTTTGCACACATACATGCATACACATTTCTATCATGGTTTTTGATACATTGGATGGTGGCAATATAAGACTCACATCTTAATAAATATGTTGATATTTATTTTTGGATTAATGGAAATGGATAATCACTCATGGTTGATTATTTTATTCTTACACTAAACCTTTAGTTAACCATGGGTTATTTTTTCATGGCCATTCTTGCACCAAAAGAAATATCTAGATATTTATTAACTAGGGTTAAAGATGAGAAGAAGAATATATATATATTTTCTATTCTCATTTTTATCCTTAAGCTTATCATTATCTTGAGCTCTTTCATTTGCCATCTTTTTCTTCCTCACTCTCTTGCTCTCTAGGTTTTGATAGTGAACAAAAGAGTGATCAAGTCAGGGTTTTGAAATGATAAAACAAACCACATCATCATTCTATACTACTCTTGCCCACTAGTTTAGTGTGTTAGCTTCAACTTCATCATCTTGATCAAGTGGAGCTTTGAGCTTGGACAAAGAGGACTCCGGGTGGATTGTCGTGGACTTAGAGGATCTCAAGAAAGCTTCTTCTAACACTCAAGTAGCCAAGGAGTCTAGCAAAGGGAGCTACCAAGGTTGTATTCTCTAAACCTAGCATTCAACTACTTGTGAATTGTGTTAAAACTTAGTGTTACCCTAGCTTTTCTAGTTTGATCCTTAGGATAGTTTCTTTAGCACCCTATAATTTTTAATATGTCATGTGTGATGCTACCAAACCCTAGTAGTGGTGCTAAGGAAATCCCTTCATGGTATCAGAGCCAAACTAGAAACCTAGACGATGTTACGATATTCCAAAACCGAAAAACTCCACAAAATACGATTTTAGAAAACCCATGGAAATGCTCTCTGTATATTTTTTAAAAAGTGGTCTAAAAATTATTTAAGCAACTGCAGAGTGACATTTAAGAGAATATAAGAACACAGGTGAAAAACGAGGGGAGTGCTCGGTTCTCGACCGGCGACCAAGAGCCTTTTTTCCGGCGTCGCCGGATGTTTGTGCTCCCCTTCACCTCGTTTTACACCAGTGTTCTGTAGTTCTTGATCTGGGGTTTCTGGTATTGTTTTGAAGTCCAATTTTTCATGTGATGTTAGTTTGGAAATGGGCTCTTTTCGGAGTATTTCGTATTCGTATTTTTATAGCATTGTACTAGTAACTTTGACGACGTTAAACAGGTCGAACGAATTATCAAACACTAGTATTTTCCAGGTTGAACGTACTTGATATATAATGCAGGTATTCCTATGGACCCTCTAGATGAATGAAACCCTAACTTGAGATGTGACCACCAAATTGCGAGTAAACCTTAGGGTTTACCGTAGTTAGTGGTGCCACAAATGAGGCTTGGGTTTGCCCTTCTACGGCTGGTCCATTGAATATTGTGGCATGGACTTTGGGTATTGTTTAACTGCGCTCAAGTGTTGAGCTTGCTGGGGAATGCGGATGTTCGTTAATTCGATCGAAGGGTTTAACATCGCCCAGTAGTATGTGATACTTGTTTATGCGACCGTAAGTGTAGTATGCGTATCGCTGGTTTCGTTGCTATATGTCAAAGGCAATTGTTATACACATACTTACGTTGATGACATGTGATGTTATGTGTTGATGTGCTATGATGTATAGGATTGTCATGATCAAATAGCCGGGGTTTTTTTATTCGAGATGAGAGTTTTACTTTTCATTCCTGTAAAATTCATTTGTAATATAATATTCTTTTATTTGGGGCACTTCCGGGTTGAGGATGATGTCACCATTTTTGTATATTATTTTCTTTTCCGTATTAGGATAGACCCAAGGTGGAGAGCACAAGTGACCGGGTTTCCTAACTCCAGAATTGGCAGGGTCACTTGCCGCTCTCGTAGGGGTCTAGGGTGTGGGATTGGCTATTCATCACGACCGTGGAATCCGTATTTTCTATTTTTCGCTAAATACTAAATACGGACGTCCTAGTATATCCTATATTATCATATCTGTGTTTCTGCTGCCTATATTCTGTGATGTGATCGCTTAATATATCTGAGACGAATGATATATTATATATGAGATATATAGTAGACGTTGCTTATGTTTTACACCCGCACTAGTCCCGTCCCGGTATGCCGTTAGTTAAGTAACCTAACGGTGCATAATGGAACATTGTGGTTAATGCGGATGGCATAAGCGTACGCTGTATTTTCGTTTCTTTTCTGTGATGGCTTAAGGACTTAAATGATGGGACAACATTAATACGATTAATGTGAAGAAAAATAAACCTAAAACGATGTTGTGGAATTGGATTTGAAAACCACTGGGCTTTTTACGAAAAAGCTACATTTCAAAACTGCGGAGCTTAAGCCACTCATTTTGAAAACCATTTGATTCTACGACGATATCAAGTTCAAAGCATTAAAGGTTTTCTTAAAAACCATCCGCAACCCTCCGTCGTTTTAGGAAGTAGAGTATTTAGTATTCGTGCTACGTTTGTTGATCTTAGCCAAGGAGTAGTGTACGGTAGCTAAGTGATGTCTTCCTACAATTCATATGATGCAGATTAATTGGGACGGGCATGTGACTTTGTTGACCTTAGCCAAAGGTCATGTGAACGGGTCTAATTAATCAAGAAATGATGGGTTGAACTTGACTAGTGCTTGTGATTTGTTGACCATAGCCAAGGTCATGAATGCTAGGGGTAAAAACCATATCGGGAATTTCAAGAGTTGAAATTTGCAATGAGATTGCATACCTTCCATATGATGGTTGGATCACGATCCCACTGTGGGCAACTGTTGCTCCCAGGAGAGTTTTGCAGTTTACAATTAGCTAACCCATTAGGTATCTAGAAAGGTGTTAACGGGGCTACGCCTATGGGAAGACGAGGTTTATATTAATTAGATCCGTGGGAAAGCACGGGGAACCTCTCTTAATTACCGACACTTGACTGGCTGAATGGTTAGCAAAGTTGTAGACTGTAATTAATCCTGGGTAGTTTTCCTTTTAAGGTTTGAGGGGAATTTTGATAAAAGCAGTGGGAGACATCGATTAGATAAGATAATAACCAATCTAATCTTTGCAAGAGATTTCGCTGAGTGTATTCTTTTCTGTCTCTTAATGGCAGATACCAATGACAGGACTCAGGCTTCTACTAGATAAAAATAAACTGAATGTGACCAATTATAAAGACTGGCCGAGGAACCTTAACATTGCCTTGACTTATGATAAAGTATCATATATCCTCACGGCTCCAGCACCGCCCGTCCTAGGTCCTAAATCTTCAGTTGCGGATAAGGAAGTCCGCAAGTCATGGGACGCTGACTGTGCCACGACCAAATGCCTCACGCTTGCATCGATGGATACCACACATCAGAAGAAGCATGAGAATATGGACGTCTAAGTCATATTTCTCCATACAAAGGCGTTGTATGGGGAGCAATCTCGTGTCTTACGATATGAAGTGTCACGAAAGCTATTTCAGATGCGGATGGCCCCTAGCACACCAGTAGGAGACCATGTTCTGAAGATGATAGCTCTCATAGAAGAGCTTGAGGATCTTGGATGAACAATGGACAATGAGTAATATACTGATATTATTCTGCAGTCTCTCCCCTCCACCTTTGCTCAATTTAAAGTTAACTTCAACATGCACAACATGGAGAAGGAACTACCTGAACTCTTTAATATGTTAAGGAGTGCAGAGAGCACGCTCAAGTCAGTGAAGACTCCCGTTTTGAGTGTTGGGCCATCTTCCTCCTCTCGCCCAAAGGCTAAGGCCAAGGGAAAGATGAAGAAGAAACCCACCAAACCTAAGGGTGGAGTCAAATAGGCTAAGGGGAAAGACAAGTCCAAGGCTGGGGAATTGGGGAAAGGGGAATGTTATCACTGCTATAAAACAGGACACTGAAAGCGCAACTGCACGGAGCACTTGGATCTCAAGAAGAAGTATGGGGATGCTTCCACTTAAGATGTGTTTGTGACAGAAAACTGTTTTTCAATAAACTCTGCTTCCTGGGTATTAGATACCGGTTCAGGTTCTCACATTTGCAATTCCATGTAGGGGCTGAGAAATAGCAAGGTTTTGAAGACAGGTGACCATAGTCTCCGCGTTGGAAATGGTTCCAATGTACATACAGTTGCAGTGGGAGAGTATCACTTGGGGTTGCCGTTTGGATGTATATTGGTTTTGAACCCATGTTATTATGTACTTAGTATGCTTTGTAATATAATATCCGTTTCTTTGTTAGACAATGAAAGATATAATTTTTTATTGTAGAACAATGTTATGAACATTCACCTGAATCAAATGTTGGTTGGGTATGGTACACTTAATAACGGGATATACGTCCTAAATTAACACACAGTTTTCAGCATACAATACACTAATAAAAGAAAACTTTTAGAAATAAATGAAGCTTTTCTTTGGCACTGTAGACTTGGTCATATTAACGAAACAAGACTAAACAAGTTACACAAAAATGGATATTTAAACCCTTTTGAATATAAATTTTATACGACTTACCAGTCTTGTGTCAAGGGTAAAATGACCAAAACTCTGTTTACAGGACACGGAGAAAGAGCTACTCAGCTCTTGGGCCTCATACATAGTGATGTATGTGGGCCAATGTCTATACATGCTAGAGGCGGTTTTTCTTACTTCATTACTTTCACTGATGATTTCTCATGATTCGGTCATGTATTTTTATTAAAGCACAAATCCGAAGCTTTCGACAAATTCACTGAATATAAACTCGAAGCAGAAAAACAAACCGGATTGAGCATCAAAATTCTTCGATCAGATCGAGGTGGGGAGTATCTCAGTACAGAGTTTGCAGACTTCCTAAAAGAGAATGGGATTCTCTCTCATCTCACTCCTCCTTACACACCATAGCCCAACGGTGTGTCAGAACGTCAGAATCGGACCATATTAGATATGGTTCGTTCCATAATGAGTGATGCTGAGTTACCCGTCTCATTTTGGGGGCATGCATTGGAGACTGCAGCGTTTCTACTGAACAGGGTCCCAACCAAAACCGTGTCTACCACGCCATATGAGATATGGCATTGGAAGAGACCAACTCTTAAACGAATTAAGATTTGGGGTTGTCCGGCCTATGTTAAAAAGCAGAATCTGGATAAGCTCGAGACACGGTCAGTCATGTGTAATTTTGTGGGATATCCAAAGAATTCTTATGGATATCTATTCTACCACAAGGAAGAACAAAAGGTGTTTGTTTCTCAGCATGCCACATTTTTAGAAAAAGAGATTTTTACAAATGATACAGATGGCAGTGTAGTAGACCTAGAAGAAGTTCTAGAAACACAAATTACAAACGATGACTTCGTTGAACCGGCTATTGCAACAGAAACTGATGAACCTCGGCCACTCCGTAGGTCTAGTAGGACTTCTCACCCACTGGAGAGGTACTAAGGTTTCCTCATTAATGGTGACAGAGAAAACTGCATCATGGAGGATGATGACCCTACCAGCTTTCAGCAAGCTATCACGAGTGGAGACTCTGTGAAGTGGCTGGATGCCATAAGGTCTGAAATGGAGTCTATGTATACTAACAAAGTATGGACTTTGGACGTTGTACCCCTTGGATCGCAGGTACGTGATTGCAATGATTGCGGAGGACCTATCCCGGTAGCACAGTCTTACTCGAGATGATAGTATGCTATCTGGTTTGCCTTTATCAGTCGTGTACATGTTCAGGTGACTGATTGCATGTTACACTTTGATAGAGCCCTTAGGATCTTGCTTTACTACCAACAGTATGATGGCGATCATATACGTGAGAGTTGGGTAGTTTATATGCATATCCTTAATTGTGGTCCTTAGTCGTGGGAGTTTCGAGACAGGGCATCGATACTCCGGAGTAGACTAGTGTGTACAGTCGAGACCCCGACGAGGGGCGGTGGCCGGTCTCACAAGCCACTGGTGTCAGTTGGATCACCTAAGATGTATACAGGTGCTCATTGGGTTATGAGTACACCGGACAGGACTCGTCGGGAATCTGCTAGTTAGTATTATATCTATCGTCAGATAGCAGTTCCCTGGTGACATATGTACAGGTTAGTTCATCGACCTGAGGTCGTCATTTGTCTCGTGTGAGTTCCCACTGTGCTTTGATTTCTACCCTACCACGGCTCAAAGGAGTCGTACAAACAGGTAGCTTTTGGGTACAGTCCCGAGCCATATGGAGGCACGTGAGCGGATCGGCAGGGGATTCGTCTCTCCCGGTATTGGGGGCTAGGTCGTGCTGTGTCTAGGAGAGCCATTACACAAATCCATGGCCATGGTAGGAGATTTACTGGTAGGTACTCCAGTAGTATCTCAGGGTGTTATTGGGCTTCACTCCGACACGACTTATACTGCTAATGGGGGTCTGACGTTACTAGCCCCCTAGGCAGATATGCGATACTCATTGACGAACGGACCGGACTGTATATACATTGTCACTGTTAGGCTCAGTAGGGTTTCTGGATGAGTTCGCTCATCGGCCTCCCTTGAGTTTGCTCATCAGCTTCCCTTGAGGTCAGTCCATGGGCAGCCGTTACGCATTGCTAGTGCCGCTGACGGTTTTTGGTTAAACCCACTGCCATGGTGCTGACGAGTCATTAGAGTCCCCCACAGACAGTTTCCCAAGTTCGGGCGAAACGTTGTAGAGGCCGTATGGTTTTATGGCAGGGTTCGGAAAATGCACGTGCGTTTACGCACGTGTTATTTTTCGGGCAGATAATACTGGTCGGCTTTGGTTTAAGCCGGATCCGAGTATTATATTGAGTAGGTATAATATCTTTGTCTCAGTTGCATTTGTATTCGGTCGTAATACAAATGCGGGTATATTTATACAGTTTCGGGGTTATCCTGAAAGTTGTTTCAGGATCACTTTTGGAAGTTGCCAGTTTCCAGTTTTCTATCAGCCGTCTTTTAACATTTGGTTAAAGACGGATTTATCTTTTCTTGGATGTGGTGAGTCAGTGCTTCTAGAAGCTTCTAGAAGGTTCTAGATGATGACTAGGCTTCATGACTCATTAGTGCATTAATGGTTTTTTGATGACTAGCCTAATGACTCATGCTTTGTTATTAATACCTTTTGGATTGCTTAAGATTTTTTTAAAGTGAGAAGTTTTCTCTTGTGGTCACCCCCCTCTCCTACGGTCACCTCCCTCTTGCTATATATGGCCGGCCCTCTCTCTCCTCACTTCACTTGATGTTTCATTTTGGTTAGAAAAGATTATGATAGTATTCGGGGTGTATGGAATTTTACAGTTCATTTCATTCCATCACCTAATTCCACGGCAACTTCATTAACCGATCGTCCACGGATTTGGACGAAGTGAGACAAAGTCATCTACTCATTCTCTACATCATTCTTGGTCGTCTCTTTTAGCAAACTTGACGATCGAGTTGCCTCGAGTCAGAGGCGGGAGCCCGTTTAAAGAACCGATCATGTGGTGCCACCTCGACGAGGATAACGGAGATCGACGAGATCGGAGCAGCCGCAACGGAGCGTGGGATGATGGTTGAAGAACGAAGGACTCGGATCGTTTGGTACAATCTTTCTACACTCTTTACAGTTTGTTAGTTTAGCACTAATGGCAGATCCGGGTTAAAGTATACGATAGCGCCAGTTTAAAAGTTTTGTTCCGCATTTTGGCGTCTGTAGACTTCCGGGGCGCTAGCGTAGACTTACAGTGGTATCAGAGCCTCACCATTTTGCTATGCTAACTTGTGCTAACGCGTTTAAAACATCGATCCGACCGGAAATCGAAAATTGCAAAATCCATGCCCGACAGTTTCTGTTGATTTTAAACGGTCTGATAAAATTATTCTACACATCTCAGAATACTGTGCAGGCTTTTATTAGAACGACGTAGAAATTTGGGCACGTGATTCGATGGGACAGCCGCGGAAACGCGGTCAAACCTATGGTTTGACCGTGCATCCGCGGCCACACAGTGAGCTCGTGGCCCCAAATTTTCACAGTGGGTTCTTGGTTTGATTTTGGGGTTTTTGGTAAATATCGTTTTGGCCCAGGTTTTGTTACTGTTCACCAGTAAGCAGTGGGGCCCACTTTTTGATATTTGGTTTTTGGTCGATCGAAATTTAAACACGTTAGTTTACAGTGCTTACATTATATCTCCGACCGGGAATGTCATTTGATCGGTAAACCGCGTTTGATTGCTATAGTTCTTTTAGACGGGTTTGCGAACGTGATATTCGTGTTGATGTTCTGTGTTGTGCTGTGATATTGCGGATTTGTCGTGGTGGATAGCAGTGTGCAATGGTAGTACAGTTTGAGTTTATTTGTACATTTGATATTGCGGGGCGAGCGTCCAACTTGTGGACTGCCGTCACTGCCTGTTGTATAATATTCTTTTAGGGCACGACCAGGTTGCGGTCGATGTACCTATTGTACTATTTTTCATTACTGTACTAGGTTTTGCCCCGAGACGGAGTGCACGGATAGCCGGGTTCTGAGAAGCAACGGGTCCGCATCTCATGGCTTTGGGAGGCAGAGGGGCCCCACTCTAGAATTGGCAGACTATTCGCCGCACTCGTAGGGGGTACAGGTTGACCCAAGGAGGGGTGCTCAATTTACCGGATTCCGTGAAGTGCCGGGTGTTCCATTCACTATGCTGTGGGGACTGCCTCGCTTCAGGTTTTGGCGGGTAACTTGCCGCACCCGTAGGGGTCTAGGTTTCATTGCACAGGCTATCCACACGACAGGGGAACGTCGAGTTTCAGCAGCGGCTCTGTGAAACTCGGGGATCCCAGATTATCTGTATTGTTCTGTGATGCTTATTACTTTTCTGTAATGTTGCATACTATCACGCCTGGAGCGATTATGTATATTGGTTTATATACTATTAGATGTTGTATATGTTTTACACCCGCGCTAGTCCAGTCCCCGCTCTGTCGTTAGTTAAGTAACCTAACGGGTGATGACGGGACCCAGTGACGAATGCGGATGACATATACGTACATTTTATTTTCGTTCTTTTCTGGTGTGATTAAATGATAGGACTGCGTTGATTCTGATCAACGCAATGTAAAAACAAACCTGTTTACAGTTGTTGGAACAATTTAAAAAGTGTTATTGCAAAGACGTTTCCTTTTGTTATGCATAGCGGTATTCAGTGGAATATCCTGCACCTCATTCGACGGGGCAAGGGTTGATATCCCTTCACCGGGACTGACCCCTTGGGCAGAAGTTTGCGTCAGGGTAATAACTTCACTATAGTCGATTACAAGTTGCTTTGCATAGCGGTATTCAGTGGAATATCCTGCACCTCATTCCACGAGGAAAGAGCCGAGATCCCTTTACCGGGAGTGACCTCTTTAGCAAAAGGTTTTCGCCACTATATTTTAAAAAGCTATCAGGTTCCTTCAGCGATATCAAGTTCACTACGCTAAAGGTTTTTCGCCAAAAACCAGCCGTAGCCCTCCGTCATTTCATATGGATGGTCAGTAGTATTCAAGCTATGTTGGTCTAGCCCTTAGCTAGGACATAGTGATTGGTAGCTGCTGGGGTGTTCACATGTTGCATAGATAGATGAGTTGGTTTGGGACAGTCGTATAGCCTTGTTGGCCCTTAGTCAAGGGCGAGTACGGGTGGGTTCAAATTAACAAGATAATGATGGGAAGAACTTGACATGTGACTTATGGTGGGCTGGCCCTTAGTCACGATCATAAGAGCATGGGGCAAAAATCATATCGGGAGTTTCTAAAGAAACTGAAACTTGCCAAGTATGCGCATACCTTCTGGAGTATGAGTAACGTGGATGCATTCCATCACGTTATCATGCGATGAGAGTTGGATCCCGATTCCCACTGATGAGTTGGTTTACTCTTTGGGTGATCCCGATTGATTCTTCTTTAGGTTTGGAGGAGAATTTGACAGGACAGTGGGAGGTTTCCGGATTAGATAAAGTGATGACCATTCTGATCTAGGATAGAGTGCACGCAGAGTGTTTCTTTTCTCTCTCTCTTTGGCAGCGACCTTTGACCGACCCTAGACTATGACTCAGTGACCAAGTTGACCGAACCTTCTTAAAATACTGGCTTTTGGATTGTCTGAGTTGCATAAGTCATTGCCACTCCTTCTTTTACCCTTTGAATTTCTCAGAACACCTGTATTACTACGGATATCCACTTCCATTGGATAGATCCATCGTATGGTTATATACGAACTCGAAGGAACTTCTTCGAGGATGGATCCAGGTTCAGGAGAAATAGAATTAGTTTATTCAGTTGTCTTTTATTATCACCTTCTCTCAGGTTGCGAGAGCTCCTTGGTTTAGGAGAGTACACCTATTACGCCTATTGGATAGTCTTATTCCAAACCATAGGCTGGTGCCGAAAGGTAGGGAATGAAGAAAACCAATTAGCCTAAGTAGGGTGTGCAGAAGGTAATATGTAAAGACAAAATAAAGGGATTAGAAAGAGGGCAAAGTAAATTGCGACTGATATCATTCATGACCAAAACCGCGTACTTCATCGCCGCTCCTATTTCACCTTTAAAAAGAATAAGGTATTATTCAGTTGTCTTTTATCGTCACCTTCTCTCGAGATGCGAGTACTCCTTGGTTTAGGAGGGTACACCTATTATGCTTACTGGATAGTCTTCTTCCAAACCATAGGCTGGTGCCGAACGGTAGGGAAGGAAGAAAACCATTTAGCCTAACGATGGTGTACAGAAGGTAACGACTAAAGACAAATAAAGGGGATTTGGAGAGATGGCAAAGAGATATACGGTTGAAGTCATGAATTGGATTATGAAAGAGGCATTGCTATGAATACCAGGATACCCCTACGAAACATTTTCATGTTTCAGTGCATTGTTAAACGAAAAACTGTTTTCCCGATTAGACACTTACTCCAAGGGTATGTATTTACCAGGTTTCATTCTCATATCTGCATGGTTTTACAGATGATGAGTAGGAGTAAGATATTGGGAATAAGGTGATCATCCTCATTATATCGGAATTCGTTGTAATTGGTGATATTTGAGGAAATCGCCAGGGTACAGTTTTCAACCTACGACGCACAGGTTATGAGTTGTTTAACTCAGCAGACTTATACAGAGTATTGTATGTTGTCCAGTGTCCATCAGGACAAAGGGATAGGTCCTCGTACTATGTTCTGTTTACTTATAACTTCTCTAGTATTTAGACGAGTGTTTCGTAGAAATACAAGGTCTAAGTTTTGAATAGTTGTGGGTATAAGAATAAAGTAGAGAACCAGGTATCACAAGTATCGGGATTCTTCAAAGAGATCGAAGATGTAGATTCTTGTGATTGGTATTCAGAAGATAGTGATGGTTTTGAGAAACGTGTTTCTCTTTCAGGTTACTCATAATTGGATGGATTCCTAAGTTGAGTAATGCTGATTAGCCTCTTTCCATTAAGTTGATATGCACTGGAGACAGATGTATGGATTGAATATGGTTCCAATTAAATAAGTGCCAAAGTTTCTATATTGGATATAGAATAGTTCGTACCTTAAAAGATGTTAAGGTACGGGGAGTTGTCCAGCGTATGCTTAAAACCAGACACTGGATAACTCAGGGCACGTTTCTGTAATGGCTGTTTGTGGGTTGACCCTGGCTATGACAAGGGTTGATATTCTACCATTTGGAAGATCAATAGTGATATTGTTCTTGACTCGCCACAGTTTTAGTAAAATGGATCTTTTTCAGAAAACAGTAGTGGGAGTATGGTAGAACTGGAAGTGATTCCAGAACCACGAACGATTACGGAAAATTTAATAGGACCTATACATTCAATCAGGTTTGACATTTCCAATAGCCACTCCGCAGGTATGGTAGGTAACCTCAGACGCCCGAGAGGTACTTCAGTAGCCTCAGAGACGGTGACAGGGAGGTTCTTATCTACCAAGACTTGACACTACTGTTGTTCCAGGATATGAGACCAGGTAGGAGGGTTGTCATAGTCAGTGGGAGCATCGGAAGCATAGTGGGCAAGATGCTTATATCTATTTATAGACTTGAGCAGTTATAGCGGAGAAAGATCATCTAATTTTGATGTGACAGTCATGGGTTTGACTTCAATCAGGATAGGGGATGGATCTGTTAAGAAGGTAGTAGGGTGTGATGTCATGGTATCTGGATGACATACACAGAGTAGGAAGTAAAATTCCTATACTACGATCGGTTGTACTGTGGTCGTCACACAGTTGTTTCTCCAGACAGGATATGGATATAATATTTGACATTCTGGTTTCTAGATCTATGGTTTTAGATCTGGATTTGGGTAGTTTCCCAATGTGGGTACTTTGACAGATATTCTAATGGTTTTTAGAATAGTTGACTCCTAGCATGGTGGTGTACCTGCAGGTGATGGAGTCACCCTCTCTAAAGGTGTCGTACAGACTAAAGGGGAGAGGGATGTGCATGATTGGCAGATCACTTGCTTAGGCAATTGAGTCAATCATGAGATGTCAAGTACCACACCAAATGTTGGTTTTGCACTAGATGCAATAAGTTTGTATTAATCCAATCCTGGAGAAACATAAGGAAGCAGTTATAGAACATAAGTGCATGTTCTACGGATTTGATAACGACAGCCTCCTTCGGGAGACGATTATCATTCCAGGCTTCAAAGGTGACGTGGATGACAGAGTGACTGTCAGAGTTTTAGTTTTTCCCTCTGACGAAGAGGGACAGTATTATGGACAGTTGGTCCAAGAGGATACTGTGTGAAGCAAGGTGCCCGATACTGATTAGGTTCAGTGATCGATTCAGTCTAAGAAGTTTGGATATGGAGTTCATTTATGAACTAAGATCCCATCAGATATCCAGACATGTTCTAAGACAGGTATTACTCAATTCGGGAGATGGTTTTCTCCGCGAACTTGAGATTAAGAGAGATATAGAAAGATACTTCTAGGCGGATCCACTCACTGAGGCTATTTCTCGAACACAATAGTTTTTCAAACGGGCTTTGTGAAACTGATTAGTAGAGGAGTTGGATGTTCGGTTTCACACGGGCTGTGAGTAGTCGACATCGCAATATTAGCCTTGAGTGCAAGTGGGAGATTGTTGGAGATAGTCCCTCATAGTCAATTATTGGATCGGAGGTACGTGATTGCAATGATTGCGGAGGACCTATCCCGGTAGCACAGTCTTACTCGAGATGATAGTATGCTATCTGGTTTTCCTTTATCAGTCGTGTACATGTTCAGGTGACTGATTGCATGTTACACTTTGATAGAGCCCTTAGGATCTTGCTTTACTACCAACAGTATGATGGCGATCATATACGTGAGAGTTGGGTAGTTTATATGCATATCCTTAATTGTGGTCCCTAGTCGTGGGAGTTTCGAGACAGGGCATCGATACTCCGGAGTAGACTAGTGTGTACAGTCGAGACCCCGACGAGGGACGGTGGCCGGTCTCACAAGCCACTGGTTTCAGTTGGATCACCTAAGATGTATACAGGTGCTCATTGGGTTATGAGTACACCGGACAGGACTCACCGGGAATCTGCTAGTTAGTATTATATCTATCGTCAGATAGCAGTTCCCTGGTGACATGTGTACAGGTTAGTTCATCGACCTGAGGTCGTCATTTGTCTCGTGTGATTTCCCACTGTGCTTTGATTTCTACCCTACCATGGCTCAAAGGAGTCGTGCAAACAGGTAGCTTTTGGGTACAGTCCCGAGCCATATGGAGGCACGTGAGCGGATCGGCAGGGGATTCGTCTCTCCCGGTATTGGGGGCGAGGTCGTGCTGTGTCTAGGAGAGACATTACACAAATCCATGGCCATGGTAGGAGATTTACTGGTAGGTACTCCAGTAGTATCTCAGGGTGTTATTGGGCTTCACTCCGACACGACTTATACTGCTAATGGGGGTCTGACGTTACTAGCCCCCTAGGCAGATATGCGATACTCATTGACGAACGGACCGGACTGTATATACATTGTCACTGTTAGGCTCAGTAGGGTTTCTGGATGAGTTCGCTCATCGGCCTCCCTTGAGTTTGCTCATCAGCTTCCCTTGAGGTTAGTCCATGGGCAGCCGTTACGCATTGCTAGTGCCGCTGACGGTTTTTGGTTAAACCCACTGCCATGGTGCTGACGAGTCATTAGAGTCCCCCACAGACAGTTTCCCAAGTTCGGGCGAAACGTTGTAGAGGCCGTATGGTTTTATGGCAGGGTTCGGAAAATGCACGTGCGTTTACGCACGTGTTATTTTTCGGGCAGATAATACTGGTCGGCTTTGGTTTAAGCCGGATCCGAGTATTATATTGAGTAGGTATAATATCTTTGTCTCAGTTGCATTTGTATTCGGTCGTAATACAAATGCGGGTATATTTATACAGTTTCGGGGTTATCCTGAAAGTTGTTTCAGGATCACTTTTGGAAGTTGCCAGTTTCCAGTTTTCTATCAGCCGTCTTTTAACATTTGGTTAAAGACGGATTTATCTTTTCTTGGATGTGGTGAGTCAGTGCTTCTAGAAGCTTCTAGAAGGTTCTAGATGATGACTAGGCTTCATGACTCATTAGTGCATTAATGGTTTTTTGATGACTAGCCTAATGACTCATGCTTTGTTATTAATACCTTTTGGATTGCTTAAGATTTTTTTAAAGTGAGAAGCTTTCTCTTGTGGTCACCCCCCTCTCCTACGGTCACCTCCCTCTTGCTATATATGGCCGGCCCTCTCTCTCCTCACTTCACTTGATGTTTCATTTTGGTTAGAAAAGATTATGATAGTATTCGGGGTGTATGGAATTTTACAGTTCATTTCATTCCATCACCCAATTCCACGGCAACTTCATTAACCGATCGTCCACGGATTTGGACGAAGTGAGACAAAGTCATCTACTCATTCTCTACATCATTCTTGGTCGTCTCTTTTAGCAAACTTGACGATCGAGTTGCCACGAGTCAGAGGCGGGAGCCCGTTTAAAGAACCGATCATGTGGTGCCACCTCGACGAGGATAACGGAGATCGACGAGATCGGAGCAGCCGCAACGGAGCGTGGGATGATGGTTGAAGAACGAAGGACTCGGATCGTTCGGTACAATCTTTCTACACTATTTACAGTTTGTTAGTTTAGCAATAATGGCAGATCCGGGTTAAAGTATACGATAGCGCCAGTTTAAAAGTTTTGTTCCGCATTTTGGCGTTTGTAGACTGCCGGGGCGCTAGCGTAGACTTACACACCCTTCCTGCCTTGTTCGTTCCCTGCACCTTCTTGACCCCACCCTTCGGTTTGGTGGCTTTCATCTTCTTCTTCCCTTTAGCTTTCGCTTTAGATTTAGAAGAGGATGATTGTCCAACATACAGAACGGGGGTCTTCTCCTGCTTCAAGGAGGTCTCTGCTACCCTCAATATGTTGAGGAGCTTTGGAAGATCAGCTTCCATTTCGTGCATGTTGAAGCTTAGCACGAACTGAGAGAAGGTGTGGGGAAAGGACTGCAAAATCAAGTCGATATACAAATCGTTCTCTAGCATGCATCCAAGGTTTGCGAGTTCCTCTATGAGGCTGATCATTTTCAGGAAGTGCTCTCCTACAGGTGATCCTGGAGCTAACCTCATCTTGAAGAGTTTCCTTGAGATCTCGTACCTCACGATACGGGAGTGCTCCCCATACAATTCCTTGCAATGGAGAAAGATGGATATAATATCCATACTCTCGTGCTGTTTCTGGAGTTCATTGTTCATGGACGCCAGCACGATACACTTAGCTCTCTCACAGTCTAGATCCCAGGTTTTGCGAACTTCCTTGTCCACAACTGAGGAATCTGGTCCTGGGATAAGGGGAGGAACAGCGGTGGTAACATATGCTACTTTGTCATAAGTCAGTGCAATGTTGACGTTCATTAGCCAATCTTTATAGTTCTGCCCGGTCAGTATATTTTTTTCAAGTAATCGTTTTAGTCCTGTCATGGTAGCTGCCAGAGAGAGAAAAGAAAACACTCAGCATATGCTCTTGCAAGTTTAGATTGGTTATCAATTTATCTAAACATGATGGCTCCCACTGTTCCCTCAAATCCTTCTTCAAAACCTAAAAGAAGAACTAGTCAGGATTTAATCACACGTCACAATACTTGCTTAACCTTTCAGCTAGGCCGGTGTTGGTACTTCGGGGGAGGTTTTCCAATGCTTTCGCGAAGTTCCTTAATTAAATAACCTCTTTTCCCTGGAGGCGTAGCCCCTCTAACACCTTTCTGGACACCTACTTGGTTTATAGCATTGATTGTTAAGTGAGAAAGTTTCCCGAGAGTAATCCTACTCATTAGTGGGATCGGGATCTAACTATCATTGCATGATGCACTAGATGGAAGCCACTCTAGTCACCACACTCCAGAAGGTATGCTAAATCTGCAAGTTTCCTTTATGTTTGAAACTCCCGATGTGATTTTTACCCCAAGCTCTTATGACCTTGACGTAGGCCAACAAATCATAAGACGCAAGTCAAGTTCTACCCGTCGTTGTCCTGATTAATTTAGGTACATCGTACATGCCCTTGACGTAGGCCAACAAGGCTGTACGTCTGTCCTATACTAATGCATCTATCTATGCAACAAATAAGCAAACACGCTGCTACCATACACTATGCCTTGACGTAGGCCAACAAGCATAGCATGAATACGATGTGCTGTCTATTTGAAACGACGGAGGGTTACGGCTGGTTTTTGGCAAAAAACCGTTAACGTAGTGAACTTGATATGATCGAAGGAACCATGATAGCCTTTATTAAAAGGAGTGGTTTAAGCTCCATATTTAAAATTTGATTTTTGAAGAAAACCGAGTAGTTTTGAAATTGTTCCAACGATTTAGTTTAGGTTTTATTTTTCTTTGCATTAAAAAATAATGCGTCCCATCATTAACCTATCATTACAGATAACAACGAAAATACAACGTCCTCTTATGCCATCCGCATTCGCCACGGGGTCCCGTCATCACCCTTTAGGTTACTTAACTAACGGAAGAGCGGGGGCTGGGCTAGTGCGGGTGTAAAACATAAGTGACATCTAAATAGCTATCATATATAGATATTATACATTCGTCAGACGCAATAATAGGTATTCCAGATCACAGATGAACTTTATTGGATATACAAGCAATCCGCGTTTCTTTTGAGCCTGCAACGAAAGACGGATTACACAGTTGTGATGAACAGCCATTACCCTACCCCAGACCCCTACGGGTACGGCAAACTACCCGCCAAGTGCCCGAAGTGAAGCGGTCTCCCTCAACGACGTGAGTAGGCCACTAAACACTTCGAAATACCCGGTAGTTTGTGCACCCCACCTTGGGTCTATCCTAGGAGCAAAAACAGTAAAAAGAAATAATACAACGGTGGCTACAACCGCAACCTGGATGTGCCCCGCAAAAATAATATTACAACTTATTACAATTACATCGAATGAATTAATACAATAACCCATCACAAAAGCCCGGCTAATCATCACAACAAACCAATACAGTTCATAATCACAAACAGTTAAAACATTACAGATATGTGCAACCCCCTGCCAACCGACATACTAGCAGTTAGGGGCGGTTTACGAACACATAATACAGTTCACAGATATAATCAAACTAGCAAATATCGTATAATTTTGATCGATCAAACACATTAGATTCTACTCCAAAACTTGTCTGTAAATCTGAAACTTGAGCAGAAAATAAATCATTCCAGAAAAGACAAAACATCACAGAAGATTCACAGGGAAAAACTGGACTGAATCGACTCCAACTCGGCCGCGGATCCGCGGCGGATCGGTGGGATCGGCCCGGTTCCGCGGATCAGGGGCCGATTCAGGAGCCCATTTTTTTCCAGTGTTCTTATAATTTCATGTAGGTTATTCTGGAGGTACCTGAAAAATTTTTATGCCTCATTTTAAAATCAACAGAAACTATCTGATATCCGTGTATTTTCCGGTTCGTTTTGCGTTCGAAATTCATACGACTTTGCAAGTGAGTTAATTATTGTTTAGTGAGGCTCTGATACCACTGTAAGTCGATGTGCAACACCCCACGAGTTGCGGGGAGGCGGAAATTTGAAAAACGATCTTGTTCTTTAAGCATACATCGACTAACCGAAGATCTTTGCTAAACGATAATTAACAACAACCATAGAAGTTCTTAGCTACTATGTAAAGAGATTATACCTAGTGAATCGTGTCCTTCATCTTTTCGATCTCTACGTCCTCCTCGGCCTCCTCTAAGTGATAGATGATCCACCCGAGAACCCTAATCCAAGCTTCACCTCCAAACTTGAGGTAACTAAGTTTCTCTAGTTGCTAATCAAAGGAACTTAGATCATATAGAGTTAGGTTATGGAGTGTTTAGTCTATTCTAATCCTTGATCTCAACTCATGAGAGGTGGGATTAGAGTTTGAAGAGAGAGTGAGCTTGAAGAGAGAGTGAGCTTGAGGAGAGAGAAGGTGAAGAAGATAATGATAATGATATTGTTTCTCATTTGAATATATGAAGCATAATGAATAAATGTGATTATTCATCATGCTACATTAATTCATTATGAGTGATTCACTATGTGAGTCATTAAGCATTTAATAATGCATTAATGACATAATGAATCACACAAAATGAGTCACAATATCATTTAATGATAATGTCACCTAAACCCTCAAGACACCATGCTTCTAGAAGCTTCCCGTATAATTACAAGAACGCCCCTCCCATTCGTGAAAACATGGAAAAACTTAAGACTGTATAAATCCAATAACCCGATACTAGAATCTGGCTTAAACCAAAGCACTCTTTGAATCTGGCTTAAACCAAACCAAAGCACTCTAGTAAAAACCAAAGCTTCACGTATTCGTCCGAACCCTTGTCGTAAAACCGTACGACCTCTATATCGTTTCGCCTGGAGTTGGGAAATCTCTGTGTGGGACTCTAAAGACTCGACTACTACGCTGGCAGTGGGTTTAACCACAGACCACAAGCGGCACTAGCTGTACGTAACGGTCCCTAGGTAGATGTTGATAAGAAGGCCGATGAGGAAACCCATCCGAACTCCTACTGAGCCTGTCCGTGACAATATCCGCGCAGTTCGGTCTGTTCGTCTATGAGTATCGCATGTATGGTCTAGGGGGGTGAACGTCAGACCCCTAATAACCGTACAAGTCGTGCCGGCATGGCTCAAGACCATCCGAGAATCTACTTATCAGTCCATCCGTAATTCTCAATCAGCCCTGGCCAGGGACTTATGGTAATGACCAACCGATCACTGTGCGATATCAACTCTCTATACCGGGAGAGACAAATCCCTAACAGTCGCTCACTGCCTCCACGTGGCTCGGGACTGTGCCCAACTAAAACCTGCTTGCACGACTCCTTTGAATCGTGGTAGGGTAGTTATCAAAGCACAGTGGGAACTCACACGAGACAAATGATGACCTTAAGTCAACGGACTATCTGCACACATGTCACCTGAGAACTGCTATCTGACGTTAGGTATAAATACCATCCAGTCAGTTCTCGGCGAGTCCTGTCCGGTGTACTCACACCCAGTGAGCATCTGTATACAATCTTAGGTGTACATCACCAATGGCTACGGGACCAATCCATCGCCCCTCGTCAGGGTCTGGATATGTATACACTAGTCTACTCTGGAGTATCGATGCCCAGTCTCGATACTCCTGCGACCAGGGACATCTAAGGATGTGCCTATTGACTATCCAGCTCCCACAAGTATGACTGCCATCACAACGCCGGTAGTCAGGAAAACACCCTATGGGCTTTATCAACATGTTTATAAATACAAAGTAAAATATATCACACGTTAAGATAAAGTCAAACCAAATAGCGTACTATCATATTAAGAAAGATTGTCATATACATACATATCCTTAGCATCCTATACACTGAAGGCCTCTAGGGCATATATATCCAACAGTAGTAATACGGGGTGTTCTGGAGAAAAGGGTAAAAGTAGGAGTGGCAATGAGGTATGCAACTCAGACAATCCAAAAGCCAGTGTTTTAAGAAGGTTCGGTTATACCTGGTCACTGAGTCATAGTATAGGGTCGGGCCATGGTCGCTGCCAAAGAGAGAGAGAAAAGAAACACTCAGCGTGCACTCTAACCTAGATCAGAATGGTTATCAATTTATCTAATCAGGAAACCTCCAACTGTAATCTCAAATTCTCCTCCAAACCTGAAAGAAGAATTAGTCGGGATCACCCGAGGAGTAAACCAACTCATCAGTAGGAATCGGGATCCAACTATCATTGCATGATAACGTGATGGAATCCACTCACGTTATCACACTCCAGAAGGCATGTGCATATCTGGCAAGTTTCAGTTTCTTTAGAAACTCCCGATGTGATTTGTACCCCATGCTCTTATGACCTTGACTTTGGCCAACAAATCATAAGTCACATGTCAAGTTCTACACGTCATTATCCAGGTTAATTTGAACCACCCGTACCTACCCTGGACTTTGGCCAACAAAGCAGTACGACTGTCCCAAACCAACGCATCTATCTATGCAACAGAAAAGTAACAAATAGCTACCATACACTATGCCTTGACTTTGGCCAACAAACATAGCATGAATACTAAGTGCTAGCCATCTGAAATGACAGAAGGCTACGGATGGCTTTTGGCGAAAAACCTTTAACGTAATGAACTCGATATCGTTGAAGGAACCGGATAGCTTTTTATAAAAATATAGTGGCGAAAACCTTTGCTAAAGAGGTCACTCCCGGTGAAGGGATCTCGGCTCGTTCCCCCTAGAATGAGGTGCAGGATATTCCAACTGAATACCACGATGCAAAGCAAAAAGTAATCGGCTATAGTGAAATTATTACCCTGACGCAAACTTCTGTCCAAGGGGTCACTCCCGGTGAAGGGATCTCGGCCCTTGCCTCATCGACTGAGGTGCTGGATATTCATAACCGAATACCACTGTGGAAAACAAAAGAAAACGTCCTTTCAATAACAGCCTTTTTTGAAAAATTGTTCCAACAACATCAAACAGGTTTGTTTAGCTTGCATTGATCCGAATCAATGCAGTCCCATCAATTAATCACACCAATAAAGAACAAAAATATGATATACGTATATGCCATCCGCATTCGCCCCTGGTTCCCGTCATCACCCGTTAGGTTACTTAACTAACGACAGAGCGGGGACTGGACTAGTGCGGGTGTAAAATATATACAACATCTACTAGTATATATATCAATATATAATAATCGCTCAAGGCGTGATAAATGCAACATCACAGAAATGTAATAAGCATCACAGAACAATACAGATAATCTGGGATCCCCGGGTTTCCTTTGAGCCGCAACTGAAACCCGATGTTACCTGGTTGTGTGGATAGCCTGTGCAATGAGATCCTAGACCCCTACGGGCGTGGCAAGTTACCCGCCAGAACCTGAAGCGAGGCAGCCCCCATCAACAAAGTGAATGGACCACCCAACACTTCATGGAATCCGGTAACTTGTGCACCCCTCCTTTGGTCAACCTATACCCCTACGAGTGCGGCGAATAGCCCGCTAATTCTAGAGTAAAGTCCCCTCCGTCTCAAAGCCATGAGATGCGGGCTCGTTGCCCTCTAGAACCCGGCTATCCGTGAACCGCACCGCGGGGTAATCTTAGTACATAAAGGAAAATATATACAACGGGTACATCGACCTCAGCCCGGTCGTGCCCCAAAAGAATAATATACAAACAGGCAGTGATGGCAGTCCACATGTCGGGCGCTCGTCCCGCAATATCAAATGTACAAATACAACCAAACTGTACTACCATTGCATCCAGGCTATCCACCATGACAAATTCGCAACATCACAGCACAACACAGAACATCAACGTGAATGTCACGTTCGCAAATCCGTCTAAAAGAGCTATAGCAATTAGACAAGATTTACCGATGACATGACATTCACGGTCACAGATATAAAGTAAGCACTGTGAACTAACATATTTAAAATTTTCGATCGACAAAATTTCCCGAAGTGTGCCCAGGCACAACTACTGCACTCAAAATAATCTGGGCCAAAATTAAACATTCCAGAAACCCCAAATTCCAAGTTAAAAACCACTGTAGAAAATTTGGTGCAGTGTTGCTACAGTACTGCGGCGGAACCGCGGCCAAAACGTGGGTACGGCCGCGGTTCCGCGGCGCTACAGTGATATCTGCCTATAAAATTTCTGCAGTGTTCTTAGAAAAGCCTGCCTGATTTTCTGACGTACTGAAAATAATTTTTCGACGACAAAAAAAATTCGACAAAAACTGCAAAATTAGAATCGCGGTTTTGGAAATTTCGTTCGATCGATATTTTAAATACGTTAGAGCGAGCTAGTAAAGGTTAATGGCGTGGCTCTGATACCGTGTAAGTCTACGGTAGCGCCCCGGCAGTCTGTCCGAGGCCAAAATGCGAAAACGAAAACTTTTTCATAAACTTGAAACTGGTGCTATCGTACACTATAAAACCCGGATCGAACTATTAACCAACAACTAGAAAACAAGAGAAGGGTTGGAAAGGCTATACCGTTCGATCCGTGTCCTTCGGTCTTTAGCCACCATCCCTAGCTCCTTGCGGCATCTCCGATCTTGGGTCTCCTCATCGGAAAGGGCACCACATCTTCGAGTCTTTTTACGGGCTCCCGCTTCGTCCGAAGCAACTCGGGCACGAAGTTCACTAGCCGACGTGTCCAAGGCGATGTAGAGAATGTGTGTGATCACTTTGTCTCAAGCATCCATTGATTCTCAACACATAAGAGTGTATGGATGGAGGTTAGAGATGAAGCCATCAATGGAAATGGTGAGCTAGAGGAAGAAGAAGAAGAAGAGGTTCTTTTTCGTTTTGTGTTGTGTGTTGAAATGAGAGTGTGAATGAAATAATACAAGAGCAAACCCTTACCATGGCTGCCCTTCTCTCTCTTCCTCTCATTTCAACACTCAAATCCATCACATAATATGACACATGCACAAAGAAAGTGACCATGAGTCACTACTTGTACATGTGTCACAATTAATGCTCTTAATCATGATTTCTAGCTCATAATTTCCATTTGTAAACATTAACCCAAAATTTTACAACAACAAAAAGATACGGCAACATCTAATGTAAACTCGTGACGGATCACAAGGATACCCCTCACCTGTATATACATACCTACATCCGCATTCCGACTGAATGCGATTGCGATGAGACTAAAGTAATCCAATAAATCTAATACTAGGATCCGGCTTAAAACAAAGCCCACTAGTATGATCCGCCCGATCATGATCTGTGCACTACTGCACGTATATGATCGGACCCTGCCATATATCATACGGCCTCTACAACGTTTCGCCCGAAACTTGAGAAACTGTCTGTGGGGGACTCTAAAGACTCGTTAATACTTTGGCTGTGGATTTAACCACTAGCACGTCAGAGGTACCAGCCGTACGTAACGGGCTACCAGGTATGGACCAAAAGGGGGGTCGATCAGCGAACTCATCCTAACACCCTACTGAGCCTGTCAGTGACAATATCCGTACAGTCTGGTCCGTTCGTCTATGAGCATCGCATGTCGGGCCTAGGGGGTTGGTAAAAGTCAGACCCCCAAAAGCGGTACAAGTCGTGTCGGAGTGTAGCCCAGAACACCCTGTGATACTACTGTAATACCTACCAGTAAATCTCCTGCCTTGGCCAAGGACTTCGTGTAATGGATCTCCTAGGCACAGCGCGATCTCACCCCCAATACCGGGAGAGACGAAACCCCTGCCGATCCGCTCACTGCCTCCATGTGGCTCGGGACTGTACCTAACTATAACCTGTTTGCACAACTCCTTTGAGCCATGGTAGGGTAGTAATCAAAGCACAGTGGCAACTCACACGAGACAAATGACGATCTCAGGTCGATGAACTAACCTGTACACAAGTCACCAGGGAACTTCTATCTGACGTCAGGTATAATACCAGCTAGCATGTTCCCGGCAAGTCCTGTCCAGTGTACTCATAACCCAATGAGCACCTGTATACATCTTAGGTGATCCAACTGACACCAATGGATTGTAAGACCGGCCACCGCCCCTCGTCGGGGTCTCGACTGTATACACTGGTCTACTGATGGAGTATCGATGCCCAGTCTCGAAACTCCTACGACTAGGGACCACTTTAAGAATGTGCTTATAGACCACTCAACTCTTATGTATATGATCGCCATCATACTGCTGGTGGTCAAGCAAGAATCCTAAGGGCTCTATCAGCGTGTAATAGTGATCTGTAATATCACCTAAAGCTGTACACGATGATAAAGATAAACCAGATAGCATACTATCATCTTGAGTAAGACTGTCCTGTGATCCAATAATTGACTATGAGGGCACTATATCCAACAATTTAATTGACTACTGTGATTATGATGGAGATCATACTAGTGGGACGTCTGTAGTTTATAAGCATATCCTGAAATGTCCCTAGTCGTAGGTGTATCGAGATGGGGCATCGATATACCAGAGTTGACTAGCGTATATGATACTAGACCTATATGATGGGCGATGGATGTTCCCACATCCATTGATGTTTGACATCGAGACCATATGCGGGTGCTCAGTGGAGACTGGGTACACTGGACGGACTCGACGAGAACTCCTATATGGTATTATATCTATCGTTGGATAGCAGTTCTCAGGTGACACTGGTATATGTTAGTCTGTAGACCCGAGATCGTCATAGAGTCTTGTGTGTTCTCCCACTGTGCTTTGATTGCCACCCTTCCATGGCTCTACCGAGTCGTGCAAACAGGTGGCTTTTGGGTACAGTCCCAAGACACACGAAGATGATGAGCGATAGGAGGGGTTTCGTCTCTCCCGGTATTGGGAGTTGATGTTGTGCTGTGCTCGATTAGCTATATCAGTAAGTTTCTGGTCAGGGCTGTTGAGATTTACTGATAAGTGTTATCAGTAGTTTCTCGATCTGGTATAGACCATTCTTCGGCACGACTTATTGAGTTATTGGGGTTGACGTTACCATCCCTAGACTCGATATGCAGCATATCTGATGAAGAGACCGGACTGTACGGTAGTGTTGCCGGTTGGCTCAACGGGAGTTGTGACAGGTTCGCTTGTTTTCTTCTGATCGCTCAATACTCGGGTGGCCGTTACGTTTAGCTGACCTCTAACTGCTTGGGGTGCTTGATATGATCACCACCCACTGCCGCCGTATTGACAAGTCTTAGAGTCCCACAATAGAGTTACCTAGTCCAGGAAAAACAATGTGGTGTGCATATGAGATATGCGCGGGGACCCGAGTAAGTCGTCACTTTTTTAAGGTTGTAAAATGGTACGCTTCCCGCAACAAGAAGAGGAGTTTTGTCGCTTCGCTCTCTATAGGCCTCAACCGCTTACTTAAAGTATAGATTGCGGACTTTTGGAAGAAAACTGAACGGATAGGATAGGATAGATTTCAACAACAGAGAACTTTCTCTAATACAATGCCGCATTCTCAGAAGATTGAGGAACAAGAGATGACTTTCTGAATATGAATCATTTGCAGGATGGCCTCTTCAAAGGCCGGCGGGGCTGGGATGGCATTAGCTTTCATTTCATTACCTTTTGCCCTTACATAAATAGCTCTTTTACCTCCTCTACTTTTTTAGATGAACCATCAACATAGAGTGGGAAAAGGGTTGGTTCGGCCGCTTCTTCTGGCTGAGGCATTGTTTCCTCCTTTTCTTTAGTGGTGGTGCATTTCACTAAGGAGTCTGCTGAGACTTCTGGCATTTTCCCATCAAAGAGCTTAATCAAGAGGTTATATCTTAATAGCATCCGCAGAAGAAGCAGCAAAGCCATCTGACTACTTCATGATCAACCAACTGGAACACTGCAGGAGTGGATTCAGGGGGCCTTAAGTTAATAATAGAATTGCGTCTCTTTAAATGCGCGTATGTGATACCGTATATTAATCGGGCGGTTTGCTATTGGTCGGGTCATATGAGATATGACCGGTTTGCTAAATCAAGTGTTGATTTAACATTGACCATTAGAATTTTCACTTTAGACCCTTTTGTCTTTTGTTGTATGCATGCATGTATGCACATGTTTACATAGATGCAAATATGGATGTGCATGCACACATACATGCATAAACATTTCTATCATGTTTGTTGATACGTTGGATGGTGGCAATATAAGACTCACATCATAATAAATATGTTGATATTTATTTTTGGATTAATGGAAATGGATAATCACTCATGGTTGATTATTTTATTCTTACACTAAACCTTTAGTTAACCATGGGTTACTTTTTCATGGCCATTCTTGCACCAAAAGAAATATCTCGATAATTATTAACTAGGGTTAAAGATGAGAAGAAGAAAATATATGTATTTTTATTCTCATTTTTATACTTAAGCTTATCATTATCTTAAACTCTTTCATTTGCCATCTTCTTCTTCCTCACTCTCTTGCTCTCTAGGTTTTGATAGTGAACAAAAGAGTGATCAAGTTAGGGTTTTGAAGTGAGAAAACAAACCACATCATCATTCTATACTACTCTTACCCACTAGTTTAGAGTGTTAGCTTCAACATCATCATCTTGATCAAGTGGAGCTTTGAGCTTAGACAAAGAGGACTCCGGGTGGATCGTCGTGGACTTGGAGGACCGCAAGAAAGCTTCTTCCAACACTTAAGTAACCAAGGAGACTAGCGAAGGGAGCTACAAAGGTTGTATTCTCTAAACCTAGCACTCAACTACTTATGGATTGTGTTAAAGATTAGTGTTACACTAACTTTTCTAGTTTGATCCTTAGGATAGTTTCTTTAGCACCCTATAATTTTTAATATGGCATGTGTGATGCTACCAAACCCTAGTAGTGGTGCTAAGGAAATCCCTTCAGGTTGTCTCCGCCGTTGGGTTTGAGTTGCTCCCGTTTGGGATGCTTTATTTTTATTCTATGTTGTACTCGTTTTCGGGGCTAGTTTTTACAAAGGAGGTGCTGCCGAAATTTTCAAGAAAGAAAACTAAAGTTAAAGATTTTACTTGAGATTTTTCAAATGTTTTAAACTATGTTTTTCCTCCGCTTATCCAGTTTTTGGTGGTTTAGATTTCTAGGTTTCGGCTTACTTAAGTTGCGTACGCCTGTAGACGTTACGTAGTTTAAGTGCCGGTTACGGGCTAAATTTTTAGGTCGTGACAAGGTAGGTTATGTAAGTCTACGATAGCGCCCCGGCCGTCGATCCGAGACCAAATTGCGGAAACAAAAACTTTTATGAAAATTGAAATCGGCGGTAACGTATACTTTCTCCCGGATCAAACCATTAACCTATAACTAGCAATCTAGAAGAGGTTAGAAAGGCTATACCGATCGATCCATGTCCTTCGGTCTTTAGCCACCATCCCAAGCTCCTCGCGGCATCTCCGATCTCCGGTCTCCTCGTCGGAAGGGCACCACTTCAAGAAGCCTTTTTACGGGCTCCCGCCTCTGAACCGAGGCAACTCGGACACGAAGTTTGCTAGCCGACGTGTCCAAGATTGCTGTAGAATATACGTAGAACACTTTGTCTCAAGGGTTAATCGAAGTTGCCTTTAGGGTGGAGAAGGAGAAGTGAGCTTTTGGAATGGCAAAGGAATTTTGTGCAAGATGAAATGAATCAATTCTTCACACTCACAAGAATGAGGGGCTACCCAAATTATGCACTGCCATGGCTATCAAAAAAAATGGTGGTGGTGAGTGTAGGAGCAAATAAGAGGTGACTATAAGCACAAGAAAACCTCACTTCAAATATCCAAGTCAATCCAATCAAAATTAATGCAAACATTGAACCAAGCACATCTAGAACCCTCATGAAACATCCACATGCTGCTGGAGCCCCGGCAGCCACAGAAAAGCCCTTCCATTTATAAATCCCCACTTTACAAATAAGCCCCCTTTCAATGCAAAAATCAGCCAAGAAAAGATAGAAAGAAAAATGGCCGAAACGGAATGCAAACTGGCAACTTCAAAAAGCGATCCCGTAACAAAATAACAGGATAACCCCGCAACTATATATACATACCTGGATTTGTATTTCGACCGAATACAAATGCAATGAGACAAAATTTACACAGTATAATACTAGGATCCGGCTTAAACCAAAGCCCGCTAGTATTATCCGTCCGAACCATGACACGTGCAAAAGTGCACGCGCATGTTCGAACCCTGCCATAAATCCATACGGCCTCTACAACGTTTCGTCCGAAACTTGAGAAACTGTCTGTGGGGGACTCTAAAGACTCGTCAATATTTTGGCTGTGGATTTAACCACTAGCATGTCAGTGGTACTAGCTGTACATAACGGGCTACCAGGTATTGATCAAAAGGGAAGTCAATGAGCGAACTCATCCTGACACCCTATTGAGCCTGTCAGTGACAATATCCGTACAGTCCGGTCCGTTCATCTATGAGTATCGCATGTCGGGCCTAGGGGGTTGGTAAAAGTCAGACCCCCAAAAGTGGTACAAGTCGTGTCGGAGTGTAGCCCAGAACACCCTGAGATACTACTGGAATACCTACCAGTAAATCTCCTGCGTTGGCCAAGGACTTCATGTAATGGGTCTCCTAGACACGGCGCGATCTTACCCCCAATACCGGGAGAGACGAAACCCCTGCCGATCCGCTCACTGCCTCCATGTGGCTCATGACTGTACCTAACTAAAACCTGTTTGCACGACTCCTTTAAGCCATGGTTGGGTTGTAATCAAAGCATAGTGGGAACTCAAACGAGACAAATGACGATCTCAGGTCGATAAACTAACCTGTACACATGTCACCAGGGAACTGCTATCTGACGCTAGGTATAAAACCAACTTGCATTTTCCCGGCGAGTCCTGTCCGGTGTACTCATAACCCAATGAGCACCTGTATACGTCTTTGGTGAACCAACTGACACCAATGGCTTGTTAGACCAGCCACCGCCCCTCGTCGGGGTCTCGATCCGTATACACTAGTCTACTCTGGAGTATCGATGCCCTGTCTCGAAACTCTCTCGACTAGGAACCTTTTAAGGATGTGCTTATAGACCCCAGCTCCCACGTATATGATCACCATCATACTGCTGGCCGTCAAGCAAGAATCCTAAGGGCTCTCAACGTGTAATAGTAATCTGTTGTTGGATATATGTATGTCCTAGAGGCCATTATGTGATAGTGGATGTATCTATACATGTATATATATATTCAGTATGCATTCTTGCTCGACATGATAGTATGCTATCTGGTTCTTCTTTATCTGACATGTTGATTTGATCATGCTTTTATTCATTCATACATGCTGATAAAGCCCTGAGGATATCGGCTTGACTACAGTGATTATGATAGAGATCATACTAGTGGGACATCTGTAGTTTATAAGCATATCCTAAAATGTCCCTAGTCGGAGGTGTATCGAAACGGGGCATCGATATACCAGAGTAGACTAGCGTATATGATACTAGACCCATGTGATGGGCGATGGATGTTCCCACATTCATCGATGTTTGACATCAAGATCATATACGGGTGCTCAGTGGTGACTGGGTACACTGGACGGACTCACCGAGAACTCTTATATGGAATTATATCTATTGTTGGATAGCAGTTCTCAGGTGACACTGGTACAGGTTAGTCTGTAGACCCGAGATCGTCATAGAGTCTTGTGTATTCTCCCACTGTATTTTGATTGCCACCCTACCACGGCTCTACCGAGTCATGCAAACAGGTGGCCGTTGGGTACAGTCCCGAGACACACGAAGGCGATGAGCGATAGGAGGGGTTTCGTCTCTCCCGATATTGGGAGTTGATGCTGTGCTGTGCCCCACTGGTTATATCAGCAAGTCCCTGGCCAGGGCTGCTGAGAATTGCTGATAAGTGTTATCAGTAGTTTCTCGATCTGTTATAACCATTCACCGGCACGACTTATTGAGTTATTGGGGTCGACGTGACCATCCCTAGGCTCGATATGCAGTATATCTGATGAAGAGACCGGACTGTACGGTAGTGTTGCCGGTTGGCTCGACGGGAGTTGTAGCAGGTTCGCTTGTTTTCTTCTGATCGCTCAATACCCGGGTGGCCGTTACATTTACCTGACCGCTTGCAGTTTGGGCGTACTTGATATGATCATTACCCTCTGCCGGCGTATTGACGAGTCTTAGAGTCCCACACAGGAGTTACCTAGTCCAGGCGAAACGTTGTGGTGCGCGTATGCGATATGCGCATGGACCCGATTAAATTGCGCGTATAGGATACCGAACATTGATCGGGCGGCTTGCTTTTGGTGGGGTCATATGTGATATGGCCGGATTGATAAATCAAGTGTTGATTTATCATTTAACCATTAGTTTTCTCACTTAAACCCTTTCTTGTATTTGATGGATGTATGCATGCATGCATGTGTTTCTTTCTTTCATTCTAGTTTCATGCACATGTGGATGTGCATACATGCATACAAACATACACCCATCTATCATGGTTGTTAGCACATGGAAATGGTGGAAATATAAGACTCACACCATAGATTAAATGATGGATTTTTATTTGATTTTGTGTTTAAAACAAAATTGAAAAGAAGAGGATAATCTTCACTAGCTTCTACATTCTTCTTCTAACTTAACCTAGCTCACTGTCACGACCCGAGAATTCGACTCGTGACCGGCACTCAACCACGCAACGTCTACAGGCGCAACGCGGCTAAGTAAGCCGAACCCAGAAATCAAAACCAATAAATATAGAGTGATTAAAACATTTTGTAAAAACAATAGTAAATGTCTGAAAAACTTCCATTTATTTAGTAGAAATCCCTTTTAAGTTCAAGAGTTATGAGTTTTATAATTTTGGTAACATTTCCTTTTTTAAAACCTTAGCCCCGAAAGTCGGGTAAAAGCAAGGTGTAGCAGAAATAACAAGTAAACTGAATGAAGCATCACAATGAGATATACGACGCCGTAGCGAAGAATACACAGTAAAGCAAGGACAATATCATAAAAGCTAAGACTGCAAAAGTAAAGTAACGTCGGCTCACATGCGAGCTCGACACCAGAATATAAAATCATACATATCGTCCTCATAACTGTCTCTAAGTCAATACAGAAGGTAGATGGAGAGTACTAGATACATCAATATACAACTGAAAGATAACAGATACCGTACAAAACCCACCTAGCAGCAAAAGACTATCTCTGCTCAAAAAGGGGTATCTGTGCCAAAAGATGCGATAACAGCCAGCCGTGACTACTCCCAAGGGCAACCTGCAAACACTGTGGCACAACGGGGGTGAGTTGCCAACTCGTGAATAGAGATAACATATAAAGGTGATCGCAAGCATGCACATATAGCGTGGCTCTACTAATGCCAGCAGATGATATCAATGCATGTCAACAGTGGATACAATAGTAATGCATGTACTCTAACAGGTAAATGCCACAGGATGAGATGTATAGTAATCAATACTGAGTATGGGATAAATAATATCTACATGGACCATGTCAACATGGAAAACAATGATCGGTGCCTCAAACTGCACCCAAATCCCACATATACTCAGGCGCCGGCACACCCATCGGCCCTCAAATCCTGTATATCTCGGAGGAATCACGAGTGCCCAACATCGGCACCCAAAACATCATAAAATACTCGTGTCCAGCATCGACACGTAAATCCTCGAATATCGGGCGCCGTCAATCCGGACCGGCCCCACGGGTCTGTCTGCGGTATCGGCCCTCGGCCCCGGCAGCACGGATCATCCCGCATCCATCACTCGACTCTGGTCAGTATCCTCCGGACAACTGCCAGGTCCAACCAATCACCGGTAGGTACTCGCCCGCCTCCAGGCTCAATCGGAAAATCCCATCGATCATCTCGCCGAGGGGAACCATACCGGGCCCACCACGAACCCGCAAACGGAACATCCACTCCTCGAATCGGGTTTCAAGCACACGTCTCAGCACCGAGAAAACGCGTGGTGGACACACCAAAATATCATATCACGAGGTACCGGGTTTTCAAAATAGCATATCTTTTCCTTAAATAATTCCACGGTCCTCAAAACAGAAATCACATGAAAATCCAATACCAATAGTAAAATCCAATGCGAGGTACAATATACATCAATCCATGGTATGGGTATAAGGGGAAAACCGCTTTTTAAAGTAGTTTCATTTCCGGTTTTAAAAGATGTCATGCGGCTTCCAATATACATGAAGGTCATATCAAATCACATATGAGGCGAACTATAGCAATATAATCATGGCAGCTCTATAGTGAGTGTGGCATGGCAATTACTAACGATGTGTGTGTAGCATGTAAATAGTGCCCGTGCAACATAAACCGTTAGTAATAATGCGGTGTTCTATCAGTTCTAAGCAATATATATATCAACACAGCAGAGAATGCAATATGCGATGACAGTCTAAGGGGTGCATGCAACATTTAGTAAATAAGTCCTATCAGCCCTGACGCATAACGCCATGCGGGCGATATCCCCGTAGATGTGAAATCTACTCACCGTGTCTCGCGCTAAGTGTATCCAACCACTTGCTTGCCCTTCTTCGCAGCGTCCGTCTCACTGGCCTGCGAACCTAGAATCACACACACATATCACATATAAGCTCAAGTCACAAAACGCGACATTATAATCCAACAAGAAACCCGTGTCGCAAACCAATCGCGCGTGTGCGCGATACGCTAAAACGTGTAATCACGCGCCACGAAACTACCCCGACGCGCCGCGATACGCAGAACCCAAACCTACTCACGTATCACGCGTGTCGCGAAGGTTTAGAAAAACGGCAAAACAGGTAACTGGTCCCAGATTTTCCTACAGAATTGATCTAACAAAAATATATATATCAAAGGGCCCTACACACAAAAATACACCTACAGAACCCAAAAAACACCAAAACACCTCCTGTCTGGCCGCAATTTGCGGCCAGAATGGCGGTTATGGCGGCCGGAGTGGGGAGTCAGGGGGTCGGGTTTCACCTATGGTATCAGCTCCTCTCCACCATGCTACAGTATCCTCAAAATCATTCTGCACTCACCGAGTCAATAGCAGTTCCAGAAAACTCACATTTTGCCCAAATACGACATTTGCATCAAATATGAAATCTGGTGGTATTTTAGTGTAATAGGGGTTGGACTAGGTTTACATGGTCACAACAAACCTCAAGCATCCTACTGGAACTAATCTACACCTCATTAGCACAAAGTTCACACTAAACACCCCATATCGCACTAAAACACACAAAAATCCTTTAACCGATGCAAAACTACACTAACTAGGCAAACTAGGGAAGCAAGATAAGAATTATACCTCACTCTCGACCCTAGGGAGCTGCAGGAAGGAGAAGAAGTGAAGGGGAGGGGCTGCACATGGTGCTGGAGCTGCTGCTGCTCACTGTGCTGCTGTTGCTGTTGCTGTGTGCCTGCTGCTGCTGTTGCTTCTTCTCTTGCTGCTGCTGTTGCTTCTTCTCTTGCTGCTGCTGTTGCTTCTTCTCTTGTTGCTGCTGCTGGGGGTTCTGCTGAGGTAAGTGGGTGTGTTGTGTGAGTGTGTTGGTGTGTTGTGAGAGTGTGAGAGAAAAACACAAAAAAGAAATGAGAGCCACCACAATCATTCACACAAAAGTCACCCCTCTCTCTCTCTCACCTCATTAATGGCAAGCATGGCTTGAGCCATGATGCCCTCTCTCTCTCTCCTTCTCACAAGTCAACACCCTCACCATTCAAATTAAAGTAATCTTTTAATTTAACTAATTAATTAAACTTGCTTATAACCCAAAAGAATTAATCCTACAATTAACCCACCATGGTTAATAATTATGGTATTTACTTGATTTAAAAACCCTAGTTTACATGCACATGTGTGTGTAAGCCTAGGAAAATTTTGGAAAAATATTTATTAAATTAGGAAAAATATTTAAAACACAATTTGGTAAACTTTTTATTAAAAATCATTATTTAATTATAATTATACACTAACCCTTATCCTAAGGTGTTACAATCTCTCCCCCTTAAAGAAATTCGTCCCCGAATTTCAAAAATCTAACTAAGGTTACCTTCAAAAAGATGGGGATACGTCTTCATCATCTCGCTTTCGGTCTCCCAAGTGACCTCTTCACGGTTCTGACCACGCCAAAGTACTTTAACTGATGGAATCTCCTTCGATCTCAATTTCTTCACTTGTCGATCTAAGATCTTCACCGGCTGCTCTGCATAGGAAAGATCACGCTCAAGCTGGATCGTCGGATGCTGAATCGCGTGCGAAGGATCATGTAGATATCTGCGGAGCATCGAAACATGGAATACGGGATGCACATCTGGAAAGCTGGGCGGAAGGGCTAACCGGTAAGCTACTGCACCGACACGCTCGAGGATCTCGAAGGGGCCCACATACCTGGGACTGAGCTTCCCGTTCTTCCCAAACCTCATCATACCTTTCATTGGGGAGACCCTCAAAAAAACATGATCACCAACAGAAAACTCAAGTCTGCGTCGTCGACGGTCTGCATAAGCCCTCTGCCTACTCTACGCTGCTCTCATCCTATCGTGAATCAACTGGATCTTCGCGGTCGTCTCCTCAACGATCTGTGGTCCTAAGATACTGCTCTCACTGAGCTCTGTCCAACAAGTAGGTGACCTGCATCTCCTCCCATAAAGAGCCTCAAACGGTGCCATCTGAATAGTCTCCTGGTAGCTGTTATTGTAGGAGAACTCTACTAAGGGCAAATGATGATCCCAGCTACCTCCGAAATCTAGTACACAAGCTCTGAGCATGTCCTCGAGAGTCTGGATGGTCCGCTCTGACTGTCCGTCGGTCTGCGGATGAAATGCCGTGCTGAAACTCAAGCGAGTGCCCAAAGCCTCCTGAAGCCTCTGCCATAGTCTACTGGTAAACTGGGTGCTTCTGTCGGACACAATGCACGTCGGGACTCCGTGTAGTCGCACTATCTCGTCAATATAGATTTGGGCATACTGAGTAAATCCGAAAGTCGTCTTCACCGGTAAGAAGTGAGCCGCTTTCGTCAAACGATCCACGATCACCCAGATGGAGTCATACCCCCTACTAGTCCTGGGTAGACCCACCACGAAATCCATCGAAATCTGTTCCCATTTCCACTCCGGAATGGGTAACGGCTGTAGCTCTCCAGCGGGCCTCTGGTGCTCAGCCTTGACTTGCTGACAAGTCAGGCATCTCGATACAAAATCTGCAATGTCCCTCTTCATTCCGTCCCACCAGTAAACATCTCGCATATCATGATACATCTTGGTGGAACCGGGATGGACGCTATACACCGATCGATGTGCCTCCTCAAGAATCTCACGCCTCAGTCCCTCAGCATCAGGTACGCACAGTCTGACTCCAAACCGTAGTATCCCCTGATCATCGATCGCGAACTCGAAAATCGGTCCTGTCCCATCTGTGCCATGATCTCTGAACATCGGTCATCCCTGAGCTGTGCCTCACGTATACGATCAATCAACTGTGGGCGTGCACGGACATGCGCTATCTGTCCTCCAATCGGCGTGAACTCGAACTGTACTCGACTGTCGCATAATATCTGCTAATCTGCGGGTGACTGCTCCTGTACTGCGCTCAAACAAGATAAACTACTCCCGGGCCTCCTGCTCAAAGCATCCGCCACCACATTTGCCTTGCCCGGGTGATATAAGATCTCGCAGTCGTAATCCTTCACTAACTCCATCCATCGACGCTGTCGAAGGTTCAGGTCCCGCTGCTGGAATATGTATTTCAGACTCTTGTGATCCGTAAATATCTGGCACGACTCGCCGTACAGGTAATGTCACCAGATCTTAAGTGCGAAGACCACTACTGCCATCTCCAAATCATGAGTGGGGTAGTTTTGCTCGTGCTTCTTCAATTGTCGCGAGGCATACGCGATCACCCTATCATGCTGCGTCAGAACGCATCCCAATCCCACTCGAGAAGCATTACAAAAGACCACAAATCCGCCCGGTCCAGAAGGTAAAGATAACACCGGTGCCGTCGTCAGCCGTGTCCGTAACTGCTGAAAACTGTGCTCGCACTCCTCCGTCCAATCGAAGGGAACTCCCTTCCGGGTCAACCCGGTCAACGGTGTAGCAATACGTGAGAAGTCCTGCACAAAACGCCTGTAGTAACCGGCCAATCCCAAAAAGCTGCGAATCTCCGTCACCGATGTGGGTCTGGGCCAACGCTGAACGGCCTCGATCTTCCTCGGGTCAACACATATACCGTCTCGTGAAATCATGTGACCCAAGAAGTCCACGCTGTCTAGCCAAAAAGCACACTTGGAGAATTTCGCATAAAGCTGGTGCTCCCTCAATGTCTGCAATGTAACCCGCAGGTGCTGCTCGTGCTCCTCACTACTCCGGGAATACACCAAGATATCGTCAATGAAGACTATAATGAACAGATCCAAGTAAGGCCGGAAAATGCGGTTCATCAAGTCCATGAAGGCTGCTGGCGCATTGGTGAGTCCGAACGACATCACCAAAAACTCGTAATGGCCGTAGCGCGTACGGAATGCTGTCCGGGGAATGTCCTCCTGTCGAACCCGCAGCTGATGATAGCCCGATCGCAAATCGATCCTCGAAAAGTACCCTGCCCCCTGAAGCTGGTCGAACAAATCGTCGATACGCGGCAAAGGATACCTGTTCCGCACTGTCACCCTGTTCAGCTGGCGGTAGTCGATACAAAGACGTAAGTTGCCGTCCTTCTTCCTGACGAACAGGACTGGAGCACCCCAAGGAGAAACACTGGGTCGAATAAGTCCTTTGTCCAGCAAATCCTGTAACTGACCCTTCAGCTCACGAAGTTCCGCCGGGGCCATCCGATAGGGCGGTATAGAAATAGGCCCCGAACCAGGAACCAAATCAATACAGAAAGAAATGTCGCGCTCGGGCGGCAACCCAGGAAGCTCGTCAGGAAACACGTCAGGAAACTCGCTAACAACCGGAACCTGATCCAATGGAACCTCTGTAGCGCGAGCATCGCAAACATAAGCGAGAAATCCCTGACATCCCTTCCTCAAAAGCTGTCCAGCGCGAAAAGAAGAAATCACACTGTGAGGGGCGGCACTACAGTCCCCCAACACAACAAAAACCGACTCACCGGGAAAGCAGAATCTAACTGTCTTCTCGCGGCAGTCCACAGAAGCATAGCACGTGGCTAACCAATCCATGCCCAAAAGAACGTCGAAGTCCAACATCTCCAGAAGGATCAAGTCGACAGGCAACTCTCTCTCGCCAATACAGACGATACAGGATCGGAACACGTGCCTAGCAACAAACGACTCTCCCACAGGAGTAGTCACCACAAGCGGCTGATCAAGCAAGCCGGACTCTCTACCCAAACTCGGCACAAAGTGAGTGGATACGTACGAGTGTGTGGATCCGGGATCGAACAATACATGTGCATCAACCGAACATACAGGGAGGATACCTGAAACCACTGCATTGGACGCCTGCGCGTCCTGATGTGTCAAAGCAAAGACCCTCGCCTGTCCACCACCTGTAACTGACTGACCTCTGCCTCGGTCATCTCGTCCTCTCTGAGCAACTCCTCCACGCCTACGACCTCTCTGAGCATAAGTCTGGCGCGGAGCAACGGTAGGCGCAACGGGCAACGCCCTCTGGGGTGGTGAAGGTGGTAAGGTAACATGCGGTGCTGCCGCCTCCCTCCGGAGTGTCTCTGGACAATCTCGAACGAGGTGAAGTAGGCTGCCACATCTGTAGCAACCCCGCGGCGACTGCTGACCGTCCTGGGGATACGAACTAAACATCCGACCCCGTCCCGAATCTCTGCTACCCCTCGTACCGGAACGATACCTGTCGCGGCGTCTGAATGACTGCCTCCGTGCGGAAATACTGGTACGAACTCTCTTCGGCTCTGGAAGTGCCGAAGTCTCAACAAGGTGCTCCTCGACCACTAGGGCTGCGTCTACAGCTGCTGCATAGGTCTCGTAGTGCTGCGCGCTGATCGCGAGGAACACTGGTGAAAGCAAGCCTCGAACAAATCTCCGGACTCGCAACTCCTCGGTGGCCACTAAATGTGGGGCGTATACTGCTAGCTCTGTAAACAGTACGTCATACTCTGCCACTGTCATCCCTGGCGTCTGGCGCAAGGACTCAAACCTGCATGCTCGGGCATCTCTAACACTCCGGGGAAGGAAACGGGCTAGAAATATGGTCACGAACTCCGTCCAGGTCATAGGAGGAAGACCTGCTGCTCTGCCCTTCTCCACTGAATCACACCATTTCTGCGCAAGACCTTCCAAGCGAAAGCTCGCGAACTCAACCCATCTCGCATCTGCACATCTGAGGGAACGGCATATCCTGGCCATCCTGTCTATGAAAGACTGTGGATCCTCGGCTGTATCGGTGCCTGTGAAAACCGGAGGCTTCAGCCTCATGAACTCTGATAGCGATACTGTAATCACCTCCGTGGCTGCAGGGGCAACTGGCTGTGCGGTAGGCACCATCGCGGTCTCTGGAACTGGTGGAGCTACCTCTGGTCGCTGCGCTCGAAGCGTCTCAACTAACGATCCTATCATCTGGCGCATCTCCTGCATACCAGCCCCTAACGAGGCGATCTGCTCTGTCACGGCAGGAACAGCCTGCTCGGGTACAACCGGCGTACTGCCCGGATCAATCCTCGTCTCGGACGAGTCAACACGAATCTCGGCCCTCGCGGCCGCTCTCTGTGCCCTCGTAGTCTTAGGCGGCATAATGGCTGAAAGAAAATTTGGATTCGATAAGAACACGGAAATCGAATCACAAGAATATAAGGAGGAATCAAATCAATAAGTCCTAAGGTCGCGTAAGCGGAGTACCGTGTCGTGAGTATGCCGCGGAACATACGCACGCTACGCTACCCTGCTGCAGCTACCTACTCCATCATACCAGGGTCATCCTACACTCCGAAGGTAAAACCTACGCTCTGATACCAACTTTGTCACGACCCGAGAATTCGACTCGTGGCCGGCACTCAACCACGCAACGTCTACAGGCGCAACGCGGCTAAGTAAGCCGAACCCAGAAATCAAAACCAATAAATATAGAGTGATTAAAACATTTTGTAAAAACAATAGTAAATGTCTGAAAAACTTCCATTTATTTAGTAGAAATCCCTTTTAAGTTCAAGAGTTATGAGTTTTATAATTTTGGTAACATTTCCTTTTTTAAAACCTTAGCCCCGAAAGTCGGGTAAAAGCAAGGTGTAGCAGAAATAACAAGTAAACTGAATGAAGCATCACAATGAGATATACGACGCCGTAGCGAAGAATACACAGTAAAGCAAGGACAATATCATAAAAGCTAAGACTGCAAAAGTAAAGTAACGTCGGCTCACATGCGAGCTCGACACCAGAATATAAAATCATACATATCGTCCTCACAACTGTCTCTAAGTCAATACAGAAGGTAGATGGAGAGTACTAGATACATCAATATACAACTGAAAGATAACAGATACCGTACAAAACCCACCTAGCAGCAAAAGACTATCTCTGCTCAAAAAGGGGTATCTGTGCCAAAAGATGCGATAACAGCCAGCCGTGACTACTCCCAAGGGCAACCTGCAAACACTGTGGCACAACGGGGGTGAGTTGCCAACTCGTGAATAGAGATAACATATAAAGGTGATCGCAAGCATGCACATATAGCGTGGCTCTACTAATGCCAGCAGATGATATCAATGCATGTCAACAGTGGATACAATAGTAATGCATGTACTCTAACAGGTAAATGCCACAGGATGAGATGTATAGTAATCAATACTGAGTATGGGATAAATAATATCTACATGGACCATGTCAACATGGAAAACAATGATCGGTGCCTCAAACTGCACCCAAATCCCACATATACTCAGGCGCCGGCACACCCATCGGCCCTCAAATCCTGTATATCTCGGAGGAATCACGAGTGCCCAACATCGGCACCCAAAACATCATAAAATACTCGTGTCCAGCATCGACACGTAAATCCTCGAATATCGGGCGCCGTCAATCCGGACCGGCCCCACGGGGTCTGTCTGCGTTATCGGCCCTCGGCCCCGGCAGCACGGATCATCCCGCATCCATCACTCGACTCTGGTCAGTATCCTCCGGACAACTGCCAGGTCCAACCAATCACCGGTAGGTACTCGCCCGCCTCCAGGCTCAATCGGCAAATCCCATCGATCATCTCGCCGAGGGGAACCATACCGGGCCCACCACGAACCCGCAAACGGAACATCCACTCCTCGAATCGGGTTTCAAGCACACGTCTCAGCACCGAGAAAACGCGTGGTAGACACACCAAAATATCATATCACGAGGTACCGGGTTTTCAAAATAGCATATCTTTTCCTTAAATAATTCTACGGTCCTCAAAACAGAAATCACATGAAAATCCAATACCAATAGTAAAATCCAATGCGAGGTACAATATACATCAATCCATGGTATGGGTATAAGGGGAAAACCGCTTTTTAAAGTAGTTTCATTTCCGGTTTTAAAAGATGTCATGCGGCTTCCAATATACATGAAGGTCATATCAAATCATATATGAGGCGAACTATAGCAATATAATCATGGCAGCTCTATAGTGAGTGTGGCATGGCAATTACTAACGATGTGTGTGTAGCATGTAAATAGTGCCCGTGCAACATAAACCGTTAGTAATAATGCGGTGTTCTATCAGTTCTAAGCAATATATATATCAACACAGCAGAGAATGCAATATGCGATGACAGTCTAAGGGGTGCATGCAACATTTAGTAAATAAGTCCTATCAGCCCTGACGCATAACGCCATGCGGGCGATATCCCCGTAGATGTGAAATCTACTCACCGTGTCCCGCGCTAAGTGTATCCAACCACTTGCTTGCCCTTCTTCGCAGCGTCCGTCTCACTGGCCTGCGAACCTAGAATCACATACACATATCACACATAAGCTCAAGTCACAAAACGCGACATTATAATCCAACAAGAAACCCGTGTCGCAAACCAATCGCGCGTGTGCGCGATACGCTAAAACGTGTAATCACGCGTCACGAAACTACCCCGACGCGCCGCGATACGCAGAACCCAAACCTACTCACGTATCACGCGTGTCGCGAAGGTTTAGAAAAACGGCAAAACAGGTAACTGGTCCCAGATTTTCCTACAGAATTGATCTAACAAAAATATATATATCAAAGGGCCCTACACACAAAAATACACCTACAGAACCCAAAAAACACCAAAACACCTCCTGTCTGGCCGCAATTTGCGGCCAGAATGGCGGTTTTGGCGGCCGGAGTGGGGAGTCAGGGGGTCGGGTTTCACCTATGGTATCAGCTCCTCTCCACCATGCTACAGTATCCTCAAAATCATTCTGCACTCACCGAGTCAATAGCAGTTCCAGAAAACTCACATTTTGCCCAAATACGACATTTGCATCAAATATGAAATCTGGTGGTATTTTAGTGTAATAGGGGTTGGACTAGGTTTACATGGTCACAACAAACCTCAAGCATCCTACTGGAACTAATCTACACCTCATTAGCACAAAGTTCACACTAAACACCCCATATCGCACTAAAACGCACAAAAATCCTTTAACCGATGCAAAACTACACTAACTAGGCAAACTAGGGAAGCAAGATAAGAATTATACCTCACTCTCGACCCTAGGGAGCTGCAGGAAGGAGAAGAAGTGAAGGGGAGGGGCTGCACATGGTGCTGGAGCTGCTGCTGCTCACTGTGCTGCTGTTGCTGTTGATGTGTGCCTGCTGCTGCTGTTGCTTCTTCTCTTGCTGCTGCTGTTGCTTCTTCTCTTGTTGCTGCTGCTGGGGGTTCTGCTGAGGTAAGTGGGTGTGTTGTGTGAGTGTGTTGGTGTGTTGTGAGAGTGTGAGAGAAAAACACAAAAAAGAAATGAGAGCCACCACAATCATTCACACAAAAGTCACCCCTCTCTCTCTCTCACCTCATTAATGGTAAGCATGGCTTGAGCCATGATGCCCTCTCTCTCTCTCCTTCTCACAAGTCAACACCCTCACCATTCAAATTAAAGTAATCTTTTAATTTAACTAATTAATTAAACTTGCTTATAACCCAAAAGAATTAATCCTACAATTAACCCACCATTGTTAATAATTATGGTATTTACTTGATTTAAAAACCCTAGTTTACATGCACATGTGTGTGCAAGCCTAGGAAAATTTTGGAAAAATATTTATTAAATTAAGAAAAATATTTAAAACACAATTTGGTAAACTTTTTATTAAAAATCATTATTTAATTATAATTATACACTAACCCTTATCCTAAGGTGTTACACTCACCTACCTCTAACCTTGGGTTATCCTTCTCTTTATCATTTAAAACTCAAGTTAAATAAACTCTCCATCACTTAATCATGGTTGGAAGTAAGAAGGAATAAAATATAAAAGGTTATATTTCATTTCTTTTTCAATGGTCATCTTTTATCTTTTACACTTACTAAAAAGAAAAGCCACCATCTTCATCCTCCTTCTTCCTTTTGCTCTCTAGTCTTTTCTAGTGAGTAATACACACATAAAGAAAGGTTTTTGAAGTGAGAATCTTATCCACAACATCATTCTACACAAGTTTAGCCAACTTGTTTAGAGTGTTCTCTTCGGTTTTACGAAGTTGCGAGCTTGGACGGGAAACTCCGGGTGGATCGTCGTGGACGTGAGAAGACTACAAGAGGACCTTCTTCCAACACACAAGAGACTAAGGAGTCAAGAAAAAGGGAGCTACAAAGGTTGTAGTTTCGAAACCCTAATCTTTATTAGCTTAAAGTTATGTAACCCTAATTTTCTAGGATCGATTCCTTTGCGTGTTTGTTTAGCACCATCAAAATACATACTTTGAGACATGTGATGCTTCAAAACTCATTATAGGGTGCTAGGAAAACCTTACATCTGTAATATCACCTAAAGCATGTACACGATGATAAAGATAAACCAGATAGCATACTATCATCTTGAGTAAGACTGTCCTTCCGGCATAGGTCCTCCCTCAATCATTTCAATCGCGTACCTGTGATCTAATAATTGACTTTGAGGGCACTATATCCAACAATCTCTCGCTTGCACTCAAGGCTAATTATTGTGATGTCCCATACTCACAGCCCATGTGATACCGAACACCCAGCTCCTTTACTTATCAGTCTCACAAAGCCCGTTTGTGAAACTATTGCATTCAAGGAATATCCTCAGTGAGTGGATCGGCCCTGATGTTTCTTTCATATGTCTATTTATCTCAAGTTGGCGGAGAAAGCCATCTCCCGGAATGAGCAATACCTGTCTTAGAATATGTCTGGATATCTGATGGGACCTAGTTCATAAATGAACTCCAAATCCAAACTTCTTAGACTGTATCGTCAACTGAAATTAATCAGTATTCTGCACCGTGCCTCCCTCAGTATCCGCTTGGACCTCCTGTCCAAACTGCTGCCCCTCGTCAGAAGGAAAACTATAACTCTGACAGTCACTCTGTCATCCAGGTCATCTTAGAAGCCTGGAATGATAACCATCTCCCGAAGGAGGCTGTCGTTATCATATCCCTATAACATCCACTTATGTTCTAAAAACTGCTTCCGAATGTTTCTCCAGGATTGGATCAATATCAACTTATTGCATATAGTGCAAAAAACAACATCTGGTGTGGTACTTGACATCTCATGATCAACTCAATTGCTTAAGCAAGTGATCTGCCAATCATGCACATTCCTCTCCCCTTTAGTCTGTAAGACACCTTTAGAGAGGGTGACTCCATCACCTGCAGGTACACTACCATGCTAGGAGTCATCCATTCTAAAACACCTGTAGAATGTTGTCTAAGTACCCATACTGGGAAACTACCCAAATCTAGATCTAAAACTATAGATCTAGTAACCAGAATGTCTGATATTATATCTATATCCTATGTGGAGAAACCACTGTGTGACAACCAAAGTATAACCGATCGTAGTATAGGAATATCACTTCCTACTATGTGTATGTCATCCAAATACCAGGATATCACACCATACTACCTTCTTAACCGATCCATCCCCTATTCTGATGAAGTCAAACCTATGTCTGTCACATCAGAAATAGAAGATCTATCTCCGCTATATCTGCTTTATTCTATAAATAGACATAAGCTACTTGTCCACTATGCTTCCGCTGCTCCCTCTGACTACAACAACCCTCTGGCAGAGTCAAATACACGCGCACTTCTAAAGCTAGTTTAGAATGACGCTATACTCATCCTCCTGCCGGGTCTCATAGCCTGGAACAACAGTAGTGTTAAGTCTGGGTAAACAAGAACCTCCCTGTCACTGTCCTTGAGGCTATTGGATTACCTCTCGGGTGCCTGAGGTTACCCACCATATCTGCGGAGTGGCTAATGAAATGTCAATCCAGATTGAATCTTTAGGTTCTTATTAAATTTTCAGTAATCGTTTGTGGTTCTGGAATCACTTCCAGTTCTACCATACTCCCACTACTGTTTTCTGAAAAAGTCCATTTTACTAAAACTGTGGCGAGTCAAAAACAATATCACCATTGATCTTCCAGATGATAGAAAGTTAACCCTCGTCATAGCCCGGGTCAACCCACAAACAGCCATTACAGAAACGTGCCTTGAGTTATCCAGGGTCTGGTTTTAAGCATAAGCCGGACAACTCCCCGTACCTTAACATCGTTAACTTATGAACTGTTCTATATCCAATATAGAACCAGAGGCACTGATTTAATTGAACCAGATTCAAATCATGCAGCTGTCTCCAGTGCATGTTAACTAAATGGAAGGAGGCCGATCAACGTTACTCAACTTAAGAATGCGTCCAGATATGAGTAACCTGAAAGAGAAACATGTTTCTCAAAACCATTACTATCAACTAAATACCGAATATAAGTATCTACATCTTCGATCACCTTGAAGAATCCTGATACTTACAACACCTGGTTCTCTACTTTATTCTTATACCTATAACTTCTCAAAACTTAGACTTTGCATTTCCACGAAACACTTGTCTAAAAACTAGAGAAGTCACAACTAAACAGAATATAGTACGAGGGCCAACCCCTCTGTCCTAATGGACACTGGACAATATACAATGCTTTGTATAAGTTCTCTGAGTCTAATAACTCATTCCCTGTGTGTCGTAGGTTGAAAACTGTACTTATGATTAAGAAGAATTACACCGTTGTTTAATGCTCTTTACCTAACCATCCACTGATATAGGTAAATGTCATGGACATAATTTCAAAAGGTTATATCTCACTTTATAAAAATAAACGTACAGATATATCAATTTGAAATTGGTGCATAACAACGGATATTCAAAACCAAATATTTGCCGTCCGGCAAACAACCCAGGCGATTTCCTCAAATATCACCAATTACAACGAATCTCGATATAATGAGGATAATCACCTAATTCACAATAACTTACTCCCACTCATCATATGTAAAACCATACAGATGTGAGAATCAAATCTGGTAAATACATACCCTTGAGCAAGGGCTAATTGGGAAATCAGTTTTCCTTTAACAATACACAGTGAAACTGAAACATGTAAATGTTTCGAAGGGGTATCCGGGTATTCCTAGTAATTCCTCTTCCATTATCAGATTCAAAACTGTAACCGTATATTTCTTTGTCATCTCTCCAAATCCCTTTATATGTCTTTAGTCATTACCTTCTGTACACCACCTTTAGGCCAAATGGTTTTCTTCCTTCCCTACCGTTCGGCACCAGCCTATGGTTTGGAAGAAGACTATCCAATAAGAATAATAGGTGTACTCTCCTAATACTAGGACTACTCGCAACCTGAGAGAAGGTAATGATAAAAGATAACTGAATAAACCTTATTCCTATTCTCCTGAACCAGAATCTATCCCCGAACTGGAACAAGTTCCTTCGAGTTCGTATATAACCATACGATGGAGTATCCAAATAACTGTGGACCTTCGTAGTGATACGGGGTGTCTGGAGAAATACAAAGGTGAAGTAAGAGTGGCGATGAAATACTTGGTTTGGTCGTGAATAGCAGTTGCAATTTACTTTGCCCTCTTTCTAATACCTTTATTTGTCTTAACTTATTACCTTCTGTACACTATCGTTAGGCTAATTGGTTTTCTTCATTCCCCACCGTTCGGCACCTGCTTATGGTTTGGAAGAAGACTATCCAATTAGCGTAATAGGTGTACCGTCCTAGTCCAAGGAACACTCGCATCCTGAGAGAAGGTAAAAGGAAAAGACAACTGAATAGTCCTATTCATTTTCTCCAGAACCGGAAACCATCCTCGAATCTGAAACAAGTTCCTTCGAGTTCGTATATAACCATAAAATGGTTTTATCCAATGGAAGTGGACGTTCGTAGTGATATGAAATGTTCTGGAGAAAAAGGGTAAAAGTAGGAGTGGCAATGAAGTATGCAACTCAGACAATCCAAAAGCCAGTGTTTTAAGAAGGTTCGGTTAATTTTGGTCACTGAGTTATAGTCTAGGGTCGGGCCATGGTCACTGTCAAAGAGAGAGAGAAAAGAAACACTCTGTGTGCACTCTAACCTAAATCATAATGGTTATCAATTTATCTAATCAGGAAACCTCCTACTGTATCCTCAAATTCTTCTCCATACCTGAAAGAAGAATTAGTCGGGACCACTCGAAGAGTAAACCAACTCATCAGTGGGAATTGGGATCCAACTATCATCGCATGATAACGTGATGGAATCCACTCACGTTATCACACTCCAGAAGGTATGCGCATGCTTGGCAAGTTTCAGTGTCTTTAGAAACTCCCAATGTGATTTTTACCACATGCTCTTATGACCTTGAGGAAGGCCAACATATCATAAGTCACATGTCAAGTTCTACCCGTCATTATCCAGGTTAATTTGAACCTACCCGTACATACCCTTGACGAAGGCCATAATAGTAGTACGACTGTCCCAAACTAACGCATCTATCTATGCAACAAAAAAGTTACAAATAGCTACCATACACTATGCCTTGACGAAGGCCAACATACATAGCATGAATACTAAGTGCTACATTTCTGAAATGACGCAGGTTTACGAATGGTTTTTGGTGAAAAACCTTTAACGTAATGAACTTGATATTGTTGAAGTAACCGGATAGCTTTTTATAAATATAGTGGCGAAAACCTTTGCTAAAGAGGTCATTCCCGGTGAAGGGATCTCGTCTCTTTCCCCGTAAATGAAGTGTAGGATATTCCAACTGAATACCATGATGCAAAGCAAAAAGTAATCGACTATAGTGAAGTTATTACCCTGACGCAAACTTCTGCCCAAGGGGTCACTCCCGGTGAAGGGATCTCGGCCCTTGCCTCGTCGACTGAGGTGCTGGATATTCATAACTGAATACCACTGTGCAAAATAAAAGAGAACGTCCTTGTAATAACAGCTTTTTGAAAAATTGTTCGGACAATATCAAACAGGTTTGTTTAGCTTGCATTGATCCGAATCAATGCAGTCCCATCAATTAATCACACCACAAAAGAACGAAAATATGATGTACGTATATGCCATCCGCATTCGCCACTGGGTCCCGTCATCACCGGTTAGGTTACTTAACTAACGACAGAGCGGGGACTGGACTAGCACGGATGCAAAACATATACAACATCTACTAGTATATATATATATATATCAATATATAATAATCGCTCCAGACGTGATAAATGCAACATCACCGAAAAGTAATAAGCATCACAGAACATTACAGATAATCTGGGATCCCCGAGTTTCATTGAGCCACAACTGAAACCTGACGTTCCCCTGGTCGTGTGGATAGCATGTGCAACGAAATCCTAGACCCCTACGGGCGCGGCAAGTTACCCGCCAAAACCAGAAGAGAGGCAGCCCCCTTCAACAAAGTGAATGGGCCACCCAGCACTTCACGGAATCCGGTAACTTGTACACCCCTCCTTGGGTCAACCTACACCCCTACGAGTGCGGTGAATAGCCCGCCAATTCTAGAGTAAAGCCCCCTCCGTCTCAAAGCCATGAGATATGGGCTCGTTGCCCTCTAGAACCCGGCTATCCGTACACCCCACCGCGGGGTAATCCTAGTACAGAAAGTAAAATATATACAACGGGTACATCGACCTCAGCACGGTCGTTCCCCAAAAGAATAATATACAAACAGGCAGTGACGGCAGTCCACATGTCGGACGCTCGCCCCGCAATATAAAATGTACAAATATAACCAAACTGTACTACCATTGCATCCAGGCTATCCACCACGGCAAATCCGCAACATCACAGCACAACATAGAACATCAACGTGAATGTCACATTCTCAAATCCGTCTAAAAGAGCTATAGCGATTAGACAAGATTTACCGATCAAATGACATTCACGGTCACAGATATAATGTAAGTACTGTAAACTAATTTATTCAAAATTTCGATGGACAAAATTTCCCGAAGTGGGCCCCAAGTACAATTCCAGCACTCAAAATAATCTGGGCCAAAACTAAATTTTCCAGAAACCACAATTCAAAGAGAAAGACCACAAGAAGAAAAATGAAGCTCTGAGCACAGATTCCCGCCGCGGATCCGCGGCAAACATGCCAGTTATGTCGCGGTTCCGCGGCGTAATGATTGGATCGTGCGTTCAAATTTCTACAGGGGTCTTAGAAAAGCCTGCATGATTTTCTGACATACTCAAAATAATTTTTAGACCACAAAAACATTTCGACAGAAACTGCAAAAATGAAAATGTGGTTTCGGAAATTTTGCTAGTTATAGGTTAATGGTGTGGCTCTGATACCATGTAAGTCTACGGTAGCGCCCCGGCTGTCGATCCGAGGCCAAAATGCGGAAACAAAAACTTTTATGAAACTTGAAATCGGCGCTAACATATACTTTCACCCGGATCGAACCATTAACCTATAACTAGCAATCTAGAAGAGGTTAGAAAGGCTATACCGATCGATCCGTGACCTTCGGTCTTTGGCCACCATCCCAAGCTCCTCGCGGCATCTCCGATCTCCGGTCTCCCCGTCGGAAGGGCACCACGTCAAGAATTCTTTTTACGGGCTCCCGCCTCTTAACCGAGGCAACTCGGACACGACGTTTGCTAGCCGACGTGTCCAAGATTGTTGTAGAATATACGTAGAACACTTTGTCTCAAGGGTTAATCGAAGTTGCCTTTAGGGTGGAGAAGGAGAAGTGAGCTTTTGGAATGGCAAAGGAATTTTGTGCAAGATGAAATGAATCAATTCCTCACACTCACAAGAATGAGGGGCTGTCCAAATTATGCTCGGCCATGGCTATCAAAAAAAATGGTGGTGGTGAGTGTAGGAGCAAATAAAAGGTGACCATAAGCACAAGAAAACCTCACTTCAAATATCCAAGTCAATCCAATCAAAATTAATGCAAACATTGAACCAAGCACATCTAGAACCCTCATGAAACATCCACATGCTGCTGGAGCCCCGGCAGCCACAGAAAAGCCCCTCCATTTATAAATCCCCACTTTGCAAATAAGCCCCCTTTCAATGCAAAAATCAGCCAAGAAAAGATAGAAAGAAAAATGGTCGAACCGGAATGCAAACTGGCAACTTCAAAAAGCGATCCCGTAACAAAATTATAGGATAACCCCGCAACTGTATATACATACCTGCATTTGTATTTCGACCAAATAAAAATGCAATGAGACAAGATCTACACAGTATAATACTAGGATCCGGCTTAAACCAAAGCCCGCTAGTATTATCTGTCCGAACCATGACACGTGCATAAGTGCACGCGTATGTTCGAACCCTGCCATAAATCCATACAGCCTCTAAAACGTTTCGCCTAAAACTTGAGAAACTGTCTGTAGGGGACTCTAAAGACTTGTCAATACTTTGGTTGTGGATTTAACCACTAGCATGTTCGTGGTACTAGCTGTACGTAACGGGCTACCAGGTATTGATCAAAAGGGAGGTCGATGAGCGAACTCATCCTGACACCCTACTGAGCCTGTCAGTGACAATATCCGTACAGTCCGGCCCGTTCGTCTATGAGTATCGCATGTCGGGCCTAGGGGTTGGTAAAAGTCAGACCCCCAAAAGCGATACAAGTCGTGTCGGGGTGTAGCCCAGAACACCTTGAGATACTAATGGAATACCTACCACTAAATCTCCTGCTTTGGCCAAGGACTTCGTGTAATGGCTCTCCTAGACACAGCGCGATCTCACCCCCAATACTGGGAGAGATGAAACCCCAGCCGATCCGCTCACTGCCTCCATGTGGCTTGGGACTGTACCCAACTAAAACCTGTTTGCACGACTCCTTTGAGCCGTGGTAGAGTAGTAATCAAAGCACAGTGGGAACTCACATGAGAGAAATGACGATCTCAGGTCGATGAACTAACCTGTACACATGTCACCAGGGAACTGCTATCTGATGCTAGGTATAAAACCAACTAGCATGTTCCCGGCGAGTCCTGTCCGGTGTACTCATAACCCAATGAGCACCTGTATACGTCTTAGGTGAACCAACTAACACCAATGGCTTGTGAGACCAGCCACCGCCCCTCGTCGGGGTCTCGATCCGTATACACTAGTCTACTCTGGAGTATCGATGCCCTGTCTCTAAACTCTCTCGACTAGGGACCTTTTAAGGATGTGCTTATAGACCCCAGCTCCCACGTATATGATCGCCATCATACCGCTGGCCGTCAAGCAAGAATCCGAAGGGCTCTATCAACGTGTAATAGTAATCTGTAATATCACCTAAAGTATGTACACGATAATAAAGATACACTAGATAGCATACTATCATCTTGAGTAAGACTGTCCTTCCGGCATAGATCCTCTCTCAATCATTGAATCACGTGCCTGCGTTCCAATAATTGACTTTGAGGGCACTATATCCAACAGGTTAATACATTGGATCCTATTATTACAAGAATTTGATCTTGTCATTCGAGATAAGAAAGGATGTGAAAACGTAGTAGCCGACCATCTTTCACGCATATCTTCACCAACTGTGACCTTGCTAATTAACGACTCTTTCCCGGTCGAACAGCTCTTGACCGTATCCGGCGAACCTTGGTTCATGGATATTGTGAATTATCTTGCAACGAGACTTATTCCAAGCGAGTGGTCTAAACAAGACAATTATCGATTTCGATCCCAAGTAAAGCATTTTTACTAGGATGAACCTTATTTGTTTAAATATTGTCCTGACCAAATCATTTGCAAATGTTTCCCCGATGATGAATTCAAGAGTGTTTTGTCTTTCTGTCATGATCAGGCATGTGGAGGTCACTTTGGTCCACGTAAGACAGCGGAAAAGGTTTTGCAATGTGGTTTTTATTGGCCTACATTATTCAAAGGTGCATTTGATCATTGCAAAATCTGTCCACGATGCCAACACACGGGTCGGATTTCTAAAAGAAATGAGATGCCACTTCAACCATATTGGTTGTTGAAATTTTCGACGTTTGGGGTATTGATTTTATGGGTCCTTTTCCCAACTCTTTTAGGAATTTGTACATCTTCATATATGTCTAAGGATCTGCATCGCCCTCGATTTATGTGTTATTTATCCATTCCTACTTGTTAGCAGTTGATTACGTCTCGAAATGGGTAGAAGCTATTCCATGTCGCACTAATGACAACAAGGTTGTCATTAAGTTCCTTAAAGAAAATATCTTTTCGCGATTTGGACACCCCCGCGCTATCATTAGCGACAACGGGATGCATTTCTGTAATCGGTCTTTCAAGACTTTGATGCGGAAATATGCAATCAACAACAAAATTTCGACACCATATTATCCCCAAATGAGCAGGCAAGCTGAGATTTTCAACAGGCAAATCAAACTAATTCTGGAGAAGACAGTTTCTAAAAACCGGAAAGATTGAGCAACCAAATTGACGGATGCTCTTTTGGCATTTCGTATCGCTTATAAGACCGATCTTGATATGTCTCCTTACCGCCTAGTGTTTAGAAAGGCTTGCCACCTTCTGGTCGAGATTGAACATAAAGTAATTTGGGCCATTAAAAAACTTAACTTCGATTTGAATCAAGTCTGCAACTTACGGAAGCTGCAATTAAACAAGCTAAACGAACTCCGTGATGAATCTTACGATAATGCGGTGATTATAAAGAATCGGACGAAGGAATTTCACGATAAAAATATTTTGAGAAAAAGTTTACCCCAGGTCAACAAATCCTTCTTTACGATTCCCGTCTCCATCGTCATGCGAGTAAGCTCCGATCCCATTGGAAAGGACCAATTGTTGTCCGGTATGTCTACCCGAACAGGGCAGTTGAAGTTGAAAATAGAAAAAACGGTACAATTTTCGAAGTGAATGGGTATAGATTAAAACCGTATTTTTCCACTGACCCCACAGAGGAGCTCCTGTTTTTACAAGAGCCGATTTATAATGACTAATTTTCCTCCACCTCACCTACATGTCTCGGTAATATTGTCTCATTTTTAGAATGGAGGTGAGTTATTAAATAAATAAATAAATATATATATATATATAATGATGAAAAATTGTACATAAATAAAAAAAATAAGTTTGGGGGAACATTTTCACGTCCATTTATTCTTGTCCCCATTAATAACTTTTCCACCCAAGCCTACAGGTTTTTGAGATTTAAAAGAGACAACAGTGAGGACACTACTGAAAACAGGTTTGGGGGAGCTTTATGATTATTCATGCATCACTTTGCATTACACTTTGAATAAGTATGAAATTTTTAAAATTTCTTTTATAATAAAAGATTAGAATGTGAAAAATTACATTTAAAAGATTGGAAAAATTTAAGAAAAACAAGAAACTTAGATGTTTTCTTAAACGAAACTAGTAATAAGTAGTTATGAGCCGTTGTCCCAAGGGTTAGTAAGATGAAGGAAGTCACTAATATGAGGATAAAAATAAGTCTGAAAAATAGTTCCTTTTCTGGAAGCCAAACATTTGAATATTGATACCTTACTATACGCACGTACACACGTCTTGAAACTCGGGATACTAGAGGATACCTTGAAATGCTCTTGTCTAAAAGCCAAAATACGAAGAAAATAATAATAAATGAAAATTAAAAGTATAAATGGTGAAGAAAAATGAACACTGGTTTTATAATCACCAAGACAGCATAAAAATATATAGCGAGGGTGCTTCATCACCTAGTGCCTTAGACCAACTGGTTTGGGAGTTACTGCTAAGCCTTAGGTGTTGCAAGACGAGGAAATTGCTAATTACGCCTAATATATGAACACATTTAGTAATCGGTCGGTTAGTACCTCATGAAGTATTAACGGTCGCATGTGTGAGCAATTCCATCTAAAATATTCACCGACTAAAAAGTATTGAGGTAGATGGAAAAGAGTATGATAGCTTGAATTGAATTCTCCGAGTGTAAGGATGTCTTTTACACACAGGTAGGGGTATATTATCGGTGTTCGGAAGAAAGGTAGGGATGAAGAATAAAGGCGATGTTTTATTGAGGGATGATGTGATTTCTAACATCTTTTCATGACTATTAAGATAGGGCTCATGACAACCGAAAAGCTAGTGTAGTTAGAACTCTGATTTTCAAGTTTTTTTCTTTTATAATTCTTATCTTTTATATGTAACTTTCACAGTCATCCTTTTATTATAAGATTTTGTGGGTGTTATCCGCTGAAAACCCTCAGGAGACAACACTCCTCCTACTAGGGACACCTAGAGGTTTAAAGCCTTGTTGCACATGCTCAATGCAATCGTGTTGGCTACGAAAGTGTGCTAGTTAGTTTTTCTTTTTCTATCTATTTTCTCCTTCTCTTGAATAAAAGATGTTTGCTCAAGACGATCAAAATCAAATTTGGAGGAATTTGTTCAGTCGAAAATATTGCAATCTTTAACATAACAATTTACTTACTTTTCTAATCATATAATGATGTTTGTTATAAATATAACACGTATTACAAGTTCGTCTGGAAAATACCAAATACCACGTGTTATATATTATAATCAACATTTTGGAAAGAAATTGTGTGTATATTATTTCACGCATGATATTGTATATCTCAACATTTTTCATTGAGATTTTGTGCAGAAAATTATATCAGGACAGATATCGGAATCGCAAATTCACCGACAAAAATGCAGAAAATCAAAGAGTTAAATTCGGGCAGAGATTCAGAAGAGATAAAAAGATTCCAGATATCAAATATAAACCCAGAGATCAACACAAGAAGACAGAGGAAAAATGAAGCAACAATCTCACCAAACGGCCGCGGATCCACGGCCGAGTCAGGCCGATCCGCAGTGGATCCGCGGCCGAGTTGGTGGCTCCGGTGATGAAACTTTTCCAGAAGCTTCCCTACAACCTCTTAGCTTGTTGAAGACGCTCCATTATAACAAACTTGTTCTGGAAACTTCCCTGCAACAGCCTAGCTTCTTGAGGAAGCTTGATAACTGCCTTGTTCTAGAAGATTCCCTACAACTACCTAGCTTCTAGTGGAAGATTGACCTAGCTTCTAGGGGAAGCTTGAGGAAAGGCAATAAAAAGGGACCAAAGCCTACATTAAAGGGGTTGTTGTTGATTGTAGCCGATTTCTAGCACACAAACCAAAACCAAATCCAATTCAATTCCAAATCAAGATCCAAATTAAGAATCGTTGAGAACAATATCGAGCGCCGACATTCAAGATCCTTTACGCGAAGCCGATCGTCATCAAGAGCACGTGATCCGCGATAGATCTAAGACTCACGGAGATCGAGCAAAGCGAAATTCGACGAAATAGTTACCACTTCAAGGGAGCGATCGAGAGCAATTCTTGTAACCTCGGATTGAAGGAAAGTGTAATTAGAAATTGATTAATAAAGGTGATCATTTGTTAATTCTCTCTTTCTTTAAATTTTCGCATTATGAAATTTCTAATTCTTGATTCTTTAATTTTCAGGATGCATGAGTAAATCTCCGCTTGCTAAGGATTCGAAGGAATTCGGTGATCAAATGGTGATGAAATCGTATACGCATCCTAAGTCTTATGAGAATTATGAACTTTAGGAAAAAGAACCGTCAACGACCAAATTTGGAACGAGATCACCGTCCTTGATAATTTTGTTGCAATTTAGGATTAAATGATTGATGATTCTCTTTGCTAAAGACTAGTGATTTGTAGAGTTTTTGCATGCTTAATTTTAATTACCGCAATCAAGACGGTTTCGCTTGGTAGCTAGCCGGTTGAGTACGGGTCGATACACAGGGAGATGGAATCTTTTTCTTTATGTTTTAACGAGTTAAATCCAAATATGTCCAGATTTGTTTTAAGATCAACTAATAATAAAAGAACTTGCTAGGGTTATGATTAGGTTAGTTCGAGTTAGGATTTTATCACTTCTTTCATTGCCATTCTTAATATCGGTGTTACGGTAATCGACAACAACAGGGATTAGCACGACTAGGAAGGAACTTGGAAGTATAAGCTAGGATTTCCATGCTTAGTTTCTTCCTTTTGGTCCTTGTCCGCCCGTTCTTGGCTCTTAGCCCTAAGCTCCGGTTAATTCTATCACAACCGGTCTAACTAAGGAATCACCGCTATCATATAGGATAGGGTGCCGTAGTGAGTGGATTGTGGTTCAATTAACGGGAGTCCGAATCAAGATGTTGGGCAAAGAAAAGAGTGAGACAGATTTCCTTCTCTCAAACTTTCCATCTCCTGCCCTAACAAGTGAGAAATTACTCACCCATTAAAAAGATAAAAACAAGAAGGAAGGTAGAAAGAAATGAGGTTAAGAAGAATTACAACTAGCTATTTGAGACCTAACTTTGGCAAGGATCCTACTCAAGCATCATGGTTGTAAAAGATAAAGAAAAATAGAAGAAGAAAAAAATAAAGAAAGCAACAAAATAATTACAACTATAATAGCAAATGAAAAATTACGAGCAATATAAATGAATAATTAAAAAGACATGCAAGGAAATAAAAGAACTCTTTTTTATTTGTTTATCACCACTCAAAAAAAACTCAGCACAATTTTTAATGGAGAAAGACAATAAGGAAGAAAAACTACATAATTTAATCCTAAAATCTAATAAAGAAAAGCACCCCCTAGTCTGGCTTTGAGCTCTGCTATTTATAGGCAAGAGAGTGAAACCCTAGGTAAACAATCAGAGCCAATTACGAGATTACAAAACTACCCCAAAAGAGCCGAGTCAACGCCATTCAGACGCGGCCGCGGTTCCACGGCAGAAGTACCATTTTGGCCGCGGTTCCGCGGCCATTTAGTTGAATTAGGGGACCATCTTCTCAGGACATCTCCATGTTGTTGTTCTCTTCTGTTTGGTATACGTGGATTCTCAGAAACTCTTCATTTTTCTTCATGATTTTCAGCAGATCAAAAAGGTGTATTGATGCGGAATTTTTGCCTTGATTTTCTTAAGCTCCGTATAGAAGTCTTGGATATTGTGCTGCCCTTGTGCTTTGTGCATGAAAATTATCAATGATTTGTCATTTTGTCCCTTGAACTGGTAGGCGGCATTTATACGGATATTGCGCGGAGACCCGTATTTATCTTTGGTTGGCAGAAGTCCTGAATTTGTTGCGCTTTTTCATGAATTTCACTGCTTAGAGCTGAGAACCTGTAACCTGCAATTATTTAGCAAACACGGATCAAGAGTACCTACCTATATGCAATGTGATCAAGAATGGGCGGTATAAAAATACAAAAATCTGATATGAACAAATACCCCAAACTTATCTTTTGCTCATCCCGAGCAAAGACAATTTTATTCACAAAAATTCCTAACCTCACTTTCGCAGGGAACGCGATTGCACTGAGCTCGTGCAACAAGCCGTTAAACTTCTATGTGTCCCTAGTAGGAGAAGTGAGGGTTTTCAGCGGATACTACCCACAAAATTCGATCAATTTGGCCGTTGACTCTAATTCTTCAATTCAGTATTCTAGCAAGATATTCTATCATCTTCAACTTAGAAATCATCGACCCGTATTTTTCACACTTCCTTTTCATTTAACTTAAGATCATATACGTTTTGCCAGTTTATAAAGCTCTCAGCATCTCCTGAGTTTTCCTTCTATGGCGTAATCTTAACTCAGGAATTTTTATCATCTCTACTGAAGATATGAGCCCTATCTTTTATTCCTATCTCTCCTCCGAACTCCAATCATATACCCCTACGTGTGTGTAATTATCACCCCTACACTTGGAGAATTCAATTCAAGCTATCATACTCTTGTCCATCTTCCAAAATACGTTTTAGTAGGTGAATTCTAGATGAAATTGCTCACACATCCTTCATGCGACCGTTAATACTTCTTAAGGTACTAAATGATCGAATACAAAATATGCTTGCGCATTTAGGCGTAATTCCTCGTCTTGCAACACCTAAGGCTTAGCAGTGACTGCCAAACCAGTTGGTCTAAGGCACTAGGTGATAACGCACCCTCGCTATATATTTTTTTATGTTGCCTTAAGCAATTACAAAACCAGTGTTCATTTTTTTTCTTTCTTCATCACTTACACTTTTATTTTATTTTCCTTCATACTAAGGCTTTTAGACAAGAGCATTCAAGGTATCCTCTACTATCCCAAGTTTCAAGATGTGTGTAAGTGTGTATAGTAGGGTATATATTTTCAGAATTTGGACTTAAGGTTCAGAATTATTTTTCAGACTTATAATTCAAATAGAGCTTTCAATACTCTTCCCTTTCGACTTAGCCCAAGAACTGAACTCAAAATTTTCTTATTTCTAAATAAACTGTTAGGACGTATATTTTCTACAGTTAAACTTTAAGAAAGGTTATTTTTAGGGTTTTTAATTTACTAAGTTTAGGATTTAGTATTTTCTAACTAGTCAACCGTCATGTTGAATTTGAGTCAAATAGGCCAATATTGAAATTTTCAATTTTTTCAATTTTTTTAATTTTTCAATTTTTATATTATATATTTTTTTTTTATATTTTTATATTTTTTTTATAAAGATGCAATGCAGAAAAATAAGATATGGAATTAAATATGCAAAGAAAAACAAATATGTAAAAACAAAAAAAATAAAATAAAAAAGTGCAGATGCAATGCAAAGATAACTATTTACAATCAACCCTCACCCCCAAACTTATTTACAGCAGTGTCATCACTGCTCCCTGCGGCGTCTACTAGACGCGGCCTCACTAGTCCCAGTCTCATATCTATCTGTCCTTTGTCCCCTCGATCGTGATCGTGATCGTTCCTCTCTTGCTAGGAGGGTGGACATTCCTTGTTCCAGGTTCGTTAGTCGCTGATCAAAGTTAGTCAGCATCCCTATCACTCGTTATACCCCCTTATGGGTTCGTCGAATGAAGCGCGCTTGCGCAGCGGGGGTGAGGTCTTCATCTCTCGCTGTGGAGCTCGAGCTAGGGGTCTTGGCCATCACATCCTCGGCCGGCTCAGTGCACGACCATAAATCATGGAGTCGTGTGTAGGATGCGGAGACACCCTCAAGAAGGGGTCGAATTAGAATCCCACCATGCATGTAAAATTCAAATTCCTCAACATGAAGGAAATGGCGACACAGTTGTGTTACCAACATAGGGCATAGATAATTGGCCGCCCGTTTGCCGGCGCCAATCAAGTGAAGCAACACAATGCACATGTCGTAGCTGGGGTTTCGAGTCATCAATGTGTGCACTATGTGTAGGGATGGTGTAAAAAATGTTGTGTCGTGCGATCTTCCGAAAATATTGTTTTATGCCTAACAGCATACAGTTAAAACGTTCGCAAAAAGCGTGCGAGCCTCAATGCCCTTTTTGGGCCCCCTTGAACAGTCATTTCCCATCAAGGGTAGATAGTCCTCAAATCAGAGGGGTTGATGGTGAATGGGGAGTCGTGATATTAAGGTGACTTCGTGAATGAAGTCCATATCGATTAAAATTTCTCGATCGCCACACAGTAATCGAATGTACCCGTGTTGTGCCAGACAACCCTCCTCCATACATTCATAAAAACGTGCAACAAGATCCGGAAGCGCGAATGCATTCGGATGGTTAAATAATAGTAAGTTCCATCCGCGCTTTCGGATCTCATCACCGAAATAACTACCGTAAACATTATGCGCAAATAACTGGGAGAAATCCTTTTCAAACTGAAGTGTAGGGGCCATGGAATTAATTTGCAGAAAGCTAAAAATTGTACAGAGGGGATAAGAGAAAAGAAAACCTCCTTTGAAAATTTCAGAGGGAGAGGAGACTGAGAGGCGGCGTAAGTGCGGCAGGAAGCCTGTTCGGCGGCGGTTGCGTGGCTCCTTGAGGAGATCAGAGGCTGAATCTGGTGCGGTGGCTAGGGTTTTGTTGAAGGTGAAAATTAGGGTTCTGTAAATGCAGAAGAGGGTTCGGGGTGTATTTATAGGGGTTATTTGGTTATATGTACAAAAGCCTCCCCAAAAAGAGGATTTAAATAAAAAAATTATTTGTTTTATTTTATTTTATGTATGGTTCTGAATATTTACAAAAATATCCCCCGAAAATTTGATTTTTTTAATTTTATAATTACAAGTGGGAAAATGGTATATACATACCCCCAAACTTATTTGAAACAGTGTTTCTACTTTTTATGGCTGGATAACCGAAGTTTGGTGGTAAGCGGAGGAAGATTAGTCAATGTAAACCGGCTCCTGCAACATCAGGAGCTCCTCCGAAGGGTCAGCGGTGAGGAACGGTTTTAACCTGTGTACATTCACTTTGAATAGTTAACCGACCTCTGGATTTTCCAAATCTACCGCACCGTGCGGATATACAGTCCGCACAAAATATGGTCCTTTCTAGCGAGATCAGAGCTTCCCGGGATGGAAATGTAACCGGGTGTCATAAAGAAGTACCTGTTGACCAGGTGTGAAAGTTTTGCGCGTAAGGTGTTTATCGTGTGTAGGGTTACTAGGCACTCTAAGAAGGTTCTACAAGGCATCAACCATGTCCGATTAAAATTTTAGCCGTGCCGAATAACTCTAAACAAGATCTTTGCTAGATAATTAGGGTAACACATGCTAGTAAATAACAATTATCTCTAAGTAAATACGAAATACAACCTTTGTAGATCGGTCCTTCACTTCTTAATCTCCTTGTAATAGTCCCTTCACTGCGATCATCGTGCTCCCGGACTCTCGGACGGCTCCATGAGAAGAGGGAAACGGTTTTGCTTGAAGTCTTCAAGGCCGAAGATGATCTACGTCGATGGAATACGAACTCAAGCTTCTACTTTATTAACTAGAGAATTAGTGAAGCAGACACCCTAAACTAAAGTTCTAGTCTAGTAGAGGATGATGAAATAGAAAATGGGTACACTTTAGAATTTCTTTTCTCGCTATCATTCTCTCTCTTTATCAAACCCAAGAAAGAAATTGAAGGAGGAAGAAGATGAGCTCAAAATGAGAATGAAAACTAATCAAAAGAGAGTTAACTAACCATGGGTGAGTGGGTATCATATACTAACTCATGTAGAGACATAACCATGGCTAATTATAGTGGTTAGGTTAATTAATATCTTAAGTAAAACAAAACCAGTGGACTAAGTCAATGCAACCATAAGCTTCATGAAGCTTCATGCATGTGAGCTCATTATCCATTTGTTTTTAGAATTACTTTAAATATAAAAACCTAACCAATATAATTATAATGGTGTATGTCTCATACACCCATGTAGTGTGTATCAACAACCATGATACAAAACGAACACAAATTAATATATATCACATATATATTAAGTTATGCACAAGTGAGAAAAACAAATGCTTAAGTGAACCAATGTTGGTTAATGTAAATTTGTATATCACATATACAATTATACACTAAATTATTAAATCAACACTTGACTTAATAATCCGGTTATATCTCATATAACCGACTAACACAAAATGTACCAACTTATCGAATCAACACTTGATTTGATAACCCGGCTATATCTCATATAACCGGCCGATACAAAATTCGCGAGAATAGAATATGGTATCACATACACGCATTATTCTCGGTCCCGCACATATCACATATGCGCTCCTATTTCGTTTTGCCTGAGCCAGTAAAACCTCTATGTAGGACTCTAAAGACTCGTCAATACGCCGGCAGTAGGTGATGATCATATCAAGCACCCACAAGCCGTCAACGGTACTAGCTGGACGTAATGGCTAGGTATTGAGCGATCAGAAGATCAGCAAACAAGCCCGCTCTAACTCCTGTAAAAAGCCTGACAGTGACACTACCGTACAGTCCGGTCTCCTCGTCTGATATGTCGAATATCAAGTCTAGGGATGGTAAACGCCAGACCCCAATAACCAATAAGTCATGCCGATGCGAGGCTCATAACGGGTCGAGAAACTACTGGTAACACTTACCAGTAAATCTCTAAACCAGCCCTGGCCAGGGACTTCCCTGTTATGGCCAATCGAGCATAGCGCAAAATCAACCCCCAATACCGGGAGAGATGAAACCCCTCCTACCGCTCATTGCCTCCATGTGACTCGGGAATGTACCCAAAAACCACCGTTTTGCACGCCCTCTTAAACGTGGTAAGGTGGAAATCAAAGCACAGTGGGAATCACACAAGACTCTATGACGATCTCGGGTCTACAGACTAACCTGCCAGTATCACCAGAGAACTGTCATCTGACGTAAGGTATAATACCATCTGGGAGTTCTCGGCGAGTCCGTCCAGTGTACCCAGTCTACAATGAGCACCCGTATATCATCTCTGATGTCAAACACCAAAGGATATGGGATCATCCATCGCCCATCTGTATGGGTCGAGAAGGCATACGCTAGTCTACACCGGTATATCGATGCCCCGTCTCGATACACCCACGACTAAGGACCTTGAAGGATGTACTTATGGACTACCATGTACCCACTAGTATGATCCGCATCATAGTCCAGGTAGTCAAGTACACATCCTAAGGGCTTTACCAACATGTAACAGAGAGATAATCAGTATACACGTTAAGGTAAAGAGTAACCAGATAGCATACTATCATGTCGAGCAAGAAAGTCCTCCCTATATATGTGCAAGCATCCACTACAATATACATCTCATGTATAGTAATAGCCTCTAGGGCATACAAATAACTAAAAATCTCCCACTTACACTAGGGCCATCTGATAACAGTGGTTGTAGTATCTCATACTCAACCATCCCATAATAGTCTCTCTCTGGGAAAAGGCCTTTGTGAGTGGATCCGCCGTGTTGTCCTCTGAGTCTACTCTCCTAACCTCGATCCCATGGAGATCAACCATCTCCATGATCAGGTGATACTGCCTTAGAATATGTCTGGATCACTGATGGGACGGGCGTTCCTAGGCATAAGCCATAACTCTATTGTCACACAATGGTTGGAACGAAGTTCATCTCATGAACTAATATACACCCAGACTGCCTCTTTGGTAGTATCTTTGGTAGCGATGTATTCAGCCTTTATCTTCTAGTATGCCACGGTATTTAGCTTGGAACTCTTCTAACATACCGTCCCTCCACTGAAGGTAAAGACAATGCCTGTGACTGACATTCAGTCGTCCTTATCACACTGGAACCCTTCCAGTGATTCTCCCCAGGATCAATTGATACCATTTCACTACAGCTACTGAGTATCCTAACATCCAATTAGATCTATCTCATAGATCCAAAACCCAGGATTTAGTAGGTATCACTTAGATCCTATGTGGAGAATCATTGTGATAAGCGGAGATTGATCGAGCGTAGCATAGGAAACTCCTTCCCTATCAAGAGTATGTCATCCACGTACTCTACGAGGATCACCACCATACTCCCTACTACCTTTTTGTATATACAAGGATCATCTACCATTTTGATGAAGTCAAACTCTTTGACTACCACATCAAAACAGACGTTCCAACTCCGCGATGCCTGCTTTATCCCATAAAGCAACTTTTACACGCTTCCGCTGCTCCCACTGTCTACGAAGCCCTCTGGCAGTGTACTTATAGACGCTCCCATCCAAATTAAAAGTTAGAAAAGCTGTCATGACACCCAACCGCCAGATATCGTAGTCATGGTATGTAGCCGTGGCAAGTAGGATCTGGATGGACTTAAGCATAGCTACTTAGAAAAGGTTTCATCATAATCCATACCTGGTCAATGATGCAAACCTTTAATAAGTCTAGCTTTGAAAGTCTCAACTTTTCCATGTACACCAAGTAATCTTCTCAAGATATACTTGCTCCTGATGGGGATTTAACCCTTCAGATAAAGCAACCAAAGTCCATACTTTATTGGTGTATAAGGATTCCATCTCAGATCGCTAAGCATCCAGCCATTCTTACAGAGTCCCACTCCTGATGGCCAGCTCGAAACTAGTTGGGTCATCATCTCATGATGCAATCCTCGCTCCCACTGTCATAGAGAAACCGAAGTATCTCTCAGGTGGTTGAGGAACCCTACTAGATCGGTGGAGAGGATGAGGTTCGTTGGAAACTATTGAATCCTTTGGTGCTACAAAATCATCAGCTGCAGTTTGTATAGCTGGAACTCCTTCCAGTTCTACCTTATGACCAATAATTTCTTCACAAGAAATTCCCTTTCACAAAGGTGGCATATTGAGAAACAAAACATCTTTTGTTGCTCGGTTTGGTAGAAGATATTCCCTTGCGAATGCTTGGAATATCCAACAAACTTCTACAGAACAGACTTTGCCTTGAGCTTGTCCGGATTATGATTTTAGACATAGGCTGGACAACCCCAAATCTTAACAAACTTAAGATATAGGCTCTTCCCTTTCCATATCTCATATGAAGTGGTAGGCAACTGATTTGATCGGAACCCTATTCAATAGGTATGCAACTTCTCATGTGCATAACTCCCAAAAGGAAATAGGTAACTCAGTATTACTCATCATGGAGCACACCTTATCACATAGGGTGTGTAGCGCCTTGAAATGTCGTTTTGGTGTTTTTCCGAAAATCGGTGAAAATGTGGTATTTTTCCGTAAATCGTATTTTTTGTTATTTTGCAGTTTTGGACTAATTATACCTAATTTGGATAGGTAATTGCTAGTTTTAGTAGAAAATGAGTTAATTATGAAATTCTGGTCGTTTAAAAATTTTCTCTAATTTTTCAATTTTTTAATATTATTTTAAGCCGGTAAGAAAATACATTAAATCAGCGATAAATACAAATTTAAATGGGCTAAATTTAAGCTTTAAAATCATGTTAATTAAAATCTAGTTGTAACATAAATTTTTAGTATTTTATTTTAAGTTTTAACTAATTTTTATTATGGAAAACGAAATTTATTGAATTTAAGCTTAAACTTGCAATTTTGGACTTGTAGGGGGTCTTTTTGCAAAAAAAATTTTGTGCACTCTCACACACACATCCTCACATCTCCTTGGCTGGCCTAAACTGCAGAAAATTCTCCCTCTCTCTTTTTTTTTAAAACTCTTTTGTTAGGGATGAATTGAGTTGATGTGTAGGTTTTAAAATATAATATTTTGGAGGTATGGTGTATTTGACTTTGGGGGGTTTGACTTGGTGACCATTTCCCACACCCCACACCATTCCCCTCCTCCCTCCTCTGGCCGAAACTAACAGCTCCCCCCCCCCTCATTTTTCCCCTCTCTTTTGTTCACAAATTCATCTCAAAAACCATCAAAATCCACAAATTTCTTCACTAAAACAAAACAAATCCTTGTGCTACCCTTTCTCAAGCCTAGTTTAGTTGAAAACATGTGGAAAGGAGGCAATTTTAGAGGCAAATGATCATGCTAGATCCATAGATCTTGAGGTATAATTTCCACCATATTATTTTCTTTTGGTTAAATTCTTTTGGTTAAATGGTTTTAGTGTTAAAAGCTTAGCAAAATCCTAATCTAGTTTTTCTAGTTCATGGTTGAAATTAAACTAGGGTTTTAGAAGCCATTATTTAGTTAATTAAATCTATTTTGCTATCTAGTTGTTTGCTAATCAAAGTTAATGAGGTTACTTTATTTGTGTGGGCTTCAAATTAATGTTAATTTGGTATTGTCATGTTTAGTTTTGGATTGAAATTGCTAATTATGAAAATTAAGAAAGGTTTTGTTTATGAAAATTAGGTTTTTAAGCATTGCTAGTGGTTTAAAATTAATGTAGTGGCTATCTAGTGGGTTAGTTGGATGTTTGTGTTGGATTGTGAGCACCTTATCGCATAACGGCGATGTTGCATCGTTTTTTTTAGAATGTCTGTGCTTACTAGTTTTGTGATAAAAGTATGTGATAAATTATTTTTGTTATCTTGATGATTGTTTTGGCTTATCCTATGACATTTAGGATGTGTGAGTGCGGATTTTTGAGTGTTCGGGTTTTAGTTTTTCCGGGCGACCAATCGACGTTTTATTTAGTTTTTGCGATTTTCGCGTGTGTTCCGCGCACCGTGTGCACGTTGTACCTAGCTTGTGAACGTTAGTATCTTCGTTTGGGTTTTGCGTCGTTCTTGATTTGTAACCTTATGTTTGGTATTGATATAAATTCCAGGTTCGGTCGCGGAGACGTCAGACGCGGCACGAAAGGGGAAAGCGGTGATTGGACGTGACTAGTTAGGGATTCTGGTGAGTAGATGTAACATCTACGGGGGACTATCGTTGGATGGCGCAAGTCGCCCGATAGTTTTAGTAGCTTAAAAAGATTCTTAGTAATGTTAGTAATTAGGGGTGTAATACTTGTATGATTATTTGCTACATTCATGCCTTATATTGACATACATATACGAACCCATTCTATAGGACATCTGCACCATTGCCAGGGTTTTTATATGCAGCACGAGCACTATTCATGCTTACACACACACCCTGGTAATTGCCATGCCACCACACTAGATAACCTTTAAATTGAAACCTTTTACTATAATTGATACTTAAACTTGCGCTATTGCTTTAATTCCTTAAAATGAAATCATAGGATTGCTATTCATGTGCATGTACTTCATTATATTATTTGTTCAAGCCTAATCTATTAATCACACATCGCAACTTAATTATTGATACCATATGCATTCATTATCATTGTCATTTGCACTTATGAGGATTTCTTGAGATTTTATGATATTTCTGGATTTCGGGGGAAAGCCGCAAAATTTCTAAACTTATTATATTTTTAAAATATGTAAATTGTGGTTTTCTAGTGATGTAAGTGTCGTCCACCATGAGTTTGCTGTGGTTTTCGAGACCCGTTTCGAGGAGTTGGATGAACCGTCTCGGGTACATGGTGGGCCCGGTAAGGTACCCCGGGGCAAGAAGCTCGTGTTGCTGACGATGAGCCTGGCAGGGGACGAATTACCTACCGGTGACTGTTTGGGACGGCGGATATCCAGAGGATACCGACCGTGGCCGCGAGATGATGAGACATTGATATTGAGATGGGTCAGCCGGATGGCTGAGGCCAGAGATACTATGACATGGATATATGAGATTTGTGATAGTTTTGAGGTGTCGTTACTGGACACAGGTTCTTGTTGATTCTATTGGTATTGTGCTGGTATTTCAAAATAGATTCTTAAAGGAAAAACATGATTCTTATACTTACACATTCAGATCATGAGTTGATTCACATTGCATTCATACCTGCTACTATATTCATATTGCATACATACCTGCTATTATGTCCTGCCTTACCTGTATTTTAGATGCTAGGATACTTGTGTGCATGCTTTCGATAGCCTGTGTAGATGTTATTTATTACTCACGAGTTGCCAACTCACCCCCGTTGTGCCACAGCCTTTTGCAGGTCCGCTCCGTCAGTACAGTAGCGGCGGGCGCACTTGCTTCTTTTGCCTCTTTTGCCTGGACTCGAGGTTTTGCTCTTAGGTGGGTTATATTATTATTTTTGTACCACCTTGTATATTCTTTGTATCTAGTGTACTCCATCTACTGTATCTATCAGTATTGTTGTATATTGACCTAGAGATGAGACTGTGAGATTTGTGGACTTTTTATGCTGTATTTTAGGGTCGAGCTCACTTGAGTCGACGTGCTGTTTTTCTCATGCTTCCTTATGATTATTTCGCATGTTGTTGCTTTATATTGCGTGGGATTTGTGACCGCCTTGTGGCGAAGAGCTAGCTCCCGCTTGGGGATGCCTTATTTGTTGGATTCATATATATTCTTGTTGTACCCATTTTGGGGGCCAGTATTTACAAAAGAGACTCTGCCGAAATTTTCGGAAAAATTGATATTGTTTTTAAAAAGATTTTATATGACTTATTTGATAAACTCATTTTCAATTGATTGGGTTCTCTTCACTCTTTTCCTTATTTGGTTTTGGTTTTCTGGGCTTTGGCTTACTTATTTTACGGACGTCTTGAGACGTTTCGTAAACTTAAGTGCCAGTCACGTTCCGTGCCCTGCGGGTCGTAACAAAGTTGGTATCAGAGCGATAGGTTTTACCTTTTTGAGTGTAGGATGACCCTTGGTAGATGGAGTAAGTGACTTAAGTAGGGTAACGTAGCGTGTGTATGTCCGCGGCATACTTGCGATACGGTACTCCGCCTAAGTGACTTTAATATATACTTGCTTGAAATTCCTTCTTCAATTCCGTGTATCCTATGATCCTATTGCACTGTTCTTACTATCCGTTTTCCTGTAATGGCCACTATGCCGCCGAAGGCTACGAGGGCACAGAGGGCTGCCGCCCGAGACGAGATTCGAGTTGGCTCGTCCGAGACGAGACTGAGCAGGGTGGTATGCCTACGCCGCAGGAACAGACCGATCCACCTTCCCCAGGCCATATGGATAGGCTCGAGACTGGTATGGAGGAGTTGCGACAGATGATGGGGGGCATGCAGGAGCTACGTCAGATGGTAGGATCCCTAGTTGCAGCCAATCGTACACCGAGGCCGGATGATGCACCTACCACATCCCAGACTGCTATGATACCTGCTCCTACTACTACCGCCGTGACCATCCCGGTTTCACTACAGGATTTCATGAGGCTGAAACCTCCAGTATTCACCGGCACCGAGGCAGCGGAGGACCCACAGACGTTCCTTGACAGTTTAGCCAGGATCTGCCATTCCCTGAGATGTTCGGATGATCGATGGGTGGAGCTTGCGAGTTTCCGACTAGAGGGTCTCGCGCAGACATAGTGGGAGTCAGTCTTGAGAGGTCGAGCTGCAGGTCTACCGCCTATGACTTGGGCCGAGTTTACAGCGGTCTTTCTAGCTCGTTTCCTCCCAGAGAGCTTTCGTGACGCCAGAGCTCGTAGCTTCGAGGCCTTAGTCAAGACACCTGGGATGACGGTGTCTGAGTATGACATCCAGTTTACACAGTTATCCCGATATGCTCCGTATTTGGTGGATACCGAAGAGAAGATGGTGAAGAGGTTCGTACAAGGACTTGATGCCTAGCTATATCTTGCCATTGGCGCCCAGCACTACGACACTTATTCAGCTGCTATGGATACGGCATTACGGTTGGAGGCACGCATATCACAGACTTCGGCCGTTTCTGGGCCGAAGAGGATTCGCACCGATGTACCGTCTCAGAGGCAGCGCGCCAGATTCTTTCCGAGAGATAGGCCTAGCAGAGGATTTGGACAGGGACAGTTATATGGTTCATATCCCCAGGGACAGCAGCCGTCGCCAGGGTGTTTTGGGTGCGGGAGTCCGCACCATCTTGTCAGAGACTGTCCGGCGAGACGACAGGGAGCAGCGACAGTTCCGCATGTGACCCTACCACCATCACCACCCCCTCCTCAGAGAGCCCTACTTCCTACCACAGGCGATGCTCCACGCCAGTTAGGTGCACCCAGAGGCCATGGACGCGGTGGTACTATTTAGAGAGGACGAGAAGGAAGAGGCCGAGGTCGAGGTCAGCCCGCTATCGGTGGAGGACAGGCCCGAGTATTTGCTTTGACACCGCAGGATGCGTAGGCATCCAATGCCGTTGTGACAGGTACCTTGCCAGTTTGTTCTTTCGACGCACGGGTATTATTCGATCCAGGTTCCACACATTCGTACGTCTCTACACACTTTGCATCGATGTTGGGCCGTGAGTCGTCGTCGTTAGATCATCCGCTTGTTGTTAGTACTCCGGTAGGCGAGTCGTTTGCCGCTCGTTTTGTATTTCGATTGTGTTCCGTTCATATCGGGGAGAGGGGTTCATCGGTTGATTTGATTCTCCTTGATATGCTGGACTTTGATGTGCTTCTGGGCATGGATTGGCCAGCCACCTGTTATGCTTCGGTGGATTGCCGTGAGAAGGCAGTCATATTTAGCTTTCCGGGAGAGCCAGTCCTTGTTATTCAGGGAGACCGCAGCGTCACCCTTCCCAGCTTGATTTCGTCTCTTCGCGCTGGTCAGCTCTTGCGGAAGGGATGTCAGGGATTCTTAGCGTATATTTGTGATACTCGAGCTGCAGAGGTTCCGTTGGACCGGGTCCCGGTTGTTTGTGAGTTCCCTGATGTTTTCCCTGATGAGCTACCTGGGCTACCACCTGAGCGCGACGTTGAGTTCTGCATCGATTTGATTCCCGGCTCGGGGCCTATTTCTATACCGCCTTATCGGATGGCCCCGGCAGAGCTTCGAGAGCTGAAGGATCAGTTGCAGGATTTGTTAGATAAGGGGCTTATTCGACCTAGTGTTTCTCCGTGGGGTACTCCTGTCCTGTTTGTCAAGAAGAAGGATGGAAGTTTGCGCTTATGTATCGACTACCGCCAGCTGAACAAAGTTACCGTTCGGAACAGATATCTGTTGCCACGCATTGATGATTTGTTCGACCAGCTTCAGGGTGCGGGGTATTTTTCGAGGATCGACTTGCGATCAGGATACCATCAGCTGCGAGTTCGACAGGAGGATATACCGAGGACAGCTTTCCGCACGCGCTACGGCCACTACGAGTTTTTGGTGATGTCGTTCGGACTCACCAATGCTCCAGCAGCATTCATGGATTTGATGAGCCTTACATTCAGGCCGTATCTTGACTTGTTCATCATCGTGTTTATCGACGATATCTTTGTGTACTCCCGGAGCAGAGAGGAGCACAAGAAGCACTTGCGGATTACGTTACAGACTCTAAGGGAGCACCAGTTGTTCGCAAAGTTCTCCAAGTGTGCATTCTGGCTGGACAGCGTCGGATTCTTGGGTCACGTGATTATGAGAGACGGCATATGTGTGGACCCGAAGAAGATTGAGGCTGTTCAGCAGTGGCCCCGACCTACATCGGTTACTGAGATCCGTAGTTTTCTAGGCCTGGCTGGCTACTACAGGCGTTTTGTTCAGGACTTCTCCCGTATAGCTGCACCTTTGACCGGTTTGACCCGGAAGGGAGTTCCTTTCGTTTGGACAGAGGAGTGCGAGTGCAGTTTTCAGCAGCTACGGACTTGTTTGACTACGGCGCCAGTATTATCTTTGCCTTCGGGATCAGGCGGATTTGTGGTCTACTGTGATGCTTCGTGAGTGGGGTTAGGATGCGTATTGATGAAGCATGGCCGGGTGATCGCATATGCTTCTCGGCAGTTGAAGAAGCATGAACAGAACTACCCCACTCATGATTTGGAGATGGTTGCAGTGGTCTTTTCATTGAAGATTTGGCGACATTACCTATATGGCGAGTCGTGCCAAATATTCACAGACCACAAGAGCTTAAAATACATATTTCAGCAGCGAGACCTGAACCTCAGATAGCGTCGTTGGATGGAGTTGGTGAAAGACTACGACTGCAAGATCTTATATCACCCAGGCAAGGCGAATGTGGTGGCAGATGCGTTGAGTAGGAGGCCCGGGGGTAGTCTATCCTATTTGCGCGCAATGCAGAGGCAGTCGTCAGCAGATTGGCAGATATTATGCGACAGCCGAGTTGAGTTTGAGTTCACTCAGACAGGGGGACAGCTCGCGCATGTTCGTGCACGCCCACAGTTGCTTGACCGTATATATGAGGCACAGCGCAGAGACGACCGTTGCTCAGAGATCATAGCACAGATGGGACAGGGCAGATTTTCCGAGTTCGTGATTGACGATCAGGGGATTTTATGCTATGGATCTAGACTGTGCGTACCAGATGCTGAAGGATTGCGGCGCGACATTCTTGAGGAGGCACACCAATCAGTGTATAGTGTCCACCCCGGTTCCACCAAGATGTACCATGATATGAGAGAGACCTACTGGTGGGATGGGATAAAGAGGGACATTGCGGAGTTTGTATCGAGATGCCTGACTTGTCAGCAAGTCAAGGCCGAGCACCAGAGGCCCGCAGGAGAGCTACAGCCGTTACCCATTCCGGAGTGGAAATGGTAGCAGATTTCGATGGATTTCGTTGTGGGTCTACCCAGGACCAGTCGAGGGTATGACTCCATCTGGGTGATCGTAGATCGATTGACGAAAGTGGCTTACTTCCTGCCAGTGAAGACGACTTTCAGCTTCGCTCAGTATGCCCAGCTTTACATCGACGAGATCGTGCGGTTGCATGGCGTACCGACTTGTATCGTGTCAGATCGAGGCACCCAGTTTACCGGCCGACTTTGGAAGAGACTTCAGGAGGCATTGGACACCCGTTTGAGTTTTAGCACAGCGTTTCATCCGCAGACCGACGGCCGGTCAGAGCGGACTATTCAGACTCTCGAGGACGTGCTCAGAGCGTGCGTTTTAGATTTCGGCGGTAGCTGGGATCGTCATTTACCGTTAGTGGAGTTCTCCTACAACAACAGCTTCCAGGATACTATTCAGATGGCACCTTTCGAGGCATTGTATGGGAGGAGATGTAGATCGCCCGTTTGTTGGACAGAGCTCAGCGAGAGCAGTATACTGGGGCCGCAGCTTGTTAAGGAGACGACAGCGAAGATACAGTTGATCCGAGACCGGATGAGAGCGGCTCAGAGCAGGAAGAAATCGTATGCAGACAGGCGTCGTCGCAGGCTAGAGTTCGCAGTTGGCGATCATGTTTTTCTGAGGGTCTCTCCGATGAAGGGCGTGATGCGATTTGGGCGAAAAGGAAAGCTTAGTCCCAGATTTGTGGGTCCCTTCGAGATTCTCGAGCGTGTCGGCACAGTTGCATATCGTTTGGCTCTTCTACCTAGCTTTCCCGATGTTCACCCCGTCTTCCATGTTTCGATGCTCCGCAAGTACCTTCACGACCCTTCGCATGCGATTCAGCACCCGACAGTCCAGCTAGAGCGCGACCTTTCTTTTGCAGAGCAGCCGGTGGCCATCCTGGATCGGCAGGTGAAGAAGTTGAGATCGAAAGTTATACCGACCGTCAAGGTCCTTTGGCGTGGCCCGAGCAGCGAGGAGGTCATCTGGGAGACCGAGAGCGAGATGAGGAAGAAATATCCCCATCTCTTTGAAGGTACGCGTAGTTATATTTTTAAATTCAGGGACCGAATTTCTTTAAGGGGGGAAGATTGTAGCACCTTGATATGTCGTTTTGGTGTTTTCCCGAAAATCGGTGAAAATGTGGTATTTTTCCGTAAATCATCTTTTTTGTTATTTTGCAGTTTAGGACTAATTATACCTAATTTGGATAGGTAATCGCTAGTTTTAGTAGCAAATGAGTTAATTATGAAATTCTGGTCGTTTAAAAATTTTCCCTAATTTTTCAATTTTTTAATATTATTTTAAGCCGGTAAGAAAATACATTAAATTAGCGATAAATACAAATTTAAATGGGCTAAATTTAAGCTTTAAAATCATGTTAATTAAAATCTAGTTGTAACATAAATTTTTAGTATTTTATTTTAAGTTTTAACTAATTTTTATTATGGAAAACGAAATTTATTGAATTTAAGCTTAAACTTACAATTTTGGACTTGTAGGGGGTCTTTTTGCAAAAAACATTTTGTGCACTCTCACACACACATCCTCACATCTCCTTGGCTGGCCCAAACAGCAGAAAATTCTCCCTCTCTCTTTTGTTTTAAAACTCTTTTGTTAGGGATGAATTGAGTTGATGTGTAGGTTTTAAAATATAATATTTTGGAGGTATGGTGTATTTGACTTTGGGGGGGTTGACTTGGTGACCATTTCCCACACACCACACCATTCCCCTCCTCCCTCCTCTGGCCGAAACTAGCAGCTCCCCCCCCCTCATTTTTCCCCTCTCTTTTGTTCACAAATTCATCTCAAAAACCATCAAAATCCACAAATTTCTTCACTAAAACAAAACAAATCCTTGTGCTACCCTTTCTCAAGCCTAATTTAGTTGAAAACATGTGGAAAGGAGGCAATTTTAGAGGCAAATGATCATGCTAGATCCATAGATCTTGAGGTATAATTTCCACCATATTATTTTCTTTTGGTTAAATTCTTTTAGTTAAATGGTTTTAGTGTTAAAAGCTTAGCAAAATCCTAATCTAGTTTTTCTAGTTCATGGTTGAAATTAAACTAGGGTTTTAGAAACCATTATTTAGTTAATTAAATCTATATTGCTATCTAGTTGTTTGCTAACCTAAGTTAATGAAGTTACTTTATTTGTGTGGGCTTCAAATTAATGTTAATTTGGTATTGTCATGTTTAGTTTTGGATTGAAATTGCTAATTATGAAAATCAAGAAAGGTTTTGTTTATGGAAATTTGGTTTTTAAGCATTGCTAGTGGTTTAAAATTAATGTAGTGGCTATCTAGTGGGTTAGTTGGATGTTTGTGTTGGATTGTGAGCACTTTATCGCATAACGGCGATGTTGCGTCGTTTTTTTTAGAATGTTTGTGCTTACTAGTTTTATGATAAAAGTATGTGATAAATTATTTTTGATATCTTGATGATTGTTTTGGCTTATCCTATGACATTTAGGATGTGTGAGTGCGGATTTTTGAGTGTTCGGGTTTTAGTTTTTCCGGGCGACCAATCGACGTTTTAGTTAGTTTTTGCGATTTTCGCGTGTGTTCCGCGCACCTTGTGCACGTTGTACCTAGCTTGTGAACGTTAGTATCTTTGTTTGGGTTTTGCGTCATTCTTGATATGTAACCTTATGTTTGGTATTGATGTAAATTCCAGGTTCGGTCACGGAGACGTCAGACGCGGCACGAAAGGGGAAAGCGGTGATTGGACGTGACTAGCTAGGGATTCCGGTGAGTAGATGTAACATCTACGGGGGACTATCGTTGGATGTCGCAAGTCGCCCGATAGTTTTAGTAGCTTAAAAAGATTCTTAGTAATGTTAGTAATTAGGGGTGTAATACTTGTATGATTATTTCCTACATTCATGCCTTATATTGACATACATATACGAACCCATTCTATAGGACACCTGCACCATTGCCAGGGTTTTTATATGCAGCACGAGCACTATTCATGCTTACACACACACCCTGGTAATTGCCATGTGTTCACAACAGAATACTGCATTTTATACCGCCCATTCTTATGCTCGTGTATTTATAGGTAGGTACTTTTAATCCGTGTTTGTTACATATTTACAGAGTACAGGTTTTCAGTCCAAATATTGCAAATCAAGACAAAATCTCCACAGTTACACCAAATACAAAACATCTGTCACAGCAGATAAAAGCCGGGTTCCGGTCATCCATATCCGTCCAGTGCCGAGTACCAGTTCCAGAGACAAGACATATGACAGTGGTCATTCATGTCTCGGACAAGCACAGAGCGCGAGGGGGGCAGCACAAGAATCAATGGGTGCGCGGAGCTCAAGAGAGATAAAGTCAAAAGTGAAGAAAAGATAGCCATCTTGGACTATGAATTCTGCTGATATTCTGGAAGACTTTTGTGCAGTATGAAGTTTTCAGACACAAGGAAAAACAGAACCAGGGAAGTACAAGAAACCAGAGCCCCTAATCCCACCATAGGGCCGCGGATCCGCGGCCAATAAGGGGTATTGGCCGCGGATCCGCGGCCTTGTGGGGTCGTCGTTGTGCCGTTTTCTGGGGGCACTTTGGGTACTTCATTTTATTGCAGATTCTTGCCCTAGGTTTTCAGTTCACCTCCTATAAATACCCCAAAACTTGCCAAGCTTTAGGGTCATTCTTTGTTTTCTCTTTTTGTTAGGATTTAGTCTTTTTCTTCTTCTTCTTCTTCATTCTTTTTCCATGAAAATTGTAGTGAGAGCTTTTTGAGTGGGAGATCAATGAAGATGAGGGCTTTTTGTATCATTCTCTTTTGTTTCTTCTTCCCCTTGAGATTCTTGCTTTCTCTTGATCATTCAACCTCTTCATTGAGCTTGAATGGTTAAGGGTTAGTTATTGATCTCAAGGGTCGTATTCTTTCATGGAATTAGCACTTCATTTCACATGCGTTCTCTACCCTTCCCTTGATCTTGCAACCTCTTGATTGAGCTTGCAAGTTTAAGGGTTGGCTATTGATCACATGCTTGTCTTGAGTTCTAGTTTCTTGTTCTTTTTATTTGCTTATTTATTACTTGCTTTTTATTACCTTGCTTTTCTTTCTCGCAATTTATATTCATGCACTTTAATTACTTGTTTGTAATCTTTTCTTTTCTTTGTTCTTTTCTTTTTGTTCTCTCTTTTTGGTTCTTTTTTATGAATGAATGTAATTGTCGTTGTTAAGAAATAATACGGTATTATAAGTTAACGTTTCTTTGCCCATTTCCTTTTCCCGTATTTTCCATTGAACTCCGCCCAAACGATACGCAAGCGCTCCGTTAGGCACCGTACCCTGACAAGGTAACGGTGATTCCTAACCGCGACCAGTTGCGTTCGGTTTGGCCGGAGGCGAAAGCAAGGGACAAGAACGGAAGGACAAGGGTAAATAAGCCGTATTCCACGAATACTGCGCTTAAATCCCCTAATCCACGTTGTTGCCGATTGCTCTAGCTTCAATTGGTCAAGATTCGGCTCAAAGGTTTTGAGTACGGATTTCTTTAGCTTATAATCTCGTATCTTTTTCTTAACAAGTTTATACTTGCAAATATTACACATAGGATAGTCTCGAACAAACATACACAAATTCTTTATTGACTCGTCTAAGACAAGAACGGAAATACAACCATCTCCCTGTGGATCGACCCGTGCTCAACCGGCTAGCTGCATAGCGACACCGTCTTGATTGCGGTTAACTTTAATTCTTTCAATCAAATGGCGCCGTTGCCGGGGAGACGGTAGCGTATTTTCTTTCTTGTTATTCGGGTTAATATTCTTTTTGTATATATTTATAAATAAAAAAAAATCTTTTTGTTTTTTTTGATAATTTTTGTGGGCAAGTGTGCGGATTTTTGCGTATTTGCAAACTACGATAGTGGGGAGCAAAGTGTGCATTCAAGGCAAAGGTGATTACGAAGTACAGTGCCAAAGATCCGGGTAGTTTGACCCGCGCAAGCGAACCTTTCAAGCTTACCGGATTTGATTCAACGGGGGTTTCCTAACCCAAAACTTAAACGGTACGTACTTTATTAACACCTTCTTTTCAAATCCGACGCTTCCAATATACTATTCTTTGCAGGATTCTTTGCAAGTTCGCTAGCAAACGCTAAAAATTGACTAACCCGTATTTGTTGCAGTGCCGCGCTTAAACTAAAAAACGATTGTTTGATTCTTTATAGAATTTTTATTGAATTGCGCATTGCATACATTAATACGGACTTAAGGGCAAGCGAACCCCACAACATACGGTAAAGGATTTCATCACCTTTTCCGTGGCCCACAAATCACGAACTTGAGCATAACGTTTACCCACACAAAATTTAAAAGAAACTAGATTCTAAGCCTTAAGGACTTTGCGCTCACTAGGAGAAGTTAACTGTGTTTAGAACCTTGCTTAATGGTATATTGTTTACGAGGTGTCTAGGAAAGTGTTAACGGCGAAACCGCCAAAAGAGAAAGGGTTATTTAATTAAGGAACTTCGCGAAAGCGTTGGAAAAACTCCCCTTATCTCTGCACTTACCTGGCCTCGTGATCAGTGTATCTTGAGCCTGTTTCTCGACACAGTTTTACTTCGACAATCAAGTTCTGGAGCAGGTCTAGTTGACCTAGGTGAACCCTAGAACGATTAGGTGTGTGGTATTTTTTTGTCGTGATTATTTTTGTCCATATTCTTTTTGTGTGTATATTTCATTCTTTTGTTAATATATAAACTAAAAAAAAAAAATCACATTCCTTTTCCCCTCCTTTTCTCTGCCTTTCTTTCCTTCTCTCTTCATATCATGGGTACTCCACCTCGCAAAACTCTTGCCGAACTTTGGTACCCACAACCAGACATTACTTCATACGGTTCTTGCTTTGGCCGAACATCGAACGACCCATCCATGCCCAAAATTTCGTTGAGAGATCGGATAGACGCGTCTAGGACAAACAACTGGACCCCGCAATCCACTTCGTATCAACCGTTTCAAACATTCACCCCTTCTTGTGTTGATACCCCTTATGAAAATCCAGTTGTAACCCCGAGACCAATGTCCATTGCTGAACATATTGCACAATCTCGTAGCCGATCTTTCACTCCTTTCACCACTACAAATTCTTGGGACCAACAACTCCATTCACCTTCTTATCCCAATGTTGATCCCACTCCTGTCCAGCCATTCAATTCCTACCAATCCTACCCTACTTTTGCACCTTCCCTAGACATTACTTCAGAACAGCCGTTTGGGAGTTTTCAGTATCCAAATAACTTTGAATCATTTACTGAAACCCCTTCACAACCCATGTCTAGTCTGTAACAGTCGTTGGAAGATTTTAGGGTAGCGTCAAGCCAACAGATGATGGATTTGAATGCGTCCATGGCTGCCCTCATACAACCTAGTGATCCGGTAGCTAGTTTTCAACTAGCTCCAAATTTTTCAATGTATGATGAGGCGGCAGAACAGGCTGTGGATTTGAGTGGAGAGAGTGAGATGTACCCCCTTCCAAATCAAACCTACCCGTCTCATATTGAATCCCACAACTCCTGTTTTGAAAGTCTATCGAGTATCCCACATGATTTATCAATTGAAGATAGAATGATGAATAAGTTGTGCGACTTCGTAGTGTTTGATTTGCCCGATTGTGAAGGGTCTCTTCCAAGTGAAACCGATCCTAAACCTTTTGACCTCTACACCTCCACCTTAGAACCTGAATTGATTGATATCCATGCTTTTGATGAGGAGTCTGAGAATATTAATTTTCACTTGATAGAGGATATTGACGCTGGGAATATTTTGGATGATGTACCCATAGATTTGGTTGAGTTTTTCTCTTCAATTCATCATCCCGAGTCATTAAATGTTTTTCCCGAACCCCATATGCGTCTGGACTTTGATGAAATATGCATGGATGAGCTTAACTTTGAGAAGAATTTTGAGGATATTTTTGAGGATGAAACAGTTCTAGATGATGAGTCGGATTTTTCAATTCATCATGTTCCTTCCACTGACTGTGTACACCCTCCTGAACCTTTAACCGATAACCTTCCTCAACCACTTCCCTCCATCCTTTCCATCGTTCCGACCTTGCAAGAGCCTGTCTCACTTTCATTTCATATGTCTGGTTTACCAAGTTCGGCGTACCCATGGTTTCTTACGAATCTTGAGGGATTCGACCCAAATTCTCGACGAGTAAATATATTAGCACAATCACTTTTCACACATCGGTCATCATAAATTGTGCTAATCTATTTACTCCGTTTGCACCCACAAGTTCGTATTCCACTTCTTTTTCCCTTCCGCCATTCTTCTTCCTCTCATATACCGAGACCGTATACCACTTCTATCTCCATACGGTCTCGCGTATTCTCCATCTCTTTTCTCTACGCCTTCTTTCACCAGCTATTGCTTTATCGAGATAAAATCTTTGAATGGTTGGTACTAACTTTTGGCCGGTGTAAGGCCTTGTATAGCCTGATACTGTTCTCTTTCCCCCCCTAATCCTGAATTTCAACGCTTAACAGTGGAAACACTGTTTTACTTAAGTTTGGGGGGGACACTTTTTCTGTATATATTTTTTGTTTTCTTTGTTGTATATAATTTGTTTTTAGGGAGCGCCGGCAATTTTGACCCTCTTGGTATAGCCTGACAGTGAAGGCACTGTCAAGTTTAAGTTTGGGGGTGTGCTCAGTAAGCTTTCTTCCTTCGCATTCATTTGTATATTTTGCATTTGCATACCTTATTAAAAACCCACAAAAATATAAAAAAATTCAAAAAAATATAAAAACTTTGTCGTCAAGTTAGCTAATAGGGTAACTTAGATCTTTATTCCGAAAGATTAGTTGATATGATAGAAATAACTAAATTCTAGGCTTAGGAATTGAAAACCCTAAAAATAACCCTCATTCTGTCTAACTTTGGTAAGTATACGTCCTTACAGTTTTTTTGAGAAATAGGTAATCTTGAGTTCAGTTCTTTAGTTAAGTCAAGATGAAGGGAAAGTATTGATGCTCTACTGAAGGATAAGTCTGAAAAATAGTTTCTTTTCTTGAGTTCAAATTTAGAAAGTATATACCCTACAAACTGCACATACACGCACCTTGAAACTTGGGATAGTAGAGGATACCTAGAAATACTCTTGCCTGAAAGCCTAGTATGAAAGAAAAACGGTATTTAAAGCTAAACACCAAAAGAGCATATTGAAAAATATATCCGGTCTTGAAAAAAGAAAAAAGAAAAAGAAAAAGAAAAAAATAGAATAAAATCAAGACCTGGAGACTGCTATTTACGCTTTAAAGTTCACACATTCAGTAATCGGTCGTTAGTGCCTCAAGAAGCATTAATAGTCGCATGAAAGGTGTGTGAGAAAATCCGTCCGTCCTTAATGAAAAGAAGTAGTATTAGGTATTAGGGCAAGGGTATTATAGCTTGAATTGAATTCTTGAGTGTACGGGTGTAAGTGCACGGCGGCGCCCCGGCCGTCAATCCGACGGCCAAATGCGGAAGCGGTGATAAACTTTAATTTTTTCTTGAACTGGCAAACCGCCGCGCACTAATACCCGGATCGAACCACTAACTAGTCTTAGCTATCTACAAGAAAGGGAAGAGAGATATACCGACAGATCCGAGTCCTCCGGTCTTCTCGTCGTCTTCCCGATCTCCTGCGGAATGTGTCGTCTCCTCCTCGTCGCCGGAAGTGCACCACATCGCCTGCTTCTTTTACGGGCTCCCACCTCAATGCCGAGGCAACTCGGGCACGAAGCTGGCTAGTCGACGTGCCCAAGGTTTGCTGTAGAATGTAGTGTACTCAAGTCTCACTTTGGGGTAGTGGAGTTTGCCTTTTGGTGGAGGGATGATACAAGGAGTTTTTCTTGGGAATTTTGGTGAAGGAAATGATATGATATCAACCAAAATAACCCTACCAAAATTGGGATAGCCCCCTTCTCAAAAGAATGGCCGGCCATGGCAAGTGTGGGGAGAGTGAGAATGAGAGAGTGACCCAAAGAAATGAGTGGAGAAGTCTATCATGCTAGTGAGAGGAATCAAAAGGGAATCATGATAGAATATGGTCACCAAAACAAAACCACACTCAACCACCTACCACCATCAACCATCATGTCCTACAAAAGTCAAGGCATGATGAAGCTAGAAGTCAAGGTCAAGGAAAAGCTATCATGACACAAGAATATGCAAAGAACCCCTCCACAAATACTTATTTGCAACAATGCAAATAAGCCCTCCTCCACCAATCTTCGGCCAATGAACGATACAAAGGAAATTGGCCGAAACGGAAAGCAAACTGGCAACTCCAGAAAACTGGTCCCGTAATAATTTACAGGAAAACCCCGATACTGTGCATACACACCCGCATTTGTATTCCGACCGAAATACAAATGCAATGAGACAAAATCTACACTGTACTATACTAGGATCCGGCTTAAACCAAAGCCGGCTAGTAATATCCGTTCGATCCTGATCCGTGCAATACCGCACGTATCTGATCGAACCCTTCCATATATCCATACGGCCTGTAGTACAAACTGTCCGATCCTGATCCGTGCAATACCGCACGTATCTGATCGGACCTTGCCATATCTCCATACGGCCTCTACAACCTTTCGCCCGAAAGCTGAGTAACTGAATGTGGGGGACTCTAAAGACTCGTCAACACCTTGGTTGTGGATTTAACCACTAGCACGTCAGAGGTATAAGCCAATACGTAACGGGCTACCAGGTATTGACTAAAAGGGACGTCTGTGAGCGAACCCAGCCAGACAACCCTACTGAGCCTGTCAGTGACAATATCCGTACAGTCCGGTCCGTTCGTCTATGAGCATCGCATGGCGGGCCTAGGGGTTGGTAAAAGTTAGACCCCCAAAAGCGGTACAAGTCGTGTCGGAGTGTAGCCCAGAACACCCTGAGATACTACTGGAATACCTACCAGTAAATCTCCTTGCCTCGGCCGAGGGCTTCGTGTAATGGCTCTCCTAGACACAGCACGACCTCACCCCCAATACCGGGAGAGACGAACCCCTGAAGATACGCTCACTGCCTCCATGTGGCTCGGGACTGTACCCAACTAAAACCTGTTTGCACGACTCCTTTGAGCCGTGGTAGGGTAGTAATCAAAGTACAGTGGGAACTCACACAAGACAAATGACGATCCCCAGGTCGATGAACTAACCTGCATACATGTCACCAGGGAACTGCCATCTGACGTCTGGTATATGACCAACTAGCATGTTCCCGGCGAGTCCTGTCCGGTGTACTCATAACCCAATGAGCACCTATATACATCTTAGGTGATCCAACTGACACCAGTGGCTTGTGAGACCGGCCACCGCCCCTCGTCGGGGTCTCGACTGTATACACTAGTCTACTCTGGAGTATCGATGCCCTATCTCGAAACTCACACGACTAGGGACCATTTAAGGATATGCTTATAGACTGCCAGCTCCCACGTATATGATCGCCCTCATACTGCTGGTGGTCAAGCAAGAATCCTAAGGGCTCTATCAACGTGTAATAGCGACTTGTCAGGTCACCTAAAGCAGTACACGATGATAAAGGTAAACCAGATAGCATACTATCATCACGAGTAAGACTGTCCTATCGGGATAGGTCCTCCATCAATCATTGTAATCACGTGCCTGTGATCGAATAATTGAATCTGAGGGCACTACCTCCAACAACGGGTGCAAATATACACACACGTAGGGGTATACAATCGATGTTTGAATAAAGGATAGAAATAAAGAATAAGACTTGTGTTTTCTGTAATGTTGATAAAAATCCCTAATTTGAGGCCGCACTTTAGAAGGAAAACTCAGGGGAACCAACATCTTTCTAAACTTTTTTGGAACGTATATGATCTAAGAATAAATAGATTAGAGGTGTGAAGCATAAGGGTTGGATATTTCTAACTTAGGATGATAGAATTTCTAACGTAAATACTAAACTGTAGGAGTAGAATCGACGTTAACTTATGACACTAGCTTGACGGGATTTTGTGGGTAGTATCCGCTGAAAACCCTCAGGAGACAACACTCCTCCTACTAGGGACACCTAGAGGTTTAACGGCTTGTTGCACATGCTCAGTGCAATCGCGTTCCCTGCGAAAGTGCGGTTAGGATTTTCTTTTTTGCGAATAATTGGTTTTGCTCGGGACGAGCAAAAGTTAAGTTTGGGGGTATTTGTTCACAACAGAATACTGCATTTTATACCGCCCATTCTTATGCTCGTGTGTTTATAGGTAGGTACTTTTAATCCGTGTTTTTTACATATTTACAGAGTACAGGTTTTCAGTCCAAATATTGCAAATCAAGACAAAATCTCCACAGTTACACCAAATACAGAACATCTGTCACAGCAGATAAAAACCAGGTTCCGGTCATCCATATCCGTCCAGTGCCGAGTACCAGTTCCAGAGACAAGACATATGACAGTGGTCATTCGTGTCTCGGACAAGCACAGAGCACGAGGGGGGCAGCACAAGAATCAATGGGTGCGCGGAGCTCAAGAGAGATAAAGTCAAAAGTGAAGAAAAGATAGCCATCTTGGACTATGAATTCTGCTGATATTCTGGAAGACTTTTGTGCAGTATGAAGTTTTCAGACACAAGGAAAAACAGAACCAGGGAAGTACAAGAAAACAGAGCCCCTAATCCCACCATAGGGCCGCGGATCCGCGGCCAATAGGGGGTATTGGCCGCAGATCCGCGGCCATGTGGGGTCGTCGTTGTGTCGTTTTCTGGGGGCACTTTGGGTACTTCATTTTATTGCAGATTCTTGCCCTAGGTTTTCAGTTCACCTCCTATAAATACCCCAGAACTTGCCAAGCTTTAGGGTCATTCTTTGTTTTCTCTTTTTGTTAGGATTTAGTCTTTTTCTTCTTCTTCTTCATTCTTTTTCCATGAAAATTGTAGTGAGAGCTTTTTGAGTGGGAGATCAATGAAGATGAGGGCTTTTTGTATCATTCTCTTTTGTTTCTTCTTCCCCTTGAGATTCTTGCTTTCTCTTGATCATTCAACCTCTTCATTGAGCTTGAATGGTTAAGGGTTAGTTATTGATCTCAAGGGTCGTATTCTTTCATGGAATTAGCACTTCATTTCACATGCGTTCTCTACCCTTCCCTTGATCTTGCAACCTCTTGATTGAGCTTGCAAGTTTAGGGTTGGCTATTGATCACATGCTTGTCTTGAGTTCTACTTTCTTGTTTTTTTTATTTGCTTATTTATTACTTGCTTTTTATTACCTTGCTTTTCTTTCTCGCAATTTATATTCATGCACTTTAATTACTTGTTTGTAATCTTTTCTTTTCTTTGTTCTTTTCTTTTTGTTCTCTCTTTTTGGTTCTTTTTCGTGAATGAATGTAATTGTCGTTGTTAAGAAATAATACGGTATTATAAGTTAACGTTTCTTTGCCCATTTCCTTTTCCCGTATTTTCCATTGAACTCCGCCCAAACGATACGCAAGCGCTCCGTTAGGCACCGTACCGTGACAAGGTAACGGTGATTCCTAACTGCGACCGGTTGCGTTCGGTTTGGCCGGAGGCGAAAGCAAGGGACAAGAACGGAAGGACAAGGGTAAATAAGCCGTATTCCACGAATACCGCGCTTAAATCCCCTAATCCACGTTGTTGCCGATTGCTCTAGCTTCAATTGGTCAAGATTCGGCTCAAAGGTTTTGAGTACGGATTTCTTTAGCTTATAATCTCGTATCTTTTTCTTAACAACTTTATACTTGCAAATATTACACATAGGATAGTCTCGAACAAACATACACAAATTCTTTATTGACTCGTCTAAGACAAGAACGGAAATACAACTATCTCCCTGTGGATCGACCCGTGCTCAACCGGCTAGCTGCATAGCGATACCGTCTTGATTGCGGTTAACTTTAATTCTTTCAATCACCATGCCACCACACTAGATAACCTTTAAATTGAAACCTTTTACTATAATTGATACTTAAACTTGCGCTATTGCTTTAATTCCTTAAAATGAAATCGTAGGATTGCTATTCATGTGCATGTACTTCATCATATTATTTGTCCATGCCTAATCTATTAATCACACATCGCAACTTGATTATTGATACCATATGCATTCATTATCATTGACATATGCACTTATGAGGATTTCTTGAGATTTTATGATATTTCTGGATTACGGGGGAAAGCCGCAAAATTTCTAAACTTATTATATTTTTAAAATATGTAAATTGCGGTTTTCTAGTGATGTAAGTGTCGTCCACCATGAGTTTGTTGTGGTTTTCGAGACCCGTTTCGAGGAGTTGGATGAACCGTCTCGGGTACATGGTGGGCCCGGTAAGGTACCCCGGGGCAAGAAGCTCGTGTTGCTGACGATGAGCCTGGCAGGGGACGGATTACCTACTGGTGACTGTTTGGGACAGAGGATATCCAGAGGATACCGACCGTGGCCGCGAGATGATGAGACATTGATATTGAGATGGGTCAACCGGATGGCTGAGGCCAGAGATACTATGACATGGATATATGAGATTTGTGATAGTTTTGAGGTGTCGTTGCTGGACACAGGTTCTTGTTGATTCTATTGGTATTGTGCTGGTATTTCAAAATAGATTCTTAAAGGAAAAACATGATTCTTATACTTACACATTCAGATCATGATTTGATTCGCATTGCATTCATACCTGCTACTATATTCATATTGCATACATACCTGCTATTATGTCCTGCCTTACCTGTATTTTAGATGCTAGGATACTTGTGTGCATGCTTTCGATAGCCTGTGTAGATGTTATTTATTACTCACGAGTTGGCAACTCACCCCCGTTGTGCCACAGCCTTTTGCAGGTCCGCTCCGTCAGTACAGTAGCGGCGGGCGCACTTGCTTCTTTTGCCTCTTTTGCCTGGACTCGAGGTTTTGCTCTTAGGTGGGTTATATTATTATTTTTGTACCACCTTGTATATTATTTGTATCTAGTGTACTCCATCTACTGTATCTACCAGTATTGTTGTATATTGACCTAGAGATGAGACTGTGAGATTTGTGGACTTTTTATGCTGTATTTTGGGGTCGAGCTCACTTGAGTCGACATGTTGTTTTTCTCATGCTTCCTTATGATTATTTCGCATGTTGTTGCTTTATATTGCGTGGGATTTTTGACCGCCTTGTGGCGAAGAGCTAGCTCCCGCTTGGGGATGCCTTATTTGTTGGATTCATATATATTCTTGTTGTACCCATTTTGGGGGCCAGTATTTACAAAGGAGACTCTGCCGAAATTTTCGGAAAATTTGATATTGTTTTTAAAAAGGTTTTATATGACTTATTTGATAAACTCATTTTCAATTGATTGGGTTCTCTTCACTCTTTTGCTTATTTGGTTTTGGTTTTCTGGGTTTTGGCTTACTTATTTTACGGACGTCTTGAGACGTTTCGTAAACTGAAGTGCCAGTCACGTTCCGTGCCCTGCGGGTCGTGACAGGGTGTGATTGCTCCTCCCCGATACACCTACGTGATGTGGTGTATATGGAGGAGTAATGCTGAGAGAGAATCTCATTCTTCTTTAGAATAATCCAGGAATTCCGTGCTTAAGTATTCTCCTCCTTGATCACATTAAAGGACATAATACTTATACCCATTTTGGTTCTCTACTTTCTAACTTATATTCTGTGAATATCTCAAAAGCTTCGGACTTGTGTTTCAACAGGAACATATGTCTGAATCTTGAGAGATCATCAGAGAATGTAATGAAGTACAAAGAATCGGTCTTGGCATGTGTAAACTGGGGACCTTCATACATCAACATGTATCATCCCAAGAGTTCACTAACTCTTTCTCTGCTTCCAATAAACAGAGCTATGGTCATCTTATCTCTGTGACATGACTGGCATGTTTCACAAGATGTAAATTCAAACTAATTTTAAATATGCATCTTATGTAACTTCAGCTGGTCGGGTCACATTGATATGGCCTAGTCTACAATATCTCAAGAAGGATTCGTTCATTTCTGAACTCTTCCTCTTGTGTGTTGTCACGACCCGCAGGGTACGGAACATGACTGGCACTTAAGTTTACGAAACGTCTAAAGACGTCCGTAAAATAAGTAAGCCAAAGCCCAGAAAACAAAACCAATTAAGCAAAAGAGTGAAGAAAACCCAATCATTTGAAAGCAAGTTTATCAAATAAGTCATGTAAAACCCTTTTTAAAAACAATACCAATTTTTTCCGAAAATTTCGGCAGAGTCTCCTTTGTAAATACTGGCCCCCAAAAATGGGTACAACAAAATATACATGAATCCAACAAAATAGGGCATCCCCAAGCGGGAGCTAGCTCTTCGCCACAAGGCGGTCACAAATCCCACGCAATATAAAATGACAACAAGCAAATAATCATAATGAAGCATAAGAAACATCATGTCGACTCAAGTGAGTTCGACCCCAAAATACAGCATAAAAGTCCACAAACCTCACAGTCTCATCTCTAGGTCAATATACAATAAAACTGGTAGAATCAGTAGATGGAGTACACTAGATACAAAGAAAAAAAATACAAGGTGGTACAAAAATAATAACATAACCCACCTATGAGCAAATCTCGAGCTCAGGCAAAAGAGGCAAAAGAACAAGTGCGCCCGCCGCTACTGAACTGACGGAGCGGACCTGCAAAAGACTGTGGCACAACGGGGGTGAGTTGCCAACTCGTGAGTAATAAATAACATCTACAAAGGCTATCGTATGCATGCACACAAGCATCCTAGCATCTATAATACAGGTATGATTGGATGCACTAGCAGGTGTGTATACAACATCAGTGTACGAATATGTATGCAACATGAATATCTGAGGTCTCAATAGGTATATATAAGAAATATTTTATCTCTTTTTGTTTTGAAACTCTTTTAGAATGCCAGCATAATGTCAATGAATCGACGAAAATCGGTGTTCAGCAACGACACCCAAAAGCTGTCTCAAATCTCATAAATCCATGTCATAGTGTCTCTGGCCTCAGCCATCCGGCTGACCCATCTCAATATCAATATCTCATCCCCTCGCGGCCCCGGTCGGTATCCTCTGGATATCCGCCGTGCCCAATGAAGTCACCGGTAGGTAATCCGTCCCCTGCCAGGCTCATCGTCAGCACCACGAGCTTCTTGCCACGGGGTACCCTACCGGGCCCACCATGTACCCGAAACGGTTCATCCAACTCCTCGAAACGGGTCTCCAAAAACCACAGTAAACTCATGGTGGACGACACTTACATCACTAGAAAACCGCAATTTACATGTTTTAAAAATATAATAAGTTTAGAAATTTTGCGGCTTTCCCCCGAAATCCAGAAATATCATAAAATCTCAAGAAATCCTCATAAGTGCATATATCAATGATAATGAATGCGTATGGTATCAATAATCAAGTTGCGATGTGTGATCAATGGATTAAGCATGAACAATTAATATGATGAAGTACATGCACATGAATAGCAATTCTACGGTTTCATTTTAAGGAATTAAAGACAATAGCACCAGTTTAAGTATCAATTAGTAAAATGTTTAAATTTAAATGTTATCCAGTGTGGTGGCATGGCAATTACCAGGGTGTGTGTGTAAGCATGAATAGTGCTCGTGCTGCATATAAAAACCCTGGCAATGGTGCAGGTGTTCTATAAAATGGTTTCGTATAGGTATGTCAATATAATGCATGGATGCAGCAAATAGTCAACTAAGTATTTCACCCCTAATTACTAACATCACTAAGGGTCTTGTAAGTTACAAAAAAACTATCGGGCGGCTTGCGCCATCCAACGATAGTCCCCCGTAGATGTTACATCTACTCACCGGAATCCCTGGCTAGCTGTGTCCAATCACCGCCTTTCCCTTTCGCGCCGCGTCTGACGTCTCCGCGACCGAACCTGGAATTTACATCAATACCAAACATAAGGTTACATATCAAGAACGACGCAAAACCCCAACGAAACTACTAAAGTTCGCTAGCTAGGTACAACGTGCACAAAGTGCGCGGAACACACGCGAAAATCGCAAAAACTGCCAAAAAACGCCGATTTGGTCGCCCGGCAAAACTAAAACCCGACTACCCAAAAATCCGCACTCACGCATCCTAAAAGTCGTAGGTCAAGCCATTACAATCATCAAGATATCAAAAATAATTCATCACATAATTTTATAACAAAACTAGTAAGCATTTGCATTCCAAAATCGGTGCAAAAATCACCGATTTGCGACAAAACGACTACAATCTAGCATAATCACCCAAGTCACACCATTAGATAACCACTACACAAAATTTCAACACATTAACCATGCTCCAAAACCTAAATTCCACAACCAACCCTTTCTTGATTTTTCTCAAAAGCAATTGCAAATCAAAATCCATACTAGAAAAACTTAACTAACAATAATTTCAAACCCAATTAGCAAGTTACCCTTCTAGATTAGGTTAGCAAAACAACTAGATAATAAATTAGGTTTAAACAACTAAATAATGGTTTCTAAACCCTAATTCAACTCACTAATCATGCTTCACAATCCAATCCATACATAAACCCTCTCTTGAAAATCCTAAAACAACAATTTTCAACCAAATCACATTTCTAAAATTAACTAATTTAGCAAAATTTGAAGACTACATAAACAAAGTAACCATATAGATTAGTTAATTAACAACTAGATCAACTACAAAACAATTTAATTATCTATCATGGCTTCAAAACCCTAGTTTAATACAAACACTCTTTTATAAATTAGATTAGAAATTAGCTAAACTTTTAACACTAAACCATACAATTAAAGGATTTTAGCAAAAAAAGAAAGTAACTTGATGGAAATTATACCTCAATTGAGATCTAGCAAGAAAAATTTGCTCCAAATGATGGCCTCAAGCACCAAGATCCAAGCTTGGGAGGTGAAGGAAAAGAAAGATGAAGGAGGGTTTTAATTTGCAAGCTTTAATTTGAAATTTTGATGAATTAAACTTGAAGAATTGTGAGGAAAATGAGAAGAAAAGAGATGAAGAGGGGAAAGTGCAGGTTTCGGCCAGAATAGAGGAAGGGGGAGGGGTGTGGGTGAGTGGGAAAGTCAATGGTCAAGTCTCCAAAGTCAAATGCACCATACCTTATCCATTATATTTAAAATAAAGCCATAAACTAACTAAATCAAATCAAGAAAGCAACCAAGGAAATGAGGCCAGAAATTTCTGGAATTGCACAAGGTGGGGCTGTCCTAGGGCTGAGGGAAAAGAGAGAGAGGTTTTACAAAAGAAATTTTATGCAAAAAGGCCCCCTACAAGTCAAAAATTGCAAGTTTTAGCTCAAAATTCAATAAATTCGTTTCATATCATAAAAATTTGTTAAAAATCAAAATAAATTACTAAAAATTTATGTTACCAATAGATTTTAATTATCATAATTTTAAAGATTAAAATTAGCCCGGAAAAATTTGTATTTATCGCTAATTTAATGTATTTTCTTACCGGCTTAAAATAATATTAAAAAATTGAAAAATTAGGGAAAATTTTTAAACGACCAGAATTTCATAATTAACTCATTAGCTACTAAAAACAAGCAATTACCTATCCATTTTAGGTATAATTAGCCCTAAACTGCAAAATAACAAGAAAGACGGTTTTCGGAAAAATACCGAATTTTCACCGAATTTCAGGAAAACACCAAAACGACCTTTCAAGACGCTACAATCTTCCCCCCTTAAAGAAATTCGGTCCCCGAATTTAAAAATATAGCTACGCGTACCTTCGAAGAGATGGGGATATTTCTTCCTCATCTCGCCCTCGGTCTCCCAGGTAACCTCCTCGCTGCTCGGGCTACGCCAAAGGACCTTGACAGTTGGTATAATCTTCGACCTCAACTTCTTCACCTGCCGATCCAGGATGGCCACCGGCTGCTCTGCAAAAGAAAGGTCGCGCTCTAGCTGGACTGTCGGGTGCTGAATCGCATGCGAAGGGTCGTGAAGGTACTTGCGGAGCATCGAAACATGGAAGACGGGGTGAACATCGGGAAAGCTGGGAGGAAGAGCCAAACGATAAGTAACAGCGCCGACACGCTCGAGGATCTCGAAGGGACCTACGAATCTAGGGCTAAGCTTCCCCTTTCGCCCAAAACGCATCACGCCCTTCATCGGAGAGACTTTCAGAAAAACATGGTCGCCAACTGCGAACTCTAATCTGCGACGGCGCCTGTCTGCATAGAATTCTGCCTGCTCTGAGCCGCTCTCATCCGGTCTCGGATCAACTGTATCTTCGCTGTCGTCTCCTCAACAAGCTGCGACCCCAAAATGCTGCTCTCGCTGAGCTCTGTCCAACAAACGGGCGATCTGCATCTCCTCCCATACAATGCCTCGAAAGGTGCCATCTGAATAGTATCCTGGAAGCTGTTGTTGTAGGAGAACTCCACTAGAGGTAAATGACGATCCCAGCTACCACCAAAGTCTAAAACGCACGCTCTGAGCATGTCCTCGAGAGTCTGAATGGTCCGCTCTGACTGTCCGTCGGTCTACGGATGAAATGCTGTGCTGAAGCTCAAACGAGTGCCCAAAGCCTCCTGAAGTCTCTGCCAAAGCTGGCTGGTGAACTGAGTGCCTCGATCTGACACAATACAAGTCGGTACGCCATGTAGTCGCACGATCTCGTCAATATAGAGCTGAGCATACTGAGCGAAGCTGAAAGTCGTCTTCACTGGCAGGAAGTGAGCCGCTTTCGTCAATCTATCCACGATCACCCAGATGGAGTCGTACCCTCGACTGGTCCTGGGTAGACCCACAACGAAATCTATCGAAATTTGTTCCCATTTCCACTCTGGAATGGGTAACGGCTGTAGCTCTCCTGGGGGCCTCTGGTGCTCGGCCTTGACTTGCTGACAAGTCAGGCATCTCGAAACGAACTCCGCAATGTCCCTCTTCATCCCGTCCCACCAGTAGGTCTCTCTCATATCATGGTACATCTTGGTGGAACCGGGGTGGACACTATACACTGATCGGTGTGCCTCCTCAAGAATGTCGCGCCGCAATCCATCAGCATCTGGTACGCACAGTCTAGATCCATATCGTAAAATCCCCTGATCGTCAACCACGAACTCGGAAAATCTGCCCTGTCCCATCTGTGCCATGATCTCTGAGCAACGGTCGTCACTGCGCTGTGCCTTATATATACGATCAAGCAACTGTGGGCGTGCACGAACATGCGCGAGCTGTCCCCCTGTCTGAGTGAACTCGAACTCAACTCGGCTGTCGCATAACATCTGCCAATCTGCTGACGACTGCATCTGCACTGCGCGCAAAAAGGATAGACTACCCCCGGGCCTCCTACTCAACGCATCTGCCACCACATTCGCCTTGCCGGGGTGATATAAGATCTCGCAGTCGTAGTCTTTCACCAACTCCATCCAACGACGCTGTCTGAGGTTCAGGTCTCGCTGCTGAAATATGTACTTTAAGCTCTTGTGATCGGTGAATATCTGACACGACTCGCCGTAAAGGTAATGCCGCCAAATCTTCAGTGCAAAGACCACTGCAGCCATCTCCAAATCATGAGTGGGGTAGTTCTGTTCATGCTTCTTCAACTGCCGAGAAGCATAAGCGATCACCCGGCCATGCTGCATCAATACGCATCCTAATCCCACTCGCGAAGCATCACAGTAGACAACAAATCCGCCTGATCCCGAAGGCAAAGATAATACCGGCGCCGTAGTCAAACATGTCCGCAGCTGCTGAAAACTGCGCTCGCACTCCTCCGTCCAGACGAAAGGAACTCCCTTCCGGGTCAAACCGGTCAACGGTGCAGCTATACGGGAGAAGTCCTGAACAAAACGCCTGTAGTAGCCCGCCAGGCCTAGAAAACTACGGATCTCAGTCACCGATGTAGGTCGGGGCCACTGCTGAACAACTTCAATCTTCTTCGGGTCCACACAAATGCCGTCTCTCGTAACCACGTGACCCAAGAATCCGACGCTGTCCAGCCAGAATGCACACTTGGAGAACTTCGCGAACAGCTGGTGCTCCCTCAGAGTCTGTAACGTAATCCGCAAGTGCTGCTCGTGCTCCTCTCTGCTCCGGGAGTACACCAAGATATCGTCGATAAACACGATGATGAACAAGTCAAGATACGGCCTGAATGTACGGTTCATCAAATCCATGAATGCTGCTGGGGCGTTGGTGAGTCCGAACGACATCACCAAAAACTCGTAGTGGCCGTAGCGCGTGCGAAAAGCTGTCCTCGGTATATCCTCCTGTCGAACTCGCAGCTGATGGTATCCTGATCGCAAGTCGATCCTCGAAAAATACCCCGCACCCTGAAGCTGGTCGAACAAATCATCAATGCGCGGAAACGGATATCTGTTCCGAACGGTAACTTTGTTCAGCTGGCGGTAGTCGATACATAAGCGCAAACTCCCATCCTTCTTCTTGACAAACAGGACCGGAGCACCCCACGGAGAAACACTCGGTCGAATAATCCCCTTATCCAACAAATCCTGCAACTGATCCTTCAGCTCTCGAAGCTCTGCCGGGGCCATCCGATAAGGCGGTATAGAAATAGGCCCCGAACCGGGAATCAAATCAATGCAGAACTCAACATCGCGCTCAGGCGGTAGCCCAGGTAGCTCATCAGGGAAAACATCAGGGAACTCACAAACTACCGGGACCCGGTCTAACGGAACCTCTGGAGCTCGAGTATCACAAATACACGCTAAGAATCCCTGACATCCCTTCCGCAAGAGTTGACCAGCGCGAAGAGACGAAATTAAGCTGGGAAGGGTGACACTGCGGTCTCCCTGAATAACAAGGACTGGCTCTCCCGGAAAGCTAAATCTGACTGCCTTCTTACGGCAGTCCACCGAAGCATAACAAGTGGCTAGCCAATCCATGCCCAGAAGCACATCAAAGTCCAACATATCGAGGAGTATCAAATCAACTGATGAATCCCTCTCCCCGATACGAACGGAACACAAACGAAATACAAACCGAGCGACAAACGACTCGCCTACCGGAGTAACAACAACAAGCGGCTGATCTAACGATGACGACTCACGACCCAACATCGGTGCAAAGTGTGTAGATACGCACGAATGTGTGGAACCTGGGTCGAATAATACCCGTGCGTCGAAAGAACAAACTGGCAAGGTACCTGTCACAACGGCATTGGATGCCTGCGCATCCTGCGGTGTCAAAGCAAATACTCGGGCCTGTCCTCCACCGATAGCGGGCTGACCTCGACCTCGGCCTCTGCATCCTCGTCCTCTCTGAATAGGACCGCCGCGTCCACGGCCTCTCGGTGCACCTAACGGGCGTGGAGCATCGCCTGGGGTAGGAAGTAGGGCTCTCTGAGGAGGGGGTGGTGATGGTGGTAGGGTCACATGGGGAACTGTCGGTGCTCCCTGTCGTCTCGCCGGACAGTCTCTGACAAGATGGTGCAAACTCCCGCACCCAAAACACCCTGGCGACGGCTGCTGCCCCTGGGGATAAGAACCATATAACTGTCCCCGTCCAAATCCTCTGCCAGGCCTATCTCTCGGAAAGAATCTGGCGCGCTGCCTCTGAGACGGTACATCGGTGCGAATCCTCTTCGGCCCAGAAACGGCCGAAGTCCGTGATATGCGTGCCTCCATCCGCAATGCCGTATCCATAGCAGCTGAATAAGTATCGTAGTGCTGGGCGCCAATGGCAAGATATAGCTGGGCATCAAGTCCCTGTACGAACCTCTTCACCATCTTCTCCTCGGTATCCACCAAATACTGAGCATATCGGGATAACTGTGTAAACTGGATGTCATACTCAGACACCGTCATCCCAGGTGTCTTGACTAAGGCCTCGAAGCTACGAGCTCTGGCGTCACGAACGCTCTCTGGAAGGAAACGGGCTTGAAAGACCGCTGTAAACTCGACCCAAGTCATAGGCGGTAGACCTGCAGCTCGACCTCTCAAGACTGATTCCCACCATATCTGCGCGAGACCCTCTAGTCGGAAACTCGCAAGCTCTACCCATCGATCATCCGAACATCTCAGCGAACGGCAGATCCTGGCTAAACTGTCAAGGAACGTCTGTGGGTCCTCCGCTGCCTCGGTGCCGGTGAATACTGGAGGTCTCAGCCTCATGAAGTCCTGTAGTGAAACCGGAATGGCCACGGTGGTAGTAGTAGGAGCAGGTATCATGGTCGTCTGTGATGTAGTAGGTACGTCATCCGGCCTCGGTGTACGACTGGCTGCAACTAGGGATCCTACCATCTGACGTAGCTCCTGCATGCCTCCCATCATCTGTCGCAACTCCTCCATACCGGTCTCGAGCCTATCCATACGGCCTGGGGAAGGTGGATCGGTCTGTCCCTGCGGCGTAGGCATACCACCCTGCTCAGTCCTAGTCTCGGACGAGCCAGCTCGAATCTCGTCTCTGGCGGCAGCCCTCTGTGCCCTCGTAGCCTTCGGCGGCATAGTGGCTGTTACAGGAAAACGGATAGTAAGGACAGTGCAATAGGATCATAGGATACACGGAATTGGAGAAGGAATTTTTCAAGCAAGTATATCCTAAAGTCACTTAGGCGGAGTACCGTATCGTAAGTATGCCGTGGACATACGCAAGCTATGTTACCCTGCTTAAGTCACTTACTCCATCTACCAAGGGTCATCCTACACTCATAAAGGTAAAACCTATCGCTCTGATACCAACTTTGTCACGACCCGCAGGGTACGGAACGTGACTGGCACTTAAGTTTACGAAACGTCTAAAGACGTCCGTAAAATAAGTAAGCCAAAGCCCAGAAAACAAAACCAATTAAGCAAAAGAGTGAAGAAAACCCAATCATTTGAAAGCAAGTTTATCAAATAAGTCATGTAAAACCCTTTTTAAAAACAATACCAATTTTTTCCGAAAATTTCGGCAGAGTCTCCTTTGTAAATACTGGCCCCCAAAAATGGGTACAACAAAATATACATGAATCCAACAAAATAGGGCATCCCCAAGCGGGAGCTAGCTCTTCGCCACAAGGCGGTCACAAATCCCACGCAATATAAAATGACAACAAGCAAATAATCATAATGAAGCATAAGAAACATCATGTCGACTCAAGTGAGTTCGACCCCAAAATACAGCATAAAAGTCCACAAACCTCACAGTCCCATCTCTAGGTCAATATACAATAAAACTGGTAGAATCAGTAGATGGAGTACACTAGATACAAAGAAAAAAAATACAAGGTGGTACAAAAATAATAACATAACCCACCTATGAGCAAATCTCGAGCTCAGGCAAAAGAGGCAAAAGAACAAGTGCGCCCGCCGCTACTGAACTGACGGAGCGGACCTGCAAAAGACTGTGGCACAACGGGGGTGAGTTGCCAACTCGTGAGTAATAAATAACATCTACAAAGGCTATCGTATGCATGCACACAAGCATCCTAGCATCTATAATACAGGTATGACTGGATGCACTAGCAGGTGTGTATACAACATCAGTGTACGAATATGTATGCAACATGAATATCTGAGGTCTCAATAGGTATATATAAGAAATATTTTATCTCTTTTTGTTTTGAAACTCTTTTAGAATGCCAGCATAATGTCAATGAATCGGCGAAAATCGGTGTTCAGCAACGACACCCAAAAGCTGTCTCAAATCTCATAAATCCATGTCATAGTGTCTCTGGCCTCAGCCATCCGGCTGACCCATCTCAATATCAATATCTCATCCCCTCGCGGCCCCGGTCGGTATCCTCTGGATATCCGCCGTGCCCAATGAAGTCACCGGTAGGTAATCCGTCCCCTGCCAGGCTCATCGTCAGCACCACGAGCTTCTTGCCCTGGGGTACCCTACCGGGCCCACCATGTACCCGAAACGGTTCATCCAACTCCTCGAAACGGGCCTCCAAAAACCACAGCAAACTCATGGTGGACGACACTTACATGACTAGAAAACCGCAATTTACATGTTTTAAAAATATAATAAGTTTAGAAATTTTGCGGCTTTCCCCCGAAATCCAGAAATATCATAAAATCTCAAGAAATCCTCATAAGTGCATATATCAATGATAATGAATGCGTATGGTATCAATAATCAAGTTGCGATGTGTGATCAATGGATTAAGCATGAACAATTAATATGATGAAGTACATGCACATGAATAGCAATTCTACGGTTTCATTTTAAGGAATTAAAGGCAATAGCACCAGTTTAAGTATCAATTAGTAAAAGGTTTAAATTTAAATTTTATCCAGTGTGGTGGCATGGCAATTACCAGGGTGTGTGTGTAAGCATGAATAGTGCTCGTGCTGCATATAAAAACCCTGGCAATGGTGCAGGTGTCCTATAAAATGGTTTCGTATAGGTATGTCAATATAATGCATGGATGCAGCAAATAGTCAACTAAGTATTTCACCCCTAATTACTAACATCACTAAGGGTCTTGTAAGTTACAAAAAAACTATCGGGCGGCTTGCGCCATCCAACGATAGTCCCCCGTAGATGTTACATCTACTCACCGGAATCCCTGGCTAGCTGTGTCCAATCACCGCCTTTCCCTTTCGCGCCGCGTCTGACGTCTCCGCGACCGAACCTGGAATTTACATCAATACCAAACATAAGGTTACATATCAAGAACGACGCAAAACCCCAACGAAACTACTAAAGTTCGCTAGCTAGGTACAACGTGCACAAAGTGCGCGGAACACACGCGAAAATCGCAAAAACTGCCAAAAAACGCCGATTTGGTCGCCCGGCAAAACTAAAACCCGACTACCCAAAAATCCGCACTCACGCATCCTAAAAGTCGTAGGTCAAGCCATTACAATCATCAAGATATCAAAAATAATTCATCACATAATTTTATAACAAAACTAGTAAGCATTTGCATTCCAAAATCGGTGCAAAAATCGCCGATTTGCGACAAAACGACTACAATCTAGCATAATCACCCAAGTCACACCCTTAGATAACCACTACACAAAATTTCAACACATTAACCATGCTCCAAAACCTAAATTCCACAACCAACCCTTTCTTGATTTTTCTCAAAAGCAATTGCAAATCAAAATCCATACTAGAAAAACTTAACTAACACTAATTTCAAACCCAATTAGCAAGTTACCCTTCTAGATTAGGTTAGCAAAACAACTAGATAATAAATTAGGTTTAAACAACTAAATAATGGTTTCTAAACCCTAATTCAACTCACTAATCATGCTTCACAATCCAATCCATACATAAACCCTCTCTTGAAAATCCTAAAACAACAATTTACAACCAAATCACACTTCTAAAATTAACTAATTTAGCAAAATTTGAAGACTACATAAACAAAGTAACCATATAGATTAGTTAATTAACAACTAGATCAACTACAAAACAATTTAATTATCTATCATGGCTTCAAAACCCTAGTTTAATACAAACACTCTTTTATAAATTAGATTAGAAATTAGCTAAACTTTTAACACTAAACCATACAATTAAAGGATTTTAGCAAAAAAAGAAAGTAACTTGATGGAAATTATACCTCAATTGAGATCTAGCAAGAAAAATTTGCTCCAAATGATGGCCTCAAGCACTAAGATCCAAGCTTGGGAGGTGAAGGAAAAGAAAGATGAAGGAGGGTTTTAATTTGCAAGCTTTAATTTGAAATTTTGATGAATTAAACTTGAAGAATTGTGAGGAAAATGAGAAGAAAAGAGATGAAGATGGGGAAGTGCAGGTTTCGGCCAGAATAGAGGAAGGGGGAGGGGTGTGGGTGAGTGGGAAAGTCAATGGTCAAGTCTCCAAAGTCAAATGCACCATACCTTATCCATTATATTTAAAATAAAGCCATAAACTAACTAAATCAACTCAAGAAAGCAACCAAGAAAATGAGGCCAGAATTTTCTGGACTTGCACAAGGTGGGGCTCTCCTAGGGCTGAGGGAAAAGAGAGAGAGGTTTTACAAAAGAAATTTTATGCAAAAAGGCCCCCTACAAGTCAAAAATTGCAAGTTTTAGCTCAAAATTCAATAAATTCGTTTCATATCATAAAAATTATTTAAATATCAAAATAAATTACTAAAAATTTATGTTACCACTAGATTTTAATTATCATAATTTTAAAGATTAAAATTAGCCCGGAAAAATTTGTATTTATCGCTAATTTAATGTATTTTCTTACCGGCTTAAAATAATATTAAAAAATTGAAAAATTAGGGAAAATTTTTAAACGACCAGAATTTCATAATTAAATCATTAGCTACTAAAAACAAGCAATTAGCTATCCATTTTAGGTATAATTAGCTCTAAACTGCAAAATAACAAGAAAGACGGTTTTCGGAAAAATACCGAATTTTCACCGAATTTCAGGAAAACACCAAAACGACCTTTCAAGACGCTACATGTGTGTTCTGTATACTAAGAACTATAGTTTGATTTAGAACGTCAATGCTTTTAGATAACGTGCCTGAACCGATTAACTCTTGATATAGGAAATGTTCAAAACATTATCCAACAATACAAAATTATATCCTTTCTTTACTAATAAAGAGACTGATATGATGTTGTATATCAGGTTCGGTATCTAATAACATTCGTTCAGAATCAATGTATTCTGGTAATACAGGGTGATAGTGACCAACAGACTTGGCTCCAACACTTGCACCGTTTCTATCACATGAAACTTATCATCCGTTCTTAGTTCTCTACCTACCAGTAGCCCATGTAACAAATTACATATGTGGGATCCTGATCCGGTATCACATACCCAGGACGTAAAGGATACTGAGAATCGGTTCTTTGTAATGAACACACCCGAAGAAGATGCATCATCATGCACTTTCTTCGTTTGGGCGGCACAGGAATTCTGGTAATCCCCTGTTTCCTGCTCTGTCTTATAACAATTATAAGTTGGAGCGGGACCAACGTTCCCCAGCTCAGTATAACAAGCGGGTTCGGTCAATACATCCATATTATTATCTTGATTAAGGCATGATATGGTCGCTACCTGGAGAGAGAGAGAAGAAAACACTCTGCGTGCGCTCTTGCAAGATCAGATTGGTTATTATTTTATCTAATCAGGATGGCTCCCACTGTTTTTATCAAATCTTCCTTCAAACCCTAAAAGGAAAGACTAGCCGGGATTAATTACACCCTACAACTTCGCCAATCTTTCAGCCAGGCCAGTGTCGGTACTTTGAGGGAGGTTCCCCGTGCTTTCGCACGGACCTAATTAAAGTAAACCTCATTTTCCCAGAGGCGTAACCCCGTTGACACCTTTCTAGACACCTACTTGATCGGATAATTGTAATGTGTAAAACTCTACCAGTAGTAACAATTACTCGCAGTGGGTATCGGGATCCAACTATCTCATAGAAGGTATGCAATCTCATTGCAAATTTCAACACTTGAAATTCCTGATAATATTTTGTCCCTAGCGTCCTATGACCTTGACGAATGCCAAACCACCAATAGTCCGCTAGTCAAGTTCAACCCATAAATTTCCTGATTGAATTAAACCCACCCGTACGACCCTTGACGAATGCCAAACAACGCCGTATGAATACCCTAATCCAATCGCATCGTATGCTAGCAGATAAGCACTAGTTAGCTACCGTACACTACGCCTTGACGAATGCCAAACTACCGCAGCACGAATACTAAGTAGTACTTATCTGAAATGACGGAGAGCTACGACAGGTTTTTAAGAAAACCCTTTGCGTAATGAACTTGATATCGTTGTAGAATCGAGTGATTTTAAATGGAGTGTTTTTTAGGCCTTTTCTAGTTTTGCTAAAGAGGTCACTCCCGGTGAAGGGATCATCGGCTCTTTCGTCATCGAATAAGGTGCAGGATATTTCACAAATATCACTGTGCAAAGCAAAAACTCCTAAAGCAATCAAAAGACAAACCGAGTGTTGTAGCATCTGCCAGTTATTGCTAAAGGGTCACTACCGGTGAAGGGATCTCGGCCCTTTCCTTATCGAATAAGGTGCAGGATGTTCTACAAGGAACTGTAAGTGCACGGCGCCCCGGCCGTCAATCCGACGGCCAAATGCGGAAGCGGTGATAAACTTTAATTTTGCGAACTTAGCAAACCGGCACCACCGCGTACTAAACACCCGGATCGGACCATTAAACTAGTTCTAGCAAACTACAAGATGGGGAAGAGATATACCGAGTGATCCGAGTCCTCCGGTCTTCTCATCGTCGTCCCGATCTCCTGCGGAAACTCCGGTCGTCGCCTCCTTACCGGAAGGGCACCACATCGCCTGCATCTTTTACGGGCTCCCACCTCAATACCGAGGCAACTCGGGCGCGAAGTTGGCTGGCCGACGCGTCCAAGATTTGCTGTAGAATGTGTAGTGCTTTATCTCTTTGGGGTTATGTTGCCTTTGAAGATGATGGAGGAATCAAGATAAGAAAAATGGTGCTTGCATTTTTCCTAGCATGAAATGAGATCAAAAATGCCACACTCAAAAATGAAACTCTCTCATTCTCTCTCAAAGAAGTGGTCGACCATGCTCTAGTGAGGAATGGTGGTAGAGTGTGAACATAATGCAAGAGGGAGGTGAGTGTAGTAAAAGGTGGAGGGTGACCACAACCAAAACATTATCATAACAAAACTCAAATCAACCTCAAATCCTTTCTTATCTCAATTAATGCAAGTGAGTGATGTAACGAGAATCAAATAATGGTGGAAAAGAAAAGATGCCATCATAATCAAAGCTTTTGCAAGAAACCCCTCCACAATGTGTTATTTGCAAACTTGCAAATAACCCCCTCCATCGAAAAAGTCCGGCCGGGAAAGAACAAAGGAAAACCGGCCGGAACGGAATGCAAACTGGCAACTCCAGAAAACTGGTCCCGTAATAAATTACAGGAAAACCCCGATACTGTGCATACACACCCGCATCTGTATTCCGACCGGATACAAATGCAATGAGACAAAATCTACACAGTACTAGACTAGGATCCGGCTTAAACCAAAGCCGGCTAGTAATATCCGTCCGATCCTGATCCGTGCAATACCGCACGTATCTGATCGAACCCTGCCATATATGCATACGGCCTCTAGTACTAACCGTCCGATCCTGATCCGTGCAATACCGCACGTATCTGATCGGACCCTGCCATATCTCCATACGGCCTCTACAGCGTTTCGCCCGAAAGGTTGAGTAACTGAATGTGTGGTGGACTCTAAAGACTCGTCAATACTATGGTTGTGGATTTAACCACTAGCACGTCAGAGGTATAAGCCAATACGTAACGGGTCACCAGCTATTGACCAAAAGGGACGTCGATGAGCGAACTCATCCTGACACCTTACTGAGCCTGTCAGTGACAATATCCGTACAGTCCGGTCCGTTCGTCTATGCGCATCGCATGTCGGGCCTAGGGGGTTGGTAAAAGTCAGACCCCCAAAAGCGGTACAAGTCGTGTCGGAGTGTAGCCCAGAACACCCTGAGATACTACTGGAATACCTACCAGTAAATCTCCTGCCTTGGCTAAGGACTTCGTGTAATGGCTCTCCTAGACACAGCGCGACCTCACCCCCAATACCGGGAGAGACGAACCCCTGAAGATCCGCTCACTGCCTCCATGTGGCTTAGGACTGTACCCAACTAAAACCTGTTTGCACGACTCCTTTGAGCCGTGGTAGGGTAGTAATCAAAGCACAGTGGGAACTCACATGAGACAAATGACGATCCCCAGGTCGATGAACTAATCTGTACACATGTCACCTGGGAACTGCTATCTGACGTCAGGTATAAGACCAACTAGCATGTTCCCGGCGAGTCCTGTCCGGTGTACTCATAACCCAATGAGCACCTGTATACATCTTAGGAGAACCAACTGACACCAGTGGCTTGTGAGACCGGCCACCGCCCCTCGTCGGGGTCTCGACTGTATACACTAGTCTACTCTGGAGAATCGATGCCCTGTCTCGAAACTCCCACGACTAGGGACCTATTAAGGATGTGCTTATAGGCTCCAGCTCTCACTTATATGATCGCCCTCATACTGCTGGCAGTCAAGCAAGAATCCTAGGGGCTCTATCAACGTGCAATAGCGACCAGTCAGGTCACCTAAAGCAGTACACGATGATAAAGGTAAACCAGATAGCATACTATCATCTCGAGTAAGACTGTCCCACCGGGATAGGTCCTCCCTCAATCATTGCAATCACGTGCCTGTGATCCAATAATTGACTCTGAGGGCACTATCTCCAACAATCTCCCACTTGCACTCAAGGCTAATTATTGCGATGTTGCATACTCACAGCCCGTGTGATACCGAACACCCAACTCCCCTACTAGTCAATCTCACAAAACTCGTTTGCGAAACTATTGCGTTCGAGGAATAGCCTCAGTGAGTGGATCCACCTAGATGTTTCTTTCTATGTCTCTCTATATCTCAAGTTCACGGAGAAAGACATCTCCCGAAATGAGCAATACCTGTCTTAGAATGTCTGGATGCCTGATGGGACCTAGCTCATAAATGAACTCCAAATCCAAAATTCTTAAACTGTATCGTCAACTGAATTTAATCAGTATCCTGCGCCATGCCTCCCTCAGTATTGCCTTGGATCACCTGTCCAAAATACTGCCCCTCGACAGAGGGAAAAACTATAACTCTGACAACCTCCTTGTCGTCCAGGTCACCTTGGAAGCCTGGAATGATAACTGTCTCCCGAATGAGGCTGTCGTTATCATATCCCTAGAACATCCACTTATGTTCTAAAACTGCTTCCGACTGTTTCTCCAGGATTGGATCAATGTCAACTTATTGCATCTAGTGCAAGAACAACATCTGGTGTGGTACTTGACATCTCATGATTGACTCAATTGCCTGAACAAGTGATCTGCCAATCATGCGCATCCCTCTCCCCTTTAGTCTATAAGACACCTTTAGAGAGGGTGACTCCATCACCTGCAGGTACACTACCGTGCCAGGAGTCGTCCATTCTAAATACTCTTAGAATGCTGTCAAAGTACCCTGATTGGGAAACCATCCAAATCTAGATCTAAAACCATAGATCTAGTAACCAGTATGTCTGATATAATGTCCAAGTCCCATGTGGAAAAACAACTGTGTGACGACCAAAGTATAACCGATCGTAGTATAGGAATATCACTTCCTACTTTGTGTATGTCATCCAAAACCCGGATATCACACCCTACTACCTTCTCAACAGATCCATCCCCTATTCTGATGACGTCAAACCTATGAATGTCACATCAGAAATAGATGATCTATCTCCGCTATATCTGCTTTAGTCTATAAATAGACATAAGCCAGATGTCCACCAATGCTTCCGCTGCTCCCACTGACTACGACAACCCTCTGGCAGAGTCATATAGACGTGCACTTCTAAAGCTAGTTTAGAACGATGCTATACTCATCCTCCCACCGGGTCTCGCAGCCTGGAACAACAGCAATGGCAAGTGTGGGTAAACAAGAACCTCCCTGCCACCGTCCTTGAGGCTACCGGAGTACCTCTCGGGTGCATGAGGTTACCCACCGTATCGGCGGAGTGGCCAATGGAATGTCAAACCAGATTGAATCATTAGGTTCCTTATCAAATCTTCAGTAATCGTTTGCGGTTCTGGAATCACTTCCAGTTCTACCATACTCCCACTACTGTTTTTGAAAAAATCCATTTTTATTAAAACTGTGGCGAGTCTAGAACAATATTACTATTGATCTCCCAGATGGTAGAAAGTCAACCCTCATCATAGCCTGGGTCAACCCACAAACAGCCATTACAGAAACGTACCTTGAGTTATCCAGAGTCTGGTTTTAATCATAAGCCGGACAACTCCCCGTACCTTAACAATGTTAAGATATGAACTGTACTATATCCAATATAGAACCAGAGGCACTGATTTAATTGAACCAGATTCAAATCATGCAGCTGTCTCCAGTGCATGTCAACTAAATGGAAAGAGGCCGATCAGCGTTACTCAACTTAGGAATACTTCCAATTATGAGTAACCTGTAAGAGAAGCAAGTTCTCTTAATCATTACTATCAACTTAACACCATACACAAGTATCTACATCTTCGATCACTTTGAAGAATCCCGATACTTGCAATACCTGGTTCTCTACTCTATTCAAATACCTATAACTTCTCAAAATTCGGACCCTGTGTTTCCACGAAACACTTGTCTAAAAACTAAAGAAGTCATAAGTAAACCGAATATAGTATGAGGACCAACCCCTCTGTCCTGATGGACCCTGGACAACATACAATACTCTGTATAAGTCCCTTGAGTCTGATAACTCATTCACTGTGTGTCGTAGGTTGAAAACTATACTTATGGTTAAGAAGAATTACACCGCTGTTTAATGCTCCTTACCTAACCATCCACTAATATAGGTAAATGTCATAGACATAATTTCAAAAGGTTATATCTCACTCTATAAAAATAGACGTACAGATATATCAATTTGAAATTGGTGCACAACAACGGATATTCAAAACCATATATTTGCCGACCGGCAAACAACCCAGGTGGCTTCCTCAAATATCACCAATTACAACGAATCCTGATATAATGAGGATGGTCACCTAATTCCCAATAACTTACTCCCACTCATCATCTGTAAAACCATACAGATGTGAGAATCATACCTGGTAAATACATACACTGGAGCAAATGTTTAATCGGGAAATCAGTTTTCATTTAACAGTACACAGTGAAACTGAAACGTTGAAATGTTTCGATGGGGTATCTGGGTATTCTTTGTAATGCCTCTTCCATTATCCAGATTCACAACTATAACCATATAATTCTTTGCCACCTCTCCAATTCCCTTTATATGTCTTTAGTCATTACCTTCTGCACACCCCTATAGGCCAAATGGTTTTCTTCCTTCCCTACCGTTCGGCACCAGCCTATGGTTTGGAAGAAGACTATCCAATAAGCATAATGGGTGTACTGTCCTAGTCCTAGGAGCACTCGCAATGCGAGAGAAGGTGAAGATAAAAGACAACCGAATAAACCTTATTCCTATTTCTCCTGAACCATAATCCATCCCCGAACTGGAATAAGTTCCTTTCGAGTTCGTATATAACCATACGATGGAATATCCAATAAACTGTGGATCTTCATAGTGATACGGAGTGTCCTGGAGAGATACAAAGGTGAAGTGGGAGTGGTAACGAAATACTTGGTTTGGTCGTGAACAGCAGTCGCAATTTACTTTGCCCTCTTTCTAATCCCTTGCTTTGTCTTAACTTAATACCTTCTGCACACCATCGTTATGCTAATTGGTTTTCTTCATTCCCTACCGGTCGGCACCTGCCTATGGTTTGGAAGAAGACTATCCAATTTGTGTAATAGGTGTACTATTTCCTAAACCAAGGAGTACTCACAACTTGAGAGAAGGTAAAAGGAAAAGACAACTGAATAATCCTATCCGTTTTCTCCAGAACCGGAAACCATCCTCGAATTCCTTCGAGTTCGTATCTAACCATACGATGGTTTTGTCCAATGGAAGTGGACGTTCGTAGTAATACGGGGTGTCCTGGAGAAAAGGGTAAAAGTAGGAGTGGCAATGAGGTCTGCAACTCTGACAATCCAAAAGCCAGTGTTAAGAAGGTTCGGTCAACATGGTAACTGAGTCATAGTCTTAGGGTCGGGTCAATGGTCGCTGCCAGAGAGAGAGAAAGGAAACACTCAGCGTGCACTCTAACCTAGATCAGAATGGTTACCAATTTATCTAATCAGGAAACCTCCCACTGTACCTCAAATTCTCCTCCAAACCTGAAAGAAGAATTAGTCGGGGTCACCCGAGGAGTAAACCAACTCATCTGTGGGAATCGGGATCCAACTCTCATCGCATGATAACGCGACGGAATCCGCCCACGGTGTCACACTCCAGAAGGTATGCGCATATCTGGCAAGTTTCAGTTCTTTTGAAACTCCCGATGTGATTTTTACCCCATGCTCTTATGATCTTGGCGTGAGGTCAAAATATCATAAGTCACATGTCAAGTTCTACCCATCATTGTCCAGGTTAATTTGAACCCACCCGTACATACCCTTGACGTAGGCCAAAATAGTAGTACGACTGTCCCAAACCAACGCATCTATCTATGCAACAGATAAATACCCGGCAGCTACCAAACGCTATGCCTTGGCGTGAGGTCAAAATACATAGCTTGAATACTACCGAATATTTAACTGAAATGATGGAGGGCTACGAATGGTTTCTGGCGAAAACCTTTAACGTAATGAACTTGATATCGTTGAACGAACGGATAGCTTTTTAGAAAATATAGTGACGAAAACCTTTACTAAAGAGGTCACTCCCGGTGAAGGGATCTCGGCTCTTTCCCCGTAGAATGGGGTGCAGGATATTCCAAATGAATACCATGATGCAAAGCAAAAGTAATCGGCTATAGTGAAGTTAATGCCCTGACGCAAACTTCTGTCCAAGGGGTCTCTCCCGGTGAAGGGATCTCGGCCCTTGCCTCGTCGACTGAGGAGCAGGATATTCCAAATGAATACCACGATGCAAAACAAAAGTGAATGTCCTTGCAATAACAGCTTTTTGAAAAGTGTTCCAACAACATCAGAATATGTTTGTTTTAACTTGCATTGATCCGAATCAATGCAGTCCCATCAATTGATCACACCACAAAAAACGAAAATATACTGATGTACGTATATGCCATCCGCATTCGCCACTGGGTCCCGTCATTACCCGTTAGGTTAGCTAACTAACGACAGAGCGGGGACTGGACTAGCGCGGATGTAAAACATATACAACATCTACTAATATATATACCAATATATTATATTCGCCCAAGGCATGATAAAATGCAACATCACAGAAATGTACAGCATCACAGAACAATACAGATATCTGGGATCCCCGGGTTTCACAGAGCCACTACTGAGACCCGACATTCCCCTGGTCGTGTGGATAGCCTGTGCAATGAAATCCTAGACCCCTACGGGCGCGGCAAGTTACCCGCCAAAACCTGAAGCGAGGCAGCCCCCTTCAGCACCGTGAATGGACCACCCAGCACTTCACGGAATCCGGTAACTTGGGCACCCCTCCTGGGTCAACCTGTACCCCCTACGAGTGCGGCGAATAGCCCGCCAATCCTAGAGTGAAGCCCCCTCCGTCTCAATGCCATGAGATGCGGGCTTGTTGCCCTCTAGAACCCGGCTATCCGTGCACCCCTCCGCGGGGTAATCCTAGTACAGAAAGTAAAATATACATACAATGGGTACATCGACCGCAACCTGGCCGTGCCCCAAAATAATAATACAAACAGGCAGTGACGGCAGTCCACATGTCGGACGCTCGCCCCGCAATATCAAATATACATAATACAACAAAACTGTACTACCACTGCAACCAGGCTATCCCCACGACCAATCCGCAACATCACAGCAATACACAGAACATCAACATGAAAGTCACGTTCGCAAATCCGTCTAACCGGGCTATAGCAGTTAGACAGGATTTACCGATCAAGTGACATTCACGGTCGCAGATATAATGTAAATACTGTGAAATAATGTGTTTAAAATATCTGATCGATCAAAAATTAACAAGTGGGCCCCCAAGCAATACTATAGCACTCACAGAAATTCTGGGCCCAAAATTAATATTCCAAAAACCCTAAAATCAACCCAGAAAGCAACTGCAGAAATTTGACGCAGTGATCACACTATAGTGCGGCGGAACCGTGGCGAAAAGGGGGTATTTGCCGCGGTTCCGCGCTCCTGTAGTCGACTCACTGTGTCGAATTTCTACAGAACTCTTAGAACTTCTTGTACATCAGTTTTCTACAACCTGAAAAATTTTTAGAGCAAGGAAAAATTCGACAGAAAACTGATGTGAAGAAAACGTGGGTTTTTGGAATTTTGGTCGATCGGAAATGCAAACACATCAAACAAAGCTAGACGAAGTTAATGGCGAGGCTCTGATACCACTGTAAGTGCACGGCAGCGCCCCGGCCGTCAATCCGACGGCCAAATGCGGAAGCGGTGATAAACTTTAATTTTGCGAACTTAGCAAACCGGCACCACCGCGCACTAAACACCCGGATCGGACCATTAAACTAGTTCTAGCAAACTACAAGATGGGGAAGAGATATACCGAGTGATCCGAGTCCTCCGGTCTTCTCGTCGTCGTCCCGATCTCCTGCGAAAACTCCGGTCGTCGCCTCCTTGCCGGAAGGGCACCACATCGCCTGCATCTTTTACGGTCTCCCACCTCAATACCGAGGCAACTCGGGCGCGAAGTTGGCTGGCCGACGCGTCCAAGATTTGCTGTAGAATGTGTAGTGCTTTGTCTCTTTGGGGTTATGTTGCCTTTGAAGATGATGGAGGAATCAAGATAAGAAAAATGGTGCTTGCATTTTTCCTAGCATGAAATGAGATCAAAAATGCCACACTCAAAAATGAAACTCTCTCATTCTCTCTCAAAGAAGTGGCCGACCATGCTCTAATGAGGAATGGTGGTGGAGTGTGAACATAATGCAAGAGGGAGGTGAGTGTAGTAAAAGGTGGAGGGTGACCACAACCAAAACTTTATCATAACAAAACTCAAATCAACCTCAAATCCTTTCTTATCTCAATTAATGCAAGTGAGTGATGTAACGAGAATCAAATGATGGTGGAAAAGAAAAGATGCCATCATAATCAAAGCTTTTGCAAGAAACCCCTCCACAATGTGTTATTTGCAAACTTGCAAATAACCCCATCCATCGGAAAAGTCCGGCCGGGAAAGAACAAAGGAAAACCGGCCGGAACGGAATGCAAACTGGCAACTCCAGAAAACTGGTCCCGTAATAAATTACAGGAAAACCCCGATACTGTGCATACACACCCGCATCTGTATTCCGACCGGATACAAATGCAATGAGACAAAATCTACACAGTACTAGACTAGGATCCGGCTTAAACCAAAGCCGGCTAGTAATATCCGTCCGATCCTGATCCGTGCAATACCGCACGTATCTGATCGAACCCTGCCATATATGCATACGGCCTCTAGTACTAACCGTCCGATCCTGATCCGTGCAATACCGCACGTATCTGATCGGACCCTGCCATATCTCCATACGGCCTCTACAGCGTTTCGCCCGAAAGGTTGAGTAACTGAATGTGTGGTGGACTCTAAAGACTCGTCAATACTATGGTTGTGGATTTAACCACTAGCACGTCAGAGGTATAAGCTAATACGTGACGGGCCACAAGCTATTGACCAAAAGGGACGTCGATGAGCGAACTCATCCTGACACCCTACTGAGCCTGTCAGTGACAATATCCGTATAGTCCGGTCCGTTCGTCTATGAGCATCGCATGTCGGGCCTAGGGGGTTGGTAAATGTCAGACCCCCAAAAGCGGTACAAGTCGTGTCGGAGTGTAGCCCAGAACACCTTGAGATACTACTGGAATACCTACCAGTAAATCTCCTGCCTTGGCCAAGGACTTCGTGTAATGGCTCTCCTAGACACAGCGCGACCTCACCCCCAATACCGGGAGAGACGAACCCCTGAAGATCCGCTCACTGCCTCCATGTGGATCGGGACTGTACCCAACTAAAACCTGTTTGCACGACTCCTTTGAGCCGTGTTAGGGTAGTAATCAAAGCACAGTGGGAACTCACACGAGACAAATGACGATCCCCAGGTCGATGAACTAACCTGTACACATGTCACCTGGGAACTGCTATCTGACGTCAGGTATAAGACCAACTAGCATGTTCCCGGCGAGTCCTGTCCGGTGTACTCATAACCCAATGAGCACCTGTATACATCTTAGGTGAACCAACTGACACCAGTGGCTTGTGAGACCGGCCACCGCCCCTCGTCGGGGTCTCGACTGTATACACTAGTCTACTCTGGAGAATCGATGCCCTGTCTCGAAACTCCTACGACTAGGGACCTATTAAGGATGTGCTTATAGACTCCAGCTCTCACTTATATGATCGCCCTCATACTGCTGGTAGTCAAGCAAGAATCCTAGGGGCTCATTCAACGTGCAATAGCGACCTGTCAGGTCACCTAAAGCAGTACATGATGATAAAGGTAAACCAGATAGCATACTATCATCTCGAGTAAGACTGTCCCACCGGGATAGGTCCTCTCTCAATCATTGCAATCACGTGCCTGTGATCCAATAATTGACTCTGAGGGCACTATCTCCAACAGGAACACCGCGATGCAAAGCAAGAACTGTAGCTACTTGTTTTTGAAAATTCGATTCCATAAAATCTTTTTGGTTTCTTTACTTTCATTAATCACATTAATGAAGTCCCATCATTTAAGTCACCTAAACATCACAGAAAAATACGACGTACACTTATGCCATCCGCATTCGCCTCGATGTCCCCTCGTGCACCGTTAGGTTAGGTAATTAATGGCAGAGCGGGGCAGGGCTAGCCCGGGTGTAAAACATAAATACTACCTCTATAATATATCATATATACTATATACAGTATTTATCACAACATATCAAATGATCACATCATAGATATCGCAGCAGAAGAAACATATGAAACATTGGATATACTAGAACGTCCGTGTTTTATTTTGAGCCTCTATAAAATACGGATTCCACGGTCGCGGTGAATAGCCAAACCCATACCCCTAGACCCCTACGAGAGTGGCGAGCAACCCTACCAATTCTAGAGTTAGGAGACTCGGACTCGACTCCTCGAGTTGGTCTCCCACTGGACTCTAGAACCCAGTTACTTGTGCTCTCCTCCTTGGGTCTATCCTAGTGCGGAAAAAGTAAATAATATACAAATGGCGACATCAACCTCATCCCGGAAGTGCCCCAATAAAAGAATATTACGTACAATGAATTTTACATGAATGAAAATAAAAAAACCCTCATCTCACAAAAAAAACCCGGCTATTCAAAACGCGACGATCCAATATAACATATCCAGCAATACATAACATCACATGTCATCAACGTAAGTAAATATGCGCATCCCAATTGTCGTTGACATATAGCAACGAAACCGGCGGTATCACATATTACACTTACGGTCGCAGAAAAGAAAGTGTAAAACTACAACAGTTGGAATCCGCAACCTCCTTAGACATCGCATGCCTAACAATTATAAACCCCGCATTTTAGTCTCTATATCGAACACACTTTTCAATATCTAGTCGGGCAATTCAACAAGATTCCCGATATCCTCATCGAATGCTCGTCGCAAACTTTAGTAGACGGCCGCACCCCCGATGCGTCGACGAAGTGCACTAAGGCGGAACACCGCTGCCGCGAGCACCCGAACGGATGCTTTTGGCGACGGGGTTCTCCTACAGTCACTTTGTCGGGGCTTTGGGGTGTGGCTGTCTATTAAGTTTATCCGGCGAGTATCCACGTACGCTACGTGATTGCGACGGAATTTTGATCGCATCAAAATTCCGTGGCAACCGATCATTTGAGACTAAACTGCTATGTTTATAACATTCAAATTAGTTATCTCATAACTACATGTGGATTCCAAATATTGTATCGCATTCCAGATAAATAGACAATGTTAAACTTTCCGATCGGATGATCAAACACCCAAGTTTTCCCAAATAGTTCTCAACACTTGAGGGGAGTTTAAAAACATTCATCACATGCCACAGTACCAATTGTCCAGCCGTAAAAGGGTCAAGCCAACGCCTCACATGTGGCAACGCCGTACTGCCCCAAACCCTAAGGTTCAAAAGGCAGTTCAAGACGGTCACATAATCAAGTTAAGGTTTGTTGTCTTCTATAGCGTCCATTGCGTAACTTGCACGATTTAGACTTTCTTAAACTACGGAAAAATCCAACACTTGGAAATTTTCCGTGTCGGGAAAAAGTGAGTTATTGATATCCGTTCGGACTTTTTAATACTTTCTAAATTATCCGGAAAAACAAAACAAAGTTATAATATCCGATCGAATCAACGAGTCCCCAATACAACCCAGAAAACTCAACACTTGAGTATATTTAAAAGTACCCAGAAACATCAGGAAACACATACGGATGAAACTGTACAAAAAGAAACCCTAACTCTACTGTTGAGCCGCGGAACCGCCGCTAATGTCATGTCATTGCCGCGGTTCCGCGGCCGTTTGAGTGAGTTAGTGTCTCGTTTTTCACATATGTCCATAGAATTCCCTGCTGATATTTTTTGAGTATTTTTAATTTGCAAAAAATCACATTTTCAGAAAATGTCCAAAGAAGGGTTTAATCGGGGTTATTCGGGTTCGATCGGACTTTAAACTTTGTCAAGACTTCGCCTAAAGCTCTAGCTTGGCTCTGATACCACTGTAGGGTTACTAGGAACTCTAAGAAGGTTCAACACGGCATCAACCATGCCCGATTAAAATTTTAGCCGTGCCGAATAACTCTAAACAAGATCTTTGCTAGATAATTAGGGTAACACATGCTAGTAAATAACAATTATCTCTAAGTGAATAGGAAATACAACCTTTGTAGATCGGTCCTTCACTTCTTAAGATCCTTGTAGTAGTCCCTTCGCTGTGATCATCGTGCTCCCGGACTCTCGGACGGCTCCATGAGAAGAGGGCAACGGTTTTTCTTGAAGTCTTCGAGGCCGAAGATGATCTACGTCGAGGGAATACGAACTCAAGCTTCTACTTCACTAGCTAGAGAATTAGTGAAGCAAACACCCTAAACTAAAGTGCTAGTCTAGTAGAGGATGATGAAATAGGAAATGGGTACACTTTAGAATTTCTTTTCTCACTATCATTCTCTCTCTTTATCAAACCCTAGAAAGAAATTGAAGGAGGAAGAAGATGAGCTCAAAATGAGAATGAAAACTAATCAAAAGAGAGTTAGCTAACCATAGGTGAGTGGGTATCATATACTAACTCATGTAGAGACATAACCAAGGCTAATTATAGTGGTTAGGTTAATTAATATCTTAAGTAAAACAAAACTAGTGGACTAAGTCAATGCAACCATAAGCTTCATGAAGCTTCATACATGTGAGCTCATTATCCATTTGTTTTTAGAATTACTTTAAATATAAAAACCTAACCAATATAATTATAATAGTGTATGTCTCATACACCCATGTAGTGTGTATCAACAACCATGATACAAAATGAACACAAATTAATATATATCACATATATATTAAGTTGTGCACAAGTGAGAAAAACAAATGCTTAAGTGAATCAATGTTGGTTAATGTAAATTAGTATATCACATATACAATTATACACTAAATTATTAAATCAACACTTGACTTAATAATCCGGTTATATCTCATATAGCCGACTAACACAAAATGTACCAACTTATCGAATCAACACTTGATTCGATAACCCGGCTATATCTCATATAACCAGACGATACAAAAATCGCGAGAATAGAATACGGTATCACATACACGCATTATTCTCGGTCCCGAACATATCACATATGCGCTCCTATTTCATTTTGCCTGAGCCAGTAAAACCTCTATGTAGGACTCTAAAGACTCGTCAACACGCCGGCAGTAGGTGATGATCATATCAAGCACCCACAAGCCGTCAGTGGTACTAGCTGGACGTAACGGCTACCCGGGTATTGAGCGATCAGAAGATCAGCAAGCAAGCCCGCTCCAACTCCTGCAAAAATCTTGACAGTGACACTACCGTACAGTCTGGTCTCCTCGTCTGATATGTCACATATCAAGTCTAGGGGTGGTAAACGTCAGACCCCAATAACCAATAAGTCATGCCGATGCGATGCAACATCAACCCCCAATACCGGGAGAGACGAAACCCCTCCTATCGCTCATTCCCTCCATGTGACTCAGGACTGTACCCAAAAACCACCGTTTTGCATGCCCTCTTGGACGTGGTAAGGTGGAAATCAAAGCACAGTAGGAATTAGACAAGACTCTATGACGATCTCGGGTCTACAGACTAACCTGTACCAGTGTCACCAGAGAACTGCCCTCTGACGTAAGGTATAATACCATCTGGGAGTTCTCGGCGAGTCCGTCCAGTGTACCCAGTCTACACTGAGCACCCGTATATCATCTCTGATGTCAAACACCAATGGATATGGGATCATCCATCGCCCATCTGTATGGGTCGAGAAGGCATACGCTAGTCTACACCGGTATATCGATGCCCCGTCTCGATACACCCACGACTAGGGACCTTGAAGGATGTACTTATGGACTACCATGTGCCTACTAGTATGATCCGCATCATAGTCCAGGTAGTCAAGTACACATCCTAAGGGCTTTACCAACATGTAACAGAGAGATAATTAGTATACACGTTAAGGTAAAGAGTAACCAGATAGCATACTATCATGTCGAGCAAGAAAGTCCTCCCTATATATGTGCAAGCATCCATTACAATATACATCTCATGTATAGTAATACCTCTAGGGCATACAAATAACTAACAATGAGGCTCATAACGGGTCGAGAAAGAAAGTCCTCCCTATATATGTCCAAGTATCCACTACAATATACATCTCATGTATAGTAATGGCCTCTAGGGCATACATATAACTAACATCGTGAAACACCCTCGTTCGGTTCTTAACGCCAACCGCGTTTTCGTAAGCTTCATCCCGAAGCTCGTTCAATTCGTTGAGCTGCAGTTTCCGATGGCTGCTCGCATTATCAAGAGATAGATTCAGCTCCTTGATCGCCCAAAATGCATGATGCTCGATTTCCACAAGAAGGTGGCAAGCCTTTCCGTAAACAAGCCAATAAGGAGACATGCCAAGATCAATCTTATAAGCAGTTCGAAAAGCCCAAAGGGCATCGGTGAGTTTTAAAGACCAATCCTTACGGTTCTTGGAAACCGTTTTCTCCAAAATCTGTTTGATTTGCCGATTAGACACTTCGTCTTGCCCACATGTTTGGGGGTGATAGGGCATGGATAGCTTATGATTAATGGAGTATTTCTGCATCAAGGCCTCGAAATTTCTATTACAGAAATGTGTTCCATTGTCACTAATGATCGCGCGGGGATGTCCAAAGCGGGAAAAAGATGTTTTCCTTAAGGAATCTAACAACAACCTTGTTATCATTAGTCCAGCTACGCATGGCCTCGACCCATTTAGAGACATAATCAACAGCTAGAAGAATATACAGGTTCCCAAAAAAGCTGGGAAATGGCCCCATGAAATCAATCCCCCAAACATCGAAAATCTCGACAACCAAGAATTGTTGGAGCGGCATCTCGTTTCTCCTGGATATCCGGCCCAAGTGTTAGCACCGGGAGCAAGTCTTGCAGTAATCATTAGCGTCTTTGAAGAGTTGTGGCCAGTAGAAGCCACATTGCAAGATCTTCTCGGCTGTCTTTCTTAGGCCAAAATGCCCGCCACAGCTTGATCGTGGCAAAATGACAGCACACTCTTGAACTCATTATCAGACACACACCGACGAATAATTTGGTCGGGACAATATTTGAATAGATAGGGTTCATCCCAGTAAAAGTGTTTTACTTGGGATAAGAATCGAAGTCTGTCCTGACTTGACCACTCATATGGTAGTAATCCTGTTACCAAATAGTTCACAATATCTGCGAAACAGGGTTCGCATGATACTGTCAAGAGCTGTTCATCCGGAAAAACGTCGTTTATTGGAAGTGGAAGCGTCGGCGAAGAAGGAAGTCGTGAAAGATGGTCGGACACTACGTTTTCATATCCTCTTTTGTCTTTGATGACAAGGTCAAACTCTTGAAGTAAGATCATCCAACGTATCAGCCCAGATTTTGCGTCCTTCTTTGCAAAAAGATGGCATAGAGCAGAATGGTCTGTATAGACAATGACTGGAGAGCCGATCAAGTAAGGCCTGAATTTTTTTTAATGCAAACACAACAGCCAAGAAATCCTTCTCGGTTGTTGTGTAATTCAGCTGGGCATCATTCATGGTTCGGCTAGCATAGTAGATTATGTGCGGCATTTTATTAATGTGATGTCCTAGTACCGTACCAATAGCAAAGTCAGATGCATCGCACATAATCTCAAAGGGATACGTCCAGTCAGGAGAAGAAAGTACGGGAGGAGAAGTGAGTGGGATTTTTAGCGATTCAAACGTAGTCACACAGCTCGAGTTGAAATCGAATGTGGTGTCCCTGGACAGCAGAAGAGTCAAGGGTCTAGCAATTTTTCTAAAATCCTTGATAAACCGTCTATAGAAACCGGCATGGCCAAGAAAAGCTCGGATGTCTCTAATGCTTCTGGGAGGAGGGAGATTGGAAATGACCTCAATCTTAGCTTTATCCACCTCAATGCCATTTTGCGAGATGATATGTCCTAAGACAATACCTTCGCGCACCATGAAGTGGCACTTCTCCCAGTTCAAAGTGAGGTTTTTGTCCTTACACCGGGTAAGGACAGCGTCGAGATGTTGCAAACACTCGTCAAAGGAATCGCCGAAAATGGAGAAATCATCCATGAATATCTCCAAGAATTTCTCCACCATGTCTGAGAAAATTCCCATCATACACCCCAAGAAGGTAGCGGGTGCATTTCATAACCCAAAGGGCATGCGGCGATATACAAACGTGCCAAAATGACAGGTGAACGTGGTTTTTTCCTGGTCCTTCTCGGCGATGGGAATCTGGTTGTAGCCAGAGTAGCCGTCCAAAAAGCAGTAGTACTCATGTCCAGCCAATCGTTATAGCATTTGGTCAATGAATGGTAGCGGAAAGTGGTCTTTCCGCCTTGCGGCGTTGAGTTTTCTGTAATCAATGCATACTCGCCACCCAGTTTGGGTGTGAGTAGGGATTAACTCGTTTGCCTTATTGGTGATGACCGTTATGCCCGACTTTTTGGGGACAACATGTATCGGACCGACCCACTGGCTATCAGAGATAGGGTAAATGATACCACTATCAAGACATTTGATGATCTCTTTTTTCACATCCTCCTTCATGACTGGATTGAGTCGTCCCTGGCTAGTTTGGCATCATCCATCATATGAATGTGATGTTCAACGATCAAGGGACTAATCCCCTTGATGTCCGCCATAGTCCAGCCAAAAGCCTGCCGATTGCTCTACAAGACCGTCAGAAGGGCTTTCTCCTTCTCTGGAGCTAGAGAAGCCGAGATGATGATAGGGAGGGTCTCGTTCTCACCTAAGTAAGCATACTTGAGGTGAGACGGCAACGACTTGAGTTCGAGCGTTGGAGGTAAAACGATTGAAGGCAAGATCGGCGAAAATGTCTCGAACTCGAAGGATTCTAACATAGGCTCAAAACGAGTGTACGCAACCGAGTTTGATGGTTCAGTTAACGCATCCGAAAATTCAAAAGATTCAAGCTCGGGTGGCGACAAGCCAAAATTGTCCGAGAAAGTGAAACACTCATAATCACTATCGGGAGTAGAAGCAGTATCAGGTTCAAGGAGGAACGCACTAGTGGCGTCAAGATTGCTGTGATCGAACAAGAATTTCTCGAACTCACGGTCCTCAGGGACGATCTCCAGGATCGAACAAACTTCTAGTATATGAGCATTACTTTCAGAAGGCTGATTCCCCAACCTAAAAATGTTGAGTTCAATTGTCATGTTTCTAAAAGATGGGTTGATTGAACCATTTCGACAATTGATCACAGCATTTGAGGTTGCAAGGAATGGGTGACCGAGTATCACCGGAATTTGATTCTGGCGGTTAGCTACAGGTTGTGTGTCTAAAACAATGAAATCAACGGGGAATATGAAGTCCCCTACCTTTATTAACACATCCTCTAGCTCACCCCTAGGATGGGTGATAGATCGGTAGGCCATTTGGAAAGTACAGTGTGTGGGTTTCAGCTTTCCTATACCTAGTTGCTCATATACCGAGTACGGAAGAAGGTTAACACAGGCACGAAGATCCAAAAGTGTGCGGTTGATATTCTTATCCCCAATGGTTATTGAAATCGTATGACAGCCAGGGTCCTTCTGTTTTTGAGGTAAAACTTGGGTAAGAGCATCACTTACGGGACTAGCTAAGAAAACCTTTTTGGGTACCTGAGATTTCCTCTTCTTAGTGCACAAATCCTTCAAGATTTTTGCGTAGGAAGGGACTTTTTTGATTGCATCTAAGAGGGGAATGTTAATGTTAACCGATTTAAACAACTCCAGAATCTTCTCCATTTGTGGATTTTGTTTATTGGACCTCAACCGGTTTGGAAATGGAATGTTTTTGAAATTGGTTGAGTCTAATTCTTATGGAGGAGATTGTGGATTTGGAACAGATCCGAGAGCTGGTGTTTTCGTGGAGTGAGATGTGGGTCCGTTCGGAGCAGCAGAAGAAGAAGAGCCTTTTGAAGAATGGAGAACAGGCTCAGAAGACGAAGAAGAATAAGAAGAGGAAGCGGCCGGGGTGTCATCATCTGTGCCAACGTTGTTGTGCAGCATTCTTCCATATCTCAACGTAGTCACGAAACTCACATTATGGTTCTGTTGTTCAAGAGAAATATGTACATTATGTGGGTGACCAGGATTTGGGAGTGGTTGAGACGGAAGCTTTCCCTTCTTTCGCTCGCTTGAAGCCGCATTCAATTGTGCAATCTGGGCTTCGATGGTTTTGATGCTTTTCCCATGTGCAGCAGTGTGTTGCACCAAAGACAGAATGGAAAACTCGATGTTGGCGGTGGATTGAGTCGATTGCTTTACAAACGCCTCCAGACTTCGTTCTAGCGAAGAAACCTTATTTTTGTTTGACGGAACAAAATTGTTTTGAGGAAAAGAATTGTTGGGTGCAAAATTGTTCGTCGGATTTTGAAAAGGTTGGGGTTGGAAGGGCTGCTGATATTGATGTTGAGTTTGTTGTTGAGCTTGTTGTTGTTGAGGAGGAGGAGGCCTCTGGAAGTTTTTGTGGCATTGGAATTGGTGCTGGTTCTGATTCCAGGTGAAATTGGGGTGGTTCCTCCAACCAGGATTGTAAGTGGAAGAGTATGGATCATTTCTTGGTCTTTGCTGAAATGCAGAATTGACCTGATCCTGTCCTTGAGCAGGTGGGTTGTAAGGACAATCTTCGGTCAAATGGGATGGATCAGAACAACAAGAGCAGATGGTACGAGGGGGAAGAGCAGGGGCAGGAGAAGGAGATGAGAATTTGCTCTCAATTGCTTCCTGTTTTCGCGTGATCGCTGCCATTTCGGCCTTCATTGAAATTGAGATATCAAGTTGATGAACGCCTGCCCTAGATAGACCGGGAGAAGTAGATGAAGTGTTCGGTCTGGTGCTTTCCCACTGAAGCGTTTGTTCCGCGAGATCGTCGAAAAATTGCCAAGCTTCCTCGTCAGATTTGGATAGGAAGTGGCCTTGACAAATGGTCTCCAGCAACTGCTTAGTTGCTGGATTCAGGACCTCATATAAGGTCTAGAAAAGTTTCCATCTCTCAATACCGTGATGAGGACACTGAACAAGAAGTTCTTTGTATCGGTCAAAACACTTCCAAAAATGTTCGCCAGGAAGCTGGGAAAATTGGTTAATTTCGTTTTGTATTCTCACGGTTTTGTGATTTGGGTAGAACTTTTTAAGAAAGTCTTTTACAAACTTGATTGTTAGAGGTTTTGCGTGCTTAGTTAATTACCGCAATCAAGACGGTTTCGCTTGGTTGCTAGCCGGTTGAATACGGGTCGGTCCACGGAGAGATGGGAATCTTTTTCTATATGTTTCAACGAGTTAAGTCCAAACATCCAGGTTTGTTTGAGATTATCTAAGTGCTAAAATATTTATAAAGAAAGCTTGATAGGGTTGGGATTAGGTTAGTTTGAGATAGGAATCGCTCACTTCTTTCGTTGCCACTCTTAATATCGGTGTTACGGTAATCGGCAATTACGGGAATTAGCACGACTAGGAAGGAAACTTGAGAGTATAAGCTAGGCTTTCCAACGCTTAGTTTCTTCCTTTTGGTCCTTGTCCGTCCGTTCTTGGTTCATAGCCTTAACCTTCGGTTAGTTTAACCACAACCGGTCTCATTAAGGAATCACCGCTATGTAGGATAGGGTGCCGTAGGGAGCGGATTGTGGTTTAATTAACGGTAGTCCGAATTAAGATCTTGGGCAAGAAAAGAGTGAGAGAGATTTCCTTCTCTCAAACTTTCCTTATCCTACCCTAACAAGTGAGAAACTACTCACCCGTTACAAAAGAAAAGGAAAATACAACAAAAGGAGGATGATAGAAAGAAAGGGGTTAGAAGATTACAACTAGCTATTTGAGACCCCACTTTGGCAAGGATCAAGCTTAAGCATCATTGTTGTAAAGATAAGGAAAAATAGAAGAAGAAAGAAACAAACAACAAATAACAACAACTAGATTAGCAAATGAAAATTACAAGCAAATATAATTAACAAAGTAACAAGACAAGCATGATAAAGAAAAGAACTCTTTTATTCATCGCTTCACTCATAAAGCTCACTACAAGGTTTTTAATGGAGAAAGATGAAAAGAGGAAGAAGAACTACAAAAATCTATCCTAAAATCTAACACAAAATAAGCACCCTTCACTTGGCTTTGTTTTGGGCTATTTATAGGCAGGAAACTGAAACCCGAGGGATACATTCTGGTCCAAGATGAAATGTCCAAACTACCCTCAAAATCCGAGTTGACACTGAGTCAACTCGGCCGCGGATCCGCCTCAAATATGGCATATTGGCGGCGGTTCCGCGGCCATCTGGTGGAGTTGACTTGTCATTTTTTTTGGGTTTCTTCATGTTGTTGTTCTCTTCAGTTTTGTATACTTGGTTTCTTAGAAGCTCTTCATTTTCTTCCAGATTTTCAGCAGATCAAAAGGTGATTTGATGTGGACTTTTTGCCATGATTTTCTTGAGCTCCGCGTAGAAGTCTTGGATCTTGTGTTGCCCTTGTGCTTTGTTCATGAAAATGACCATTGATTTGCTATTTTGTCCTTTAAACTGGTGTGCGGCAACATACGGATAGCGAGCGGAGACGCGTATTTTATCTATGGTTGGCAGTAGTCCAGAATTTGTCACGCTTTTCCATGAATTTCACCGCTTAGAGATGAGAACCTATAACCTACAATTATTTAGCAAACACGGATCAAGAGTACCTACCTATAAGCAATGTGATAAAAAATGGACGGTATAAAAATGCAAAAATCTGATATGAACAAATACCCCCAAACTTATCATTTGCTCGTCCCGAGCAAAGCCAATTTATTCACAAAAATTCCTAACCTCACTTTCGCAGGGAACACAATTGCACTGAGCATATGAAACAAGACATTAAACCTCTAGGTGTCCCTAGTAGGAGGAGTATTGTCTCCTGAGGGTTTTCAGCGGATACTGCCCACAAAATCCGATCAATTTGGCCATCGACTCTAATTCTACAATTCAGTATTCTAGCGAGAAATTCTATCATCTTCAACTTAGAAATCATCAACCTGTATTCTTTACTCTTCCTATTCATTTAACTTAAGGTCCTATACGTGTTGCTGATTTATAAAGCTTTCAGCATTTGTTGAGTTTTCCTTCTAAAAACATCGTCTCAAATCCGGAATTTTTATCATCTCTACTGAACATATAAGCCATATTTTCCATTTCTTGCTCTCCTCCAAACTCCGATCATAGACCCCTACGTGTGTTTATTTATCACCCCTACACTTGGAAATTCAATTCAAGCAATAACACCCTTGCCTTAATACCTAGTACTACTTCTTTTTATTAACGATGGACGGTTTTGCTCATACATCTTTCATGCGGCTATTAATGCTTCTTGAGGCACTAACATCCGATTACTAAATGTATGAGCTCAAAGCGTAAATAGCAGTCTCCAGGTCTTGTATTTTATTCCTTATTTTTTTATTTTTTTTATTTCAAGACCGAATATATTTTTCAGTGATGCTCTTTTGGTGGTTAGCTTTAAATTGCTGTTTTTTCTTTCATACTAGGATTTCAGGCAAGAGTATTTCTAGGTATCTTTTACTATCCCAAGTTTCAAGGTGCGTGTATGTGCGATTTGTAGGGTATATATTTTCAGAATTTCGACTTAAGGATCAGAATTATTTTTCAGACTTACACTTCAAATAGAGCTTTCAATACTCTTCCCTCATTTTGACTTAGCCCCAAGAACTGAACTCAAAATTTTCTTATTTCTAAATAAATTGTAAAGACGTATATTTCCTACAGTTAGACTTCAAGAAATGTTATTTTTAGGGTTTTTAATTTACTAGGTTTAAGATCTAGTTTTTCTAACTAGTCAACCGTCATGTCAAACTCGAGTCAAATATGGCCAAAATTTAAATTTTCATTTTTATATTTTTTTAATTTTATCATTTTTATATTTTTTTATGCAATGCAGCAAAATAAGATACGGAATTAAATATGCAAAGAAAAACAAATATTTACAAAAATAAAAAAAATGTGCAGATGCAATACAAAGATAACTATTCACAATCAACCCTCACCCCCAAACTTGTTGATAGCAGTGTCCTCACTGCTCCCTGCGACGCCTACTAGACGCGGCCTCAAAGAGTCCCTGCCTCACCCCGTCCTCTCGATCGTGAGCGTGATCGTTCCTCTCTTGCTAGCAGGGTGGACATTCCCTGCTCTAGACTCGTCAGTCGCTGATCAAAGTTAGTTAGCATCCCAATCACTCGTTCTCCCCCCTATGGGTTCGTCGAATCAAGCGCTCTTGTGCAGCGGGGGTGAGCTCTTCATCGCTCGCTGTGGAGCTCGAGCTAGGTGTCTTGGCCATCACATTCTCGGCCGGCTCGGTGCACAACCATAAATCATGTAGTCGTGTGTAGGATGTGGAGGCACCCTCAAGAAGTGGTCGAACGGGAACCCCACCATGCAGGTAAAATTAAAATTCCTTAGCAGGGAGGAAATGGTGACACAGTTGTGTCACCAACATAGGGCATGGATAATTGGCCGCCCGTTTGCCGGCGCCAATCGAGTGAAGCAACAACGTGCACATGTCGTAGCTAGGGTTTCGAGTCATCAAGGTGTGAACTATGTGGAAGGATGGTATGAAAAAAGTTGTATTGTGCGAACTGCCAAAAATATTATTTTGTGCCCAACGGCAAACAGTTAAGACATTCGCGTACAGCGTGCGGGCTTGGATGCCTTTTTTAGGCTCCCTAGAACAATCGTCTCCCATCAGCGGTAGGTAGTCCTCAAAACGAACGGGTTGGTCGTGGATCGGGATTCGTGGAATTAAGGTGACTCATAGATGAAGTCCCTATCGATTAAAATTTCCCTATCCCACCACAGTAATCTATGGTACCCATGTTTTGCCAAACAAACCTTTTCAATACTATCATAAAAACGGGTAACAAGATTCGGAAGCGCGAAGGATTTCAGATGGTTAAATAAGAGAAAGTTCCATCCGGGCTTTCGGATCTCAACACCGAAATAACTACTACAAATCATAGATGAACAATTGTGAAAAATCCCTTTCAAACTGAAGTGTAGAGGACATGGAATAAATTTCAGAGAGCTAAAAAATTTACAGAGAAGAGTTTAGAAGATCGAACTTCCTCTGAAAAATTCAGAGGAAGAAGAGGAAGAGGAGCGGAGGAACCGAGGCAGTCGGCGGCGGTTGGGCGGCGGTTTGAAGCGATCTGCTGTGGAAATTCGCTGTGGCGACTAGGGTTTTGGATTTTAGGGTTTATGAGGCACAGGGAAATCAGCAAGGGGTCGAGATGTATTTATAGGGATATTGGTGATTTATACAAAAGTCCCCCCAAAAAGAATAATTAAATAAAATAATTAGAAAAAAAATTGTTTTATTTTAATTAATTATGATTCTGTATATTTACGAAAAGACCCCTGAAAATTTTGAATTTTTTTATATTTATTTTTATTTTTATTCGATAAATAATTACAAGTGGGAAATTTAAAAGAAAAGTGTAACATACCCCCAAACTTATTTGAAACAGTGTTTCCACTGTTTATGGCTGGATAACCGAAGTTTGGTGGTACGCGGAGGAAGATCGGTCAATGTAAATCGGCTCCTGCAGCATCAGGAGCTTCTCCGATGGGTCAACGGTGAGGAACGGTTTTAACCTGTATCCGTTCACTTTGAATAGTGAACTGTCCTCTGGATTTTCCAAATCTACCGTGCCGTGTGGATATACAGTCAGCACAAAGAATGGTCCTTTCCAGCGAAATCTGAGCTTACCGGGATATAAATGTAGCCGGGTGTCGTAAAGAAGTACCTGTTGACCAGGTGTGAAAGTTTTGCGCGCAAGGTGTTTATCGTGAAACACCTTCATTCGGTTCTTAACGACAACCTCGTTTTCATATGCTTCATCCCGAAGCTCGTTCAATTCGTTTAACTGCAGCTTCCGATGGCTGCCCGCATTTTCGAGAGATAGATTCAGCTCCTTTAACGCCGAAAATGCGCGATGCTCGATTTCCACTGGAAGGTGGCAAGCCTTTCCATAAACAAGCCGATAAGGAGACATGCCAAGAATAGTATTATAAGCAGTTCGAAATGCCTAAAGGGCATCGGTGAGTTTTAAAGACCAATCCTTACGGTTTTTGGAAACCGTCTTCTCCAAAATCTATTTGATTTGCCGATTAGACACTTCGGCTTGCCCACATATTTGGAGGTGGTAGGGTGTGGATAGCTTATGATTAATGGAATATTTCCGCATCAAGGCCTCGAAAGTCCTATTACGGAAATGTGTTCCATTATCACAAATGATCGCGCGGGGGTGTCCAAACCGGGAAAACATGTTTTCCTTAAAGAATCTAACGACAACCTTGTCGTTAGTCCGGCTGGGCATAGCATCGACCCATTTAGAGACGTAATCAACAGCTAGAAGAATATACAGGTTCCCAAAAAAGCTGGGAAACGGCCCCATGAAGTCAATACCCCAAACTTCGAAAATCTCGACAACCAAGATTGGTTGGAGCAGCATCTCGTTTCTCCTGGATATCCGACCAAAGTGTTAGCACCGGGAGCAAGTTTTGCAGTAATCATTAGCGTCTTTTAAGAGTTGTAGCCAGTAGAATCCACACTGTAGGATCTTCTCGGCTGTCATTCTGGGGCCAAAATGCCCGCCACACGCTTGATCTTGGCAAAACGACAGCACACTCTTGAATTCATTGTCAGGGACACACCGACGAATAATCTGGTCAGGACAGTACTTGAACAGATAAGGTTCGTCCCAGTAAAAGTGTTTTACTTGGGATAAGAATCGAAGTCTGTCTTGACTTGACCATTCATTCGGTAGTAGTCCTGTGGCCAAATAGTTCACAATATCTGCGAACCAAGGTTCGCATGATACTATCAAGAGCTGTTCATCCGGAAAAACATCGTTGATCGAAATTTGAAGCGACGGCGAAGAAAGAAGTCGTGAGAGATGGTCGGCGACTACGTTTTCACATCCTCTTTTATCCTTGATGATAAGGTCAAACTCTTGAAGTAAGAGGATCCAACATATCAGCCGAGATTTTGCGTCCTTCTTCGCAAAAAAATGGCGAAGAGCTAAATGGTCCGTATAGACGATGACTGGAGAGCTGATCAAGTAAGGCCTGAACTTTTCTAAGGCAAACACAACAGCCAAGAATTCCTTCTTGGTTGTTGTCTAGTTCAGTTGGGCATCATTGAGGGTTCGTCTAGCATAATAGATTACGTGCGGCATCTTATTGATGTGCTGTCCAAGGACAACACCGATGGAAAAGTCGGATGCATCGCACATAATCTCAAACGGATACGTCCAGTCAGGAGAAGAAAGAACGGGAGCAGTAGTGAGTGAGCTTTATAATGACTCGAACGCAGTCACACAACTCGAGTTGAAGTCGAATGGCGTGTTCTTGGCCAGCAAAAGAGTCAAGGGCCTAGCAATCTTTCTAAAGTCCTTGATGAACCGTCTATAGAAACCGGCATGGCCAAGGAAGGCTCGGATGTCTTTGACACATCTGGGAGGAGGGAGATTGGAAATGACTTCAATCTTTGCTTTATCTACCTCAATGCCATTTTGCGAGATGATATGTCTTAGGACAATACCTTCACGTACCATGAAGTGGCACTTCTCCTAGTTTAAAGTGAGGTTCTTATCCTTACACTGGGTAAGGACAGTGTCGAGATGCAGCAAACACTCATCAAAGGAATCGCCGAAAATGGAGAAATCATTCATGAAGATCTCCAAGAATTTTTCCACCATGTCTGAGAAGATTCCCATCATACACCGCTGGAAGGTAGCGGGCGCATTGCATAACCCAAAAAGCATGCGACGATATGCAAACGTGCCGAAAGGACAGGTGAATATGGTCTTGTCCTGGTCTTTTTCGGCGATGGGAATCTGATTATAGCCGGAGTAGCCATCCAGAAAGTAGTAGTATTCGTGTCCAGCCAATCGTTCAAGCATTTGGTCAATGAAAGGTAGCGGAAAGTGGTCTTTCCACGTTGCGGCGTTGAGTTTTCTATAATCGATGCATACTCGCCACCCAGTCTGGGTACGAGTAGGGATTAACTCGTTCTCCTCATTGGTTATGACCATTACACCCGACTTCTTGGGGACAACGTGAATGGGGCTAACCCACTGGCTATCAGAGATAGGGTAAATGATACCACTATCCAGACACTTTACGATCTCCTTTTTTGCAGCCTCCTTCATGACTGGGTTGAGTCGCCTTTGTGGATCCCTGGCTGGTTTGGCATCATCCATCAGATGAATGTGATGTTCAACGATCAGGGGACTAATCCCCTTGATGTCTGGCATTGACCAGCCAAAAGCTTGCCTATTGCTGTGCAAGACCGTAAGAAGGGCTTTCTCTTGCTGTGGAGCTAAAGAAGCCGAGATGATAACAGGGAGGGTCTCGTTCTTACCCAAGTAGGCGTACTTACGGTGAGACGGCAATGGCTTGAGTTTGAGCGTTGGAGGTGAAACAATTGAAGGCAAGATTGGTGAAAAGGTCTCGAACTCAAAGGATTCCAGCAGAGGTTCAAAACGAGTGTAAGCAACCAAGTTGGATGGTTCAGCTAACTCATCCAGAAATTCAAAGGATTCAAACTCGGGTGGTGACTGGCTAAGATCGTTCGAGAAAGTGAAACACTCGTAGTCATTGTCTGGCGCCGAAGCAGCAGCAGGTTCGAAGAGGAACGCACTAGTGGCGTCATGATTGCTGTGATCGAACAAAAACTCCTCGAATTCACAGTCCTCTGGGGTGATCTCCTAGATCGAACAAACATCTAGTATATGAGCATTAGGTTCGGAGGGCTAATTCCCCAACCTAAAAATGTTGAGTTCAATTGTCATGTTTCCAAAAGATAGGTTCATCGAATCATTTCGACAATTGATCGCAGCATTTGAGATTGCAAGTAATGGGCCACCGAGTATCACCGGAATTTGATTCCGGGGGTTAGATACAGGATGTGTGTCTAAAACAATGAAGTCAACGGGAAATATGAAGTCCCCAACCTTGTTTAACACATCCTCTAGCTCACCCCTAGGATGGGTGATCGATCGGTCGGCCATTTGGAGAGTACAGCGTATGGGTTTCAGCTCTCCTACACCTAGTTGCTCATATACTGAGTACGGAAGCAGGTTAACGCTGGAACCAAGATCCAAAAGTGCGCGGTTGATGTTCTTATCCCCAATGGTTATTGAAATCCTAGGACAGCCAGGGTCCTTCCGTTTTTGAGGCAAAGATTGGGTAAGAGCATCACTCACGGTATTAGCTAAGAAAACCTTCTTGGGTACCTGAGATTTTCTCTTCTTAGTGCACAAATCCTTCAAGATTTTAGCTTAGGAAGGGACTTGTTGGACTGCATCTAAGAGGGGAATGTTGATGTTAACCTGTTTAAACAACTCCATAATCTTCTCCATCTGTGAATTTTGTTTATTGGACCTCAACCGGTTTGGAAATGAAACATTTTTAAAATTGGTTGAGTCCAATGATTGTGGAGGAGATTGTGGAGTTGGAACGGATCCCAGAGCTGGTGTTTTCGTGGAGTGAGATGTGGGTCCGTTCGGAGCAGCGGAAGAAGAAGAGCCTTTTGAAGAATGGAGAATAGGCTCAGAAGACAAAGAAAAAGAAGAAGAAGAAGAAGAAGAAGAAGAAGCGGCCAGGGTGTCATCATCTGTGCCGACGTTGTTGTACAGCATCCTTCCAGATCTCAACGTAGTTATGGCACTCACATTATTATTCTGTTGTTCAAGAGAAATATGTACATTATGTGGGTGACCAGGATTCAGGAGTGGTTGAGATGGAAGTTTCCCTTTCTCTCTCTCGCTTAAAGCCGCATTCAGTTGTGCGATCTGGGCTTCGATGGTCTTAATGCTTTGCCCGTGTGCAGCAGTGTGTTGCACCAAAGACTGAATAGAAGACTGGATGTTGGCGGTGGATTGAATTGATTGCTTTACGAATGCCTCCATACATCGTTCTAGCGAAAAAATCATATCGTTCTTTGACGAAACAAAGTTGTTTTGAGGAAAAGAATTGTTGGGTGCAAAATTGTTCGTCGGATTTTGAAAAGGTTGGGGTTGGAAGGGCTGCTGATATTTATGTTGAGTTTGTTGCTGAGCTTGTTGTTGCGGAGGAGGAGTCCTCTGGAAATTTTTGTTGCCGTGGATTTGATGTCGGTTATGATTCCAGGCGAAATTGGGGTGGTTCCTCCAGCCAGGATTGTAAGTGGAAGAGTATGGATCATTTCTTGGTCTTTGTCGAAATGCAGCATTGACCTGATCCTGTCCTTGAGCAGGTGGGTTGGAAGGACACTCTTCGGTCAAATGTGATGGGTCAAAACAACAAGCGCAGATGGTACGTGGGGGAAGAGCAGGAGCAGGTGAAGGAGATGAAAACTTGCTCTCAATTGCTTCCAATTTTCGCGTTATTGCTGCCATCTCGGCTTTCATTGCAATTGAGACATCGAGTTAATGAACTCCTCCCCTGGAGAGACCGGAAGAAGTACAAGAAGTAGACGAAGTGTTCGGTCGTGTGCATTCCCACTGAAGCGTTTGTTCCGCGAGATCGTCGAAGAATTGCCAAGCTTCCTCTTCAGATTTGGATAGGAAGTGCCCTTGACAAATGGTCTCCAGCAACTGCTTAGTTGCTGGATTCAGGCCCTCGTATAAGGTCTGGCAAAGTTGCCATCTCTCAATACCGTGATGAGGGCACTGAACAAGAAGGTCTTTGTACCGGTCAAAGAATTTCCAAAAAGGTTCGGTAGGAAGCTGGGATAATTGCTTAATTTCGTTTCGGATTCTCGCGGTCTTGTGGTTCGGGTAGAACTTTTTAAGAAATGCTTTGACAAACTCATCCCAACTGGTTATGGAATGCGGCGTGGTGCTATACAGCCATTTCTCAGCAAGGTCCCACAGAGTGAAAGAAATGACTCGTATCCATATAGCATCGTCGGACAGTTGGGTTGTCTTTATCATTGCACAGACGTTCTGGAATTTGTTGATGAAGATATAGGCATCTTCGGATTCCAACCCATGAAATTTAGGCAACATGTTGATGAAGTGGGGCTTAATTTCGAAATTATCCCCATTGGCCGGCGAAAGTGAAAGACAGGTAGGAAGTGCAGAGCGGGTGGGATAGAAACGATCCTGGAGCGCGATTCGCTGTGGCGCTTCAACAGGAGGTGGTTGCGAGTTATTCGCACCCAGATGAGGTGGAATCAGTCCCGGGGAAGGTAAAGGGATGTTAGGAGGAAATCCTGACATCTCAGAAAAAGAATTTGGTGATGATGGTGAAGGTGAAGGTGAGGATGTATGAACAGAATCCCGATCAACGTCGGAGTTAGCCGGCAAAGGTAAGGGTGAAAGAGGTGTGGAGGGAGTTTCAACGTCGGAGTCGATCGCGTAGTCGGTAGCGACTAACGTAACTCGGACTAGGCGGGCGCTAGTGTCCCATGTCCAACTGGACATACACTAAATGAGTTTAGTATAGTCAAAGCGTAGAACGTGTGTGTAAGAAAACGTCAATGGAGAAATGCGGGTGAGAGGTGGGTGAAAATGGGATTCTGGCGACAAAGGACAAATTTTTATAAAAGTTTTTGTTTTGTGTTTTTTTCTGTTTTTTTTTAAGAAAGAGTTTTGCAAAAATATGTATGGACTTACGGCACAACTTCAAACAATCACAGTCAAGACATGCACAATCATTCCTAGAGCCATGGTCTTCAAATTCCACTAGACTGCTCCTAACCGTTCCAAAGTGACAAGTTGTGAGATAACCCTCAAACCGTCTCTTCACTGTCAATTATGGTCAGGTAAGCACAAGTGAGGAAAGGAGGGTTCCGCTCACGAATCACCGTGAGACGGGCCTTTTAAAATTACCTTTCTCCCTTTTCTAGCCTAGGCACCACAAAGTAATGTTTAGATAAACGATCGAATGCCCACAACCTTCCTCTGTTCTATTGAGCACGACGGTCCTTAGTTGGCTGAGTCTACATATTTTTTAATTAAGCTCAAGGGTAATGCGTATGCTTTTAGTGATTTTTGGGGTCTTAGGAAGGGTGATGAAATCCCCACTTAATCTGAATTGGTGTTATAGCCCTTTAAAGTCCGTATTATTTATGCAAAACAGTAACAAACAAAAATCTAAAACACTTGCAAAAAATTTATTTGGCGGCGGCGCAAAGAATCCTGCACAAAAGCAATTTTATTGGAGAGGGGAAGAGAGTTTGTGCAAAGAATGCTGCATAAAGAATAGTTCAGTAGAGTTCAGAGGAGTGGAGAAGAGGGTTGAAATACTCACAGAGGATTTTTGGTTGCTGATGTCAGCAAATGGCCGCGGTTCCGCGGCCGAACAAGCACTTGTGCCGCGGTTCCGCGGCTATACAGTGGAGTTGGACCTTCAAATTTCTTCCCTGTGCTGAGTTGGGTCTCCTTTTCTTGTTTAGAGCCCCTGAATCTTGATTTTCTCACTGGGTTCTCTCTAGAATTTTACAGTAGACTGTTGGTTCCATCTTGATCCGCCGCGGTGTAACCGTGAGATATGGGTCTAACTCCCCATGACTTTGGCACTGAACTTGACCTTCTTTCTATCCTGCACACTTACACAAAACCTAATCAAAAATAACAAGATGGTTTTTACAACATATTTTTTTTGTTTTTAGTTATATATCTAAGACTACGGTAGCGTCCCGGCCGTCTTTCCGAGGCCAAAATGCGGAAACGAAACTTTTTCAAACTAGAAACCGGCGCTATCGTATGCTTATAACCCAGATCGAACCATTAACCTACAACTAGCAACTAGAGAAAGGGTTGGAAAGCTATACCGATCGATCCGTGTCCTTCGGTCTTTGGCCACCATCCCAAGCTCCTCGCGGCAACTCCGGTCTCGATCTCCTCGTCGGAAAGGGCACCACATCATAGAGTCTTTTTACGGGCTTCCGCTTCATCTGAAGCAACTCGGGCACGAAGTGTGCTAGACGACGTGTCCAAGGTGGTGTAGAGAATGTTTGTGATCACTTTGTCTCTAGCATCCATTAGATGGATGGAGGTTGAAGGTTTTGCCATTGATGGAGATAATGAGCTAGAGAAGAAAAAGGAAGAAGAAGAAGTTTTTCCCTTTCTTTTCTTTGTGATGGAATGATAAAATGAGAGAGAGCTCTAATGAAAATAATACAAGACCAACCTCTTCATGGCAGCCCTTCTCTCTCTCTTCTTATCATATCATCACAAATCAAACACTAATGTGACATTTTTCACAAAAAAAGAGACCATGAGTCACTACGTATGTCCATGTCACATTTAATGCATCTCATGATGAATTCTAGCTCATTATTTCCATATGCAAACATTAATCCAAATGTTTGCAACAATAAAAAGATACAGCAACATCTAAAGTAAACTCGTGACGGATCACAAGGATACCCATCACCTGTATATACATACCTGCATCCGCATTCCGACTGAATGCGAATGCGATGAGACTAAAGTAATCCAACAAATCTAATACTAGGATACGACTTACACCAAAGCCCACTAGTATGATCCGCCCGATCATGATCCGTGCACTACTGCACGTATATGATCGGACCCTGCCATATATCATACTGCCCCTAGAACGTTTCGCCCAAAACTTGAGAAACAGTCTGTGGGGGACTCTAAAGACTCGTCAATACTTTGGCTGTGGATTTAACCACTAGCACGTCAGAGGTACTAGCTGTACGTAACGGGTAACCTGGTATTGACCAAAAGGGAGGTCGATGAGCGAACTCATCCTGACACCCTACTGAGCCTGTCAGTGACAATATCCGTACAGTCCGGTCCGTTCATTTATGAGCATTGCATGGCGAGCCTAGGGGGTTGGTAAAAGTCAGACCCCCAAAAGCGGTACAAGTCGTGTCGGAGTGTAGCCCAGAACACCCTGAGATACTACTGGAATACCTACCAGTAAATCTCCTGCCTTGGCCAAGGACTTCGTGTAATGGCTCTCCTAAACACAACGCGATCTCACCCCCAATACTGGGAGAGACGAAACCCCTGCTGATCCGCTCACTGCCTCCATGTGGCTCGGGACTGTACCCCACTAAAACCTGTTTGCACGACTCCTTTGAGCCGTGTAGGGTAGTAATCAAAGCATAGTGGGAACTCACAGGAGATAAATGACGATCTCAGGTCGATGAACTAACCTGTACACATGTCACCAGGGAACTGCTATCTGACGCTAGGTATAATACCAACTAGCATGTTCCCGGCGAGTCCTGTCCGGTGTACTCATAACCCAATGAGCACCTGTATATATCTTAGGTGAACCAACTGACACCAATGGCTTGTGAGACCGACCACCGCCCCTCGTCGGGGTCTTGACTGTATACACTAGTCTACTAATGGAGTATCGATGCCCAGTCTCGAAACTCCCACGACTAGGGACCACTTTAAGGATGTACTTATAGACCCCAGCTCCCACGTATATGATCGCCATCATACTACTGGCCGTCAAGAAAGAATCCTAAGGGCTCTATCAACGTGCAATAGTGACATGTAATATCACCTAAAGCTGTACACGATGATAAAGATAAACCATATATCATACTATTCTCTATCAATGTGTAATAGTGAACAACAATGTCACCTAAAGCATGTGCACGATGATAAAGAGAAACCAGATAGTATACAAACCTCTCGAGTAAGACTGTCCTACCGGTATAGGTCCTCCCTCAATCATTGCAATCACGTGCATGTGATCCAATAATTGACTCTGAGGGCTCTATATCCAACAATCTCCCACTTGCAATCAAGGCTAATTATTGCGATGTCGCATACTCACAGCCCGTGTGATACCGAACACCCAACTCCTCTACTAATCAGTCTCACAAAGCCCGTTTGTGAAACTATTGTGTTCGAGGAATAGCCTCAGCTAGTGGATCCGCCCTGATGTTTCTTTCTATGTCTCTCATTATCTCAAGTTCGCGGAGAAAGCCATCTCCCGAAATGAGTAATACCTGTCTTAGAATATGTCTGGATATTTGATGGGACCTAGTTCATAAATGTACTCCAAACCCAAACTTCTTAGACTGTATCGACAACCGAACTTAATCAGTATCCTGTGTCATGCCCCCTCAGTATCCGCTTGGACCTCCTGTCCAAAATACTGCCCCTCGTCAGAGGGAAAACTATAACTCTGACAGTCACTCTGTCATCCAGGTCACCTTGGAAGCCTTGAATGATAACCGTCCCCTGAAAGAGGCTGCCGTTATCATTTCCCTAGAACATCCACTTATGTTCTAAAACTGCTTCCGATCGTTTCTCCAGGACTGGATTAATATCAATTTATTGCATCTAGTGTAAAAACAACTGTAAGTGCACGGCGGCGCCCCGGCCGTCAATCCGACGGCCAAATGCGGAAGCGGTGATAAACTTTAATTTTACTTGAACTGGCAAACCGCCGCGCACTAATACCCGGATCGAACCACTAACTAGTCCTAACTATCTACAAGAAAGGGAAGAGAGATATACCGACAGATCCGAGTCCTCCGGTCTTCTCGTCGTCGTCCCGATCTTCTGCGGAATGTCCCGGTCTCCACCTCGTCGCCGGAAGTGCACCACATCGCCTACTTCTTTTACGGGCTCCCACCTCAATGCCGAGGCAACTCGGGCACGAAGCCGGCTAGTCGACGTGCCCAAGGTTTGCTGTAGAATATCTAGTGAGCAAGTCTCATTTGGGGTTGTAGGAATTGCCTTTTGGTGGAGGGATGAACTATGGAGTTTGGAGATGGAACTTGTGGGATTTTGCAACATCAAACGAGCTAAAAACCCACCACCAAAATCTTGGACAGCTCACTATGGGAGTGGCCGGCCATGCTTAAAGAGAGGAGAGAATGAGAGTGTAGTCTATCAAAAGATAATGGGAGCCCTTCTCATATCAAGCAAAAGAGAGAGAGAGGAATGGTTATCATGAAAAGCAATGATCACCAAATCAAAACCCACACTCAACCACCTACCACCAACCTCATCATCAACAACCATGATGAGCCAAAAGTCAAGTCATGATGGAAAAGAAAGAGTCAAATGGTCAAGGGATGGTGCAACCATCATGACACAAGAATATGCAAAGAACCCGTCCTCAAATACTTATTTGCAACAATGCAAATAAGCCCTCCTCCACCAATCTTCGGCCAATGAATGATACAAAGGAAATTGGCCGAAACGGAAAGCAAACTGGCAACTCCATAAAACTGGTCCCGTAATAAATTACAGGAAAAACCCCGATACTGTGCATACACACCCGCATTTGTATTCCGACCGAAATACAAATGCAATGAGACAAAATCTACACTGTACTATACTAGGATCCGGCTTAAACCAAAGCCGGATAGTATTATCTGTTCGATCCTGATCCGTGCAATACCGCACGTATCTGATCGAACCCTGCCATATAACCATACGGCCTATAGTACAAATTGTCCGATCCTGATCCGTGCAATACCGCACGTATCTGATCGGACCTTGCCATATCTCCATACGGCCTCTACAACCTTTCGCCCGAAAGCTGAGTAACAGAATGTGGGGGACTCTAAAGACTCGTCAACACCTTCGTTGTGGATTTAACCACTAGCACGTCAGAGGTATAAGCCAATACGTAACGGGCTACCAGGTATTGACTAAAAGGGACGTCTGTGAGCGAACTCAGCCTGACAACCCTACTGAGCCTGTCAGTGACAATATCCGTACAGTCCGGTCCGTTCGTCTATGAGCATCGCATGGCGGGCCTAGGGGGTTGGTAAAAGTCAGACCCCCAAAAGCGGTACAAGTCGTGTCGGAGTGTAGCCCAGAACACTCTGAGATACTACTGGAATGCCTACCAGTAAATCTCCTTGCCTTGGCCAAGGACTTCGTGTAATGGCTCTCCTAGACACAGCACGACCTCACCCCCAATACCGGGAGAGACGAACCCCTGAAGATACGCTCACTGCCTCCATGTGGCTCGGGACTGTACCCAACTAAAACCTGTTTGCACGACTCCTTTGAGCCGTGGTAGGGTAGTAATCAAAGTACAGTGGGAACTCACACGAGACAAATGACGATCCCCAGGTCGATGAACTAACCTGCACACATGTCACCAGGGAACTGCCATCTGACGTCTGGTATATGACCAACTAGCATGTTCCCGGCGAGTCCTGTCCGGTGTACTCATAACCCAATGAGCAACTGTATACATCTTAGGTGATCCAACTGACACCAGTGGCTTGTGAGACCGGCCACCGCCCCTCGTCGGGGTCTCGACTGTATACACTAGTCTACTCTGGAGTATCGATGCCCTGTCTCGAAACTCACACGACTAGGGACCATTTAAGGATATGCTTATAGACTCCAGCTCCCACTTATATGATCGCCCTCATACTGCTGGTGGTCAAGCAAGAATCCTAGGGGCTCTATCAACGTGTAATAGTAACTTGTCAGGTCACCTAAAACAGTACACGATGATAAAGGTAAACCAGATAGCATACTATCATCTCGAGTGAGACTGTCCTACCGGGATAGGTCCTCCCTCAATCATTGCAATCACGTGCCTGTGATCCAATAATTGACTCTGAGGGCACTATCTCCAACAATCCCCCACTTGCACTCAAGGCTAATTATTGCGATGTCGCATACTCACAGCCCGTGTGATACCGAACACCCAACTCCTCTACTAGTCAGTCTCACAAATCCCGTTTGTGAAACTATTGCGGTCGAGGAATAGCCTCAGTGAGTGGATCCGCCTAGATGTTTCTTTCTATGTCTCTCTATATCTCAAGTTCGCGGAGAAAGCCATCTCCCGAAATGAGCAATACTTGTCTTAGAACGTGTCTGGATGTCTGATGAGACATAGCTCATAAATGAACTCCAAATCCAAACTTCTTAGACTGTATCGTCAACTGAACTTAATCAGTATCCAGCGCCATGCCTCCCTCAGTATTGCCTTGGACCACCTGTCCAAAATACTGCCCCTCGTCAGAAGGAAAAACTATCGCTCTGACAACCTCCTTGTCGTCCATGTCACCTTGGAAGCCTGGAATGATAACTGTCTCCCACATGAGGCTGTCGATATCATATCCCTAGAACTTCCACTTATGTTCTAAAACTGCTTCCGACTGTTTCTCCAGGATTGGATTAATGTCAACTTATTGCATCTAGTGCAAGAACAACATCTGGTGTGGTACTTGACATCTCACGATTGACTCAATTGCCTGAGCAAGTGATCTGCCAATCATGCATATCCCTCTCCCCTTTAGTCTATAAGACACCTTTAGAGAGGGTGACTCCATCTTCTGCAGGCACACTACCGTGCATGGAGTCGTCCATTCTAAATACTATTAGAATGCTGTCTGAGTACCCCGATTAGGAAACCACCCAAATCTAGATCTAAAACCATAGATCTAGTAACCAGTATGTCTGATATAAAATCCATTTCCTTTATGGAGAAACCACTGTGTGACGACCAAAGTATAACCGATTGTAGTATAGGAGTTTCCTTTCCTACTCTGGGTATGTCATCCAAATACCAGAATATCACACTCTACTACCTTCTCAACAGATCCATCCCCTATTCTGATGAAGTCAAACCCATGACTGTTACGTCAGAAATAGATGATCTATCTCCGCTACATCTGCTCAAGTCTATAAATAGACATAAGCTACCTGTCCACCAATGCTTCCGCTTCTCCCACTGACTACGACAACCCTCTGGCAGAGTCATATAAACGTACACTTCTAAAACTAGTTTAGAATGACGCTATACTCATCCTCCCGCCGGGTCTCGCAGCCTGGAACAACAGCAATGGTAATTGTGGGTAAACAAGAACTTCCCTGTCACCGTCCTTGAGGCTACCGTAGTACCTTTCGGGTGCCTGAAGTTACCCACCAAATCTGCGGAGTGGCCAATGGAATGTCAATCCAGATTGAATCTTTAGGTTCCTTATCAAATCTTCAGTAATCGTTTGTGGTTCTGGAATCACTTCCAGTTCTACCATACTCCCACTACTGTTTTCTGAAAAAATCCATTTTTAATAAAACTGTGGCGAGTCTAGAACAATATTGCTATTGTTCATCCAGATGGTAGAAAATCAACCCTCGTCATAGCCTGGGTCAACCCACAAGCAGCCATTACAGAAACGTGCCTTGAGTTGTCCAGTGTCTGGTTTTAATCATAAACCGGACAACTCCCCATACCTTAACATCGTTAAGATATGAACTGTTCTATATCCAATATAGAAACAGAAGCACTGATTTAATTGAACCAGATTCAAATCATGCAGCTGTCTCCAGTGTATGTCAACTAAATGGAAGAAGGCCGATCAGCGTTACTCAACTTAGGAATGCTTCCAATTATGAGTAACCTGTATGAGAAGCAAGTTCTCTTAATCATTACTATCAACTGAATACCATACACAAGTATCTACATTTTCGATCACTTTGAAGAATCCCGATACTTGCTATACCTGGTTCTCTACTCTATTCAAATACCTATAACTTCTCAAAATTCGGACCCTGTGTTTCCACGAAACACCTGTCTAAAAACTAGAGAAGTCATAAGTAAACCGAATATAGTACGAGGACCAATCCCTTTGTCCTGATAGACTCTGGACAACATACAATACTCTGTATAAGTCCCTTGAGTCTGATAACTCATTCACTGTGTGTCGTAGGTTGAAAACTGTACTTATGGTTAAGAAGAATTACACCGCTGTTTAATGCTCCTTACCTAACCATCCACTGATATAGGTAAATGTCGTAGACATAATTTCAGAAAGGTATATCTCACTCTATGAAAATAGACGTACAGATATATCAATTTGAAATTGGTGCATAAAAGCGGATATTCAAAACCAAATATTTGCCGACCGGCAAACAACCCAGGTGATTTCCTCAAATATCACCGATTACAACGAATCCCGATATAATGAGGATGATCACCCAATTCCCAATAACCTACTCCCACTCATCATCTGTAAAACCATACAGATATGAGAATCATACTTGGTAAATACATACTCTGGAGCAAGTGTCTAATCGGGAAATCAGTTTTCATTTAACAGTACACAGTGAAGCTGAAACATTGAAATGTTTCGATGGAGTATCCTGGTATTCCTAGCAATGCCTCTTCCAGATTCACGACCGTAACCGTATAATTCATTGCCACCTCTCCAAATCCCTTCATATGTCTTTAGTCTTTACCTTCTGTACACCCCTTAAGCCAAATGGTTTTCTTCCTTCCCTACCGTTCGACACCAGCCTATGGTTTGGAAGAAGACTATCCAATAAGCATAATGGGTGTACTGTCCCAATCCTAGGAACACTCGCAATGAGAGAGGGTGAAGATAAAAGACAACCGAATAAATCTTATTCCTATTTCTCCTGAACCAGAATCCATCCCCGAACTGGAACAAGTTCCTTTCGAGTTCGTATATAACCATACGATGGAGTATCCAATAAACTGTGGATCTTCGTAGTGATATGGAGTGTCCTGGAGAAATGCAAAGGTGATTTAGGATTGGCGAAGGAATACTTGGTTTGTTCGTGAATATCTGTTGCAATTTACTTTGCCCTCTTACTAATCCCTTGCTTTGTCTTAACCTAATACCTTCTGCACACCATCGTTATGCTAATTGGTTTTCTTCATTCCCTACCGGTCGGCACCTTCCTATGGTTTGGAAGAAGACTATCCAATTTGCATAATAGGTGTACTATCTCCTAAACCAAGGAGTACTCGCAACCTGAGAGAAGGTAAAAGGAAAAGACAACTGAATAGTCCTATCCGTTTTCTCCAGAACCGGAAACCATCCTCGAATTCCTTCGAGTTCGTATATAACCATACGATGGTTTTGTCCCTTAGAAGTGGACATTCGTAGTAATACGGGGTGTCCTGGAGAAAAGGGTAAAAGTAGGAGTGGCAATGAGGTTTGCAACTCTGACAATCCAAAAGCCAGTGTTAAGAAGGTTCGGTCAACTTGGTCACTGAGTCAAAGTCTTAGGATCGGGTCAATGGTCGCTGCCAAAGAGAGAGAGAAAAGAAACACTCAGCGTGCACTCTAACCTAGATCAGAATGGTTACCAATTTATCTAATCTGGAAACCTCCCACTGTACCGTCAAATTCTCCTCCAAACCTGAAAGAAGAATTAGTCGGGAACACCCGAGGAGTAAACCAACTCATCAGTGGGAATCGGGATCCAACTATCATTGCATGATAACGTGACGGAATCCGCTCACGGTATCACACTCCAGAAGGTATGCGCATATCTGGCAAGTTTCAGTTCTTTTGAAACTCCCGATGTGATTTCTGCCCCATGCTCTTATGACCTTGACTTTGGCCAACATATCATAAGTCACATGTCAAGTTCTACCCGTCATTCTCCAGGTTAATTTGAATCCACCCGTACCTACCCTTGACTTTGGCCAAAATGGCGGTACGACTGTCCTAAACCAACGCATCTATCTATGCTGCATATGAATAACCAACAGCTACCAAACACTGTGCCTTGACTTCGGCCAACATACACAGCTTGAATACTATTGACCACCCATATGAAACGACGGAGGGCTACGAATGGTTTCTGGCGAAAACCTTTAACGTAAAGAACTTGATATCGTCGAAGGAACGGATAGCTTTTTAAAAATATAGTGACGAAAACCATTGCTAAAGAGGTCACTCCCGGTGAAGGGATCTCGGCTCTTTCCCCGTAGAATGGAGTGCGGGATATTCCAAATGAATACCGCGATGCAAAGCAAAAGTAATCGGCTATAGTGAAGTTAATGCCCTGACGCAAACCTTTTGTCCAAGGGGTCACTCCCGGTGAAGGGATCTCGGCCCTTGCCTCGTCGACTGAGGAGCAGGATATTCTAACTGAATACCACGATGCTAAACAAAAGTGAACGTCCTTGCAATAACAGCTTTTTGAAAAGTGTTCCAACAACATCAGATTAGGTTTGTTTTAACTTGCATTGATCCGAATCAATGCAGTCCCATCAATTGATCACACCAAAAAGAACGAAAATATACTGATGTACATATATGCCATCTGCATTCGCCACTGGGTCCCGTCATTACCCGTTAGGTTAGCTAACTAACGACAGAGCAGGGACTGGACTAGCGCGGATGCAAAACATATACAACATCTACTAATATATATACCAATATATTATATTCGCTCAAGGCGTGATAAAAAAATGCAACATCACAGAGAATGAACAGCATCACAGAAACAATACAGATATCTGGGATCCCCGGGTTTCACAGAGCCACTACTGAAACCCGAGGTTCCCCTGGTCGTGTGGATAGCCTGTGCAATGAAATCCTAGACCCCTACGGGCGCGGCAAGTTACCCGCCAAAACCTGAAGCGAGGCAGCCCTCTTCAGCACCGTGAATGGACCACCCAGCACTTCACGGAAACTTGGGCACCCCTCCTGGGTCAACCTGTACCCCCTACGAGTGCGGCGAATAGCCCGCCAATCCTAGAGTAAAGCCCCCTCCGTCTCAATGCCATGAGATGCGGGCTTGTTGCCCTCTAGAACCCGGCTATCCGTGCACCCCTCCGCGGGTTAATGCTAGTACAGAAAGTAAAATATACATACAACGGGTACATCGACCGCAACCAGGTCGTGCCCCAAAATTATAATACAAACAGGCAGTGACGGCAGTCCACATGTCGGACGCTCGCCCCCAATATCAAATGTACATAATACAACCACAACTTTACTAGCATTGCATCTAGGCTATCCCCCACGACCGATCCGCAACATCACAGCAAAAACAGAACATCAACGTGAAAGTCACGTTCGCAAATCCGTCTAACCGGGCTATAGCAGTTAGACCGGATTTACCGATCAAGTGACATTCACGGTCGCAGATATAATGTAAATACTGTGAAAAATGTGTTTAAATATTCGATCGATCAAAAATTAACAAGTGGGCCCCAAAGGAATACTGTAGCACTCACAGAAATAATTGGCCCAATTTTAATATTCCAAAACCCCAATTTAAACCCCATAAAGCTACTGAAGAAATTTCACACAGCAAGGACACTGTTCAGCGGCGGAACCGCGGCCCAAGTGGGGGTTTGGCCGCGGTTCCGCGCTCTGTTGGTCGACTGAATGTGTCGAATTTCTACAGTAATCTTATAACATCCAGTGCATCACTATTTTACAACCTGAAAAATTTTTCGAGACCAAAAATTTTTCAACAGAAACTGATGCGAACTAAAATGCAGTTTTGGAACTTTTTGATCGATCGGAAATGCAAACACATCAAACGAAGCTAGACTAAGTTAATGGCGAGGCTCTGATACCACTGTAAGTGCACGGCGGCGTCCCGGCCGTCAATCCGACGGCCAAATGCGGAAGCGGTGATAAACTTTAATTTTACTTGAACTGGCAAACCGCCGCGCACTAATACCCGGATCGAACCACTAACTAGTCCTAGCTATCTACAAGAAAGGGAAGAGAGATATACCGACAGATCCGAGTCCTCCGGTCTTCTCGTCGTCGTCCCGATCTTCTGCGGAATGTCCCGGTCTCCACCTCGTCGCCAGAAGTGCACCACATCGCCTACTTCTTTTACGGGCTCCCACCTCAATGCCGAGGCAACTCGGGCACGAAGCCGGCTAGTCGACGTGCCCAAGGTTTACTGTAGAATATCTAGTGAGCAAGTCTCATTTGGGGTTGTAGGAATTGCCTTTTGGTGGAGGGATGAACTATGGAGTTTGGAGATGGAACTTGTGGGATTTTGCAACATCAAATGAGCTAAAAACCCACCACCAAAATCTTGGACAGCCCACTTTGGGAGTGGCCGGCCATGCTTAAAGAGAGGAGAGAATGAGAGTGTAGTCTATCAAAAGATAATGGGAGCCCTTCTCATATCAAGCAAGAGAGAGAGAGGAATGGTTATCATGAAAAGCAATGATCACCAAATCAAAACCCACACTCAACCACCTACCACCAATCTCATCATCAACAACCATGATGAGCCAAAAGTCAAGTCATGATGGAAAAGAAAGAGTCAAATGGTCAAGGGATGGTGCAACCATCATGACACAAGAATATGCAAAGAACCCCTCCTCAAATACTTATTTGCAACAATGCAAATAAGCCCTCCTCCACCAATCTTCGGCCAATGAACGATACAAAGGAAATTGGCCGAAACGGAAAGCAAACTGGCAACTCCATAAAACTGGTCCCGTAATAAATTACAGGAAAAACCCCGATACTGTGCATACACACCCGCATTTGTATTCCGACCGAAATACAAATGCAATGAGACAAAATCTACAATGTACTATACTAGGATCCGGCTTAAACCAAAGCCGGCTAGTATTATCTGTTCGATCCTGATCCGTGCAATACCGCACGTATCTGATCGAACCCTGCCATAAAACCATACGGCCTATAGTACAAACAGTCCGATGATCCGTGCAATACCGCACGTATCTGATCGGATCTTGCCATATCTCCATACGGCCTCTACAACCTTTTGCCCGAAAGCTGAGTAACAGAATGTGGGGGACTCTAAAGACTCGTCAACACCTTGGTTGTGGATTTAACCACTAGCACGTCAGAGGTATAAGCCAATACGTAACGGGCTACCAGGTATTGACTAAAAGGGACGTTTGTTAGCGAACTCAGCCTGACAACCCTACTGAGCCTGTCAGTGACAATATCCGTACAGTCCGGTCCGTTCGTCTATGAGCATCGCATGGCGGGCCTAGGGGGTTGGTAAAAGTCAGACCCCCAAAAGCGGTACAAGTCGTGTCGGAGTGTAGCCCAGAACACTCTGAGATACTACTGGAATGCCTACCAGTAAATCTCCTTGCCTTGGCCAAGGACTTCGTGTAATGGCTCTCCTAGACACAGCACGACCTCACCCCCAATACCGGGAGAGACGAACCCCTGAAGATACGCTCACTGCCTCCATGTGGCTCGGGACTGTACCCAACTAAAACCTGTTTGCACGACTCCTTTGAGCCGTGGTAGGGTAGTAATCAAAGTACAGTGGGAACTCACACGAGACAAATGACGATCCCCAGGTCGATGAACTAACCTGCACACATGTCACCAGGGAACTGCCATCTGACGTCTGGTATATGACCAACTAGCATGTTCCCGGCGAGTCCTGTCCGGTGTACTCATAACCCAATGAGCACCTGTATACATATTAGGTGATCCAACTGACACCAGTGGCTTGTGAGACCGGCCACCGCCCCTCGTCGGGGTCTCGACTGTATACACTAGTCTACTCTGGAGTATCGATGCCCTGTCTCGAAACTCACACGACTAGGGACCATTTAAGGATATGCTTATAGACTCCAGCTCCCACTTATATGATCGCCCTCATACTGCTGGTGGTCAAGCAAGAATCCTAGGGGCTCTATCAACGTGTAATAGCAACTTGTCAGGTCACCTAAAACAGTACACGATGATAAAGGTAAACCAGATAGCATACTATCATCTCGAGTGAGACTGTCCTACCAGGATAGGTCCTCCCTCAATCATTGCAATCATGTGCCTGTGATCCAATAATTGACTCTGAGGGCACTATCTCCAACAACAACGTCTGGTGTGTTACTTGACATCTCATGATTAACTCAATTGCCTGAGCAAGTGATCTTCCAATCATGCACATCCATCTCCCATTTAGTCTGTAAGACACCTTTAGAGAGGGTGACTCCATCACCTGCAGGTACACTACCATGCCAGGAGTCGTCCATTCTAAAACACCTTTAAAATGCTATCTAAGTACCCAGATTGGGACACTTCCCAAATCTAGATCTAAAACCATAGATCTAGTAACCAGAATGTGTGATATTATATCTATATCCTTTGTGGAGAAACCATTGTGTGACAACCACAGTATAACCGATCGTAGTATAGGAATTTTACTTCCTACTCTGTGTATGTCATCCAAATACCTGGACATCACACCCTACTACCTTCTTAACAGATCCATCCCCTATTAAGATGAAGTCAAACCTATGACTGTCACATTAGAAATAGATGATCTATCTCCGCTATATCTGCTTTAGTCTATAAATAGACATAAGCCACTTGTCCACTTTCTTCCGCTGCTCCCACTGACTACGACAACCCTCTGGAGGAATAATATACACGTACACTTCTAAAGCTAGTTTAGAACGACGCTATACTCATCCTCCTGCCGGGTCTCACAGTCTGGAACAACATCAATGGCATGTCTGGGTAAACAAGAACCTCCCTGTCACCGTCTTTGAGCATACCGAAATACATCTCGAGTGCCTGAGCTTACCCACCATATCTGCGGAGTGGCCAATGGAATGTCAATCCAGATTGAATCTTTAGGTCCTATTAAATTTTCAGTAATCGTTTGCGGTTCTGGAATCATTTCCAGTTCTACCATACTCCCACTAATGTTTTCTCAAAAAATCCATTTTACTAAAACTGTGGCGAGTCAAGAACAATATCACTATTGATCTTCCGGATGGTAGAAAGTCAACCCTCGTCATAGCCCGGGTCAACCCACAAATAGCCATTACATAAACGTGCCTTGAATTATCCAGAGTCTGGTTTTAAGCATAAGCAGGACAACTCCCCATACCTTAACATTGTTAAGATATGAACCGTTCTATATCCAATATAGAAACAGAGGCACTGATTTAATTGGAACCAGATTCAAATTATGCAACTGTCTCCAGTGCATGTCAACTAAATGGAAGGAGACCGATCAGCGTTACTCAACTTAAGAATGCATCCAGATATGAGTAACCTGAAAGAGAAACAAGTTTCTCATAATCATTACTATCAACTGAATACCATACACAGGTATCTACATCTTCGATCACCTTGAAGAATCACGATATTTTCAACATCTGGTTCTCTACTTTACTTTTATACCTATAACTTCTCAAAACTTAGACCTTGCATTTCTACGAAACACATATCTAAAAACTAGAGATGTCATAAGTAAACAGAATATAGTACGAGGACCAACCCCTCTTTCTTAATGGACACTGGACAACATATAATACTTTGTATAAGTCCGTTGAGTTGAGGCCATTATGTGATAGTGGATGTATTTATACATGTGTGTGTGTGTGTGTGTGTATTCAGTGTACATTCTTGCTCGTTATGATAGTATGCTAACTGGTTCTTCTTTAACTGACATGTTGATTTGATCATGCTTTTATTCATTCATACATGTTGATAAAGCCCTGAGGATATAGGCTTGACTACTGTGATTATGATGGAGATCATACTAGTGGGACATCTGTAGTTTATAAGCATATCCTGGAATGTCCCTAGTCGTAGGTGTATCGAGACGGGGCATCGATAAACCAGAGTAGACTAGCGTATATGATACTAGACCCATATGATGGGTGATGGATGTTCCCACATTCATCGATGTTTGACATCGAGATCGTATGCGGGTACTCAGTAGTGACTGGGTACACTGGACGGACTCACCGAGAACTCCTATATGGAATTATATCTATCGTCGAATAGCAGTTCTCAGGTGACACTGGTGCAGGTTAGTCTGTAGACCCGAGATCGTCATAGAGTTTTGTGTGTTCTCCCACTGTACTTTGATTACTACCCTACCACGGCTCTACTGAGTCGTGCAAACAGGTGGCCGTTGGGTACAGTCCCGAGACACACGAAGGCGATGAGCGATAGGAGGGGTTTCGTCTCTCCCGGTATTGGGAGTTGATGCTGTGCTATGCTCGACTGGCTATATCAGTAAGTCCCTGGCCAGGGCTGTTGAGATTTGCTGGTAAGTGTTATCAGTAGTTTCTCGATCTGTTATAGACCATTCATCGGCACGACTTATTGAGTTATTGGGGTCGGCGTTACCATCCCTAGACTCGATATGCAGCATATCTGACGAAGAGACCGGACTGTACGGTAGTGTTGCCGATCGGCTCGACGGGAGTTGTAGCAGGTTCGTTTGTTTTCTTCTGATCGCTCAATACCCGGGTGGCGGTTACGTTTAGCTGACCGCTTGCGGCTTATAGGTATTATAAGTCTATGTCACGCACCCCACAAACTTGTAGGGAGGCGGAATATATGAAAAATAATTATGAAAGCTTCGTAACACGGACTTGAGCGCATGAATCGTTTCTAAACCGTTACTAGGAAACTACGAAAGGTTTAACTACTCGGATTCGAAATTATACCTCATGTTACTTGTCCTTCGGGTCTTCATCGCGGTCCTCCACTCCTCGTAGGCTCCTTGGAACAGCGGCACCTCAACGACCTCCTCGAGTCAAAGACGATCCACCCGAGAGCTCCTACGCCAAGTTTTATCTCTAACTTGAGATAACTAGGTTGCTCAAAGTGCTAATCTAAGCTACCTAGGGGATATAGAGTGAAGTTATGGATGTATTAGTCTAGATAACCCTTGATCTCAACACATGAGAGGTGATGGTTAGAGTTTCAAGAATGAGAGCTTGAGGAGAGAGAAGGTGAGAAAATGAATTACTTTGGATGAATGAAATCATTTGTGTATATATGAAACATATGATATTATTAAGTAAATAATAAATAAAGCTTTATCATCATGTTTCATTAATACCCTAAGTGACTCATCATATGAGTCATATAAATCATTAAATGAATCATTAACTCATTGCATGAATCACTACATGACTCACTAATCCAATTAATGCAAATGCCACCTTACCCTCCAAGTCACCATGCTTCTAGAAGCTTCCCGGAAAATTACGAGAACGCCCCTCCAATCCGTAAAAACATGAAAAAACTTTAGACTGTATAAATCCAATAACCTGATACTAGAATCTGGCTTAAAACAAAGCCGGCTAGTAAAAACAGCCCGAATGTCGTACGTGCGTAAACACACGTATGCGTCCGAACCCTTGTCGTAAAACCATACGATCTCTATATCGTTTCGCCTGGAGCAGGGAAACCCACTGTGTGGGGCTCTAAAGACTCGACACTACGCTGGAAATAGGTTTAACCACAGACCGCAAGCGGCACTAGCTGTACGTAACGGTCCCCAGGTAGATGTCGATAAGAAGGCCGATGAGGAAACCCATCCGAACTCCTACGGAGCCTGATGTGACAATCTCCGTACAGTCCGGTCTGTTCGTCTAAGACTATCGCATATCCAGCCTAGGGGGCGGCAAGCGTCAATCCCCTAATAGCGGTATAAATCGTGTCGGAGCGTAGCCTATTACACACTGAGAAACTACTGGAACCTACCAGTAAATCTCGCTTGCCCTGGCCAGGGACTTTACGTAATGGCTCTCTGACACAGCGCGATATCATCTCCCAATACCGGGAGAGACGAATCCTATCCAACTGCCACTGCCTCTAAGTGCTCGGGACTGCACCCAACTTCTACCTGTTTGCACGACTCCTTTGAGCCATGGTAGGGTAGCAATCTAAGAACAGTGGGACACACTCGAGGCGAAGTAGCAGTGTCAAGTCTGCGGACTATGCTGTACTCATGTCACCTGGGAACTGTTAACTGACGATGGGTATAATACCAACCAATCAGTTCCCCTGCGAGTCCTGTCTGGTGTACCTGTAACCTAACGAGTGTAAGTGCACGGCGGCGCCCCGGCCGTCAATCCAACGCCGGAATGCGGAAGCGGTGAAAAACTTTAATTTTGCGGACTTAGCAAACCGGCACCACCGCGCACTAAACATCCGGATCGTAACCATTAACAAGTCTAAGCTACTAACAAGATAGGGAAGAGAAGTATACCGACAGATCCGAGTCCTCCGGTCTTCTCGTCGTCGTCCCGATCTCCTGCGGAATGTCCCGTCTCCTCCTCGTCGCCGGAAGTGCACCACATCGCCTACTTCTTTTACGGGCTCCCACCTCAATGCCGAGGCAACTCGGGCACGAAGCCGGCTACTCGACGTGCCCAAGATTCACTGTAGAATATGTAGTACTCAAGTCTCATATAGGGTTTTTGGAGCTTTGCCATTTGGTGGAAGAAAAGATAGCAACTTTAGGAAATGAGCTAGAGGGCTTTTCTAGCAAGCATGAGAAACAAAATGCCACACCATAAAAATGAATCCATTCACCCCCTTAAGGGAATGGCCGGCCAAAGACAAGGAGGGAGTGAGATTGGAGAGAGAGTGTGTGGTGTAAAAAATCATTCAACCACTATCATAATCATGAGAGAAAAGAATGGTGAAAAGAAACAATCATCACAACCAAATCCATACTCCACCAACCAAGAGAGAGAAAGGAAAAGGTTATCATGAAAAAGCAATGATAGCAAGGAAAGTCCAACACTCAAAACACCAATGATCATCCATCATCAACAACCATGATGACTTTAAAAGTCAAGCCATCATGAGGAAGTCAAGAAGTCAAGGTCAAGGGATGGGGCTATAATCATGATGCAACAAAAATGCAAAGACCCCCTCCACAACCACTTATTTGCAACAATGCAAATAAGCCCTCCTCCACCAATCTTCGGCCAATGAACGGAACAATGGAAATCGGCCGAAACGGAAAGCAAACTGGCAACTCCAGAAAACTGGTCCTGTAATAAATTACAGGAAAAACCCCGATACTGTGCATACACACCCGCATCTGTATTTCGACCGAAATACAAAATGCAATGAGACAAAGTCTACACTGTACTATACTAGGATCCGGCTTATACCAAAGCCGGCTAGTTAATATCTGTTCGATCCTGATCCGTGCAATACCGCACGTATCTGATCGAACCCTGCCATATAACCATACGGCCTATAGTACAAACTGTCTGATCCTGATCCGTGCAATACCGCACGTATCTGATCGGACCTTGCCATATCTCCATACGGCCTCTACAACCTTTCGCCCGAAAGCTGAGTAACTGAATGTGGGGGACTCTAAAGACTCATCAACACATTGGTTGTGGATTTAACCACTTGCACGTCAGAGGTATAAGCCAATACGTAACGGGCTACCAGGTATTGACTAAAAGGGATGTCTGTGAGTGAACTCAGCCTGACAACCCTACTGAGCCTGTCAGTGACAATATCCGTACAGTCCGGTCCGTTCGTCTATGAGCATCGCATGGCGGGCCTAGGGGGTTGGTAAAAGTCAGACCCCCAAAAGCGGTACAAGTCGTGTCGGAGTGTAGCCCAAAACACCCTGAGATACTACTGGAATACCTACCAGTAAATCTCCTTGCCTCGGCCGAGGGCTTCGTGTAATGGCTCTCCTAGACACAGCACGACCTCACCCCCAATACCGGGAAAGACGAACCCCTGAAGATACGCTCACTGCCTCCATGTGGCTCGGGACTGTACCCAACTAAAACCTGTTTGCACGACTCCTTTGAGCCGTGGTAGGGTAGTAATCAAAGTACAGTGGGAACTCACACGAGACAAATGACGATCCCCAAGTTGATGAACTAACCTGCACACATGTCACCAGGGAACTGCCATCTGACGTCTGGTATATGACCAACTGGCATGTTCCCGACGAGTTCTGTCCGGTGTACTCATAACCCAATGAGCACCTGTATACATCTTAGGTGATCCAACTGACACCAGTGGCTTGTGAGACCGGCCACCGCCCCTCGTCGGGGTCTCGACTGTATACACTAGTCTACTATGGAGTATCGATGCCCTGTCTCGAAACTCACACGACTAGGGACCATTTAAGGATATGCTTATAGACTGCCAGCTCCCACGTATATGATCGCCCTCATACTGCTGGTGGTCAAGCAAGAATCCTAGGGGCTCTATCAACGTGTAATAGCGACGTGTCAGGTCACCTGAAACAGTACACGATGATAAAGGTAAACCAGATAGCATACTATCATCTCGAGTAAGACTGTCCTACCGGGATAGGTCCTCCATCAATCATTGCAATCACGTACCTGTGATCCAATAATTGACTCTGAGGGCATTATCTCCAACAATCTCCCACTTGCACTCAAGGCTAATTATTGCGATGTCGCATACTCACAGCCCGTGTGATACCGAACACCCAACTCCTCTACTAGTCAGTCTCACAAAGCTCGTTTGTGAAACTATTGCGTTCGAGGAATAGCCTCAGTGAGTGGATCCGCCTTGATGTCTCTTTCTATGTCTCTCTATATCTCAAGTTCGCGGAGAACCCATCTCCCGAAATGAGCAATACCTGTCTTAGAATGTGTCTGGATGTCTGATGGGACATAGCTCATAAATGAACTCCAAATCCAAACTTCTTAGACTGTATCGTCAACTGAACTTAATCAGTATCCCGCGCCATGCCTCCCTCAGTATTACCTTGGACCACCTGTCCAAAATACTGCCCCTCGTCAGAGGGAAAACTATAACTCTGACAACCTCCTTGTCGTCCATGTCACCTTGGAAGCCTGGAATGATAACTGTCTCCCGAATGAGGCTGTCGTTATCATATCCCTAGAACATCCTCTTATGTTCCAAAACTGCTTCCGACTGCTTCTCCAGGATTGGATCAATGTCAACTTATTGCATCTAGTGCAAGAACAATATCTGGTGTGGTACTTGACATCTCATGATTGACTCAATTTCCTGAGCAAGTGATCTGCCAATCATGCATGTCCCTCTCCCCTTTAGTCTATAAGACACCTTTAGAGAGGGTGACTCCATCTTCTGCAGGTACACTACCGTGCATGGAGTCGTCCATTCTAAATACTCTTAGAATGCTGTCAAGTACCCTGATTGGGAAACCACCCAAATCTAGATCTAAAACCATAGATCTAGTAACCAGTATGTCTGATATAAAATCCATTTCCTTTGTGGAGAAACCATTGTGTGACGACCAAAGTATAACCGATTGTAGTATAGGAGTTTCTTTTCCTACTCTGTGTATGTCATCCAAATACCAGGATATCATACCCTACTACCTTCTCAACAGATCCATCCCCTATTCTGATGAAGTCAAACCCATGACTGTCACGTCAGAAATAGATGATCTATCTCCGCTACATCTGCTTTAGTCTATAAATAGACATAAGCTACTTGTCCACCAATGCTTCCGCTGCTCCCACTGACTACGACAACCCTCTGGCAGAGTCATATAGACGTACACTTCTAAAACTAATTTAGAACGACGCTATACTCATCCTCCCACCGGGTCTCGCAGCCTGGAACAGCAGCAATTGTAATTGTGGGTAAACAAGAACTTCCCTGTCACCGTCCTTGAGGCTACCGGAGTACCTCTCGGGTGCCTGAAGTTACCCACCTCATCTGCGGAGTGGCCAATGGAATGTCAATCCAGATTGAATCTTTAGGTTCCTTATCAAATCTTCAGTAATCGTTTGTGGTTCTGGAATCACTTCCAGTTCTACCATACTCCCACTACTGTTTTCTGAAAAAATCCATTTTTAATAAAACTGTGGCGAGTCTAGAACAATATCTCTATTGTTCACACCAAATGGTAGAAAGTCAACCCTCGTCATAGCCTGGGTCAACCCACAAACAGCCATTACAGAAACGTGCCTTGAGTTGTCCAGTGTCTGGTTTTAATCATAAGCCGGACAACTCCCCGTACCTTAACATCGTTAAGATATGAACTTTTCTATATCCAATATAGAACCAGAGGCACTGATTTAATTGAACCAGATTCAAATCATGCAGCTGTCTCCAGTGCATGTCAACTAAATGGAAGGAGGCCGATCAGCGTTACTTAACTTAGGAATGCTTCCAATTATGAATAACCTGAAAGAGAAGCAAGATCTCTTTATCATTACAATCAACTGAATACCATACACAAGTATCTACATCTTCGATTGCATTGAAGAATCCCGATACTTGCTACACCTGGTTCTCTACTCTATTCAAATACCCATAACTTCTCAAAATTCGGACCCTGTGTTTCCACGAAACACCTGTCTAAAAACCAGAGAAGTCATAAGTAAACCGAATATAGTACGAGGACCAACCCCTCTGTCCTGATGGACCCTGGACAACATACAATACTCTGTATAAGTCCCTTGAGTCTGATAACTCATTCACTGTGTGTCGTAGGTTGAAAACTGTACTTATGGTTAAGAAGAATTACACCGCTGTTTAATGCTCCTTACCTAACCATCCACTGATATAGGTAAATGTCGTAGACATAATTTCAGAAAGGTATATCTCACTCTATGAAAATAGACGTACAGATATATCAATTTGAAATTGGTGCATAAAAGCGGATATTCAAAACCACATATTTGCCGACCGGCAAACAACCCAGGTGATTTCCTCAAATATCACCGATTACAACGAATCCCGATATAATGAGGATGATCACCCAATTCCCAATAACCTACTCCCACTCATCATCTGTAAAACCATACAGATGTGAGAATCATACCTGGTAAATACATACCCTGGAGTAAGGACTAATTGGGAAATCAGTTTTCCATTAACAGTACATAGTGAAACTGAAACATTGAAATGTTTCGTTGGGGTATCCTGGTATTCCTAGTAATGCCTCTTCCAGTATCCAGATTCACAACTGTAACCGTGTAATTCTTTGCCACCTCTCCAAATCCCTTCATTTGTCTTTAGTCTTTACCTTCTGCACACCCCTTTAGGCCAAATGGTTTTCTTCCTTCCCTACCGTTCGGCACCAGCCTATGGTTTGGAAGAAGACTATCCAATAAGCATAATGGGTGTACTGTCCCAATCCTAGGAACACTCGCAATGTGAGAGAAGGTGAAGATAAAAGACACCTGAATAACTCTTATTCCTATTTCTCCTGAACCAGAATCCATCCCCGAACTGGAACAAGTTCCTTTCGAGTTCGTATATAACCATACGATGGAGTATCCAATAAACTGTGGATCTTCGTAGTGATACGGAGTGTCCTGGAGAAATTCAAAGGTGATTTTAGGATTGGCGAAGAAATACCTGGTTTGGTCATGAATATCTGTTGCAATTTACTTTGCCCTCTCACTAATCCCTTGCTTTGTCTTAACTTAATACCTTCTGCACACCATCGTTATGCTAATTGGTTTTCTTCATTCCCTACCGGTCGGCACCGGCCTAAGGTTTGGAAGAAGACTATCCAATTTGCGTAATAGGTGTACTACCCCTAAACCAAGGAGTACTCGTAACCTGAGAGAGGGTAAAAGGAAAAGACAACTGAATAATCCTATCCGTTTTCTCCAGAACCTGAAACCATCCTCGAATGAATTCTTTCGAGTTCGTATCTAACCATACGATGGTTTTGTCCAATGGAAGTGGACGTTCGTAGCAATACGGGGTGTCCTGGAGAAAAGGGTAAAAGTAGGAGTGGCAATGAGGTTTGCAACTCTGACAATCCAAAAGCCTGTGTTTAAGAAGGTTCGGTCAACTTGGTCACTGAGTCATAGTCATAGGGTCGGGTCAATGGTCGCTGCCAAAGAGAGAGAGAAAAGAAACACTCAGCGTGCACTCTAACCTAGATCAGAATGGTTACCAATTTATCTAATCTGGAATCCTCCCACTGTACCTCAAATTCTCCTCCAAACCTGAAAGAAGAATTAGTCGGGGTCACCCGAGGAGTATAGCAACTCATCAGTGGGAATCGGGATCCAACTCTTATCGCATGATAACGTGACGGAATCCGCTCACGGTATCACACTCCAGAAGGTATGCGCATATCTGGCAAGTTTCAGTTCTTTTGAAACTCCCGATGTGATTTCTGCCCCATGCTCTTATGACCTTGGCGAAGGTCAACAAATCATAAGTCACATGTCAAGTTCTACCCGTCATTATCCAGGGTTAATCTGAATCCACCCGTACAAGCCCTTGACGAAAGTCAACAAGGCTATACGACTGTCCCAAACCAACGCATCTACCTATGCAGCAGAAAGGTAACAAGCAGCTACCATACACTATGCCTTGACGAAGGTCAACAAACACAGCATGAATACTACGTGCTACCCGTCTGAAACGACGGAGGGCTACGAATGGTTTCTGGCGAAAACCTTTAACGTAAAGAACTTGATATCGTCGAAGGAACGGATAGCTTTTTAAAATATAGTGACAAAAACCTTCGCTAAAGAGGTCACTCCCGGTGAAGGGATCTCGGCTCTTTCCCCGTAGAATGAGGTGCAGGATATTCCAACTGAATACCGCGATGCAAAGCAAAAGTAATCGGCTATAGTGAAGTTAATGCCCTGACGCAAACTTTTTGTCCAAGGGGTCACTCCCGGTGAAGGGATCTCGGCCCTTGCCTCGTCGACTGAGGAGCAGGATATTCTAACTGAATACCACGATGCAAAACAAAAGTGAACGTCCTTGCAATAACAGCTTTTTTTGAAAAGTGTTCCAACAACATCAGATTAGGTTTGTTTTTAACTTGCATTGATCCGAATCAATGCAGTCCCATCAATTGATCACACCAAAAAGAACGAAAATATACTGATGTACGTATATGCCATCCGCATTCGCCACTGGGTCCCGTCATTACCCGTTAGGTTAGCTAACTAACGACAGAGCGGGGACTGGACTAGTGCGGATGTAAAACATATACAACATCTACTAATATATATACCAATATATTATATTTCGCTCAAGGCGTGAAAAGAAATGCAACATCACAGAAAATGTACAGCATCACAGAAACAATACAGATATATGGGATCCCCGGGTTTCACAGAGCCGCTGAAACCCGACGTTCCCCTGGTCGTATGGATGGCCTGTGCAATGAAATCCTAGACCCCTACGGGCGCGGCAAGTCACCCGCCAAAACCTGAAGCGAGGCAGCCCCCTTCAGCACCGTGAATGGACCACCCAGCACTTAACGGAATCCGGCAACTTGGGCACCCCTCCTGGGTCAACCTGTACCCCCTACGAGTGCGGCGAATAGCCCGCCAATCCTAGAGTGAAGCCCCTTCCATCTCAATGCCATGAGATGCGGGCTTGTTGCCCTCTAGAACCCGGCTATCCGTGCACCCCTCCTGGGGTAATCCTAGTACAGAAAGTAAAATATACATACAACGGGTACATCGACCGCAACCAGGTCGTGCCCCAAAAGAATAATACAATCAGGCAGTGACGGCAGTCCACATGTCGGACGCTCGCCCCACAATATCAAAAGTACATAATACAACCACAACAGTACTAGCATTGCATCCAGGCTACCCCCACGACCGATCCGCAACATCACAGCATAAACATAGAACATCAACGTGAAAGTCACGTTCGCAAATCCGTCTAACCGGGCTATAGCAGTTAGACCGGATTTACCGATCAAGTGACATTCACGGTCGCAGATATAATGTAAATACTGTGAAAAATGTGTTTAAAATTTTCCGATTGACCAAAAATTAACAAGTGGGCCCCCAATCAAAACTGTAGCACTCACAGAAAACCTGGGCCCAATTTTAACATTCCAAAACCCATATTTTAAGCCCAGAAAGCCTCTGTAAAAAATTGGTGCAGTGATCTCCACAGTGTGCGGCGGAAGGGCGGCGGAATGGGGGTATGTGCGGCGGTTCCGCGCTCAAACTGTGGATTCACATCATCGAAATTTTACAGAGTTCTTAGATTTTCCAGTACATCAATATTTTACAACCTGAAAAATTTTTCGAGACCAAAATATTTCAACAGAAACTGATGCTAACAAAAATGAAGATTTTGGAGTTTTGGTCGATCGGAAAAGCAAAAACACATCAAACGAAAGCTAGACGAAGTTAATGGCGAGGCTCTGATACCACTGTAAGTGCACGGCGGCGCCCCGACCGTCAATCCGACGCCGGAATGCGGAAGCGGTGAAAAACTTTAATTTTGCGGACTTAGCAAACCGGCACCACCGCGCACTAAACATCCGGATCGTAACCATTAACAAGTCTAAGCTACTAACAAGATAGGGAAGAGAAGTATACCGACAGATCCGAGTCCTCCGGTCTTCTCGTCGTCGTCCCGATCTCCTGCGGAATGTCCCGTCTCCTCCTCGTCACCGGAAGTGCACCACATCGCCTACTTCTTTTACGGGCTCCCACCTCAATGCCGAGGCAACTCGGGCACGAAGCCGGCTACTCGACGTGCCCAAGATTCACTGTAGAATATGTAGTACTCAAGTCTCATATAGGGTTTTTGGAGCTTTGCCATTTGGTGGAAGAAAAGATAGCAACTTTAGGAAATGAGCTAGAGGGCTTTTCTAGCAAGCATGAGAAACAAAATGCCACACCATAAAAATGAATCCATTCACCTCCTTAAGGGAATGGCCGGCCAAAGACAAGGAGGGAGTGAGATTGGAGAGAGAGTGTGTGGTGTAAAAAATCATTCAACCACTATCATAATCATGAGAGAAAAGAATGGTGAAAAGAAACAATCATCACAACCAAATCCATACTCCACCAACCAAGACAGAGAAAGGAAAAGGTTATCATGAAAAAGCAATGATAGCAAGGAAAGTCCAACACTCAAAACACCAATGATCATCCATCATCAACAACCATGATGACTTTAAAAGTCAAGCCATCATGAGGAAGTCAAGAAGTCAAGGTCAAGGGATGGGGCTATAATCATGATGCAACAAAAATGCAAAGACCCCCTCCACAACCACTTATTTGCAACAATGCAAATAAGCCCTCCTCCACCAATCTTCGGCCAATGAACGGAACAATGGAAATCGGCCGAAACGGAAAGCAAACTGGCAACTCCAGAAAACTGGTCCTGTAATAAATTACAGGAAAAACCCCGATACTGTGCATACACACCCGCATCTGTATTTCGACCGAAATACAAAATGCAATGAGACAAAGTCTACACTGTACTATACTAGGATCCGGCTTATACCAAAGCCGGCTAGTTAATATCTGTTCGATCCTGATCCGTGCAATACCGCACGTATCTGATCGAACCCTGCCATATAACCATACGGCCTATAGTACAAACTGTCCGATCCTGATCCGTGCAATACCGCACGTATCTGATCAGACCTTGCCATATCTCCATACGGCCTCTACAACCTTTCGCCCGAAAGCTGAGTAACTGAATGTGGGGGACTCTAAAGACTCATCAACACATTGGTTGTGGATTTAACCACTAGCACGTCAGAGGTATAAGCCAATACGTAACGGGCTACCGGGTATTGACTAAAAGGGATGTCTGTGAGTGAACTCAGCCTGACAACCCTACTGAGCCTGTCAGTGACAATATCCGTACAGTCCGGTCCATTCGTCTATGAGCATCGCATGGCGGGCCTAGGGGGTTGGTAAAAGTCAGACCCCCAAAAGCGGTACAAGTCGTGTCGGAGTGTAGCCCAGAATACCCTGAGATACTACTGGAATACCTACCAGTAAATCTCCTTGCCTCGGCCGAGGGCTTCGTGTAATGGCTCTCCTAGACACAGCACGACCTCACCCCCAATACCGGGAGAGACGAACCCCTGAAGATACGCTCACTGCCTCCATGTGGCTCGGGACTGTACCCAACTAAAACCTGTTTGCACGACTCCTTTGAGCCGTAGTAGGGTAGTAATCAAAGTACAGTGGGAACTCACAAGAGACAAATGACGATCCCCAGGTCGATGAACTAACCTGCACACATGTCACCAGGGAACTACCATCTGACGTCTGGTATATGACCAACTGGCATGTTCCCGGCGAGTCCTGTCCGGTGTACTCATAACCCAATGAGCACCTGTATACATCTTAGGTGATCCAACTGACACCAGTGGCTTGTGAGACCGGCCACCGCCCCTCGTCGGGGTCTCGACTGTATACACTAGTCTACTATGGAGTATCGATGCCCTGTCTCGAAACTCACACGACTAGGGACCATTTAAGGATATGCTTATAGACTGCCAGCTCCCACGTATATGATCGCCCTCATACTGCTGGTGGTCAAGCAAGAATCCTAGGGGCTCTATCAACGTGTAATAGCGACGTGTCAGGTCACCTGAAACAGTACACGATGATAAAGGTAAACCAGATAGCATACTATCATCTCGAGTAAGACTGTCCTACCGGGATAGGTCCTCTATCAATCATTGCAATCACGTACCTGTGATCCAATAATTGACTCTGAGGGCATTATCTCCAACAACGAGCACATGTATACTATCTCCAGTACGACGTACTGATGGCTGTAGGACAGACCATCTCCCCAACTGGGATGAGAAGTGTACACACTTAGTCTACTCCGGAATATCGATGCCCTATCTCGATAATCCAACGACCAAGGACCTGTATTGGATGTTGCTTACAGACTACCCAGCCCCCACTAGTGTGACTGCCATCACAACGCTGGTAATCAAGCAAAGATCCTATGGGCTCTACTAATATGTATAAGTGATACGTTATAAGAAACATATGCACATATTAAAGTAGACTCAAACCAAGTAGCATACTACCATGTTTAGCAAGACTGTATATACAACTGTGAATATCCCAAGCTTCCATTAAGTAATATACATACAAGTATGATACAATAATGGCCCCTAGGGCATATACACTAACAATCTCCTACTTGTACTAGGGCCATGAGCTAGCATATCGTAGACCTATCATCTCGAATAGCCTCTCGAACTGCGTCTGAGGAAGGGCCTTTGTGAATGGATCAGCAATGTTATTCTCTGTCTCTACTCTTTCCACCTCGATCTTCCGGCGATCTACGATCTCCCTGATCAGGTGGTACCGCCTTAAGATGTGTCTGGACTTCTGATGGGACATGGGTTCCTTCGCTAAAGATATAGCGCCGTTTTTGTCACAATACAAAGGTTTTGGATCAATACCGGTAGGAACTACCTGAAGTTCTGCGGGGAACTTCTTCATCCAGATAGCTTCTTTTGCAGCATCGCAAGCAGCTATGTACTCTGCTTCCATCATTGAGTCAGCAACGGTCTCCTGTTTGGAACTCTTCCAACAGACCGCCCCTCCATTGAGGGTAAAGACATAACCCGACATGGATTTGGAGTCATCTTTGTCACTCTGGAAGCCGGAGTCGGCAAAGGCCTCCATCTGGAGGTCTTTTTCGCCATACACCAAGAACATCTCCTTAGTCCTTCTTAGGTACTTGAGAATGTTCTTTACTGCTATCCAGTGCTTCTCCCCTGGGTTTGCCTGATACTGGCTTACAACGCTCAGTGCGTATGCTACATCTGGTCTGGTACATAACATCGCATACATTATAGAGCCTACCGCAGAAGCGTAGGGTATAATCGACATGCGATCCCTTTCCAAATCAGTCTTGGGAGACATCTCTTTGGAGAGGGTGATTCCGTGACAAGCTGGTAGGGTACCGCGCTTAGAATCATCCATACTGAATCTCTTCACTATGGTGTCTATGTACCTGGACTGTGAAAGTCCCAACATCCTTTTTGATCTATCACGATAGATCCGGATCCCCAGAATGTTGGTGGCATCACCCAGGTCTTTCATGGAGAATTTATGTGACAAGAATCTTTTGACTGACTGTAACATAGGAATATCATTTCCTATTAGGAGAATGCCATCCACGTACAAGACGAGGAATACTACAGCTCTCCCTACAATCTTACTGTATATGCAAGGTTCATCTGGATTTTTGATAAAGTCGAATTCTTTGACAGCATCATCAAAACAGATGTTCCAACTCCGCGATGCCTGCTTTAGTCCATAAATGGACTTAAGCAACTTGCATACTTTACCGCTGCTCCCACTCTGAATGAATCCCTCTGGCTGATCCATATAGACGCTCTCTTCCAAATTACCATTTAGAAAGGTCGTCTTTACGACCATCTGCCAGATTTCATAATCGTGGAAGGCGGAAATAGCAAGAAGGACCCGAATAGATTTAAGCATAGCCACTGGAGAAAAGGTTTCGTCATAGTCCAAACCAGGTCTTTGACGGAAACTCTTTGCAACAAGTCTAGCCTTATAGGTTTCAACCTGTCTATCTACACCAATCTTCTTTTTGAAGATCCATTTGCATCCTACGGGTTTTACCCCATCTGGAGCAATGTCCAAAGTCCATACTTTGTTAGTGTACATAGACTCCATTTCGGTCCGCATTGCATCCAGCCATTTTACTGAGTCACCGCTCTGAATGGCTTGTTGGAAGCTAGTAGGCTCATCATAGTCAATAGTGCAATCCTCTCTATCCCCATCTATGAGAAAACCGTAGTATCTCTCGGGCGGATGAGATTGCCTACTACTCTTGCGGAGTGGCGTCGGGATGTCCTGTTCTCCTGAACTTTTTGTTCTACCAAGGTTTCAGTAATAACTTGTGGTTCTGTAATTTCTTCCAGTTCTACTGCGCTCCCACTCTTCTGATTTTCTAAAAATTCAGCTTCTAAGAAGTGGGCATGACGAGAAACAAAAATCTTTTGTTCCTCTGCGTAATAGAAGTAATACCCCTTGGAGTTCTTTGGATATCCCACAAACTTACACTGTACTGAGCGTGCCTCGAGCTTGTCCGCATGCTGTCTTTTTACAAAAGATGGACATCCCCATGTCTTAAAATGTTTTAGACAGGGTTTCTTCCCACTCCACATCTGATATGGTGTGGTAGGCACAGTTTTGGTAGGAACCTGGTTCAAAAGATATGCAGTTGATTCTAGTGCATATCCCTAGAATGATCGCGGTAACTCAACCTTACTCATCATGGAACGAATCATATCCAATAGGGTTCGATTCCTCCTTTCTGATACACCGTTGTGTTGTGGTGTGTATGGAGGAGTAAGCTGAGAGAGAATTCCTTTCTCTTTTAAGTAACCCAGGAACTCGGCACTTAAGTATTCACCACCTCGATCAGATCTTAGTGTCTTTATACTCTTGCCTGTTTGTTTTTCCACTTCATTCCTGTATTCTTGGAATTTCTCAAAGGCCTCGGATTTATACTTCATTAAGAAGACATATCCATACCTAGAGAAATCATCTGTAAAAGTAATGAAGTAGGAATAACCTCCTCGCGCATGTGTAGACATTGGACCGCACACGTCACTGTGTACGAGTCCCAAGAGCTCGTTTGCGCTTACTCCGTGTCCAATAAACGGAGTCTTTGTCATCTTTCCTATGAGACAAGATTCACAAGTAGCATAAGATTGATATTCGAACGGATTCAAATATCCTTCTCTATGTAACTTAGTTAACCTTCTCTCATTGATGTGACCCAGTCTACAATGCCATAAGAAAGCCTGATTTAATTCCGGAGACTTTCTTTTAAGTGTGTTCTGGATACTGAAAATCTGAGTTTGATTTAATACGTATATTCCGTTTTGTAATGTACCTGACCCAATCATAACTTGATTTAGGTGGATGTGAACCACATCGCTTATAAAAGTAAAATCATATCCTTCCTTAGAAAATAAGGATACAGATATGATATTACAATTTATACCTGGTACATAAAAACAGTTACGCAGAATCAATATCTACCCAGTTGTCAGTCCAAGATGATATTCCCCTACGGATTCAGCGTCCATGCTCATTCCGTTAGCAACTGCGAGGGTCATATCACCTATCCTGATAACCCTACGGTTTCTCAGATCCTGTAACGAATTATAGATGTGAGATCCTGACCCGGTATCCAATACACAGGAAGTAGGGTTAACTGACATACAGTTCTCTATCACAAACACACCCGAAGCTGAAGCCACAACATTCTTCGAATCCTGGCTACTGGCTTTGCTAGCCCTACAATCATTCTGCCAATGTTCATTCCTATAACAATAGGAACGTCCCTCTTTTACTATATCCAGTCCCGAAACTTTTGCCTTTCTCTTTCCTTCTACTTCCCTGGTTTCCTTCAGGGTAGGAGGCAGAGACTGTAGAATCAAGTCAGTATTTGACTCGTATCCCAACGCGGTCTCCAGGTCCTGGAGCTTATCAATACAGCTAGTCTTGTAAGGACGTTGTCCCCTACAGATGACCCGTCAGCCAACCTCGCTTGAATTAATTCATTCGAGGTTTCATATCTAGTGATATGAGTTTGCTCTCCATATAAATCTTTGTTATGGAGAAAGATGGAAACTAAGTCCATCTTCTCGTGCTGCTTCTGGTATACACCATCAATAGAAGCTAACATGAGGCACTTAGCTTTCGCTTTATCTTTTTCCCTTGTCTGACAGATATCTATATCCGCGACAGTGGAAACTGGACCTGGGACGGTGGGAACTTGAGTAATAATAGGGTGGTCCAGCTTGTCATAGGCAATGGACATCTGGACAGACCTTTGCCAGTCATAAAAGTAAGATTCAGTCAATTTATTATCTAGATGTAACCTAGTCGTGGTCACAAGGTCGCTGCAATTAAGAGAGAGAGAAGAAAATATTTTAGCATGATGCTCTTGCAAGTTTAGAGTGGTTTTTAATTTATCTAAACAGGATGGCTCCCACTGTTTCTCGAATCCCTCCTCAAACCATAAAAGAAGAATTAGCCAGGATTATTCTCACCGTACAATTCTTGCTTAACCGTTCAGCCAGGTCAGTGTCGATACTTCGAGGGAGGTTTTCCAATGCTTTCGCGAAGTTCCTTAATTAAATAACCTCTTTTCTCTGGGGGCGTAGCCCCGCTGACACCTTTCTAGGCACCTACTTGGTTTATAGTATTGATCGTTAAGTGATGAATCTCCTGATAAGTAGCTTGTACTCACAGTAGGATCGGGATCCAAAATATCATCGTATGATAATGTTGAAGGAATCCTACCAACATTCATCAAACTCCAAAATGGTATGCATCTCTCTGCAAATTTCAGTTTCTTTAGAAATTCCCGATGTGAATTTTTGCCACATGCTCTTATGACCTTGACTAAGGGCCAACAAATCATAAGTCATATGTCAAGTTCTACCCGTCATTGTCCAGGTTAATTTGAACCCACCCGTACATACTCTTGACTAAGGGCCAACAAAGTAATACGACTGTCCCAAACCAACGCATCTATCTATGCAACAAATGAATACCCCAGCAGCTACCAAACACTATGCCTTGACTAAGGGCCAACAAACATAGCTTGAATACTACTGACCATCCATAAGAAATGATGGAGGGCTACGAATGGTTTTGGCAAAACCGTGAACGTAGTGAACTTGATATAATCGAAGGAACCTGATACTTTTTAAAAGGAGTGGTTAAAGCTCCGCAATTAAAAATTCTGATCTTTTAAAATAACCGAGTGGTTTCTTTTAAATTTGTTCCAACGATTAAACTGTGGTTTATTTTCTTTGCATTATAATAATGCGTCCCATCATTTATCTTATCATTGCAGAAAAAACAACGAAAATACCATGTCCTCTTATGCCATCCGCATTCGCCACTTGGTCCCGTCATCACCCGTTAGGTTACTTAACTAACGACAGAGCGGGGGCTGGGCTAGCGCGGGTATAAAACATAAGTGACGTCTAATAGCTATCATATATAGATATTATACATTCGTCAGACGCAATAATAAGCATTCCAGATCACTGATGAACTTTATTGGATTTACTAGCAATCCGCATTTGCTTTGAGCCTGCAATAAAAGACGGATTACACAGTTGTGATGAATAGCCATTACCCCACCCTAGACCCCACGGGTACGGTAAACTACCCGCCAAGTACCCGAAGTGAAGCGGTCTCCCTCAACAACGTGAGTAGGCCACTAAACACTTCAACGTACCCGGAAGTTTGTGTACCCCACCTTGGGTCTATCCTAGGAGCAAAAGCAGTAAAAAAAGAAATAATACAACGGTGGCTACAACCGCAACCTGGATGTGCCCCGCAAAACAATAGTACATCATATTACAATTTACATCGAATGAATGAATATTAAACCCATCTCAAAACCCCGGCTAATCATCACAACATTCCAATCACGTCCATATACACAAACAGTAAACATTACAGAAATGTGCTACCCCCTACCAACCGACATACTAGCAGTTAGGGGAGGTTTATGAACACATTAAACATTACAGATAAAAACCCAATTAGCAAATAACATAGAACATCGATCGACAACCTTTATCCATGTCTACCCCAAAAGCAAACCTGCACTGAAGTAACCTGGGTAAAAACAGAACATACTGGAAAACAGAACACCATAAAACAAGAATAACAGAGAAAATCCGAGTCAACTCGGAGTTGACTCGGCGGCGGATCCGCGGCACAAGCACTCTATTGCCGCGGATCCGCGGCCATAACACCGAGTTGGAACTTCATATTTTCCCAGTATTCTTAAATTTCCCTGCTGTGAATTTTAAGGTATGTCAAATATGTTTTCAGACACTTTTAAAATTAACAGAAACTTTGGATTTCCGGGGTTTCGTTTTCGCGTTTTCTGACGATCGAAGTTCTAATCAGTTGCTAACAAGCTAGTAATGGTTTAGTTGGCTTTGATACCACTGTAATTCCATGTCACTCACCCCACAAACTTGCGGGGAGGCGGAATATATGAAAAATAATTATCAAAGCTTCATAACACGGACTTGAGCGCATGAATCATTTCTAAACCGTTACTAGCAAACTACGAAAGGTTTAACTACTCGGATTCAAAGTTATACCTCACGTTACTTGTCCTTCGGGTCTTCATCGCAGTCCTCCACTCCTCGTAGACTCCTTGGAACATCGGCACCTCAACAGCCTCCTCGAGTCAAAGACGATCCACCCGAGAGCTCCTACGCCAAGCTTTATCTCTAACTTGAGATAATTAGGTTGCTCAAATCGCTAATCTAAGCTACCTAGGGGATATAGAGTGAAGTTATGGATGTATTAGTCTAGCTAACCCTTGATCTCAACATATGAGAGGTGAGGGTTAGAGTTTCAAGAATGAGAGCTTGAGGAGAGAGAAGGTGAGAAAATGAATTACTTTGGATGAATGAAATCATTTGTGTATATATGAAACATATGATATTATTAAGTAAATAATAAATAAAGCTTTATCATCATGTTTCATTAATACCCTAAGTGATTCATCATATGAGTCATATAAATCATTAAATGAATCATTAACTCATTGCATGAATCACTACATGACTCACTAATCCAATTAATGCAAATGCCACCTTACCCTCCAAGTCACCATGCTTCTAGAAGCTTCCCGGAAAATTATGAGAACGCCCCTCCAATCCGTGAAAACACGGAAAAACTTTACACTGTATAAATCCAATAACCTGATACTAGAATCTGGCTTAAAACAAAGCCGGCTAGTAAAAACTGTCTGAATGTCGTACGTGCGTAAACACACGTATGCGTCCGAACCCTTGTCGTAAAACCATACGACCTCTATATCGTTTCGCCTGGAGCAGGGAAACCCTCTGTGTGGGACTCTAAAAACTCGAAACTATGCTGGCAGTGGGTTTAACCACAGACCGCAAGCGGCACTAGCTGTACGTAACGGTCCCCAGATAGATGTCGATAAGAAGGCCGATGAGGAAACCCATCCGAACTCCTACTGAGCCTGATGTGACAATCTCCGTACAGTCCGGTCTGTTCGTCTAAGACTATCGCATATCCAGCCTAGGGGGCGGCAAGCGTCAATCCCCTAATAGCGGTATAAGTCGTGTCGGAGCGTAGCTTATTACACCCTGAGAAACTACTAGAACCTACCAGTAAATCTCGCTTTCCCTGGACAGGGACTTTGCGTAATTGGTCTCTGACACAGCGCGATATCATCTCCCAATACCGGGAGAGACGAATCCTATCTAACTGCCACTGCCTCCAAGTGCTCGGGACTGCACCCAACTGCTACCTGTTTGCACGACTCCTTTGAGCCGTGGTAGGGTAGCAATCTAAGAACAGTGGGACACACTCGAGGCGAAGTAGCAGTGTCAAGTCTGCGGACTATGCTGTACTCATGTCACCTGGGAACTGTTAACTGACGATGGATATAATACCAACCAATCAGTTCCCCTGCGAGTCCTGTCTGGTGTACCCGTAACCTAACGAGCACATGTATACTATCTCCAGTACGACGTACTGATGGCTGTAGGACAGACCATCTCCCCAACTGGGATGAGAAGCGTACACACTTAGTCTACTCCGGAATATCGATGCCCTATCTCGATAATCCAACGACCAAGGACCTGTATAGGATGTTGCTTACAGACTACCCAGCCCCCACTAGTGTGACTGCCATCACAACGCTGGTAATCAAGCAAAAATCCTATGGGCTCTACTAATATGTATAAGTGATACGTTATAAGAAACATATGCACATATTAAAGTAGACTCAAACCAAGTAGCATACTACCATGTTTAGCAAGACTGTATATACAACTGTGAATATCCCAAGCTTCCATTAAGTAATATACATACAAGTATGATACAATAATGGCCCCTAGGGCATATACACTAACAGGTATTTGATATGATCGTTACCTACTGCCGGCGTATTGACGAGTCTTAGAGTCCCACAATGAAGTTTCCTAGCTCAGGCGAAAAGATGTGGTGTGCATATGAGATATGCGCGGGGACCCGATTAAATACGGATATGTGATACCGTATATTAATCGGGCATTTTCTATTGGTCGGGTCGTATGTGATATGACCGGTTTGCAAAATCAAGTGTTGATTTAACAAATGACTTTTAGATTAATTCTTTAATCAAACTCTTTTTCTAATTTTGTATGCATGCATGTATGCACATGATGATGTGCATGGATACATACATGCATACATTGTATCATGGTTGTTGATACATGTTTGGTGGCAATGCAAAACTCACATTGTAGAATTATCTATTTTATTTATCATTTAGAAAAAGAAAAGGGATAATTCATACAGGTTTATACTTATCATCTTTGACCATGCTTCAACCACCATTTAATCTTGAGTTAATTATCCTTTCATCTTTATCCCATTTGATAAAAATCTAGATGATTCTAACCATGGTTGAAGTGAGAAAGGATTAAGATATATTATTCTTTTCTCACTTCAATTATTGACTCTCTCGTATCTTTTCTTGTGTGAAAAAGCTTAGCCACCGTCTTCTTCTTCCTCTCTTGATTATTTTCTTAAGTGAGGTTAATAAAAAGAAAGAGTTTTGATCAAAGAATACAAACCGCATCATCATACTACACATATCTAGCCCATTTGTGTAGGGTGTTTGCTCTACTTCATTGATATATCGAGTAAAGCAAGGAGCTTTGGGCAAAGGAGCTTCGGGTGGATCGTCGTAGACTTCGAAAACCTCAAGCGAACCTTCTTCTAACCCTCAAGTAGCCAAGGAGTCTAGCGTAGGGAGCTACAAAGGTTGTACTCTCAAAACCCTAGCCTTTATTACTTGTAATGTTGTCTTTGTAATGAAACCCTAATTTTCTAGTGATGATTCTTTGTGTGTTCACTTAGCACCTTAAAAATTTGATTTTGTGACATGTGATGATTCCAAACCCTTCATGAGGTGCTAGGTAAACCTAACATTCTGGGGTTCTAGACTCTGGTTTAGGTCTGAATTCAAGCACTAGGGGTTTTGTGTGGCCTCTACTGAGCTCAATTTTACATCACAACACTCAATTTCCATAAACCTTAACTAGAATTTTCTAAGTCCACAAAACCACTCAATATCGACATGAAACATGTATTGATGCATAAGGAATTAAAACACTACACTAATGGTGCAGAAATTACCTCCTTTGGGACTCAAGAATCCCCTACAGCACCAAAATGTGATTTTTCATGGTCCAATGTGTAGCTACAGGGCTTGTGCATCTTTTTATTGAAATGGGGATAGGGTTTTGAGGTTGTTTTGATTGTGTTTTGAGGAGGTGAAGAGGAGGAGGGAGCTAGGGCAGCAGCAGCAGCAAGATGAGGAGAGGGGAGAGGAATGGGTGAAGAATGAAAGGGGAATGGCCAAGTCAAAGCAACCCTCACCTTTCTCTCTCACACCCATACCCCATTCTTTATTCTTATCCCTTTTTCTTTTCTTTTCTTTTCTCTTCTCACTCTATTAGAATTGAATAGGAAACCCAAATGAAACCATGGTAGAAAAATGCACAAGTGTGAAAAAGACTTTGTGCATGTTATGTGCACAAAACACGCTTAATCCGCGATTAGCGATTTTTAATCGCGATTAGCACTAAAATAGTGTCAAATAAATCATAAAAACTTAAAATTTGCATAATTCACATGAAACACCCACTTTTAATAATTTCCAAAATTTTCAAAAAATTTCCCCCATTTATCGGTATTTAATTATACCGCTTTAATAAAATATTCAATATTTTATTATTTAATTAAAAAAAATCCCAAAAATAATATTTTTTTTTCTGAAATGTTACAATCTCCCCCCCCCCCTAAAGAAATTCGGTCCCCGAATTTAAATTTAAACCCCTAAATTCAAAAACGTTTCAATAAGAAGTCCAAGTCGTCGGGGCTACGAAATCATCAATACATAAAACGTATCATAGCGCAATGCATGCGCATGAACAATGAGCAGAGAACTCGAAAACAAAACTCCGTCAAGCATCCCGCGATCATCAGAGTCATGGTAAAGACACAAATGTCAAATCCAAAACCAAACCAATATGATATATATCAAAATTATACATGTAGACATCAAATCTATATATGTAAATAACTGGAGGAAATGCATGCCAATCCTTTTTAAGTCGCTGTGCGATGCACATAACACTGCACAGTGGCGGACGTCTATTTTAAGAAAATAACCATATATATATATGTCTTTTGTTTAATATGTACGTTCCGCCGTTTTTTTGAAAACAATTTAGAAGGGTTTCCTTATTTTAAACGTTTCGTGTCATATCAGACACGTAAGTATATACTGAGACTATAGCTCCCTTTTTGGAAATCCCTTCAATAACTATCAATGCATGCAAAATATATCCCGGTATTGTCCTCTGACTAGTCCTACTCGGTACGAAAACAAATAGCAAACATCATAAAAACGTACTGCTCCATAAGAAACCAATCCCAAAATGTGTATATGAATACAACGTGCGTCCGGTGCGCACGAAAATCAAAATCCATATATGTGCCATACATGTGCACAGAACAACAACTAGGTGCAACGGGTGTGCACGAAACATCTGTCATAGGCAACGTGTGTGCCTAACAGCAAAATCAGGTGAATCTGACATGCACGAAGAATCTCGATTTAGCGCATCTGGTGTGCACCAAAACCGCATCTCATAACACGCGCCAAAAATCCAAACCAGGTGCATCCATCATGCACGAATAAAATTTAAAGCATGTGCATCCGACGTGCACGAAATCATGAAATCCAATATCATAATCGAAATCGACGGTATACGATACAGCTCAATCCAGATCAGGTATACCGCGGTATATAATCTAACAACCATGTGCATCAGCGTGCGCAAATCAAATCAAAACACTAAAAGTGCATGAAAACTATGCTGGAAGCATAAATCAAATCACAGTCTTAAAATAGGCATGAAATCACAATCAATACCTCAAGCGTAATAACTATGCACAAAATATGAATACCCAGTAGGTGCAACCATGGTGCACGAAAACAAATATCATGAAACTCAGTCATCAAGACTAAATCATGCGAATAGATCGCCCAAAATACCGAAATCCAAGGTGACGGATTCGTGATAATCGAATCACCAAATCACAAATCATAAATAATATATCCTCCCTCAAGGTCGTAAAGGTGTCAGTGCATCCAAAGCTAGCAGAGCAAGATATCTACTTGCCTCTTGTTCATGATCTGGCGCCTGGTGCTTTTAGGTTCTTGTCTCTCACTGTGCATTGCTAGATATATAGCTCCTCGGCTCAACGGCCCAATGTGGAATGACGACGGAAACAGTCCCGCTCTGGCACATCCTCTACAGATCTCTGGCCAACTATCTCGTCGACGATGCCGAACTCTGTCCTGCTGGGTGTGCGCAATATGACCGCTCCTGGGTCCAATTCTTCTCGTATAGTATTCCAGAAAGGTCCTGTCGATGTCTCTCTTAAATCTCATTTCTGCTGAACTGTCTGGAGGCTATCACCCTTTTCTATATCTGTTTCTTATTTCGGAACGGCTGCATACTCATCGCGACTCCTTCTGGAAGGTATATCCATAATTAACGCCTCTGCATGCGTATCGCATCTCTGATGTCAGCGGAGTGGAACGTCATCTCGTGCGAACTCTTTTCTCCACTTTTATCTGCTGTCGACTGCTTCGGACTCGTCTTCTCGTGGCTGCATGGACTGTGCTCCAACGGCTATACTCGTATCTGGAGTCTCCCAAGCAATGTATCCCATCACATGATATCCGAATGATGTCGAACCATCCGATCGATTGTCAAAACCTCATAATCCCCTAAGAGATCAATATCTTGAGTACGGTTTAATAGTATTCCAGTACATGCCACAGCACTTGTGGACCAACCGTAGAAGGGCAAACCCAAGCCTCACAAATGGCACCGCTAAACTGCCGCAAACCCAAGGTTCGAAGGCGTTCCATGGTCATTACGTCGAGTTAGGGTTTCATTCTTCTAGAGGGTCCATAGCATTACTTGCATTGTCTTCCGAATACTTTAAACTTGGAAATGGGTTCCTGACATTCGATCGTATCTATCGACCACCAACAAATCTGCGTGAAGTCGTCTCTAGCTGGAATCAATCTATCTGATGACCTCGCATCGGGGTAAGCGAACGAACCATATGTCCTAGTCATTCATCCTCGGGTGACTAGCGACCTTCCATCATATCTCTAAGTATATACTCATGTTGCAGTAGCTCCAACATCTGAGCGATATCTCGTCATTTGCAGCAGCAACTGGCTCATTCGTCTGTACACTAAACAGCGCCTCAATCATCCTGAGTAAGCGATATATCAATGGTCATCACATTCTGGCAGGCCTCTAGCAGTAGCCTGATCCTCTGGTGCTGATCTGCACATTCGAGAAATCTCATAAAAGCGATCTGTCAAACGCTCATGGCGCGAAAACACACTAAAACGACGCCTCTCTATGCAATCGTACGTCTCTGGAATCACGCCCTGGTCAGTCCTCGTCCGTGACGAGCTCAAGCTGACGCAACTCTAGCCGTATCTCTCTCTCTGCCCGTGTAACAAGGAAGCAAAATCATAACCAATATCGATGAGGATAGATCATAGAAAATGTACATCCTAAGGTTTCTTAAGAGGAGTAGCGTATCGTAAGTATGCCGTGGAACATACGTACGGTACGTCACTCTACTCATGTCACCTACTCCATCAACCAAGGTCAACCTACGCGACGAAAGTTCGGGTCTAATACCCCCTCGACTAAGTTCCGTAAGATCAAGCCTAAGTTCCGTAAGATCAAGCCTAAGTTCCGTATATATATAAACGCTCTAGGCTCCGCATAATCAAACTTAGACTCGAACCAAGGTTAACCTAGCGCTTTGATACCAACTTTGTCACGGCCCGAAGTAGCCCGTGACTGGCCCTTGAATCATATGAAGTCTATAGGAACCCATCTAATTCAAGTGAGCCAAAAATCCTAGAAATCTAAAACCATTTTAAGGAGTAAATAAAGAAAACTAGTTTTTAAGAGGTACAGAAAACATGTTTTAAAAACAAGGTTTTTAAATAAGTAAGCCGAATATGCATTTTTAAAATCTCTAGTCTTTTCTGAAAATTTCGGCAGAGTTTCCTTTGTAAATACTGGCCCCGAACGGGGTACAACAAGAATAACACATATACAATGATAAAAGGCATCCCCAAGCGGGAGCTAGCTCTTCGTCAATCGACGTCACAACCACGCAAGCAATATAATATACAACGCCAAAGGGCGAGGATCAAAACTCAAAAGAAACTCAAAAATTAGCATGAAACCCATAATACTACAACGCGCGACTCTAAGGTCGAAATAATACACAACTGGTTTTCTAAGTCTGAAACAATATACATGTTTGGTTGATGGAATTACTAGATACAACTGATTAAAATAAATGCAAGGGTGGTCACGATGTGAGTGAACCCACCTACCAAAGGAATCACCCAGAAAGGAAGCAGTGTGCCAGAAAAGCCGCAATGAAACCTGTACGGCAAAACCTGCAAGAACTGTGGCACAATGGGGGTGAGTTGCCAACTCGTGAATAGAAGATATCGCAGAGCATAAATCGTATGTATGACACAATCCTAGATCAATACGATCAGTAATAATAATATCCTCAATATGAATAAGTCTGAAGCATGAAAAGGTGGTCAAGGTAAACATCTATACATAAGTGTAATCCCATTTGCTCGTGTCAGTGCCTCAAGTAACGACATATCATAAATATGAGGTATGATCAATGTAATCAACATGAATCAATGTCAACTATATCATGCAGTCCATAAGTATGTGGATATCATCCAACTATGTAATCAATGTCTGTATGTATGTGGATCTCGTCCACGTGTCACCCGATAACAATAAGCATCATGCATGTAAACATCATAAAGTATATGTTAGTTGTATGTATACCCTAGAGGCCAGTATTGTACAGATAATGTATATCATATTGGATGCTTGGACATATATAGAGATGACTTTCTTGCTCGATATGATAGTATGCTATCTGGTTACTCTTTATCTTAACATGTATACTAGTCTCTTTATACTGTCTTATAGTTACATGTTGGTAAAGCCCTTAGGATGTGTACTTGACTACCTGGACTATGATGCAGATCATACTAGTGGGGACATGGTAGTCCATAGGTACATCCTTCAAGGTCCCTAGTCGTAGGTGTATCGAGACGGGGCATCGATATACCAGTGTAGACTAGCGTATACGCTTCTCGACCCATGAGATGGGCGATGGATGATCCCATATCCATTGGTGTTTGACATCAGAGATGGTATACGGGTGCTCAGTGGAGACTGGGTACACTGGACGGACTCGCCGAGAACTCCCAGATGGTATTATACCTCACGTCAGATGGCAGTTCTCAGGTGACACTTGTGCAGGTTAGTCTGTAGACCCGAGATCGTCATAGAGTCTTGTGTGATTCCCACTGTGCTTTGATCTCCACCTTACCATGTCCATGAGGGCGTGCAAAATGGTGGTCTTTGGGTACAGTCCTGAGTCACATGGAGGCAATGAGCGATAGGAGGGGTTTCGTCTCTCCCGGTATTGGGGGTTGATGTTGCGCAGTGCTCGATTGGCCGTAACAGGGAAGTCCCTGGCCAGGGCTGATCAGAGATTTGCTGGTAAGTGTTACCAGTAGTTTCTCGACCCGTTATGAGCCTCACATCAGCACGACTTATCGGTTATTGGGGTCTGACGTTTACGACCCCTAGACTTGATATGCGACATATCAGACGAACAGACCGGACTGTACGGTAAGTGTTACTGGTTGGATTCACAGGAGTGTGAGCGGGCTGGCTCGTCGATCTTCTGATCGCTCAATACCCGGATGGCCGTTACGCTTAGCAGACCGCTTGCGGCTTGTGGGTGCTTGATATGATCATCATCTGCTACCGGCGTATTGACGAGTCTTTAGAGTCCTACACAGTGGTTTCCTGGCTCAAGCGAAACGAAATAGGAGCGCATATGAGATATGTGCGGGACCGAGAATAATGCGTGTATGTGATACCGCATTTCATTCTCGCGATGAATGTTTCGATAGGTTGTATGCGATATGACCTAGTTATCGAATCATTGATTCGATAAAACGATACATAGGATACTAGTCGGTTATATGCGATATGACCGGATCGTTAAATCAAGTGTTGATTTAATGATTTAATGTATAATTATATATTTGATATATTACTTTGCATTATCTAGTATTAGTTCACTTTAAATGGATATTCTCACTTGATGTGCAAGTTGTATTTGTGATATACTTTTGTGCACATGTTTGTATCATGTTTGATGATGCTTGCTCATTTGGTTAAGTGTAAAGAATTAAACCATGGTTAAGAGATGATTAGGGTTTTGCTTTTTCATTTATTTATTTGTTTATTTATTTAAAAAGATTATGATAAGAATGGTGGCTTTCTTTGTTTCTAGTTGAAGCTTCATGAAGCTTTGACTTCTTAACCATTCTTGTCTTCATGCTTAACCCTAACCCATCCAAGTAACCATGATCTATTCTCTACACTCAACCTTAGTTAGTATATGATAAGTATTCATTTATTTTTCAATAGGGATTAACTTTTATCATATTCTAACTTCATCTTCTTCTTCATCTTCAAAAGAAAAAGCTTAAGTCCATTAATGGCAACTTGAGCTAAAGTGTGAGAAATCCAATTCTAAAGTGAACCCACCTCCTATTTCTTCATCCTCTACCTCTTGCCAAGTTGTTTTGGGTGTTTTCTTCACAAGTTTCACAACTTGGTGAAGTTGGAGCTTGAACTTGTGATGCCTCGACGTAAATCATCTTCGGCATGAAGCCGACGAACTATTCCGCTCATTTCTTCGATGAAGCCGATGCGAGAGTCCGAGATCCGACTAGGACAGCGAGAGGACGTCTACGTGGAGCTAAGGAAGTGGATAACCGGGTCTACAAAGGTTGTAGCTTCTTAGCTTTAGTTAAGTTGTTAACTAGATTCGTATTTCGCCTAAACATCTAGTCAACGATCTGTATTAGGGTTTCGCGGCACTCATAAATTTTTAAATTGGCATGGTTGATGCCTTGTGAGACCTCTATAGTGTGCCTAGGAACCCTACAGTGGTATCAGAGCTACTAGGCATTGGATGTCGACCTATGGGGGGTTCTCACTGTGTGACAGTGTGGCGAAGCATAGGCTCTTACCCCCAGGGTGTCCCGAGACCGGAAGGTGTTCCGGTGGGTTGTAGTCCTCGCGAGGGGGCATGCGTAAAAAGTAGCGGCTGAGGGACCCGTTGGTGCCACGGCGACCCCATTGGATGGGGTGGCTGCCTGCCCTACAGTGGTATCAGAGCCTAGCTAGAGCTTTAGGCGAAGTCTAGACGACGTTTGAAATCCGAACGAACCCGAAACCCTAACACAATATGCTCTCTGGACTTTTTTCAAAAACTGGGTTTTTTCCAGATTAAAAATTCTTAAAAAATTCAGCAGGAAGATCTAAGAGTTATGGTGCAAAACGAGATCCTAATTCAACTAAACCGCCACGGTTCCACGGCATGAGCTGGCTCATGCGGCGGTTCCGCGGCCGTACGGTCGACTCTCACTGTAAGATTTGCACAGTAATTCCTCTTTATCAGTGCTGAGTTTTATGGGAATTTTTAATATTTATTCAAGAGTTGAATTTTCTGGAGTTGTTTTGGGGATTCGATGATTCGATCGGATTATCTAATTTTGTCAGTGTGTTTTTCTGGATAATTTTTGAATATGTTAAAAAGTTCGACCGGATATAAATACCCAAATTTTCCCCTGCCGGGGAATTTCCAAGTGTTGGATTTTTCCGTGGTTTAAAGACGTTCTAAGTAGTGCAAGTAACGTGATGGACCCTCTAGAAGACAACAAACCTTAACTCGATTATGTGACCGTCTTGAACTGCCCTTTGAACCTTCGGGTTTGGGGCAGTACGGCGTGCCACATGTGAGACGTTGGCTTGACCCTTCTACGGCTGGACCGTTGGTACTGAGGCATGAACTGAATGTTTTTAGACTTATTTCATGTGTTGAGCTGTATCGGGAAAACTTGGGTGTTCGACTGTTCGATCGGAAAGTTTAACATTTTCTGTTTATCTGGAATGTGATACAACAATTGGAATTCACAAGCAGTTATGAGATAACTGAATGAATGTTACAAACATAGCAGTTTAGTCTCACTTGATCGGTTGCCATGGAATTTTGATGTGATCAAAAGTCCGTCGCAATCACGTAGCGTACGCGGATACTCGCCGGGTAAACTTAATAGACAGCCTCACTCCATAGCCCCGACCAAGTGACTGTAGGAGAACCCTGTCGCCGAAAGCATCCGTTCGGGTGCTTGCAGCAGCGGTGTTCTGTCTTGGTGCACTTTGTCGACGGCATCGGGGGTGCGGCCGCCTATTGAAGTTTGCGACGAGCATTCGATCAGGATGTCGGGAATCTTGTTGAATTACCCAACTTGATGTTGAAAAGAGTTTTCGATAATGAGACTAAAATGCGGGGTTTATAATTGTTAGGCATGTGATGTCTAAGTAATTCATTTGATTAGGCATGCGATGTCTATGCAGGTTGCGGATTCCAACTATTGTAGTTTTACACATTCTTTTCTGTGACCGTAAGTGTAATATGTGATATCGCCGGTTTCGTTGCTATATGTCAACGACAATTGGGATGGACATATTTACTTACGTTGATGACATGTGATGTTATGTGTTGCTGGATATGTTATATTGGATCGTTGTGTTTGAATAGCCGGGGTTTTTATGTGAGATGAGTGTTTTTCATTTTCATTCATGTAAAAACTTGTATGTAATATTCTTTTATTGGGACACTTCCAGGTAGCGGAAGTTGTCACATTTTGTATATTATTTACTTTTCCGCATTAGGATAGACCCAGGAGGGGAGCACAAGTAACCGGGTTCTGGGGTCCAGTGGGAGACCAACTCGAGGAGTCGAGTCCGGGTCTCCTAACCCTAGAATTGGTAGGGTTGCTTGCCGCTCTCGTAGGGGTCTAGGGGTGTGGGATTGGCTATTCATCACGACCATGGAATCCGTGTTTTATACTGGCTCATATTGAAAACACGGACGTCCTAGTATATCCAATATTTCATATGTTTCTTCTGCTGCGATATCTGTGATGTGATCATGTGATGTTCTGTGATGGATACAGTATATAGTATATATGATATATTATATATGATATATTATATAGACGTTACTTATGTTTTACACCCGTACTAGCCCTGCCCCGCTCTGCCGTTAGTTACCTAACCTAACGGTGCACGAGGAGACATCGAGACGAATGCGGATGGCATAAGTGTACGTCGTATTTATCTGTGATGTTTAGGTACTTAAATGACGGGACTTCATTAATGTGATTAATGAAAGAAAAGAAACCTAAGATGTTGTGGAATCAAATTTTAAATAAAAAAGGTAGCTACAGTTCTTGCTTTGCACAGCGATATATATGATATATCCCGCACCTTATTCGATGAGGAAAGGACCGAGATCCCTTCACCGGGAGTGACTCCTTTAGCAATAACTGATAGATGCTACACACTCGGTTTGGTTATTGATTGCTTTTAAGAGTTTTTGCTTTGCACAGTGATATATATGATATATCCCGCACCTCATTCGACGAGGAAAGGGCCGACGATCCCTTCACCGGGAGTGACCCCTTTTGCAAAACTAGAAAAGCCTCAAAATCACTCCATTTTAAAACTTCATTTGATTCTACAACGATATCAAGTTCATTACGCTCATGGTTTTCAGAAAAACCTGCGTAGCCCTCCGTCAATTCAGATATGTAATATTCAGTATTCGTGCTGCGGTTGTTTGGCATGCGTCAAGGCGTAGTGTACGGTAGCTGATTATTACTTGTCTGTAGCATGAGATGCGATTGGATTAAGGTATTCGTACGGCGTTGTTTGGCATGCGTCAAGGGTCGTACGGGTGGGTTTAATTCAATCACGAATTGTACGCGTTGACTATGGGTTGTTTGGCATGCGTCAAGGTCATAGCACGCTAGGGGCAAAATATTATCTGGAATTTCAAGTGTTGAAATTTGCAATGAGATTGCATACCTTCTATGAGATAGTTGGATCCCGATACCCACTGCGAGTAAGAGTTACTCTTGGGAGAGTTTTGCACATTGCAATTAGCCGATCAAGTAGGTGTCTAGAAAGGTGTCAACGAGGTTACGCCTCTGGGAAAACGAGGTTTACATTAATTAGGTTCGTGCGAAAGCACGGGGCACCTCCCTCAAAGTACCGACACTGGCCTGGCTGAAAGATTGGCAAACTTGTAGTGTGTAATTAATCCCGGCTAGTCTTTCTTTTTAGGGTTTGAAGGAAGATTTGATAAAAACCAGTGGGAGCCATCCTGATTAGATAAGATAATAACCAATCTGATCTTGCACGAGCATACGCTAAAGTGTTTTCTTCTCTCTCTCTCCCGGTAGCGACCATTTCATGCCCTAATGAAGATAATAATATGGATGTATTGACCGAACCCGCATGTTATACTGTGCTGGGGAACGTTGGTTCCGTTCTTTCTTATAAGAGTTATAGGAATGAACAGGATATAGGGGAATACCAGGATTCCCATGCCACCCGAATGAAGAAAGTACATGTTGATGCATTTTCTTCGGGTGTGTTCGTTACAGAGAACTGTTTCTCCATTTGCTCTACGTCCTGGGTATTAGATACCGGGTCAGGATCCTATATATGTAATCAGTTACATGGGCTTAAAAAAGGTAGAGAACTTGGAGAAGGTGATAAAGACATTAGAGTTGGAAATGGTGCAATTGTTGCAGCTAAGACTGTCGGGGAATATCACCTTGTATTACCAACTGGTAATACATTGGTTCTGAACGAATGCTATTACATGCCGAGCCTGATATGCAACATTATATCGGTTTCTTTGTTGAGTAAAGAGAGATATAATTTTGTATTACAGGACAATGTTATGAACATTTTCCGTAACCAAAAGTTGGTTGGATCAGGCACGTTGTGCAATGGCATTTATGTTCTAAATCAATCAACAGTTCTGAGCATAACAAACACACACAAGAGGAAGAGTTCAGAACTGAACGAATCCTTCTTGTGGCATTGTAGACTGGGTCACATCAATGCGACACGACTAGCTAAGTTGCATAAAGATGGATATTTAAATCCGTTTGAATTTTCATCTTATGACACTTGCCAGTCATGTCTCAAAGGCAAGATGACCAAAACTCCGTTTACGGGACACGGAGAAAGAGTTACCGAACTCTTGGGACTGATACATAGTGATGTATGCGGTCCCATGTCTATACATGCCAGGGATGGTTCTTCGTACTTCATTGCATTCACTGACGATCTCTCTAGATTCGGATATATGTTCCTGATGAAACACAAATTAGAAACTTTTGAGAAATTTAGAGAATATAAACAAGAAGTCGAAAACCAAACCGGAAAAAGTATTAAAATCCTTCGATCTAATCGAGGAGGTGAATACTTAAGCAATGAATTCCTGGACTTCCTAAAAGAAAATGGGATTCTCTCTCAGCTGACTCCTCCGCATACACCACAGCACAACGGTGTTTCAGAACGGAGAAACCGCACCCTATTAGATATGGTGCGCTCAATGATGAGTACAGCTGAGTTACCTATTTCCTTCTGGGGATATGCGCTTGAGACAGCCATGGACCTATTGAATAGAGTTCCTACCAAATCAGTGCCTACCACTCCATATGAGATATGGAAAGGGAAGAGACCACATCTTAATTACATTAAGATATGGGGTTGTCCAGCCTATGTCAAAAGACAAAATCCGGACAAACTCGAGGCAAGATCAGTCTTATGTAAGTTTATAGGATATCCCAAAAATTCACAAGGGTATATCTTCTACCACCCCGAGGAACAAAAGGTGTTTGTTTCTCGACATGCCACTTTCTTAGAAAAAGGCTTTCTTATGAAACAGGCAAGTGGCATTGAGGTAGAAATGGAAGAGGTTCCAGCGACACAAACTATAACAGAAGACTTGGTAGAACCAGAGGATTCAGTAGCTCCCGACGAACCTCAGCCTCTCCGCCGATCTGGTAGGGTACCTCGCCCACCTGAGAGATACTACGGTTTTCTCATGGATGGTGGGAGCGAGGATTGCATCATGGAGGATGATGACCTAACTAGCTTTGAGCAGGCCATCACGAGTGGGGACTCAGTGAAATGGCTGGATGCTATGCGGTCCGAGATAGAATCCATGTACACCAACAAAGTATGGACTTTGGAAGTTGCTCCTGAAGGGGTAAAACCCATTGGGAGCAAGTGGATCTTCAAGAAGAAACTTAGTGTAGATGGGAAAGTGGAGACTTTCAAAGCTAGACTTGTTGCAAAAGGTTTTCGTCAAAGACCAGGTGTGGACTATGACGAAACCTTTTCTCCAGTGGCTATGCTTAAATCCATCCGGATCATGCTTGCCATCGCTGCATATCATGATTACGAAATCTGGCAAATGGATGTTAAGACCGCCTTTCTAAACGGTGATTTAGAAGAGTGCGTGTACATGACTCAGCCAGAAGACTTCGTAGACAGTGGGAGCAGCAGAAAGGTGTGCAAGCTGCTTAAATCCATTTATGGATTAAAGCAAGCATCGCGGAGTTGGAACATCTGCTTTGACGTCGTTATCAAAGAGTTTGATTTCGTCAAAAATCCAGATGAACCTTGTATCTACAAGAAGGTGGCAGAGAGTAAAGTTGTCTTCCTCGTATTGTACGTGGACGACATACTCTTGATAGGAAATGATATTCCTATGCTGCAATCGGTCAAGCTCTTCTTATCACAAAGATTCTCAATGAAAGATCTTGGTGATGCCTCCTGCATATTGGGAATCAGGATCTATAGAGATAGATCCAAAAGGATATTGGGATTGTCCCAATCCAGGTACATTGACACCATACTAAAGAGGTTTAGTATGGAAGAATCCAAGCGTGGGAACTTGCCCACGATCTCTGGAGTCACTCTCTCCAAAGAGATGTCTCCCAAGACTGATTTGGAGAGAGCTTGCATGCAAGGGATACCCTATGCTTCGGCTGTAGGCTCTATCATGTACGCGATGCTATATACCAGACCCGATGTTGCATACTCACTAAGTGTAGTGAGCAGGTATCAAGCTGATCCTGGAGAGAGTCACTGGACAGCTGTGAAGAGCATTCTCAAGTACTTACGAAGGACTAAAGAGATGCTCTTGGTGTATGGTAACGGAGAACTCCAAGTAGAGTCCTTTACCGATTCGAGCTTCCAGAGTGATAAGGACGACTCTAAGTCGCAGTCGGGATTTGTATTTACCCTTTACGGAGGGGTGGTTAGATGGAAGAGTTCCAAGCAGGAAACCATGGCAGACTCGACGATGGAGGCTGAATACATCGCTGCCAACGATGCTGTCTGGATCAAGAAGTTCATTACTGAACTTGGAGTGGTTCCATCCATTGAGCATCCAATACCTTTGTATTGCGATAACAATGGAGCGGTGGCTTTGGCCAAGGAACCCAGGTCCCATCAGCGATCCAGGCATATTCTGAGGTGGTATCACCTGATCCGGGAGATAGTTGATCGCCAGGAGATCGAGGTCAGGAGGGTTGACACGAAGAACAACACGGCGGATCCACTCACGAAGGCCATTCCCCAGATACAGTTTGAGAGACTCTTCGGGATGCTCGGCATGCGATACTACAGCAGCTGGCCCTAGTGCAAGTGGGAGATTGTTAGTTGTATGTATGCCCTAGAGGCCAGTATTGTACAGATGATGTATATTATATTGGATGCTTGGACATATATAGAGATGACTTTCTTGCTCGATATGATAGTATGCTATCTGGTTACTCTTTATCTTAACATGTATACTAGTCTCTTTATACTGTCTTATAGTTACATGTTGGTAAAGCCCTTAGGATGTGTACTTGACTACCTGGACTATGATGCAGATCATACTAGTGGGGACATGGTAGTCCATAGGTACATCCTTCAAGATCCCTAGTCGTAGGTGTATCGAGACGGGGCATCGATATACCAGTGTAGACTAGCGTATACGCTTCTCGACCCATGAGATGGGCGATGGATGATCCCATATCCATTGGTGTTTGACATCAGAGATGGTATACGGGTGCTCAGTGGAGACTGGGTACACTGGACGGACTCGCCGAGAACTCCCATATGGTATTATACCTCACGCCAGATGGCAGTTCTCAGGTGACACTTGTGCAGGTTAGTCTGTAGACCCGAGATCGTCATAGAGTCTTGTGTGATTCCCACTGTGCTTTGATCTCCACCTTACCATGTCCATGAGGGCGTGCAAAACGGTGGTCTTTGGGTACAGTCCCGAGTCATATGGAGGCAATGAGCGATAGGAGGGGTTTTGTCTCTCCCGGTATTGGGGGTTGATGTTGCGCAGTGCTCGATTGGCCGTAACAGGGAAGTCCCTGGCCAGGGCTGATCAGAGATTTGCTGGTAAGTGTTACTAGTAGTTTCTCGACCCGTTATGAGCCTCACATCGGCAAGACTTATCGGTTATTGGGGTCTGACGTTTACCACCCCTAGACTTGATATGTGACATATCAGACGAACAGACCGGACTGTACGGTAAGTGTTACTGGTTGGATTCACAGGAGTGTGAGCGGGCTGGCTCGTCGATCTTCTGATCGCTCAATACCCGGATGGCCGTTACGTTTAGCAGACCGCTTGCGGCTTGTGGGTGCTTGATATGATCATCATCTGCTACCGGCGTATTGACGAGTCTTTAGACTCCTACACAGAGGTTTCCTGGCTCAAGCGAAACGAAATAGGAGCGCATATGAGATATGTGCGGGACCGGGAATAATGCGTGTATGTGATACCGCATTTCATTCTCGCGATGAATGTTTCGATAGGTTGTATGCGATATGACCTAGTTATCGAATCATTGATTCGATAAAACGATACATAGGATACTAGTCGGTTATATGCGATATGACCGGATCGTTAAATCAAGTGTTGATTTAATGATTTAATGTATAATTATATATTTGATATATTACTTTCCATTAGCTAGTATTAGTTCACTTTAAATGGATATTCTCACTTGATGTGCAAGTTGTATATGTGATATACTTTTGTGCACATGTTTGTATCATGTTTGATGATGCTTGCTCATTTGGTTAAGTGTAAAGAATTAAACCATGGTTAAGAGATGATTAGGGTTTTGCTTTTTCATTTATTTATTTGTTTATTTATTTAAAAAGATTATGATAAGAATGGTGGCTTTCTTTGTTTCTAGTTGAAGCTTCATGAAGCTTTGACTTCTTAACCATTCTTGTCTTCATGCTTAACCCTAACCCATCCAAGTAACCATGGTCTATTCTCTACACTCAACCTTAGTTAGTATATGATAAGTATTCATTTATTTTTCAATAGGGATTAACTTTTATCATATTCTAGCTTCATCTTCTTCTTCATCTTCAAAAGAAAAAGCTTAAGTCCATTAATGGCAACTTGAGCTAAAGTGTGAGAAATCCAATTCTAAAGTGAACCCACCTCCTATTTCTTCATCCTCTAGCTCTTGCCAAGTTGTTTTGGGTGTTTTCTTCACAAGTTTCACAACTTGGTGAAGTTGGAGCTTGAACTTGTGATGCCTCGACGTAGATCATCTTCGGCACGAAGCCGACGAACTATTCCGCTCATTTCTTCGATGAAGCCGATGCGAGAGTCCGAGATCCGACTAGGACAGCGAGAGGACGTCTACGTGAAGCTAAGGAAGTGGATAACCGGGTCTACAAAGGTTGTAGCTTCTTATCTTTAGTCAAGTTGTTAACTAGATTCGTATTTCGCCTAAACATCTAGTCAACGATTCGTATTAGGGTTTCGCGGCACTCATAAATTTTTAAATTGGCATGATTGATGCCTTGTGAGACCTCTATAGTGTGCCTAGGAACCCTACAGCATATGCATGAAAGTATGAGGATGTAAATCAACATGTGTCCCTCGCGACATATCAAAATCATAGAACCTGAGTGTCTAGCATCGACACTCGAAAACATCATGAAACCTGTGCCTAGCATCGGCACGTAAATCCTCATATATGTAGGGCTCCGTCAGTCCGGATCGGTCCACATCATCTATCAACTCCGGTACGTATCCTCCGGATATCCGCCGAGCTCAAATACAATCCCCAGTAGGTAGTGGTCCCTCTGCCAGGCTCATCGCCTAACTGCATGACAGATCCGTTCTCGCCCCGGGGTACCATACCGGGTCCACCATGTACCCGCAATCGGCCTCATCCAGCTCCTCGATTCGGGTTCACATGTCACACGTCTCAGCACCGAGAAAACACATGGTGGACGCACTGAAATATCATATCAAGGGTAACCGGGTTTTAAAACAATACATACTCTCTTTTGAAATACCCACGGTTCCCAAATCTAGAAATATCATGAAAACAACGTATCTCAATACGTATAATCATAAAGCATGATGTATGCGACATGTAAAGGAAATGTAAGCATATCAGTATATCATGCAACATGGAATAATAATATGCACATATTGAGAGAAACCGCTCTTTTGAAATGAATCAGTTTTAAAAGTATCTTGAGGTTCCAAAATCTCTAATCAAGCCAGAATCATCTATGTATGTGCAAATATGTATGTACAATAGGTATGTGCACAAGTATGAGTGTACAATAGGTATGTGCGCAAATATGAGTGTACAATAGGTATGTGAGCAAATATGAGTGTACAGTAGGTATGTGCACAAGCATGAGTGTACAATAGGTATGTGCACAAGTATGCCATGCAAGGGATCATATCCTGATGCAATAATCCTACTGTGTAGTGACATGGCAATTATCGATGATGAAGTGTGTGAACCGGCAAGCAGGTGTACGTGGAACATACGCATCATCGATAATGGTGCAGGTGTCCTGACAGCATGGTTTTAATATAACAATAAACATATTTCAACATGCAATGCGATGCGAAAAGCAACAATATGCGGCAAATGAATAATAAACTCAACAGTGAAGAATCTACATCCATATAAAAATGTCATACAGTTTTTCCTTTTGAAATAAGACGAATCGGGGTTTTTAGTAAAATAAGGGCTACGGTGTTTTTAAGAAAAAGTACGTCTTTTGAAAATATCCGTAGAATTCCCTTGCCTATCTTTAAAATACTCCCGATTCGTTAGTTTTGAAATAGGTATGACTCGGTCTAGCCTAACATCTACTAAGCAAACTACAGATCTAACTTACAAGCAAATCGGGAGGGGTATGGAAACCACCTAAATCTGAGTCGATATATATATATATATAAATATAATAGTCGGTGATCCCGCCTCAGAGGTACCGCATACGATACAATATCATATGACATTCTTGAGTCATGAGTGCGGATCTTATCATCAATTAAAGCTCGTACGGTAAATCATCGTACGGCATCCCAAATCTGGGTACGGGTCAATATCATATTTATCTCATCAATTAACCGGTATCTTTATCATCATATCTCATGAACTGGGGTACTGATCTAAGTCTACTACTAACCGATACCATCTATATAAATATATGTGCGTGTATAAAAACACGCCTAAAGGCCCGCTAAAATCTCATGTCGTATCCCTGATACGAACCGCATCAATATCACCGATCTCATGGCACTATGCCTAAACTCATCGACTCATCTCCAAATATCATCCATTATCCTCATCATCCAGGTATAAGTATAACAAATAAGCATGTATGTGCGTGTGGGTGTAAACTTATTCTAGGGTTCGCAACTAGGAAACTATACTAGTTCACTTCTAATAACCCTAATCTAACCATTTTACACCTAATCATATCCTGAATATCCATGTCACTCATAAAGCTATCATATATATATAGTATATATAGTATACTAAACATCGAACTGCGGGGTGCTATACGCCATCCACCCGACTTCCCCCGTAGATATAATCTATTCACCTTGCTTTCGCTTTCCGTTGCCGACGCCGCCACGTGCTTGCTTGTCGTCCCGAAGTCTTCGCGCGGTACCTACACATCAACGTATCGCAAATGCATATTAAAATCACATCAGAAGCCAAAACGGCACGCTAAGGCCTATAGGTTAGAACCTATAGACTACGCCTTCAAAACCATCAAACAACCCTCGATATCGTCGTACGAACGTCAAGTGATCGAGGTAAAACACAGACAAAATCAAGAATATAAAATACGCAAAACGAAACCCCGAATCAAAACAGCAACTCTTGAAAATGGTCCCAGATTTTACCCTAGGTCAAATCAGACAATTTTGCATATGCCAAGGGTCTATTTTACTGGAGATAAGTCCCTAGAAAAAAAATGAACCATTTCCTCACTGCTCTGGCTGGAAATTGCGGCCAAAAAGAATAAATTTGTGGCCTGAATTGGGAGATATGGGCTAGGGTTTTGGTGGTACACTCTAGGTTGCCTGCACATCACTCCGTGTTTGCAAAATAATTTTCAGAGGCTCCCGGTGTTAGCAGATTTCATTTAACCCTCACAGAATCCACAATTTTCCGATATCGGTTTTTCTAAATCCGTATTCCCGGGGTTCTAGTCTCTGGTTTAGGTCTGAATTCAAGCACTAGGGGTTTTGTGTGGTCTCTACTGAGCTCAATTTCACATCACAACTCTCAATTTCCATAAACCCTAACTAGAATATTCTAAGTCCACAAAACCACTCAATATCGACATGAAACATGTATGGATGCATAAGAAATTAAAACACTACACTAATGGTGCAGAAATTACCTCCTTTGGGACCCAAGAATCCCCTACAGCACCAAAATGTGATTTTTCATGGTCCAATGTGTAGCTAGAGGGCTTGTGCGTCTTTTTATTGAAATGGGGATAGGGTTTTGAGGTTGTTTTGATTGTATTTTGAGGAGGTGAAGAGGGGGAGGGAGCTAGGGCAGCAGCAGCAGCAAGATGAAGAGAGGGGAGAGGAATGAGTGAAGAATGAAGGGGGAATGGCCAAGTCAAAGCAACCCTCACCTTTCTCTCTCACACCCATACCCCATTCTTTATTCTTATCCATTTTTCTTTTCTTTTCTTTTCTCTTCTCACTCTATTAGAATTGAATAGGAAACCCAAATGAAATCAGGGTAGAAAAATGCACAAGTGTGAAAAAGACTTTGTGCATACTATGTGCACAAAACATGCTTAATCCGCGATTAGCGATTTTTAATCGCGATTAGCACTAAAATAGTATCAAATAAATCATAAAAACTTAAAATTTGTATAATTCACATGAAACACCCGCTTTTAGTAATTTCCAAAATTTTCAAAACATTTCCCCCATTTATCGGTATTTAATTATACCGCTTTATTAAAATATTCAATATTTTATTATTTAATTATAAAAATTCCCAAAAATAATATTTTATTTTTCTGAAATTTTACAACGGTACCTGAGTATGGTGCATGCATTAAAAGTTTAACCAGAGGTTTTCAAAAAGGAGTTATAGTTTCGCTATTTCTTATGTGTCTGTGAGCGACGGGAACGTTTACAAAAAGGAAAACCTTTTGGGATATTTTGAAAAACGACGGAACGTATATTTAGCAAAACATATATGGACATATATTATTATTTTACAAATGAGAGTCCGTCACTTAGGCCTTGAGTTACGCATCACACGGCGATTTAGAAAAGATTTTTACATGTGTTTTATTCAGTTCTTGAAAGTTTTCCAAGGATGCGTGCTATACACGTATTATAGTATTTGACTAGTGTATATTGGATTTCTATAGTGGATTTTGAGATCTGTATCTTCATTGTAACACCGAGGATATGCGTGCAAATCCGATGATTTGCGTGACGCTTGACGGAGTTTGATTTTGAGTTTTGTGCTCGTTTTCATACGCACTTGATGCGCTGTGTTGTTTCTGCATCTCCCATGATTTCGGAGCCCCGTTGATTTGCCATGATTATTGAAATATTTTAGATTTTAGGGGTTTAAATTTAAATTCGAGGACCGAATTTATTTAAGGGGGGAAGATTATAACATTTCAGAAAATATAAAATATTATTTTTGGAATTTAATATTAAAATAATATTTTTCCCGAAAACTACACGATTTGCGAAATTGGAGTTTTCGAAAAAAGGTATAAATATATACCAATAATTGTAAAATAAATAGAAATTAAAATGATTTATTCATTTAATAATATATTTAAAGGATTTGGCATTTTTAAAATTAATTATATGCAGTTTCGATAAAAACCCGATTAGTGCACTGCTAATCACGATTAAGCCAAATTCGTGTTTCTACAGTTTTTCATGGCTAGTGCACCATATCATGTTGCATTTTGATTACATGTTGTTTTCTTGTGTTGTTTTGGGTATTATATGTGTCATGACCCGAAATATTAGCTCGTGACCAGCACTTGAATCAAGCCACGTCTAAAGGCTTAACGGAATTCAAGTAAGCTGAAACCCAGAAATCTAAACTTTTTTAAGAAAATAAAGAGGTGAAGTTTTGAAATAGAGGTATAATGAAATCGAGTTTTCATAAATGCATGGAAAAAGGGGCATAAAGAAAATGCAAGTTGGAAAACAGGTTTTCGTCTTTTAAAAATTTGGGCAGCACCTCCTTTGTATTTTTTGATCCAAAACCATCTATACAAGATAATGATAAAGGCATCTCGAGCGGGAGCTAGCTCTTCGCCAAACGGCGGATCACAACCACACAAGACAATATATATAAGTATACGACGCCCAACGGCGAAGATCACCACAAAGATAAAGAAAAGCAAGACATAAATCCCCAAAGCGAACATAAAACCCATCGCTCAAGTCTCGCACTATAAGTCTCACTAAGTCTCATTTCTTATACAAATACTAGTTTCAATTGATGGAGATGACTAGATAAAATATGAAATAGAAAATACAAGAGTGGGTACGATACAAATGTCCTACCTACCAATGCAAAACACCTGAATGCAACTGTGTGCCAGCGAAGCTGCTACTGATCCATGCGGTCTACCTGCAAGAACTGTGGCACAACGGGGATGAGTTGCCAACTCGTGAATAGAAATATATCAACAAGTAGAAATCGAATAAACAACGACTCCTAGGTCAACTATATCATGAAGGTAATACTATGATATCTAGGGTGACCGGGTCGTATATGTGCCAAAAATAACTCAAGTCTATAAGTATGCTAATATCATCTAATCATATAATCAATGTCTGTATGTATGTGGACCTCGTCCAACCATATGATCAATGTATGTATGCATGTGGATCTCGTCCACGTGTCAACCAATGACACAACAATATCATGCATGTAAATATCATAAAAACATATGCATGAAAATATGAGGATATAAATCAACGTGTGTCCCTCGCGACATATCAAAATCATGGAACTGGAGTGTCCAACCTCGACACTCGAAAACATCATGAAACCCGTGTCCAGTATCGACACGTAAATCCTCATATGTCTCAGGCGCCGCACACCCTGGTCGGCCCTCATATCCATCTCTCTACTCCGGTCGGTATCCTACGGATAACCGCCGAGTCCAAATACAATCACCGGTAGGTAGTGCTCCCCTGCCAGGCTCATCGTCTAACATATACGAGTCTTCTTGCCCGGGGGTACCTCACCGGGTCTACCATGTACCCGCAGACGGTGCCTACCGCTCCTCGAATCGGGTTTCACATGCCACTCTCAGAACCGAGAAAACACATGGTGGACAACTGAAATATCATATCAAGAGAAACCGGGTTTTCAAAACAATGCATACTTTCTTGAAATAATACCACGGTTCTCAAATCCAGAAATCTCATGAAAACGGCATATCTCAATGCGTATAATCGTAAAGCATGATATATGCGACATATAATAGAAATGTAAGCATATCCATATATCATGCAACATGGAACAGTGATATGGCATATTAAGGGATAAACCGCTCTTTTAAATGATTCCAGTTTTTAAAATATAACACGCGGTTCCCAATTTCCCAATAAAAACCAGTTATCTATGTAGGTACAATATGTATATGCGCAAGTATAGAGGTTCCAATGTGTATATGCGCCAATATGGATATGCAATGTGTATATGTGCAAGTATAGAGTGGACAATATGTATATGCGCAAGTATAGCATGCAAGGAGTCATATCGTGATGCAGCAATCCTACTGTGTAGTGACATGGCAATTATCGATGATGAAGTGTGTGAGCCGGCAATCTGTGTGCGTGTAACATACACATCATCGATAATGGTGTAAGTGTACTAGCACGGGTATAAGTAATGCAATGCGAATAATATGAATGCAGCATAAGGTAAATCACATGCAAATGCTGACGGGTATACGTATCTAACATGACCGAGTCGGTGAATCAATCCATCGGCATCTAGCCACACAACATCCCGTATGGTATACTCCATCGTACGGCATCCTCTAGTCAAGGGTATGGATCAAACCTCAAGTCAACTCATCACGTACGGAAAATTATCGTACGACGGCATTAAGCTATCAGGAATCCTATCATCCTATAAGACGAGGAGGGTACGGACCTAACGTCTCATACGGCAATCACACATGATTCGCCATATATATAAATATACATATATCTATGTACCTATGCCCCAAGTCACATCCATAACAATCTCATATCCGGGGACCGGCAAGGTATCAATTGTTGGAGATAGTGCCCTCATAGTCAATTATTGGATCGCAGGTACGTGATTGCAATGATTGCGGAGGACCTATCCCGGTAGCACAGTCTTACTCGAGATGATAGTATGCTATCTGGTTTGCCTTTATCAGTCGTGTACATGTTCAGGTGACTGATTGCATGTTACACTTTGATAGAGCCCTTAGGATCTTGCTTTACTACCAACAGTATGATGGCGATCATATACGTGAGAGTTGGGTAGTTTATATGCATATCCTTAATTGTGGTCCCTAGTCGTGGGAGTTTCGAGACAGGGCATCGATACTCCGGAGTAGACTAGTGTGTACAGTCGAGACCCCGTCGAGGGGCGGTGGTCGGTCTCACAAGCCACTGGTGTCAGTTGGATCACCTAAGATGTATACAGGTGCTCATTGGGTTATGAGTACACCGGACAGGACTCGCCGGGAATCTGCTAGTTAGTACTATACCTATCGTCAGATAGCAGTTCCCTGGTGACATGTGTACAGGTTAGTTCATCGACCTGAGGTCGTCATTTGTCTCGTGTGAGTTCCCACTGTGCTTTGATTTCTACCCTACCACGGCTCAAAGGAGTCGTGCAAACAGGTAGCTTTTGGGTACAGTCCCGAGCCATATGGAGGCACGTGAGCGGATCGGCAGGGGATTCGTCTCTCCCGGTATTGGGGGCGAGGTCGTGCAGTGTCTAGGAGAGCCATTACACAAAGTCCATGGCCATGGCAGGAGATTTACTGGTAGGTACTCCAGTAGTATCTCAGGGTGTAATTGGGCTTCACTCCGACATGACTTATACTGCTATTGGGGGTCTGACGTTACTAGCCCCCTAGGCGGATATGCGATACTCATTGACGAACGGACCGGACTGTATATACATTGTCACTGTTAGGCTCAGTAGGGTTTTCCGGATGAGTGCGCTCATCGGCATCCCTTGAGGTCAGTCCATGGGCAGCCGTTACGCATTGCTAGTGCCGCTGACGGTTTGTGGTTAAACCCACTGCCAGGGTGCTGACGAGTCATTAGAGTTCCCCACAGACAGTTTCCCAAGTTCGGGCGAAACGTTGTAGAGGCCGTATGGTTTTATGGCAGGGTTCGGAAAATGCACGTGCGTTTACGCACGTGTCGATTTTCGGACAGGTGATACTGGTCGGCTTTGGTTTAAGCCGCATCCGAGTATTATATTGAGTAGGTATAATATCTTTGTCTCAGTTGCATTTGTATTCGGTCGTAATACAAATGCGGGTATATTTATACAGTTTCGGGGTTGTCCTGAAATTCGTTTCAGGATCACTTTTGGAAGTTGCCAGTTTCCAGTTTTCTATCAGCCGTCTTTTAACATTTGGTTAAAAGCGGATTTATCTTTTCTTGGATGAGAGTGAGTCGTGCTTCTAGAAGGTTCTAGAAGGTTCTAGAATTTGTGACTAAGCTTTGTGACTCATGCTTTGATTTCATTACTTTCTTGTTTTGCTTAAGATATTTAAGCAAGATATTTGTTTTGTGTTCACACATGATATTTACTTAAGGTTACCCCCCCCTCTCCTACGGTCACCTCCCTCATTCTATAAAGAGGCCGGCCCCTCTCTCTCTCTCTTATGGTTGTTGTTTTCATCGGTTAGAAAAGATATGATAGTATTGGGGTGTATGGAATTCACAGCTCATTTCATTCCATCACCCGATTTCCACGGCAACTTCATTAACCGATCGTCCACGGATTTGGACGAAGTGAGACAAAGTCATCTACTCATTCTCTACATCAATCTTGGTCGTCTCTTTTAGCAAACTTGACGATCGAGTTGCCTCGAGTCAGAGGCGGGAGCCCGTTTAAAGAACCGATCATGTGGTGCCACCTCGACGAGGAGATCGGAGATCGACGAGATCGGAGCAGCCGCAACGGAGCGTGGGATGATGGTTGAAGAACGAAGGACTCGGATCGTTCGGTATAACCATTCTACACTCTTTACAGTTTGTTAGTTTAGCAATAATGGCAGATCCGGGTTAAAGTATACGATAGCGCCAAGTTTAAAAGTTTTATTCCGCAATTGGCGTCGTTCGACGGCCGGGGCGCTAACGTTAGTTTACATCAATCATCTCAATCGACTCGCATCCGTATAACAACATATCACCAAATCATCATATTGCGTCATATATCCTTTTCATCGTATTTATATCCCTCATCAAGTCAATTTTACAAATACATTCTACCTATACTATAAGCATAAGTATCTAATCTAATAAACACACTCGAACCATACAAACAGTTTTTGAAAGATGCGAATCGTAGTTTTGAAAGTATGGGGGTTACGGTGTTTTAAGGAAAGGCTATCATTTGAAAATCCGTAACATCCCTCCGGGTATATGTTTAAAGGATTCATACGATTCTTTAGTTTTGAAATAGGTATGGTTCGGATGACAAATCTACGTCGGCTATCTAGTCCTATAGTACCCTAAACGGCAATATCGTCAAACATCATCCTCAAATCCCGTCATCACATATTAGCCGTATTATATCACTTCTAGCTATCCTTTAGTTTCAATTATGGTTCTCTAACTACCTTTCTAACTCTATCTATAGTTTTCTATTAAAGGTTTCATTAACCATAATCTATGTATAATTCGGTTTCCATCAAAGTGTGCGGGGGTGCTTTACGCCATCCACCCAACTTCCCCCGTAGATGTAAATCTACTCACCTTGGTCTTCGCTTGCCGAAATCGATGGAGCCATGCTCCGTCGCATCAGAATCCACGCGAAGGTACCTACAATAACAACACATATCGCAACGCTATTAAAATCAAGTTCTGAAATCCAAACGGCACGTGCATTGCTCATAGGTTAGAACTTATAGCTCACGCGTACAAAACCAACCAAACAACCCTTGTTGTTGATGTAAAAACATCCAACAACCAAATAAAAATAAAAATATCAAAACTATACATTTCAAAATACGGAAAACATAGCCAAAATCACACCAAAGTGCTTCCAGATTTTGACTTAGGCCAAAACAAGGTGCACAAACAAGTTTAGGGTGCTGTATATGATGTATTTAAGCTACTGAAGGAACTTGGACCCAATTGCCCACCACATGCCCGGCCACTACCCACCAAAATCCGTCCACCTTGGTTCCAGAGGCTTGGATGGGGTTCGTTTTGTCATGGTGGTCTCCTATGGTCCTAAATGGGTCCCTGGTGTTGTTTGTTATTCTCAAAAATCCCCCGGGTTGCTCCAGATTTCCCTGCACACCCTTTATTCCTACAAAACCGACATGAACTCAAATGCCAAATCCGTATTTTGGTTTCTCATACTCATTCTCAGGTCTTAAACAGCCCCTCCACAGCCACTCAAATATCACCAATCCACAACTTCACTCAAACCCTCACTAGGATTTTCCAATTTCCACAAATCACCACCAAACCATCTCTAAACTAAACTAGAATAGAAAGGAGCTTAAAACTAGCTAAATGGAAGAAGCTATACCTCATTCAAGCCACTCTAGACAGCCCTAGCTCCCCAATGTCATCAAAATTCCACTTTGCTTGGTTCAATATGTAGAGGAAAAGATGGTGATTAATTTTTGTGAAGGGGGTATAAGGTTTTGGGGATTATTTGGAGATGGATCTAGAGTTTGAAGTGGAGGGAAGTGTGGTTGGAGGAAGATGAAGGAGGAGGAGAAAATGATGGGGGAATAAATATGGCAGCAGCCCCCCCCCCCCCTTCTCTCACTTATTCTCACACACTCTCTCCAATCATTCACCATTTTAACCCTTTTTCATTTCTTTTTTTTCTCTCTTTCCAATTTCAAAAACAAATCACATAATACCCATAAAACAACACAAATACAACAACATGTAACCAAATGTAACATGACATGGTGCACTAGCCATGAAACTGTAGAAACACGGATTTGGCCTAATCGCGATTAACAGTGCACTAATCGGGTTTTTATCGAAACTGCATATAATAAATTTTTAAAATGCCAAATCCTTTAAATATATTATTAAATGAATAAATCATTTTAATTTCCATTTATTTCACAATTATCGGTATATATTTATACCCTTTTTTGAAAACCCCAATTTCACAAATCGGGCAGTTTTCGGGAAATATATTATTTTAATATTAAATTCCAAAAATAATATTTTATATTTTCTGAAATGTTACAATATGGTTTGGTTTTTAATAAATAAAAAAAGGTTAAAAGGAAAAAAAAGATATAAGGGTAAATATTAAGAGAGAGGGTGAGAATAAGAGAAGAGAGAGGGGGGGCAGCCACAATTCCTTCCCCATTATTTCTTTGCATCTCCTCCTTCCTCAAGCTTCCCTCCATCTTCACCCCTAGAGATCATCTAAAAAGCTCCATCAAAACCCTAAACCCCTTTTATTAAAGTTGATCTCCTCCTTCTCCTCTATACATTGGACAAAGAAAAGTGGGGTTTTGGCAACATTGGCAAACTAGGGTTTTTCTTGAGTTGCATCCATGAGGTATATCTTCTTCCATTTAGTGTAGTTTTTAGTTCTTTGTATTCTAGTTTAGTTTAAAAGTGGTTGAAGTGTGTAATGGTGAAGTTAGAGATTCCTAGAGAAGGATTAGGGTTGGATTGTGTTGTGGTGATGGAAATTGTTGTTATAAGACCCCTAGTGTTGTTTTTACTGGCCAAGACCCAGGTTAGAAACCATTATACGGACTTTATATTCGTCGATATTGGAGAATTGTGAAAATTGTGATGGTATTTAGGAATCGGCTAACATTCGGAGACCTGGAAAATTATTTAGCGAACACAATGACACATGCAGGCACCCAGGAAGCTACCAATGAGACCCGAGCCCCTAACCCAAAGCCCAGGCCGCAGATTTATTCCATCTGGCCGCAAATTGCGGCCATGGTGGGTTGGAATTGATTCGTATTTATTTTGTGGTCCCATTAGCTGTAAAATAGACCCCCTATATGTGCAGAATTGGCCAATTTTACCTGAAAGAGAATCTGGGAGCAGTTTGGTCTGGTTTGGGCTATGTTTTCCGTATTTTGAAATGCAAATTCTTGATATTTGGATTCGTATTTGGTTTTTAGATGTCTGCACATCAACAATAAGGGTTGTTTGGTTGATTTTGTACGCGTAAACTATAGGTTCTAACCAATGAGAAATGCGCGTGCCGTATTGGATTTTAGAACTTAATTTTAATAGCATTGCGATATGTGTTGTTATTGTAGGTATCTTCGCGTGGATTCCGAGGCGACGGAGCATGGCGTCATCGACTTCGACAAGCGAAGATCAAGATGAGTGGATCTATATCCACGGGGGAAGTCGGGTGGATGGCATATAGCACCCCCATAAAGTTTTGGTGGAAACCGATTTATAGCATATGGTTAAGAAAACCTAGATTTGAAAACTAGGGTTAGAATTAAAAGATTGTTGGTGAAACCATATTATAAACTAAGGATAGTTAGAAGTGATATGATACGACTAGTATGTGATGACGGGATTTGAGGATTATATTTGATGATATTGCCTTTTAGGGTACTATAGGACTAGATAGTCGACGTAGATGTGTCATCCAAACCATACCTATTTCCAAACTGAAGAATCGTATGCATCTTTTAAACAGATACCTTGAGGGACGTTACGGATTTTCAAATGATATATTTTCTTTAAAAACACCGTAGCTCCTACTTTCAAAATTACGATCCGCATCTTTCAAAAACTGATTGTATGGTTCGGGTGTGTATGTTAGATTAGATACGTATGCTTATAGTAAAGGTGGAATGTATTGTAAAATTGACCTTTGTGAGATATAAATGCGATGAAAAGAGAATACAAATTGACATGTGATATGATGATATGTTGGTATACGGATGCGAGTCGATTGAGATGATTGATACCTTGCCGGTCCCCTGATATGAGATTGTTATGGATGTGACTTGGGACATAGGTATATAGATATATATAGAATGTCGTGAATCATGTGTGATATGTCGTACGAGACGTTAGGTCCGCACCCCTCATTGTCGTATAGGATGATAGGATCCCTGATAGCTTAATGCCGTTGTACGATGATTTTCTGTACGTGATGAGTTTGACTTGAGGTTTGATCCATACCCTTGACTAGATGATGCCGTACGATGGATTATACCGCACGTGACGTTGTGTGGCTGGATGCCGATTGATAGATTCACCGACTCGGTCATATTAGATAGGTATACCAGTCAGCATTTACATATGATTTACCTTATGCTGCATTCATATTATTCTCATTGCATTGCTTATACCTGTGCTGGTATACCTGCACCATTATCGATGATGCATATGTTACACGTACACAGATTTGCCGGCTCACACACTTCATCATCGATAATTGCCATGTCACTATACAGTAGGGTTGCTGCATTATGATATACATATTGTACACTCATACTTGCGTACATATATTTTGTGAATCCATGCCTACATACATACTTATTGCACATATATAGACGATGTTGCATTTGACTTTGGAGAAATTGGGAACTGCAGGATATATTTAAAAACTGGAATCATTTTAAAGGAGCGGTTTTCCCTTAATATGTCATATTACTGTTCCATATTGCATGATATACGGATATGCTTGCATTTCTATCATATGTCGCATACATCATGCTTTATGATTTTACGCATTGAGATATGTTGTTTTCATAAGATTTCTGGATTTGAGAACCGTGGCTATTTCAAAAGAAAGTATGTACTGTTTTAAAAACTCGGTTTCTCTTGATATGATATTTCAGTGCGTCCACCATATGTTTTCTCGGTTCTGAGAGTGACATGTGAAACCCGATTAAAGGAGGCGGATGATTCCGTTTGTGGGTATATGGTGGACCGCGGTATGGTACCCCGGGGTGAGAGAGAGATTTCGTGTGGATGACGATGAGCCTGGAAGAGGGACTACTGTAAGTCGATGTACTTCACCCCAGTACTTGTGGGGAGGCGGAATTTTCAAAAACGATCATGTTTAAAGAACGAACATCGACTAACCGCTTATATCGAAGCTAAACGATAACTAACCAAACATATAGTTGTTCTAAACTGCTATGCTTAGGGATTATACCTATCGAAACTAGTCCTTCGTCTTTACGATCTCCTTGTTCTCCTCGGCTTTCTCTAGGTAGTAGACGATCCACCCGAGAGCAAAACTCCAAGCTTAGCCTCTAAACTTGAGGCAACTAACCTTCTTAGATTGCTAATCAAAGAAGATAGATTGAGATAGAGTGATGGTTATGGATTGTTAAGTCTAACTAATCCTAGATCTCAACACATGAGGGTGAGGATTAGTCTTTTGAAGAGAGAGAGCTTGAGGAGAGAGAATGTGAATAATATTATGATATAAGTTTATGAGTATCATATCATATATGAAGCATTTTCTAATAATAAGAAAAGAATAAAGAGTGATGATAAATCATGCTTCATAAAATATCTAGTGGTGATTCATTAGCATGAGTCATTAAGCAATAAATGTGCATTAATGAAATGAATGAATCACCACCATGACTCATAAACTCATTCAATGAATATGATACATAACCCTCCTTAGTCACCATCTTCTAGAAGCTTCTCGAGCAATTACGAGAACGCCCCTCCGATCCGCAAAAATACGGAAAAACTTTAGACTGTAAAAATCCAATAACCGGATACCAGTAACTGGCTTAAACCAAAGCCGACTGGTAAAAACTGTCCGAAAGACGTACGCGCGTAAACGCACGTATGCGTCCGAACCCTTTGTCGCAAAACCATGCAACCTCTATATCGTTTCGCCTGGAATAGGAAACTCTCTGTGTGGGACTCTAGAGACTCGACTACTACGCTGGCAGTGGGTTTAACCACAGACCGCAAGCGGCACTAGCTGTACGTAACGGTCCCCAGGTAGTTGTCGATAAGAAGGCCGATGAGGAAACCCATCCGAACTCCTACTGAGTCTGATGTGACAATCTCCATACAGTCCGGTCCGTTCGTCCAAGACTATCGCATATCGGGCCTAGGGGGGCGGCAAGCGTCAGTCCCCTAATAGCGGTATAAGTCGTGTCGGAAGGAAGCCCATTACACTCTGAGAAACTACTGGAACCTACCAGCAAATCTCGCTTGCCCTGGCCAGGGACTTTGTGTAATGGCTCTCTGACACAGCATGATATCTACTCCCAATACCGGGAGGGACGAATCCTGTCTAACCGCCACTGCCTCCAAGTGCTCGGGACTGCACCCAATTGCTACCTGTTTGCACGACTCCTTTGAGCCGTGGTAGGGTAGCAATCTAAGAACAGTGGGATACACTCGAGGCGAAGTAGCAGTGTCAAGTCTGCGGACTACGCTGTACTCATGTCACCTGGGAACTGTTCACTGACGACTGGTATCAAACCAACCAACAGTTCCCTGTGAGTCCTGTCCGGTGTACCCGTAACCTAACGAGCACCTGTATACTATCTCCAGTACGACGTACTGACGGCTGTGGGACAGACCATCTCCCCAACTGGGATGAGAAGCGTACACACTAGTCTACTCCGGAGTATCGATGCTCTGTCTCGATAATCCAACGACCAGGGACCTGAATAAGGATGTGCTTGTAGACTACCCAGCCCCCACTAGTGTGACTGCCATCACAACGCTGGTAGACAAGCAAGATCCTAAGAGCTCTATCAATACGTACACTCACATATTAAGATAGAAAAACCAAGTAGCATACTACCATGTTTAGCAAGACTGTTATATACATGTGAATATCCCAAGCTTCCATTAAGTAATATACATACTAGTATGATACAGTAATGGCCTTCTAGGGCATAAACACTAACAATCTCCCACTTGCACTAGGGCCATGTACTGGCATATCGTAGACCAATGATCTCGAGCAGCCTCTCGAACTGAATCTGAGGAAGGGCCTTCGTGAATGGATCAGCAATGTTCTCTTCTGAAGCAACTCTCCGAACCTCGATCTCCTGACGATCAATGATCTCCCTGATCAGGTGATACCGCCTCAAGATGTGTCTGGACTTCTGATGGGACCTTGGTTCCTTCGCTAAAGCTATAGCTCCGTTGTTGTCGCAATACAGAGGTATTGGATCAACTATGGTAGGAACAACCTGAAGTTCTGTTAAGAACTTCTTCATCCAGACTGCTTCTTTTGCGGCATCGCAAGCAGCTATATACTCCGCTTCCATCGTCGAGTCAGCAACGGTGTCCTGCTTGGAGCTCCTCCAGCACACCGCCCCTCCATTGAGGGTAAAGACATAACCCGACATGGACTTGGAATCGTCCTTATCACTCTGGAAGCCGGAATCAGCAAAGGCCTCCAACCTGAGGTCTTTTCCGCCGTAAACCAAGAAAATCTCCTTAGTCCTCCTCAGGTACTTGAGAATGTTCTTTACTGCTATCCAGTGTTTCTCCCCTGGGTCTGACTGATACCGGCTTACCACGCTCAGTGCGTAAGCTACATCTGGTCTGGTACACAACATCGCATACATTATAGAGCCTACCGCAGAAGCGTAGGGTATAATAGACATGCGTTCCCTTTCCAAATCAGTCTTGGGAGACATCTCTTTGGAGAGGGTGATCCGTGACAAGCCGGTAGATTACCGCGCTTAGAATCTTCCATACTGAATCTTTTCAGTACAGTGTCGATATACCTGGACTGCGAAAGTCCCAACATCCTCTTGGATCTATCACGATAGATCCGGATCCCCAGAATGTAAGAGGCATCACCCAGGTCTTTCATGGAGAACCTGTGTGACAAGAATCCTTTGACAGATTGTAGCATAGGAATATCATTTCCTATCAACAGAATGTCATCCACGTACAAGACGAGGAATACGACACTTCTGGCTACAAATTTACTATATATGCACGGTTCATCTGGATTTTTGATAAATTCATATTCTTTGACTGTCTCATCAAAACAGATGTTCCAACTCCGCGATGCCTGCTTTAGTCCATAAATAAACTTAAGCAGCTTGCATACTTTCCCGCTGCTCCCACTCTGATTGAAACCCTCTGGCTGATCCATATAGACGCTCTCTTCTAAATTTCCATTCAGAAAAGCCGTATTTACGTCCATCTGCCAGATTTCATAATCATGGAAGGCAGCAATAGCAAGAAGGACCCGAATGGATTTGAGCATAGCCACTGGAGAAAAAGTTTCGTCATAGTCCAAACCAGGTCTTTGACGAAAACCCTTTGCAACAAGTCTAGCTTTATAGGTTTCCACCTGTCCATCTACACCAATCTTTTTCTTGAAGATCCATTTGCATCCTATGGGTTTTACCCCATCTGGAGCAAAGTCCAAAGTCCATACTTTGTTGGTGTACATGGACTCCATTTCGGTCCGCATTGCATCTAGCCATCGTACCGAGTCGCTGCTCTGGATGGCCTGCTGGAAGTCAGTAAGTTCATCATCATCTATGATGCAATCCTCTCTATCCCCGTCTATGAGAAAACCGTAGTATCTCTCAGGCGGATGAGACGGCCTACTACTCCTGCGGAGGGGTGCGGGAATGTTCTGTTCTTCTTGAACTTCCGGTTCTACCAAACTTTCAGTAGCAGTTTGTGGTTCTGGAATTTCTTCCAGTTCTATTTCGCTCCCACTCTTCTGATTTTCCAAAAATTCAGTTTCTAAGAAGCGGGCATGACGAGAAACAAAAACCTTTTGTTCCTCTGCGTAATAGAAGCAATATCCTGTAGAGTTCTTTGGATATCCCACAAACTTACACTCTACTGAGCGTGCCTCGAGCTTGTCCGGATGCTGCTTTTTTACAAAAGCTGGACATCCCCACGTCTTCAGGTACTGAAGATAGGGTTTCTTCCCACTCCACATCTGATATGGTGTGGTAGGCACAGTTTTGGTTGGAACTCTGTTCAAAAGATGTATCGCTGATTCTAGCGCATACCCCCAGAAAGATCGCGGTAACTCAGCATTACTCATCATGGATCGTACCATATCCAATAGGGTTCGATTCCGTCTCTCCGATACACCGTTGTGCTGTGGAGTGTATGGAGGAGTAAGCTGAGAGAGAATTCCTTTCTCTTTTAGGTAACCTAGGAACTCGGCACTTAAGTATTCTCCACCTCGATCAGATCTCAGTGTCTTAATACTTTTGCCTGTTTGGTTTTCCGCTTCACTCTTGTATTCCAGGAATTTCTCAAAGGCTTCGGATTTATGCTTCATTAAGAAGACATGTCCAAACCTAGAGAAATCATCTGTAAAAGTAATGAAGTAGGAATAACCACCTCTCGCATGTATAGACATTGGACCGCATACATCGCTGTGTATGAGTCCTAAGAGCTCGCTCGCTCTTACTCCTTGTCCAGTAAATGGAGTCTTTGTCATCTTTCCTTTGAGACAAGATTGACAAGTGTCATAAGATTGATATTCGAACGAGTCTAAATATCCTTCTCTATGCAACTTAGTTAACCTTCTCTCATTGATGTGACCCAGTCTACAATGCCATAAGAAAGCTTTATTCAAATCTGGAGACTTTCTTTTTAGTGTGTTCTGGACATTGAAAATTTGGAGTTGGTTTAAAACATATATGCCATTATTTAATGTACCGGACCCAATCAAACCATGATTAAGGTGGATGTTGACAACATCTCTTACAAACGTGAAATCATAACCTTTATTTGATAACAAGGAAACTGATATGATATTACACGTTAACCTGGGTACAAAATAACAGTTATGTAAAACCAAAATGTGTCCACTCGTCAATCCTAGGTGATAATCCCCGACGGACGCAGCTCCCACGCTAGCTCCGTTAGCAACCCTGAGGATCATATCACCTTCCTTCAGCACTCTACGGTTTCTCAGTGCCTGCAATGAATTGCAAATATGAGATCCTGATCCGGTATCCAATACCCAGGAAGTAGAGTTGATCGACAGACAATTCTCAATTACAAACACACCTGAAGTCGAAGCCACAGCTTGCTTCGGTTCCTGGTTCTTGGCGTTCCACGCCTTGCAATCCTTCTTCCAGTGCCCTTTCCTGTGACAATGGAAGCAATCATCCTGGCCAACTATCGGTACTGCAGTCTTTTTCTTTCCCTTCCCTCTCACCTTACTAACACCTCCTCTAGGTTTGGGTGCGGCCTTCTTCTTCCTTCCTTTGGCCCTAGCCTTGGACCAGAAAGAAGATGCACCGCCAACAAACATAGCGGGTGTTTCCCTTGCCTTCTGCAAGGTGCCCTCTGCACTCCTTAACATGTTCAGGAGTTCCGCAAGTTCAACTTCTTTTCCTTGAAGATTGAAGTTGAGGATAAACTGGACGTAGGTGGGAGGAAGGGACTGGAGAATAAGGTCTGTATAGAGCTCATTATCCAAAGTCGTCCCAAGGTCTGCGAGCTCTTCAATATAGCCGATCATCTTTAGGACATGTTCACCTACCGATGACCCGACAGCCAACCTCGCTCGAAACAAGTTCTTAGAGGTCTCGTATCTTGCTATACGAGATTGCTCTCCATAAAGTTCCTTTGTATGAAGAAATATGCCATCTAGGGACATATCCTCGTGCCTCCTCTGATGTTCATTGTTCATCGAGGCAAGCACGATGCACTTGGCTCTCGCGCAATCTAAATCCCAGGTTTTGCGGATTTCCTTATCCGCATTGCTGGATTTGGGACCAGGGACAGCAGGTGCCGTAGCGGTGAGGACGTACCCCAGTTTGTCATAGGTCAAAGCCATTTTGACATTCCGCAGCCAATCTTTATAGTTTGGCCCCGTCAGTATATTTTTCTCTAAAAGTAACTTAAGTCCAGTCATTTTCAGGGTCGCTGCAATTAGGAGAGAGAGAAGAAAACTCTTTAGCATGATGCTCTTGCAAGTTTAAAGTGGTTTTTAGTTTATCTAAACTGGATGGCTCCCATTGTTTCTCGAATCCTTCCTCAAACCATAAAAGAAGAATTAGTCAAGACTATTCTCACCGTACAATACTTGCTTAACCGTTCAGCCAGGCCGGTGTCGATACTTCGAGGGAGGTTTTCCAACGCTTTCGTGAAGTTCCTTAATTAAATAACCTCTTTTCTCTGGGGGCGTAACCCCGCTGACACTTTTCTGGACACCTACTAGGTTTATAGTATTGATCGTTAAGTGACGAATATCCTGATAAGTAGCATATACTCACAGTAGGATCGGGATCCAAATATCATCGTATGATAATGTTGAAGGAATCCTACCAACATTCATCAAACTCCAAATGGTATGCATCTCTTTGCAAATTTCAGTTTCTTTAGAAATTCCCGATATAAGTTTTTGCCCCATGCTCTTATGACCTTGACGTATGCCAACAAATCATAAGTCACATGTCAAGTTCTGCCCATCATTATCTTGTTAATTTGAACCCACCCGTATATACCCTTGACGTATGCCAACAAGGTAATGCGACTGTCCCAAACCAACACATCTATCTATGCAACAAATGAATACTCCAGCAGCTACCAAACACTATGCCTTGACGTATGCCAATAAGCATAGCTTGAATACTACTGACCATCCATAAGAAATGACGGAGGGCTACGACTGGTTTTGGCGAAACCGTGAACGTAGTGAACTTGATATAACCGAAGGAACCTGATAGCTTTTAAAAGGAGTGGTTAAATCTCCGCATTTAAAAATATCTGTTTTTAAAATAACCGAGTGGTTTCTTTTAAATTGATCCAACGATTTAAAACTTTGGTTTATTTTTCTTTGCATTATAGATAATGCGTCCCATCTTTAACCTATCATTGCAGAAAACAACGAAAATACAACGTCCTCTTATGCCATCCGCATTCGCCACGGGGTCCCGTCATCACCCGTTAGGTTACTTAACTAACGACAGAGCGGGGGCTGGGCTAGCGCGGGTGTAAAACATAAGTGACGTCTAAATAGCTACAATATATATAGATATTTTACATTCGTCTGACGCAATGATATTCATTCCAGAACACAGATAAACGATATTGGATTTGCAAGCAATCTGTATTTCTTTTGAGCCTGTAAGAAAAGACAGATTACACAGTTGTGATGAATAGCCGTTACCCCATCCTCGACCCCTACGGGTACGGCAAACTACCCGCCCGGCAGTTTGTGTACCCCACCTTGGGTCAGTCCTAGGAGCAAAAACAGTAAAATGAAATAATACAACGGTGGCTACAACCGCAACCTGGATGTGCCCCGCAAAATAATATTACAACAAATTACATTTACAACAAATGAATTAAACAATAACCCATTGCAAAAACCCCGGCTATACACCACAACAGTCCAATACAGTTTATATGCACAAACAGATATAACCATTTCAGAAATGTGCAACCCACTGCCAAACGACATACTAGCAGTTAGGGGAGGTTTACGAACACATTAAACAATCACAGATATAATCCAATATGCAAATACTGTACAATTTCGATCGATTAAACATCTTTAATATTGCTCCAAAATCTGCTCTGTTAACTGGAAACCTGAGCAAAATTAAAATATTCCAGTAAACCCCAAACACCAGAGAGGACCCACACATGAAAGATGAGTCCATGACTCGGCAACTCGGCCGCGGAAGCGCGGCGGATCGGTGGGATCCGCCGCCCTTCCGCGGCGCTTTAGCCGAGTCATGGGCTCGAATTTCATGGGTGTTCTCCTGGACTCTTTTCTAGCTTTCTGAGCACACCTGAAAAATTTTTGGACTTCATTTTAAGTTCGACAGAAACTGAACAGATTTAGGGTTTTCCGGCTTCGTTTTTCCGTTCGAAATTCGTACAAATTTGCAATCAAGTTATTTATTGTTTAGCGAGGCTCTGATACCACTGTAAGTCGATGTACTTCACCCCAGTACTTGTGGGGAGGCGGAATTTTCAAAAACGATCATGTTTAAAGAACGAACATCGACTAACCGCTTATATCGAAGCTAAACGATAACTAACCAAACATATAGTTGTTCTAAACTACTATGCTTAGGGATTATACCTATCGAAACTAGTCCTTCGTCTTTACGATCTCCTTGTTCTCCTCGGCCTTCTCTAGGTAGTAGACGATCCACCTGAGAGCAAAACTCCAAGCTTAGCCTCTAAACTTGAGGCAACTAACCTTCTTGGATTGCTAATCAAAGAAGATAGATTGAGATAGAGTGATGGTTATGGATTGTTAAGTCTAACTAATCCTAGATCTCAACACATGAGGGTGAGAATTAGTCTTTTGAAGAGAGAGAGCTTGAGGAGAGAGAATGTGAATAATATTATGATATAAGTTTATGAGTATCATATCATATATGAAGCATTTTCTAATAATAAGAAAAGAATAAAGAGTGATGATAAATCATGCTTCATAAAATATCTAGTGGTGATTCATTAGCATGAGTCATTAAGCAATAAATGTGCATTAATGAAATGAACGAATCACCACCATGACTCATAAACTCATTCAATGAATATGACACATAACCCTCCTTAGTCACCATCTTCTAGAAGCTTCTCGAGCAATTACGAGAACGCCCCTCCGATCCGCAAAAATACGGAAAAACTTTAGACTGTAAAAATCCAATAACCGGATACCAGTAACTGGCTTAAACCAAAGCCGACTGGTAAAAACTGTCCGAAAGACGTACGCGCGTAAACGCACGTATGCGTCCGAACCCTTTGTCGCAAAACCATGCAACCTCTATATCGTTTCGCCTGGAATAGGAAACTCTCTGTGTGGGACTCTAGAGACTCGACTACTACGCTGGCAGTGGGTTTAACCACAGACCGCAAGCGGCACTAGCTGTACGTAACGGTCCCCAGGTAGTTGTCGATAAGAAGGCCGATGAGGAAACCCATCCGAACTCCTACTGAGTCTGATGTGACAATCTCCATACAGTCCGGTCCGTTCGTCCAAGACTATCGCATATCGGGCCTAGGGGGGCGGCAAGCGTCAGTCCCCTAATAGCGGTATAAGTCGTGTCGGAGGGAAGCCCATTACACTCTGAGAAACTACTGGAACCTACCAGCAAATCTCGCTTGCCCTGGCTAGGGACTTTGCGTAATGGCTCTCTGACACAGCACGATATCTACTCCCAATACCGGGAGGGACGAATCCTGTCTAACCGCCACTGCCTCCAAGTGCTCGGGACTGCACCCAACTGCTACCTGTTTGCACGACTCCTTTGAGCCGTGGTAGGGTAGCAATCTAAGAACAGTGGGACACACTCGAGGCGAAGTAGCAGTGTCAAGTCTGCGGACTACGCTGTACTCATGTCACCTGGGAACTGTTCACTGACGACTGGTATCAAACCAACCAACAGTTCCCTGTGAGTCCTGTCCGGTGTACCCGTAACCTAACGAGCACCTGTATACTATCTCCAGTACGATGTACTGACGGCTGTGGGACAGACCATCTCCCCAACTGGGATGAGAAGCGTACACACTAGTCTACTCCGGAATATCGATGCTCTGTCTCGATAATCCAACGACCAGGGACCTGAATAAGGATGTGCTTGTAGACTACCCAGCCCCCACTAGTGTGACTGCCATCACAACGCTGGTAGACAAGCAAGATCCTAAGAGCTCTATCAATACGTACACTCACATATTAAGATAGAAAAACCAAGTAGCATACTACCATGTTTAGCAAGACTGTTATATACATGTGAATATCCCAAGCTTCCATTAAGTAATATACATACTAGTATGATACAGTAATGGCCTTCTAGGGCATAAACACTAACAACTACTACCTATCGGTAATAGTATTTGGGCTCGGCGGATATCCGGAGGATACCGACCGGAGTCGAGAGATGATATGGGCCGATCCGGACTGACAGAGCCCGTGGGCCGATCCGGACTGACGGAGCCCGAGATATGAGGATTTACGTGTCGATGCTGGACACGGATTTCATGATATTTTCGGGTGTCGATGTTGGACACCCAGGTTCCTTGATTTTGATGTGTCGCGAGGTACACCGTTGATTTATATCCTCATACTTTCATGCACACTCTTTTATGATATTTACGTGCATACAGACATTGATTATTTGGTTGGACGAGATCCACATGCATACATACATTGATTATATTGTTGGATTATATCCACATACATACAGGTATTGATTACATTGTTGGCACATATGCAGATACGATCACCCTAGATATCATAGTATTACCTTTATGATATAGTTGACCTAGGAGTCGTTTATTCGATTTTTATCTGTTGATATTTTTCTACTCACGAGTTGGCAACTCACCCCCGTTGTGCCACAGTTCTTGCGGGTTGACTGCTTGGATCAGTAGCGGCTTCGCTGGCACACAGTTGCATTCGGGTGTTTTGCATTGGTAGGTGGGGCATTTGTATCGTACCCACTCTTGTATTTATATTTTATATTGTATCTAGTCAACTCCATCAATCAAAATTAGTAAATTGTATAAGTAATAAGACTTAATGAGATTGTGGTTGCGAGACTTAGAGCGAGGGGTTTTCCACTACTTGTGGTTTTGATGTCTTGCTTATTTCTTTATCTTTTGTGGTGAACTTCGTCGTTGGGCGTCGTATACATACTTATACTGCTTTGCGTGGTTGTGATCCGCCGGTTGGCGAAGAGCTAGCTCCCGCTTGGGGATGCCATTATTCTTATTATGTATTTGTGGTTTTGGATCAAAATATACAAAGGAGGTGCTGCCCAAATTTTTAAAAGACGAAACATGTTTTCAGACTAGTAAATTTTACTTGCATCATTCATGTTCCTTTTCTATGCATTTAGAAAACTTTATTTCATTATATCTTTATTTCAAAACTTCACCTCCTTTATTTTCTTAAAAAGGTTTAGATTTCTGGGTTTCAGCTTACTTGAATTACGTTACGCCTTTAGATGTTGGGTGATTTAAGTGCTGGTCACGAGCTAATATTTCGGGTCGTGACATATGTAGAGAGAAATGAGGCTTTATTTGTTTATTGTAAAATGTTATGATATTTTGTATGCTTGCAAAATAATTGAAAAGCCATTCTTTTCTACATGCTATTCTCATCTTGATTTTACTCTCTCATTCTTTCTTGAGTTGCTCATGACCACTTTTTCATCTCCTACTTCTTCTTTAGCTGCTCACTTGAGCTTTAGAAATGAGAGAAAATGATAGTGTAAAATTCCTACATCCCCACTCTGCATTCATAGCGAGCTTGGAGCGTCGGTTGCTTCGCTAGGCAAAGCTGAAACTTGGATCGTTTCCCTCAGATGGATTATCTTCGGCGATGGAGGACCGGCTTGTAAGTGCGGTCTGGGGCACTTGAAGAAAACTTGAGAATGTGAGTATTCTGCACATAGTACATTAATTTAGCTCGCTAGGTTTTTTTGTTAGCAACTTCTAGCTCTTTAGTTCGATTCATGGTTTGGGAACTTTAACAAACTAGAAATTTCTGAAATCCATGTTGCCATCTTCTAAAATTAGTTTGCTAGTGTGCCATAGTTCCCAGTATCTTCCAGCCGAGATAGTTGTCGTGAGTGAGTTTGATGGCTTCAAGATTTAGAACGAGTCGTCTGAAGGCTGGGGATACGTGACATGACATTCGGTCCATGCGTTGAAAAGAGCTACGATGCATTAGGGTTAAGAACTAATGTTAGGGCGAGAAACAGAGGATTGATCTTGATTGGTTGTCATTGTAGTAGTAGAAATATAGAGAAGAAAATTTTTAATGGTTTTAGTCTTTATGGCTCTGATACCATGAAGAAATAGTAAGAGTTAAGAATGAGATATTGAAGGAAGAATGAGTCTTAGAGATTCTTCTCTATCGTGGCTTTCCTTTATATATAATTACATATATAATATTTGTTACAATCAAATCAATCTCTAAATATTCTGTTACAATTAAATCTCATAGTCTAATCTCTTAAAATCTCTAAACAAAATATTCAGAAATCTTTCCAAACTATTCTAGTCGCGCAGGGTTAGGCGTCTACCCCGCACAGGTGCAGACGTCTGGTTACGCTCTGTTAGAAATACAAACATCTGGGCAAACGTCTGGCTGCACTTTGTGAGTTCCTAGCTAATACCAGATGTCTGACCTGAAAGGGACAAACGTCTGCCATCATGGTAAGTAGTGATGAAAGACCTGTGAGCATAAACCAAGGACAGAGAGTCGAGTTGATAAGAGTGATCAGCATGCCGAGTAGCCTTCTCATTCCTTTTTCTTGCCTTAACGCATACGTTGGATTTCTTGAGGAAGAAGCATGGTAATAAGCAATGACATGAAGCGAGGCAGGTTTAAGCGCAGGGGTGCGGCGGTTGCATTAGAGGGTTTGGAATAAAGCCCAAAACTTGCTATTGTACAACTCAAATAAGGATGCTTCTTGATTGGTTAGACGGACTGAAGGTTAAGGGTGCTATGTCCCTCCGCCTTTGCTGTTTCCCATGTCTATTCATCAGTCCATTATCCAACAGATATATAAATAAATAATCTAAACGTAATTCCCTCTGACCTGAAGAATCATAGGCCTGTGATGGCTTGGATTCATTATTATAAACATCAATCCACAATGCAAAAGAAGAAGAATCATATTTTCCAGAGCAAAATTTAAAGGGTTTGATTTGTAAACACGAAGACTTAAGTACCTGAGAGAGCTCACCAAATCCATTTGACCCGCCCAATAACTGAATTGAGGTTTGCTGCTGCTAGGAGAAAATGTAGCCAAATTTACTAGAAAAAGGTCATTGATTTAATGAAAGGCCCCCATCAGCTCTCACACCTGTAATAAATCACAAGCGTAGGGTACAAAACAGCTTTGCAAAATTAATAATTTTACAAACAAAAGGACAATTATAAAGTCTTTGCTGCTGTTGAGCATCTGAAAAATTATAGTAAGAGCTTTTTTTTTAATTATAGATATAGGATACCTGTACAGAACAAGCTGTAATAATTCTACATGAGTAAATCAAAGGAGTCGGACATTTTTTTGGATAAGATAGTATGACTCACATGGAAACAGATGCTATAATTATGCTTTGGGATACATTGTAGTTCAATCCAAATTTTGCATGGATTATGCACGTCTCAGGACAACTGTATTATTGCAGTACAGCCACACAGTTATACCGTTCAGAGATAAATTGAACGCTATGATTGAGCATAGTTGGTCGTGAAAAAACTTCCTCCCGATATGGAGTTCACTGGTTTCAATTCCTGTGAATGTTGCACCAGTTTCTCAACCGAAAATAAGGGTTGGATGCACCCGTGTAATTCCAACTAGATTTAAATTTTAAGGCATGTGCTTTAGTTTTAAGTAATAGTTGTTTTGCAACATGGAACTACAACTTGAGTTGGGTAACTTTGGAATCGCAGTAGAATCTTATGCAGCTAAACTATAGTTTACGGAACACAAGAAATAAAGACACCCAAAGATATATCATTGCCAAAATTTGGTATAAACAGCTGAACAAAATAAATGCATGTATTCGACAAAAAAGTATGTGATAAAGGGTCGTTGTTGCTGTAGTAGTTGTTACTGCACATTTGATCCAACCAAAGAGAGTTTTCTAACATGTGTAGCCTTAACTGCAATCCAACCAAATAGAATTATGCAATACAAGTGCAATCGTTAAATTTGCTGGGGTTGGCGTCGATATGTATTCCATATCCTGCTACAAGTCATTAGACAACCCCAAAGCAAAATTTAAAAAAAATGCTATCGGATATGTTCGTGTGTGAAGATACGTTCCCATGAGAACGATAGAGATATATATATTCACATAAACCTCGGAAGTAAATGAAGATGAGGTAGAAGGTTGGACTCAACTATGAAAAATATTTGGAACTCAACAATCTGTTGCAGTCTTACTAGCGTTCTTGATGATGGTTTCCATATATCAGACGCTCTCTTTGATGCTAAAGACATGTTCTCCTTTTCCTAAGACAATCTAACGAGTGATAAAGATCTGATCCCTCCCCATGTGGGATACAAGCAATGAGTGATAAAGATCGTGATGAATGAGGGACATCAAGACCCAAATATTTGCATTCAGATGGAGAGATTGTGGTAGCAAGTGAAAAGCCAGATATGAGTAGTAGTTGGCAGTACAATAAAATCTAATATCAGATTAATGTAGGCCAAGCTTCAATAATGGTGTCTGTTATACCTAACTCTATACCGGCACGGTGAATCTCGAAGGGATCACCCAGAGCAAATAAATGATACAGCACAACAGAAACGACAACATAATCGCGTGTTTCTAAAGATGATGAAGAAGATATATTGATGGCTATAGAATCAAACCGCAAAGAAAAACACTTGTCACTCTCGCGATTTCTAGACTTTCCCTTGAAGCCGTCATCCGAGCACTTCTCCCCACGGCCTGTAACAGGCATCACATCCCCCTGAATATTCTTGTGACCCGCCCCCTTATCTCTCAACATAGCCCGCCTTGACATCTTCTCAGGATAGCTTGTTACGGCCATACACCATCAACTTGATGAATTGGCTAAACTCGGGGTCAAAGAGCCATACACGGTCGACTTGACTAATTGGCTGAACTTGAAGGTCAAAGAACTGTTGGAATAAATAGGTATTTCAAAACCAAATATATGATTTTAATTTAATTATACATATGCTTCAAATCTCATGCTCATCAATATTCTTTATTTATATATATATATATATATATATATATATATATATATATATATATATATATACACGCGCCCCGTGTGCTTTGCTTGCTTTTTGAGATGGTCACATGGGGCTATTGACTGGGACAACATCTTATTAGGATGCTCTTTATAGAAATTAAATAGGTTTGATTGATTTTCTCCATAATTCCACATTTGTTTGATAAACCCATAGAAGCTATTGAAAGAAGCCCACTTAGTGCATACAAGTCTTTATTTCCAAAATCATTTCTCCAATTTAATAAGGTAACATCAAACATTTATAAAGAGCCACAAACTCATGTTTATGAATTTAGCTAGTGGGCCACACTCACAATAATGCCTTCACATGTTATAGGCATGAGATTGAATCCATTAATTTTTGCAAATAGACCACAATATATTTGGCATTCGAAATAACTTTTTCCACACAAAAATATCGACTACTATTATTTGTCAATTTATAATAAATATCACATCATTAGATATATCAAATCTCAATAAACATATTTTAAATATAGATAATTTTATATAAGTATCCCAATACAAATGGAATCACAAATTGAAAAATATACTTAGCCTCACTAAAGAAGTCATAACAAAATCTATCTATATTTTGTTATAATGATCTTCGATTAGAACAAAACAAAATTTCATTAATTTCAAAAGAAGCACAAAAAAAACCATGATACTTTTTCGATGAACAGAATACTTCCAAATCAATTATGCCAATGCAAAATGGCTAAATCTCAAACCAGATATACAAAACAAGGTAAGTAGACCCAAAATTAAAACATTGATCACGAACAAAATTTTCTTCAATAAACTTGTATGAAAATGACCGATAATAATAATTATCAGGATATTGAGAGATCCAAATTGTCATAATATCAATAAAAAGTAAACTTTATATGATAGATGGAGCAAAACACCTTTTGCATATATGTAACCACTACTAAAAACATCGAATCACTATTTCAATAATTATAGAAGTCGCTGTTAAATATAATTGATATGATATCACAACATCCAAATCTACAAATGAAATAGCATCCAAAATAGTCTACTTTTAAGTTGTTGGAAAAAAGTGATAGGATAATACTAAAATTAATTAAACTAATTTACATAATCTTTAAAACATGTGTTTTATAAAAGATGAAAAGGGAAAAACTTATCGGAATTTTCAATGAAGAAAGAGCGAAGCGTGCTTGAAGAGCAATGTCCTTAAGAGTAGATTCGCGCCTCTCTGGGTGAATCAACTAGATGCAATAGGTTCTCTAGCACGCTACTTCTTAAGATTCAACTGTAGTCGAAGTAACCGTGTACTCGATAACTTCGACTTATGAACAACATCGAATCTATAGCTCTGGTATCACGAGTAGAATAAAAAGATAGATTTAATGAAAAGAAAAATAGAGAAGAAGAAAAAGGAAAATTTATTTCTCTATGTTATGATTTTAATTTTAAGGCTTGCAATCTTCATTAAGAGAAGACAGGATACCTGTTATATATAGAATTATAAAAAGCTTTGAAATAAATAAGAACTTTATTGCAATTAAAATGAATTATGGAAAAAAACAATTAAGCCAATTTAATTGCTATAAGAAGCATCATAAAGAGATGCTGACTCGGTCAATAGCCCCATGCCCCATGTGAATATCTCAAAACCAAGCAGCACATGCATAGTCTAAACTTCTCACGGACACTCAACACAATATGATTAGAAAAGCATTTAGCTTTTAGAAGTCTCAAATATTAAATTTCAAAAGAGGTGTTGCGAATTATAAGTAAATGTATCGTAATAAGAGGATATGATTCAAAGAAGCTATCTGCTTCACCAGCTCTCTGCGGTTCATACTTATAGTATCCGAGTTATGGTTCATAATCCAAAAGATACCATAATTAAAAACATGTTTTGATCTGGTATTATCTTTCATCGTCTACCATCTTGATTATCCCTTTTAATCTTATCATTTGAGTTTTGAAATAGTGTCCAAATTGTTGGAATAAATAGGCATTTCAAAACCAAATATATGATTTTAATTTAATTGTGCATATGCGTCAAATCTCATGCCCATCCATATTCTTTAATTCAAAAATATATATATTTCATGCTTCATGCATATGTGTTGCTTATTTTTGAAATGGTGACATGGGGTTATTGGGTCAACATCTCTTTACGATACTCTTCAGCAATTAAATTGGCTTAATTGCTGTTCTCCATAATTCATTTTAATTGCAATAAACTTCTCATTTATTTCAAAGCTTTTTTATAATCCTATATATTACACATTTCTTTTCTCCTTATGAAGATAGCAAGCCTTAAAATCATATCATAATATAGAGAAATAATTTTTCTTTCTTCCTCTATATTTTTCTTCTCATCAAATCTATCTTCCTATTCTAATCGTGATATCAGAGCTATAGATTCGAAACTGTTCATAGATCGAAATTATCGAGTGCACGGTTACCTTAACTACCGTTGAATCTTGGGAAGTAGCGCGCTAGAGAACCTATTGTATCCAGTTGATTCAACAAGAGGGACGCGAATCTACTTTAAGGACAGTGCTCTTCAAGCATGCCTCGGTCTTTCCACATCGAAAATCCCAATAAGTTTTTGCCATTTCATCTTTTATAAAACATCTGTTTTGAAAATTATGATTTGTTTAAATTTGTTTAATTAATTTTAGTAGTATCATATCACTTTCTTCCAACAAGAACACAATAAAATCATCGGTTGAGCTCGTCTACGGTCTTTGACTTTGACGCAAGTTCCTTCCTTCATCTTCAATCTCTCTAACTTCTGTTTGAAGTAAAGATGGTTCGTAAGAGATTTCTTATTATAGAGGGACTCCAGCTTTCACCATATGGTTGCTGCTATGGGCTTTTCCTCGATCTCGTAAAGTATCTCGTCGGACAGGTATCTTCTCTCTGGTAATGACAATCTTATGAACCCCTATTGTTTCAAAACAGCTATCATTTTCAATTTATATAAACTAAAATTGTTACGACCGTCAATGTTCTCTATTGTGTAGCTCGTAGTCATCTTCCTTAAATCTCCGAATCATCGAGCCTGGAACTCTGATACCACTTATTATAATACCAAACTCTGTACGAGCATGATGAACCCCGTAGGGATCACTTAAGCCCAAAGCAAACAAATGATACAGCATAGGGAAAACAACCACAAAATCGCGTGCTTCTAAAGATAATGAAGACTATCAAATCAAACCACATAACGAATAGAAAATCACACCAAACAGCAAGAACACAAGGATATACCCATTTTCAGTGGAAACTCGCATCTAATCCTACATCCGTGATGAAAATTTCCACTAAAGTAAGATTACATGAAAACACAACGACCCCTCTTCAAACCCCATACAATAATCTCTAAACCTCTCCTAAAAACTTCAAATTTCTCCGTCAAATTTCTTGGCTGCCCTCTCTTTAGATGGATACAATTTTTTGGCAATAATAAATCCTAGCAAAACAATTTCTATTTATAGATTTTAGAGACATGAAGAAGAATTAACCCACAACAATTACGATTCAGCTCAAAAAAGACCCTAAACTTGTGCCTCCGCTCGAAAGTATTAAGTGTCCCCAGGCTACCACGTCATCATGTATAGGGTGGCCACCCAATAAAAAAGAAACACTTGTCGTAATTAATTAGTCTTCCATTATGGACTCTCATCCCACTCACGGCGACCACAAGTGTGTCGATACCCGAGGTGAACTAGAATACGGATATCCTTGTGTTGAAGCGGGTCGAGTAGGAGGAAGCCTTTCAACCAGCATAAAACATCACCACAGATATCAACCGGGGCACCCGAAAATGTTAGGAAGTGATGCGTGACATATTTACAGAAATGGAGATTTCAGGCGCAATAGAAAGGAATGTTGTCACCGGGCTAATAAGTACGAACTTTCTATTATATATCCGTCAAAATCAGTATTTGTGTGTTCTGTTTCACTTCTCTACCGCCGCCACCGCTGGACCTTCTCCGATCTTGCTACAGTTGGATATAGTGCCCTCAAGGCAATTATTGTAATCGCAGGCAGACGATTATGATGATTGAGAGAGGAACTATACGGGTAGAACAGTCTTACTCGAGATGATAGTATGCTATCTGGTTCATCTCTATCATTATGTACATTTATTATGTGATATTACAGATTACTATTACATGTTGATAAAGCCCATATGATTCTTGCTTGACTTTCAGGGTTATTCTGGCGATCAAACTTGTGAGAACTGGATAGTCTATAAGCAAATCGTTAAATGTCCATAGCCGTGGGAATATCGAGACTGGGCATCGATATTTCAGAGTAGACTAGTGTATACGTTTCTTGATCCCGACGAGAGGCAATGGTCTGTCTCACGGCCATTGGTGTCAGTTAGTCACCAAAGATAGCATACAAGTGCTTATTGGGTTAAGAGTTACACTGGACGGACTCATCGGAAACATGCTAGATGGTATTATGCCTGTTGTCACATAGCAGTTCTCAGGTGGCATGAGTACAGGTTAGTCTGTCGATCTGAGATCGTCATTTTTCTCGTGTGAGTTCCCACTGTGCTTTGATTATTATCCTATCACGGCTTAAAAGAGTCGTGCAAATAGGTTTTAGTTGGGTAAAGTCCCGAGCCACATAGAGACAGTGAGCGGATCATCGGGAATTCGGCTCTCCCGGTATTAAGGGTAGATGTCGCACTGTGCACGGGTGGCCATCACCAGAAATCCTTGGCCAAAGTGGACGGGATTTATTGATTTGGATCGGTAGTTTCTCAGTGGGTAATGAGCTTCACACCGACATGAAATATCGCGTTATTAGGGGTCTGATTTTATCAACCCCTAGACCCGGTATTCGATACTCTTAGACGAACAGACCGGACTGTACATGGATTGTCACAGACAGGCTCGGTAGGATACGGATGAGTTTGCTCGTCGGCCTTCCTTTCGCTCAATAGCTGGGTAGCCGTTACATACAGCTAGGGTCACTGACGTGTTTATAGTTAAACTCACTGCTAGCGTATTAACGAGATTTTAGAGTCCCACAAAGAAGGTTTTCTCTGTTCAGGCGATATGATATAGATGACGTATATTAGTACATACAGGTGTCCGATTAAATATGTGTACATGCTACACGGATTTTAATTGGACGGTTGATATTACTAGCGGTTTAGAATTAAGCTGGATTATTAAATCAAGTTTTGATTTAATAATATATATATATATATATATATATATATATATATATATATATAATATGTATTCTAGTATTATTGTTCACTATTCTATAATATGTATTCTAGTATTATTGTTCACTATTCATTTTCTCTCTTGGCTGTTCGTATTTTTATATGAATACGTGTATATGCATTTCGATACGTATACTGGATTGTATTCTGTATTTTTACGGAATTTGTTCTAGAAGATGGACACCTCATTTATGAATATTCATTTATGAATATTCATAAAATGAGGTAAAGGATGATGTGGCATTGAGCATGGTTGAAGACATATAGAGAGTAATGGGCTTCATTATTTTATTAACAAATGAGTTATGATATTTTTATTTGTATGGTTCAAAAAATTGAAAAGTCATTCTATTCTATCATTCACTTCTTTCATGCTCTCATGCCTTCTTGGCTTGCACATGGTTATTTTTTCTCACCTCCTCCTTTAGATGCTCTCTTGAGCTTTAGATTTAAGAGGAAAAGATAGTGGAAAATCCATACATCTCCACTCTCTATTCATAGTGAGTTTAGAGCGTCGGTTGCTTCAATGGGTGAAGCTGAAACTTAGATTGGTTCCCTCGGGTAGATCTTCTTTGGCGAAAGAGGACCGGCTTGTAAACGCGATCCGAAGTTCTTGAAGAAAGTTTGAAGATGTGAGTTGCTAACATAGTAGATTAACATAACTTACTAGTTTTTGTTAGTAAGTTCTAGTTCTTTAGTTCGATTCATGGTTTTAGAACTTCAGCAAACCAGAAATTTTTGAAATCTATATTGCCATCTTCTAAAATTAGTTTGCTAGTGTGCTTAAGTTCTCAATAGTGGTATCAGAGCCAGGCTAAAGGCTAAACTTGTTTGCATAAATTTAGAGTTTCGATCGACAGAATTTTCCGATTCACTATTCCATATTTTAGCTTGTTGTTCGGAGTTTTAAAGGTGCTTAAAAAAAATTTTGAGACCCTTAAAAATATGTGCAGGTTATTTATAGCCCCGAAAAAATTTTGGAGGCCTGAAGACAAATTTTGGAGGCTAAACAGTGGCCAAATGAGACATTTTGGGCTAATTAGCGGCCAAATTTTGGTTTTAGGCTACCAAATTTTTTCTAGTGGTCCAGCATTTGGAATTGTGATTTTCGGGATATTTGGTTTTGGTCCAGATTTGTTTATGTACTGCTTTGTATTTGGGGCCAATGCGGAAAGTTTTAATCGATCAAAATTTTAAATTCATTTTTTTCTATACATTTGTTTCTGTGACCGTGAATATCATAGCACGGTATAATCCGACTGGTTGCTATATGTACAATCAGACGGATTTATAAACATGATATTCGTATTGATGTCTTGTGTTGCTCTGTGATTATGGTTGTGTTAGATTGTCGCGATATATAACCCAATGTACGTAGTGTTTGATAGCTCCGTGATGTTGTATATATTCATATTGTGTGGCGAGCATCCGACATGTGGACCGCCATCATCGCAGCTTGTATTATTCTTTGGGCGCATCCTGGCTGCGGACATAGTCGCCGTTGTATATTCAGGTTTTCATTAAATGCACTAGGATTACCCCGCGGTGAAGTGCTCGAGTAACCGGGTTTTAGAGGGTAACGGGCCTCCATCTTATGGCGTTGAGACCGAGGTGGCTTACTCTAGAATTGGCGGGCTATTCACCGCACTCGTAGAGGTATAGGATTGACCCGCGGAGAGGTGACCAAGTCACCGAATTTTGGAAGTGTTGGGTGGCCCGCTCACTTCGTTGATTGGGGTTGCTTCGGTTCTGGTATTGGCGGGTAACTTGCCGCACTCATAGGGGTCTAGGATCCGATACTACGGGCTATACACACGACCGAAAATTTGCATTTCATATTTGTCTCCATTGAAATGTACTTTTCCTAGAATTTTCGCATTTCCATATTGCGTTTGCTTCCGCTATGATGCTTCTGTGATATTACTTGATATCATGCGTAAGACGATTGTTCATATTATATATATATATATATATATATATATATATATATATATATATATATATATATATATATAGTAGACGCTATATATGTTTTGCATCCGCTCTAGTCCTGTCCTCGTCCTGCCGTAAGTTAAGTAACCTTACGGTGAAGATCTGGGACCCTATGGTGAATGCGTATGACATATATATATATATGCGTGCCTATTTTTGTTTCTTTCTAGAATGATATGATTAATTGATGGGACTGGATTAATTCTGATTAATATAAGGAAAACAAACCTAAATGATATTGAAACCAATTTTTGAAAACCATAGGAGTTTCTTTTTGATTTGCATTGAGATATTTAGTGAAGAATATCCTACATCTCATTCGATAAGGAAAATCCTAGATCCCTTCACAGGGAGTGGCCTCTTTGGCAAAAGTTTACGTGACTATAAACTACTCAGTTTTCTTCAAAACCGTCGGTTTTCTATAAAACCAATCGTTTCAAATATGTGGAGCCTAAACCACTCCTTTTCAAAATTGCTCGGGTTCCACCAACGATATCAAGTTCATTAAGTTAAAGGTTTTTCGCCAAAAATCAGCCGCAGCCCTCAGTCATTTCAGATAGGTAGCTCCCAGTATTCATGCTATATTTGTTGGCAAGCGTCAATGCATAGTGTACGGTAGCTGAGTGATACTTATCTGTTACATAGAGATGCGATTGATCGAGACAGGCACACTTCTTTATTGGCAAGCGTCAAGGGTTAGTGCGGGTGGGTTCGTTGCAATCAAGATAATGATGGGTTGAACTTGAGTAGGAACCTTGATTTGTTGACAAGCATCAAGATCCTTGGGTCCTAAGGGTAAAAACCATATCAGGAGTTTCAAATATAAGGGAAATTTGCCAAGTTTGCGCATACCTTCTGGAATGTGATAATTTTGGACGGTTTCCGTCAAAATTATCGCACAATGATAGTTAGATCTCGATTCCCACTGATGAGTAGGTGTTACTTCTTGGGTGATTTTCAGATGATCCCGGCTAATTCTCCTTTTAGGGTTTGAAAGAAAATTTGAGAAAACAGTGGGAGACATCCTAATTAGATAAAGCGATTAACCAATCTAATTTAGGTTAGAGTATACGCTGAGTATCTCTTTTATCTTTCTCTATTTGGCAGCGATCATGACCTGACCTTAAACTAAAACTCTTGAACCAAGTTAACCTAACATTCTTACACACTTTGGCTTTTGGATTGTCGTGATTCACGATAAAGTCGTATATATCTCTGCCACTCCTACTTTCCCTTTATATTTCTCCAGAACACTCTATATCCCTAAGAAGATCTATATTGGTTGGGTATGCCATCGTATAGTTACATACGAACTCGAAGAAACTTGTTTCGGTTTGAGAGTAGATTCCGGTTCTAAAGAAATTGAATATGATTATTCGTTTGTCTTTTCTCTTTACCTTCTCTAAAGTTACGAAATCTTCTTATATTGGGAGAGTACACCAGTTACGTTTATTGGATAGTCTCCTTACAAACCTTAGGCTGGTGGCGAAAGGTAGGGAAGGAAGAAAACCAATTGACCTATGTATGGTGTACAGTAGGTAAGAAGCAAAGACATATAAATGGATTGGAGTGAGGGCAATGAAAATTGTGACCACTGTCATGAATCTGGATAGTGGAAGAGACATTACTAGAAATACCCGGCCACCCCCTCGAAATATTTTCATGTTTTAGTTTTACTGTGCGGTGTTAATTGAAAACTATTTTCCCAATTAGATTCTGACTCCAGGGTATATATTTACCAAACTAGATTCTCACATCTATATGGCGTTACAGATGCTGAGTAGGAGTAGAATATTGGAAATTGGGTGATTAGATTCTCAATATCAGAATTCTTTGTAATTGGTGATATTTATGGAAATCATCTGGGCCTAATGGCAAATTTTTGGGTTTTGAATATCCGTTATGCACCAATTTCAAACTGATATATCTATACATTTATTTTATAAAGTGAGATATAACTTTTTGAAATTATGTTTATGACATTTACCTTTATCGGGTGATGATTAGGTAAGGTGTATTCAATAATGGTGTAATTCTTCTTAACCATGATACAGTATTCAACCTACGACGTACAAGGTTTAAGTTATAAAACTCAGAAGACTTATACAAAATATTGTATGTTGTCTGATGTCCATTAAGACAAGGGGTTGGTGCTCGTACTATATTCTGTTTGCTTGTGACTTCTCTGATTTTATACACGCATTTCGTTGAAATACAAGGTCCAAAATTTTAAGAAGTTATAGGTATAAGAATGTTGGAGATAGTGCCCTCAGAGTCAATTATTGGATCGCAGGTACGTGATTGCAATGATTGCGGAGGACCTATACCGGTAGGACAGTCTTACTCAAGATGATAGTATGCTATCTGGTTTGCCTTTATCAGTCGTGTACATGTTCAGGTGACTGATTACATGTTACACTTTGATAGAGCCCTTAGGATCTTGCTTTACCACCAACAGTATGATGGCGATCATATACGTGAGAGTTGGGTGGTTTATACGCATATCCTTAATTGTAGTCCCTGGTCGTGGGAGTTTCGAGACAGGGCCTTCGATACTCCGGAGTAGACTAGTGTGTACAGTCGAGACCCCGACGAGGGGCGGTGGCCGGTCTCACAAGCCACTGGTGTCAGTTGGATCACCTAAGATGTATACAGGTGCTCATTGGGTTATGAGTACACCGGACAGGACTCGCCGGGAACCTGCTGGTTGGTATTATACATATCGTCAGATAGCAGTTCCCTGGTGACATGTGTACAGGTTAGTTCATCGACCTGAGGTCGTCATTTGTCTCGTGTGAGTTTCCACTGTGCTTTGATTTCTACCCTACCACGGCTCAAAGGAGTCGTGCAAACAGGTAGCTTTTGGGTACAGTCCCGAGCCATATGGAGGCACGTGAGCGGATCGGCAGGGGATTCGTCTCTCCCGGTATTGGGGGTGAGGTCGTGCTGTGTTTAGGAGAGCCATTACACAAAGTCCATGGCTATGGCGGGAATTTACTGGTAGGTACTCCAGTAGTATCTCAGGGTGTTATTGTGCTACACTCCGACACGACTTATACTGCTATTGGGGGTCTGACGTTACTAGCCCCCTAGGCAGATATGCGATACTCATAGAAGAACGGACCGGACTGTATATACATTGTCACTGTTAGGCTCAGTAGGGTTTCTGGATGAGTTCGCTCATCAGCCTCCCTTGAGGTTAGTCCATGGGCAGCCGTTACGCATTGCTAGTGCCGCTGACGGTTTGTGGTTAAACCCACTGCCAGGGTACTGACGAGTCATTAGAGTCCCCCACAGACAGTTTCCCAAGTTCGGGCGAAACGTTGTAGAGGCCGTATGGTTTTATGGCAGGGTTCGGAAAATGCACGTGCGTTTACGCACGTGTTATTTTTCGGGCAGATGATACTGGTCGGCTTTGGTTTAAGCCGGATCCGAGTATTATATTGAGTAGGTATAATATCTTTGTCTCAGTTGCATTTGTATTCGGTCGTAATACAAATACGGGTATATTTATACAGTTACGGGGTTATCCTGAAAGTCGTTTCAGGATCACTTTTGGAAGTTTCCAGTTTTCTATCAGCCGTCTTTTAACATTCGGTTAAAGACGGATTTATATTTTCTTGGATGAGGGTGAGTCATGCTTCTAGAAGGTTCTAGAAAGGGTGACTTGACATGGTGAGTCATTAGTGCTTTAATGGAGCCATTAATGCAATGGTGACTAGGTTAATGAATCACCATTTGCATTAATGAGGTTTTGTTTGCTTAAGGATATTTTTCTTGTGTTCACACATGATATTTCTTTCTTAAGGTCACTCTCTTCTCTCCTACACTCACCCCCTCCCTATATATGGCCGGCCCCTCCTCTCTCTCTCTCTCTCACTTGGTGTTTTCACTTTGTAGGAAAAGATTATGATAGTTTTCGGTGTATGGAATTTCACAGCTCATTTCATTCCATCACCCGATTCCCACGGCAACTTCATTAACCGTTCGTCCATGGTTTTGGACGAAGCGAGACAAAGTCATCTACTCATTCTCTACATCATTCTTGGTCGTCTCTTTTAGCAAACTTGACGACCGAGTTGCCTCAAGTCAGAGGCGGGAGCCCGTTTAAAGAATCGTTGACGTGGTGCCATCTGGACGAGCAGATCGGAGATCGACGAGATCGGAGCAGCTGCAACGGAGCGTGGGATGATGGTTAAAGAACGAAGGACTCGGATCGTTCGGTATAACCTTTCTACACTCTTTACAGTTTGTTAGTTTAGCATAATGGCAGATCCGGGTTAAAGTATACGATAGCGCCAGTTAAAAAGTTTTTGTTCCGCATTTGGCGTCTGTAGACGGCCGGGGCGCTAGCGTAGACTTACAGTGGTATCAGAGCCTCACCATTTTGCTATACTAACTTGTGCTAACGCGTTTAAAACATCGATCGAACCGGAAATCAAAAACTGCCAAATCCAAGCTTCACAGTTTCTATCGATTTTAAATGGTGTCCTAAAATTATTCCACATATCACAGAAATCTGTGCAGGGTTTTTTAAGCACACCGACAAAATTTGGGCAAGTGATTCGACCATATTGCCGCGGAATCGCGGCCAAACCCATGGTTTGGCCGCGCATCCGCGGCCATTCTATTGAATCATGGTTCCAAATTTGTACAGTGTTTTCCCCTCTGGAATTTGGGGTTTTTGGTATATATCTTTTGGGCCCAGATTTTGTTATGGTTCACCAGTTGTTCGTGGGGCCCACTTTGTGATATTTAGTCGATCGAAATTTAAACATGTTAGATTGCAGTGCTTACATTATATCTCCGACCGGGAATGTCATTTGATCGGTAAGCGCGTCTGATTGCTATAGTTCTTTTAGACGGGTTTGCGAACGTGACATTCGCGTTGATGTTCTGTGTTGTGCTGTGATGTTGCGGATTTGTCGTGGTGGATAGCAGTGTGCAATGATAGTGCAGTTTGAGTTTATTTGTACATTTGATATTGCGGGGCGAGCGTCCAACTTGTGGACCGCCGTCACTGCCTGTTGTATAATATAATTTTGGGGCACGACCAGGTTGCGGTCGATGTACCTGTTGTACTATTTTTCATTACTGTACTAGGTTTTACCCCGCGACGGAGTGCACGGATAGCCGGGTTCTGGGGGGCAACGGGTCCGCATCTCATGGCTTTGAGACGCAGAGGAGCCTCACTCTAGAATTGGCAGACTATTCGCCGCACTCGTAGAGGGTACAGGTTGACCCAAGGAGGGGTACTCAAGCTACCGGATTCCGTGAAGTGAAGGGTGGTCCATTCACTATGCTGTAGGGGGCTGCCTCGCTTCAGGTTTTGGCGGGTAACTTGCCGCACCCGTAGGGGTCTAGGTTTCATTGCTCAGGCTATCCACACGACAGGGGAACGTCGAGTTTCAGCAGCGGCTCTGTGAAACTCGGGGATCCCAGATTATCTGTATTGTTCTGTGATGCTTATTATTTTTCTGTAATGTTGCATATTATCACGCCTGGAGCGATTATTGTATATTGGTTTATATACTATTAGATGTTTTATATGTTTTACACCCGCGCTAGTCCAGTCCCCGCTCTATCGTTAGTTAAGTAACCTAACGGGTGATGACGGGACCCAGTGACGAATGCGGATGGCATATACGTACATTTTATTTTCGTTCTTTTCTGGTGTGATCGATTGATGGGACTGCGTTGATTCTGATCAACGCAAAGTAAATCAAACCTGTTTACAGTTGTTGGAACAAATTTAAAAGGTGTTATTGCAAAGACGTTTCCTTTTGTTATGCATAGCGGTATTCAGTGGAATATCCTGCACCTCATTCGACGGGGCAAGGGCCGATATCCCTTCACCGGGACTAACCCCTTGGGCAGAAGTTTTCGTAAGGGTAATAACTTCACTATAGTCGATTACAAGTTGCTTTGCATAGCGGTATTCAGTGGAATATCCTGCACCTCATTCCACGAGGAAAGAGCCGAGATCCCTTTACCGGGAGTGACCTCTTTAGCAAAAGGTTTTTGCCACTATATTTTAAAAATCTATCAGGTTCCTTCAGCGATATCAAGTTCACTACGTTAAAGGTTTTTCGCCAAAAACCAGTCGTAGCCCTCCGTCACTTCTTTTGGGTATTCAGTAGTATTCAAGCTATGTATTTTGACCTAACGCCAAGGCATAGTGTTTGGTAATTGCTGGGTATTCAATTGTTGCATAGATAGATGAGTTGGTTTGGGACAGCCGTTCTGTCATTTTGACCTAACGCCAAGGGCATGTGCGGGTGGGTTCAAATTAACAAGATAGTGATGGGTAGAACTTGGCATGTGACTTATGACATTTTGACCTAATGCCAAGGTTATAAGAGCATGGGGCAAAAATCATATCGGGAGTTTCTAAAGAAACTGAAACTTGCCAAATATGTGCATACCTTCTGGAGTATGAGTAACGTGGGTGCATTCCATCACGTTATCATGCGATGAGAGTTGGATCCCGATTCCCACTGATGAGTTGGTTTACTCTTCGGGTGATCCCGATTGATTCTTCTTTCTGGTTTGGAGGAGAATTTGACAGGACAGTGGGAGGTTTCCAGATTAGATAAAGTGATAACCATTCTGATCTAGGTTAGAGTGCACACAGAGTGTTTCTTTTCTCTCTCTCTTTGGCAGCGACCTTTGACCGACCCTACACTATGACTCAGTGACCATGTTGACCGAACCTTCTTAAAATACTGGCTTTTGGATTGTCTATGTTGCATAAGTCATTGCCACTCCTTCTTTTACCCTTTGAATTTCTCAGAACACCCGTATTACTACGGATATCCACTTCCATTGGATAGATCCATCGTATGGTTATATACGAACTCGAAGGGACTTCTTCGAGGATGGATCCATGTTCAGGAGAAATAGAATTGGTTTATTCAGTTGTCTTTTATTATCACCTTCTCTCAGGTTGCGAGGGCTCCTTGGTTTAGGAGAGTACACCTATTACGCTTATTGGATAGTCTTATTCCAAACCATAGGCAGGTGCCGAAAGGTAGGGAATGAAGAAAACCAATTAGCCTAAGTAGGGTGTGCAGAAGGTAATATGTAAAGACAAAATAAAGGGATTAGAAAGAGGGCAAAGTAAATTGCGACTGATATCATTCACGACTAAAACCGCGTACTTCATCGCCACTCCTATTTCACCTTTAAAAGAATAAGGTATTATTCAGATGTCTTTTATCATCACCTTCTCTCAAGATACGAGTACTCCTTGGTTTAGGAGGGTACACCTATTATGAGTACTGGATAGTCTTCTTCCAAACCATAGGCTGGTGCCGAACGGTAGGGAAGGAAGAAAACCATTTAGCCTAACGATGGTGTACAGAAGGTAACGACTAAAGACAAATAAAGGGATTTGGAGAGATGGCAATAAAATATACGGTTGAAGTCATGAATTGGATTTTGGAAGAGGCATTACTATGAATACCAGGATACCCCTACGAAACATTTTCATGTTTTAGTGTATTGTTAAAGGAAAAACTGTTTTCCCGATTAGATACTTACTCCAAGGGTATGTATTTACCAGGTTTCATTCTCATATCTGTATGGTTTTACAGATGATGAGTGGGAGTAAGTTATTGGGAATTAGGTGATTATCCTCATTATATCGGAATTCGTTGTAATTGGTGATATTTGAGGAAATCGCCAGGGTGCAGTTTTCAACCTACGACGCACAGGTTTTGAGTTGTTTAACTCAGCGGACTTATACAGAGTATTGTATGTTGTCCAGTGTCCATCAGGACAAAGGGGTAAGTCCTCGTACTATGTTCTGTTTACTTATAACTTCTCTAGTATTTAGACAAGTGTTTCGTAGAAATATAAGGTCTAAATTTTGAGAAGTTGTGGGTATAAGAATAAAGTAGAGAACCAGGTGTCATAAGTATCGGGATTCTTCAAAGAGATCGAAGATGTAGATTCTTGTGATTGGTATTCAGATGATAGTAATGGTTTTGAGAAACTTGTTTCTCTTTCAGGTTACTCATAATTGGATGGATTCCTAAGTTGAGTAATGCTGATTAGCCTCTTTCCATTAAGTTGATATGCACTGGAGACAGCTGCATGATTTGAATCTGGTTCCAATTAAATAAGTGCCAAAGTTTCTGTATTGGATATAGAATGGATCGTACCTTAAAAGATATTAAAGTACGGGGAGTTGTCCAGCTTATGCTTAAAACCAGACTCTGGATAACTCAGGGCACGTTTCTGTAATGGCTGTTTGTAGGTTGACCCTGGCTATGACGAGGGTTGATATTCTACCATTTACAAGATCAATAGTGATATTGTTCTTGACTCGCCACAGTTTTAGTAAAATGGATCTTTTTCAGAAAACAGTAGTGGGAGTATGGTAGAACTGGAAGTGATTCCAGAACCGCGAACGATTACGGAAAATTTAATTGGACCTATATATTCAATCAGGTTTGACATTCCAATAGCCACTCCGCAGATATGGTGGGTAACCTCAGACACCCGAGAGGTACTTCGGTAGCCTTAAGGACGGTGACAGGGAGGTTCTTATCTACCCAGACTTGACACTACTGATGTTCCAGGCTATGAGACCCGGTAGGAGGGTTGTCGTAGTCAGTGGGAGCAGCAGAAGCATAGTGGGCAAGTAGCTTATGTCTATTTATAGACTTGAGCAGTTATAGCGGAGATAGATCATCTAATTTTGATGTGACAGTCATAGGTTTGATTTCATCAGAATAGGGGATGGATCTGTTAAGAAGGTAGTAGGGTGTGATGTCATGGTATTTGGATGACATACACAGAGTAGGAAGTAAAATTCCTATACTAAGATCGGTTGTACTTTGGTCGTCACACAGTTGTTTCTCCAGACAGGATATGGATATAATATTTGACATTCTGGTTTCTAGATCTATGGTTTTAGATCTGGAATTGGGTAGTTTTCCAATGTGGGTACTTTGACAGTATTCTAATGGTTTTTAGAATAGATGACTCATAGCATGGTGGTGTACCTGCAGGTGATGGAGTCACCCTCTCTAAAGGTGTCTTACAGACTAAAGTGGAGAGGGATGTGCATGATTGGCAGATCACTTGCTTAGGCAATTGAGTCAATCATGAGATGTCAAGTACCACACCAAATGTTGTTTTTGCACTAGATGCAATAAGTTTGTATTAATCCAATCCTGGAGAAACATAAGGAAGCAGTTATAGAACATAAGTACATGTTCTACGGATTTGATGACGGCAGCCTCTTTCGGGAGACGATTATCATTCCAGGCTTCAAAGGTGACATGGATGACAGAGTTATTGTCAGAGTTATAGTTTTCCCTCTGATGAGGGACAGTATTATGGACAGGTGGTCCAAGAGAATACTGTGGGTAGCATGGTGCCGGATACTGATTAGGTTCAGTGATCGATACAGTCTAAGAAGTTTGGATTTGGAGTTCATTTATGAACTAGGTCCCATCAGATATCCAGACATATTCTAAGACAGGTATTACTCGATTCGGGAGATGACTTTCTCCGCGAACTTGAGATTTAGAGAGACATAGAAAGAAACATCTAGGCGGATCCACTCACTGAGGCTATTTCTCGAACACAATAGTTTTACAAACGGGCTTTGTGAAACTGATTAGTAGAGGAGTTGGATGTTCGGTTTCACACGGGCTGTGAATAGTCGACATCGCAATAATTAGCCTTAAGTGCAAGTGGGAGATTGTTGGAGATAGTGCCCTCAGAGTCAATTATTGGATCGCAGGTACGTGATTGCAATGATTGCGGAGGACCTATACCGGTAGGACAGTCTTACTCAAGATGATAGTATGCTATCTGGTTTGCCTTTATCAGTCGTGTACATGTTCAGGTGACTGATTACATGTTACACTTTGATAGAGCCCTTAGGATCTTGCTTTACCACCAACAGTATGATGGCGATCATATACGTGAGAGTTGGGTGGTTTATACGCATATCCTTAATTGTAGTCCCTAGTCGTGGGAGTTTCGAGACAGGGCCTTCGATACTCCGGAGTAGACTAGTGTGTACAGTCGAGACCCCGACGAGGGGCGGTGGCCGGTCTCACAAGCCACTGGTGTCAGTTGGATCACCTAAGATGTATACAGGTGCTCATTGGGTTATGAGTACACCGGACAGGACTCGCCGGGAACCTGCTGGTTGGTATTATACATATCGTCAGATAGCAGTTCCCTGGTGACATGTGTACAGGTTAGTTCATCGACCTGAGGTCGTCATTTGTCTCGTGTGAGTTTCCACTGTGCTTTGATTTCTACCCTACCACGGCTCAAAGGAGTCGTGCAAACAGGTAGCTTTTGGGTACAGTCCCGAGCCATATGGAGGCACGTGAGCGGATCGGCAGGGGATTCGTCTCTCCCGGTATTGGGGGTGAGGTCGTGCTGTGTTTAGGAGAGCCATTACACAAAGTCCATGGCTATGGCGGGAGATTTACTGGTAGGTACTCCAGTAGTATCTCAGGGTGTTATTGTGCTACACTCCGACACGACTTATACTGCTATTGGGGGTCTGACGTTACTAGCCCCCTAGGCAGATATGCGATACTCATAGAAGAACGGACCGGACTGTATATACATTGTCACTGTTAGGCTCAGTAGGGTTTCTGGATGAGTTCGCTCATCAGCCTCCCTTGAGGTTAGTCCATGGGCAGCCGTTACGCATTGCTAGTGCCGCTGACGGTTTGTGGTTAAACCCACTGCCAGGGTACTGACGAGTCATTAGAGTCCCCCACAGACAGTTTCCCAAGTTCGGGCGAAACGTTGTAGAGGCCGTATGGTTTTATGGCAGGGTTCGGAAAATGCACGTGCGTTTACGCACGTGTTATTTTTCGGGCAGATGATACTGGTCGGCTTTGGTTTAAGCCGGATCCGAGTATTATATTGAGTAGGTATAATATCTTTGTCTCAGTTGCATTTGTATTCGGTCGTAATACAAATACGTGTATATTTATACAGTTACGGGGTTATCCTGAAAGTCGTTTCAGGATCACTTTTGGAAGTTGCCAGTTTCCAGTTTTCTATCAGCCGTCTTTTAACATTCGGTTAAAGACGGATTTATCTTTTCTTGGATGAGGGTGAGTCGTGCTTCTAGAAGGTTCTAGAAAGGGTGACTTGACATGGTGAGTCATTAGTGCTTTAATGGAGCCATTAATGCAATGGTGACTAGGTTAATGAATCACCATTTGCATTAATGAGGTTTTGTTTGCTTAAGGATATTTTTCTTGTGTTCACACATGATATTTCTTTCTTAAGGTCACCCTCTTCTCTCCTACACTCACCCCCCTCCCTATATATGGCCGGCCCCTCCTCTCTCTCTCTCTCACTTGGTGTTTTCACTTTGTAGGAAAAGATTATGATAGTTTTCGGTGTATGGAATTTCACAGCTTATTTCATTCCATCACCCGATTCCCACGGCAACTTCATTAACCGTTCGTCCATGGTTTTGGACGAAGCGAGACAAAGTCATCTACTCATTCTCTACATCATTCTTGGTCGTCTCTTTTAGCAAACTTGACGACCGAGTTGCCTCAAGTCAGAGGCGGGAGCCCGTTTAAAGAATCGTTGACGTGGTTCCACCTGGACGAGCAGATCGGAGATCGACGAGATCGGAGCAGCCGCAACAGAGCGTGGGATGATGGTTAAAGAACGAAGGACTCGGATCGTTCGGTATAACCTTTCTACACTCTTTACAGTTTGTTAGTTTAGCAATAATGGCAGATCCGGGTTAAAGTATACGATAGCGCCAGTTAAAAAGTTTTTGTTCCGCATTTGGCGTCTGTAGACGGCCGGGGAGCTAGCGTAGACTTACAAAGAATAAAGTAGAGAACCATGCGTTAGAAGTATCAGTATTCTTCAAGATAATGTTTATGCCAGGTATTCCGTCATAAGTAAAATATTTGAGAACTTGCTTCTTTCTCAGGTTACTCATCCGTGGGTGCACTCCTTGATGAGTAATGATGCATGGCCTACTTCTATTTAGTCGATATGCACTAGAAACAGCTGCAAGTTTTTTGAATCTGGTTCCAATTAAATTAGTGTATTTGTTTCTATATTGTTTATAGAATGGATTCATATCTTAACGATATTAAGGTATATGGAGTTGTCCGGCTTATACTTAAAAGCAAAATCTAGATAAACTCAAGACACGTTTCAGTAATGGCAGTTTGTGGGTTATCCCAGGTTTTGACGAGGGTTAACATTCTACCATTCACAGGATCAATATTTATATTGTTCTTGACTCATCATCTTTTTAGTAAAATGAATTCTTTTCAGAAACATTAGTGGGAGTATGGTAGAACTGGAAGTGATTCCGGAACCACAAACGGTTATTTAAAATTTAGTAAAACCTAAGAATTCAATTGGATTCTGTTGGAGATAGTGCCCTCAGAGTCAATTATTGGATCACAGGCACGTGATTGCAATGATTGAAGGAGGACCTATCCCGGTAGGACAGTCTTACTCAAGATGATAATATGCTATCTGGTTCATCTTTATCATCGTGTACTGCTTTAGGTGACCTGACAGGTCGATATTACACGTTGATAGAGCCCCTAGGATTCTTTCTTGACTGCCAGCAGTATGAGGGCGATCATATACGTGAGAGCTGGTAGTCTATAAGCACATCCTTAAAAGGTCCCTAGTCGTGGGAGTTTCAAGACAGGGCATCGATACTCCAAAGTAGACTTGTGTGTACATTCGAGACCCCGACGAGGGGCGGTGGCCGGTCTCACAAGCCACTGGTGTCAGTTGGATCACCTAAGATGTATACGGGTGTTCATTGGGTTATGAGTACACCGGACAGGACTCGCCGGGAACATGCTAGTTGGTCTTATACCTGATGTCAGATAGCAGTTCCCTGGTGACATGTGTACAGGTTAGTTCATCGACCTGGGGATCGTCATTTGTCTCGTGTGAGTTCCCACTGTACTTTGATTACTACCCTACCACGCTCAAAGGAGACGTACAAACAGGTTTTAGTTGGGTACAGTCCCGAGCCACATGGAGGCAGTGAGGGGATCTTCAGGGGTTCGTCTCTCCCGGTATTAGGGGTGAGGTCACGCTTTGTCTAGGAGAGCCATTACACGAAGCCCTCGACCGAGGCAGGAGATTTACTGGTAGGTATTCCAGTAGTATCTCAGGGTGTTCTGGGCTACACTCCGACACGACTTGTACCGCTTTTTAGGGTCTGACTTTTACTAACCCCCTAGGCCCGCCATGCGATGCTCATAGACGAACGGACCGGACTGTACGGATATTGTCACTGACAAGCTCAGTAGGGTGTCAGGATGGGTTCGCTCATCGACGTCCTTTTTGGTCAATAGCTGGTGGCCCGTTACGTATTGGCTTATACCTCTGACGTGCTAGTGGTTAAATCCACAACCAAGGTGTTGACGAGTCTTTAGAGTCCCCCACATTCAGTTACTCAAGCTTTCGGGCGAAACGCTGTAGAGGCCGTATGGAGATATGGCAGGGTTCGATCAGATACGTGCGGTATTGCACGGATCAGGATCGGACGGTTTGTACTAGAGGCCGTATGGATATATGGCAGGGTTCGATCAGATACGTGCGGTATTGCACGGATCAGGATCGAACGGATATTACTGGCCGGCTTTGGTTTAAGCCGGATCCAAGTATAGTACAGTGTAGATTTTGTCTCATTGCATTTATATTTCGGTCGGAATACAAATGCGGGTGTGTATACACAGTATTAGGGTTTTCCTGTAATTTATTACGGGACCAGTTTTCTGGAGTTGCCAGTTTGCTTTCCGTTTCGGCCAATTTCCTTTGTATCGTTCATTGGCCGAAGATTGGTGGAGGAGGGCTTATTTGCATTTGCGCAAATAACCAATTGTGGAGGGGGTCTTTGCATATTATTGTATCATGATACTTGCACCATCATTGCTTGACTTTCTTTAGTCATCATGTTTTGAGTTTTGTGTGATGATTATTCATCATGATGAGTTTTTTCTCTTTCTTGCATGATTTTCTTGGCTCACTCATTCATTCTCCTCTTGTGCATTGTTTATTCATGAGCAGTGGCTGTTTCTTTGCTGGTTATGTTAATTTCATAGGCCCCCCTCCTTTGAGTGTGTTGGATGTTTGATGTGGGTTGTGGATTAATGGCTATAAGGTTTGAAGAAATAAAACACAACAAAAAGACATTATTCCACCACAATTCCCAGAGTGCATAAATTGGGTTTTTGGCCGAGCCTTTGTTTTTCTTGATCAGCCAAAAACATTTTCCTCAATGCAAAAGTTCCTTGCTCACATCTTGTTCACAATGGCAACTTCTTTAAACCTCTTGAGACATATAGATCTTCACTATATTCTACAGCAAATCTTGTGTAAGTGCACGGCGGCGCCCCGGCCGTCAATCCGACGGCCAAATGCGGAAGCGGTGATAAACTTTAATTTTGCGAACTTAGCAAACCGGCACCACCGCGCACTAAACACCCAGATCGGACCATTAAACTAGTTCTAGCTAACTACAAGACGGGTTAGAGATATACCGAATGATCCGAGTCCTCCGGTCTTCTCGTCGTCGTCCCGATCTCCTGCGGAAACTCCGGTCGTTGAATCTGGTTCCAATTAAATTAGTGTATTTGTTTCTATATTGTTTATAGAATGGATTCATATCTTAACGATATTAAGGTATATGGAGTTGTCCGGCTTATACTTAAAAGCAAAATCTAGATAAACTCAAGACACGTTTCAGTAATGGCAGTTTGTGGGTTATCCCAGGTTTTGACGAGGGTTAACATTCTACCATTCACAGGATCAATATTTATATTGTTCTTGACTCATCATCTTTTTAGTAAAATGAATTCTTTTCAGAAACATTAGTGGGAGTATGGTAGAACTGGAAGTGATTCCGGAACCACAAACGGTTATTTAAAATTTAGTAAAACCTAAGAATTCAATTGGATTCTGTTGGAGATAGTGCCCTCAGAGTCAATTATTGGATCACAGGCACGTGATTGCAATGATTGAAGGAGGACCTATCCCGGTAGGACAGTCTTACTCAAGATGATAATATGCTATCTGGTTCATCTTTATCATCGTGTACTGCTTTAGGTGACCTGACAGGTCGATATTACACGTTGATAGAGCCCCTAGGATTCTTTCTTGACTGCCAGCAGTATGAGGGCGATCATATACGTGAGAGCTGGTAGTCTATAAGCACATCCTTAAAAGGTCCCTAGTCGTGGGAGTTTCAAGACAGGGCATCGATACTCCAAAGTAGACTTGTGTGTACATTCGAGACCCCGACGAGGGGCGGTGGCCGGTCTCACAAGCCACTGGTGTCAGTTGGATCACCTAAGATGTATACGGGTGTTCATTGGGTTATGAGTACACCGGACATGACTCGCCGGGAACATGCTAGTTGGTCTTATACCTGATGTCAGATAGCAGTTCCCTGGTGACATGTGTACAGGTTAGTTCATCGACCTGGGGATCGTCATTTGTCTCGTGTGAGTTCCCACTGTACTTTGATTACTACCCTACCACGCTCAAAGGAGACGTACAAACAGGTTTTAGTTGGGTACAGTCCCGAGCCACATGGAGGCAGTGAGGGGATCTTCAGGGGTTCGTCTCTCCCGGTATTAGGGGTGAGGTCGCGCTTTGTCTAGGAGAGCCATTACACGAAGCCCTCGACCGAGGCAGGAGATTTACTGGTAGGTATTCCAGTAGTATCTCAGGGTGTTCTAGGCTACACTCCGACACGACTTGTACCGCTTTTTAGGGTCTGACTTTTACTAACCCCCTAGGCCCGCCATGCGATGCTCATAGACGAACGGACCGGACTGTACGGATATTGTCACTGACAAGCTCAGTAGGGTGTCAGGATGGGTTCGCTCATCGACGTCCTTTTTGGTCAATAGCTGGTGGCCCGTTACGTATTGGCTTATACCTCTGACGTGCTAGTGGTTAAATCCACAACCAAGGTGTTGACGAGTCTTTAGAGTCCCCCACATTCAGTTACTCAAGCTTTCGGGCGAAACGCTGTAGAGGCCGTATGGAGATATGGCAGGGTTCGATCAGATACGTGCGGTATTGCACGGATCAGGATCGGACGGTTTGTACTAGAGGCCGTATGGATATATGGCAGGGTTCGATCAGATACGTGCGGTATTGCACGGATCAGGATCGAACGGATATTACTGGCCGGCTTTGGTTTAAGCCGGATCCAAGTATAGTACAGTGTAGATTTTGTCTCATTGCATTTATATTTCGGTCGGAATACAAATGCGGGTGTGTATACACAGTATTAGGGTTTTCCTGTAATTTATTACGGGACCAGTTTTCTGGAGTTGCCAGTTTGCTTTCCGTTTCGGCCAATTTCCTTTGTATCGTTCATTGGCCGAAGATTGGTGGAGGAGGGCTTATTTGCATTTGCGCAAATAACCAATTGTGGAGGGGGTCTTTGCATATTATTGTATCATGATACTTGCACCATCATTGCTTGACTTTCTTTAGTCATCATGTTTTGAGTTTTGTGTGATGATTATTCATCATGATGAGTTTTTTCTCTTTCTTGCATGATTTTCTTGGCTCACTCATTCATTCTCCTCTTGTGCATTGTTTATTCATGAGCAGTGGCTGTTTCTTTGCTGGTTATGTTAATTTCATAGGCCCCCCTCCTTTGAGTGTGTTGGATGTTTGATGTGGGTTGTGGATTAATGGCTATAAGGTTTGAAGAAATAAAACACAACAAAAAGACATTATTCCACCACAATTCCCAGAGTGCATAAATTGGGTTTTTGGCCGAGCCTTTGTTTTTCTTGATCAGCCAAAAACATTTTCCTCAATGCAAAAGTTCCTTGCTCACATCTTGTTCACAATGGCAACTTCTTTAAACCTCTTGAGACATATAGATCTTCACTATATTCTACAGCAAATCTTGTGTAAGTGCACGGCGGCGCCCCGGCCGTCAATCCGCGGCCAAATGCGGAAGCGGTGATAAACTTTAATTTTGCGAACTTAGCAAACCGGCACCACCGCGCACTAAACACCCAGATCGGACCATTAAACTAGTTCTAGCTAACTACAAGACGGGTTAGAGATATACCGAATGATCCGAGTCCTCCGGTCTTCTCGTCGTCGTCCCGATCTCCTGCGGAAACTCCGGTCGTCGCCTCCTCGCCGGAAAGGCACCACATCGCCTGCATCTTTTACGGGCTCCCACCTCAATACCGAGGCAACTCGGACGCGAAGTTGGCTGGCCGACGCGTCCAAGATTTGCTGTAGAATGTGTAGGGTTGAGGCTATGTCTCATTTGGGGTTTTGTTGCCTTTGAAGATGATGGAGGAATCAAGATAAGAAAAATGGTGCTTGCATTTTTCTTAACATGAAAAGAGATCAAAATGCTACACTCTCAAAAATGAAGCTCTCATCTTCTCTTCTCTCAAATGTGTTCAACCATATCAAAAAGGAATGGTGGAGGAAGGAATACCAAATGCAAGAGGGAGGTGAGTGTAGTAAAAGGTAAGAGGTGACCATATCCAAACATCATCATAACTAACTCACATCAAACTCTAATCACCTTTTAGTGATGTAAAGAGAATCAAATGATGGTTGAAAAGAAAAGATGCCATCATAATCAAAACATTTGCAAGAAACTCCCTCCACAATTGTTATTTGCAAACTTGCAAATAACCCCCTCCATCGGAAAAGTCCGGCCGGGAAAGAACAAAGGAAAACCGGCCGGACGGAATGCAAACTGGCATCTCCAGAAAACTGGTCCCGTAATAAATTACAGGAAAACCCCGATACTGTGCATACACACCGGCATCTGTATTCCGTCCGGATACAAATGCAATGAGACAAAATCTACACTGTACTAAACTAGGATCCGGCTTAAACTAAAGCCGGCTAGTAATATCCGTCCGATCCTGATCCGTGCAATACCGCACGTATCTGATCGAACCCTGCCATATAACCATACGGCCACTAGTACTAACTGTCCGATCTTGATCCGTGCAATACCGCACGTATCTGATCGGACCCTGCCATATCTCCATACGGCCTCTACAGCGTTTCGCCCGAAAGCTTGAGTAACTGTAAGTGTGGTGGACTCTAAAGACTCGTCAATACTATGGCTGTGGATTTAACCACTAGCACGTCAGAGGTATAAGCCAATACGTGACGGGCCACCAGCTATTGACCAAAAGGGACGTCGATGAGCGAACTCATCCTGATACCCTACTGAGCCTGTCAATGACAATATCCGTACAGTCCGGTCCGTTCGTCTATGAGCATCGCATGTCGGGCTTAGGGGGTTAGTAAAAGTCAGACCCCCAAAAGCGGTACAAGTCGTGTCGGAGTGTAGCCCAGAACACCCTGAGATACTACTGGAATACCTACCAGTAAATCTCCTGCCTTGGCCAAGGACTTCGTGTAATGGCTCTCCTAGACACAGCGCGACCTCACCCCCAATACCGGGAGAGACGAACCCCTGAAGATCCGCTCACTGCCTCCATGTGGCTCGGGACTGTACCCAACTAAAACCTGTTTGCACGACTCCTTTGAGCCGTGGTAGGGTAGTAATCAAAGCACAGTGGGAACTCACACGAGACAAATGACGATCCCCAGGTCGATGAACTAACCTGTACACATGTCACCTGGGAACTGCTATCTGACGTCAGGTATAAGACCAACTAGCATGTTCCCGGCGAGTCCTGTCCGGTGTACTCATAACCCAATGAGCACCTGTATACATCTTAGGTGAACCAACTGACACCAGTGGCTTGTGAGACCGGCCACCGCCCCTCGTCGGGGTCTCGACTGTATACACTAGTCTACTCTGGAGAATCGATGCCCTGTCTCGAAACTCCTACGACTAGGGACCTTTTAAGGATGTGCTTATAGACTCCAGCTCTCACTTATATGATCGCCCTCATACTGCTGGCAGTCAAGCAAGAATCCTAGAGGCTCTATCAACGTGCAATAGCGACCTGTTAGGTCACCTAAAGCAGTACACGATGATAAAGGTAAACCAGATAGCATACTATCATCTCGAGTAAGACTGTCCTACCGGGATAGGTCCTCCCTCAATCATTGCAATCACGTGCCTGTGATCCAATAATCGACTCTGAGGGCACTATCTCCAACAATCTCCCACTTGCACTCAAGGCTAATTATTGCGATGTCGCATACTCACAGCCTGTGTGATACCGAACACCCAACTCCCCTACTAGTCAGTCTCACAAAATCCGTTTGCGAAACTATTGCGTTCGAGGAATAGCCTCAGTGAGTGGATCCGCCTAGATGTTTCTTTCTATGTCTCTCTATATCTCAAGTTCGCGGAGAAAACCATCTCCCGAAATGAGCAATACCTGTCTTAGAATGTCTGGATGTCTGATGGGACCTAGCTCATAAATGAACTCCAAATCCAAACTTCTTAGACTGTATCGTCAACTGAACTTAATCAGTATCCTGCGCCATGCCACCCTCAGTATTGCCTTGGACCACCTGTCCAAAATACTGCCCCTCGTCAGAAGGAAAACAATAACTCTGACAGCCTCCTTGTCGTCCATGTCACCTTGTAAGCCTGGAATGATAACTGTCTCCCAAATGAGGCTGTCGTTATCGTATCCCTAGAACATTCACTTATGTTCTAAAACTGCTTCCGACTGTTTCTCCAGGATTGGATCAATATCAACTTATTGCACCTACTGCAAGAATAACATCTTGTGTGGTACTTGACATCTCATGATTGACTCAATTGCCTAAGCAAGTGATCTGCCAATCATGCACATCCCTCTCTACTTTAGTCTATAAGACACCTTTAGAGAGGGTGGCTCCATTACCTGCAGGTACACTACCATGCCAGGAGTCGTCCATTCTAAATACTCTTAGAATGTTGTCTAAGTACCCAGATTGGGAAACCACCCAAATCCAGATCTAAAACCATAGATCTAGTAACCAGTATGTCTGATATATAATGTCCAAGTCCCATGTGGAGAAACCACTGTGTGACGACCAAAGTATAACCGATCGTAGTATAGGAATATCACTTCCTACTTTGTGTATGTCATCCAAAACCCGGATATCACACCCTACTACCTTCTCAACAGATCCATCTCCTATTCTGATGACGTCAAACCCATGACTGTCACATCAGAAATAGATGATCTATCTCCGCTATAGCTGCTTTAGTCTATAAATAGACATAAGCCTGATGTCCACCAATGGTTCCGCTGCTCCCACTGACTACGACAACCCTCTGGCAGAGTCATATAGACGTGCACTTCTAAAGCTAGTTTAGAACGACGCTATACTCATCCTCCTGCCGGGTCTCGCAGCCTGGAACAACAACAATGGCAAGTGTGGGTAAACAAGAACTTCCCTGTCACCGTCCTTGAGGCTACCGGAGTACCTCTCGGGTGCCTGAAGTTACCCACCTTATCTGCGGAGTGGCCAATGGAATGTCAAATCAGATTGAATCTTTAGGTTCCTTATCAAATCTTCAATAATCGTTTGCGGTTCTGGAATCACTTCCAGTTCTACCATACTCCCACTACTGTCTTTGAAAAAATCCATTTTTAATAAAACTGTGGCGAGTCTAGAACAATATTTCTATTGATCTGCCAGATGGTAGAAAGTCAACCCTCGTCATAGCCTGGGTCAACCCACAAACAGCCATTACAGAAACGTGCCTTGAGTTGTCCAGTGTCTGGTTTTAATCATAAGCCGGACAACTCCCCGTACCTTAACAACGTTAAGATACGAACTGTTCTACATCCAATATAGAACCAGAGGCACTGATTTAATTTAACAGATTCAAATCATGCAGCTGTCTCCAGTGCATGTCAACTAAATGGAGAGAGGCCGATCAGCGTTACTCAACTTAGGAATGCTTCCAATTATGAGTAACCTGAAAGAGAAGCAATTTCTCTTTATCATTACTATCAACTGAATACCATACACAAGTATCTACATCTTCGATCACTTTGAAGAATCCCGATACTTGTTACACCTGGTTCTCTACTCTATTCAAATACCTATAACTCCTCAAAACTTAGACTCTGTATTTCTACGAAACACATGTCTAAGAACTAGAGAAGTTAAAAGTAAACAGAATATAGTATGAGGACCAACCCCTCTGTCCTATTGGACACTGGACAACATACAATACTCTGTATAAGTCCGCTGAGTCTAACAACTCTTTCACTGTGTGTCGTAGGTTGAAAACTGTACTTATGGTTAAGAAGAATTACACCGCTGTTTAATGCTCCTTACCTAACCATCCACTGATATAGGTAAATGTCATCGACATACTATCAAAAGGTATATCTCACTCTATGAAAATAGACGTACAGATATATCAATTTGAAATTGGTGCACAGCAGCGGATATTCAAAACCAAATATTTGCCGACCGGCAAACAGCCCAGATGATCTCCTCAAATATCACTGATTACAACGAATCCTGATATAATGAGGATGGTCACCTAATTCCCAATGACTTACTCCCACTCATCATCTGTAAAACCATACAGATGTGAGAATCATACCTGGTAAATACATACCCTGGAGCAAGTGTCTAATCGGGAAATCAGTTTTCTTTTAACAGTACACAGTTGAACTGAAACATTGAAATGTTTCGATTGCGTATCCTGGTATTCCTAGTAATGCCTCTACCATTATCCAGATTCACAACTATAACCGTATAATTCTTTGCCACCTCTCCAAATCCCTTTATATGTCTTTAGTCATTACCTCCTGCACACCCCTTTAGGCCAATTGGTTTTCTTCCTTCCCTACCGTTCGGCACCAGCCTATGGTTTGGAAGAAGACTATCCAATAAGCATAATGGGTGTACTGTCCTAGTCCTAGGAGCACTCGCAATGCGAGAGAAGGTGAAGATAAAAGACAACCGAATAAACCTTATTCCTATTTCTCCTGGACCAGAATCCATCCCCGAACTGGAACAAGTTCCTTTCGAGTTCGTATATAACCATACGATGGAGTATCCAATAAACTGTGGATCTTCGTAGTGATACGGAGTGTCCTGGAGAAATACAAAGGTGATTTAGGATTGGCGAAGAAATACTTGGTTTGGTCGTGAATATCAGTCGCAATTTTCTTTGCCCTCTTACTAATCCCTTGCTTTGTCTTAATCTTAATACCTTCTGCACACCGTTTAGGCTAATTGGTTTTCTTCATTCCCTACCGGTCGGCACCAGCCTAAGGTTTGGAAGATGACTATCCAATTTGCGTAATAGGTGTACTATCTCCTAAACCAAGGAGTACTCACAACTTGAGAGAAGGTAAAAGGGAAAAGACAACTAAATAATCATATCCGTTTTCTCCAGAACCGAAAACCATCCTCGAATTCCTTCGAGTTCGTATCTAACCATACGATGGTTTTGTCCAATGGAAGTGGACGTTCGCAGTAATACAGGGTGTCCTGGAGAAAAGGGTAAAAGTAGGAGTGGCAATGAGGTCTGCAACTCTGACAATCCAAAAGCCAGTTTTAAGAAGGTTCGGTCAACTTGGTCACTGAGTCATAGTCTTAGGGTCGGGTCAATGGTCGCTGCCAGAGAGAGAGAAAAGAAATACTCAGCGTGCACTCTAACCTAGATCAGAATGGTTACCACTTTATCTAATCTGGAAACCTCCCACTGTACCTCAAATCCTCCTCCAAACCTGAGAGAAGAATTAGTCGGGGTTACCCGAGGAGTAAACCAACTCATCAGTGGGAATCGGGATCCAACTATCATCGCATGATAACGTGGCGGAATCTGCTCACGGTATCACACTCCAGAAGGTATGCGCATATCTGGCAAGTTTCAGTTCTTTTGAAACTCCCGATGTGATTTTTACCCCATGCTCTTATGACCTTGGCGTGAGGTCAAAATATCATAAGTCACATGTCAAGTTCTACCCATCATTGTCCAGGTTAATTTGAACCCACCCGTACATACCCTTGACGTAGGCCAAAATAGTAGTACGACTGTCCCAAATCAACGCATCTATCTATGCAACAGATAAATACCCGGCAGCTACCAAACGCTATGCCTTGGCGTGAGGTCAAAATACATAGCTTGAATACTACCGAATATTTAACTGAAATGATGGAGGGCTACGAATGGTTTCTGGCGAAAACCTTTAACGTAATGAACTTGATATCGTTGAAGGAACGGATAGCTTTTTAGAAAAATATAGTGACGAAAACCTTTACTAAAGAGGTCACTCCCGGTGAGGGGATCTCGGCTCTTTCCCCGTAGAATGGGGTGCAGGATATTCCAAATGAATACCACGATGCAAAACAAAAGTAATCGGCTATAGTGAAGTTAATGCCCTGACGCAAACTTCTGTCCAAGGGGTCACTCCCGGTGAAGGGATCTCGGCCCTTGCCTCATCGACTGAGGAGCAGGATATTCCAAATGAATACCACGATGCAAAACAAAAGTGAACGTCCTTGCAATAACAGCTTTTTGAAAAGTGTTCCAACAACATCAGAATAGGTTTGTTTTAACTTGCATTGATCCGAATCAACGCAGTCCCTTCAATTGATCACACCACAAAGAACGAAAATATACTGATGTACGTATATGCCATCTGCATTCGCCACTGGGTCCCGTCATTACCCGTTAGGTTAGCTAACTAACGACAGAGCGGGGACTGGACTAGCGCGGATGTAAAACATATACAACATCTACTAATATATATACCAATATATTATATTCGCTCAAGGCGTGATAAAAAATGCAACATCAAAGAAAAGTACAGCATCACAGAACAATACAGATATCTGGGATCCCCGGGTTTCACAGAGCCACTTCTGAAACCCGACATTCCCCTGGTCGTGTGGATAGCCTGTGCAATGAAATCCTAGACCCCTACGGGCACGGCAAGTTACCCGCCAAAACCTGAAGCGAGGCAGCCCCCTTCAGCGCCGTGAATGGACCACCCAGCGCTTCACAGAATCCGGTAACTTGGGCACCCCTCCTGGGTCAACCTCTACCCCCTACGAGTGCGGCGAATAGCCCGCCAATTCTAGAGTAAAGCCCCCTCCGTCCCAATGCCATGAGATGCGGGCTTGTTGCCCTCCAGAACCCGGCTATCCGTGCACCCCTCCGCGGGGTAATCCTAGTACAGAAAATAAAATATACATACAACGGGTACATCGACCGCAACCAGGTCGTGTCCCAAAAGAATAATACAATCAGGCAGTGACGGCAGTCCACATGTCGGACGCTCGCCCCGCAATATCAAATGTACATAATACAACAACACTGTACTAGCATTGCATCCAGGCTATCCCCACGACCGATCCGCAACATCACAGCAAAATCACAAAACATCAACGTGAAAGTCACGTTCGCAAATCCGTCAAACCGGGCTATAGCAGTTAGACTGGATTTACGAATCGAGTGACATTCACGGTCGTAGATATAATGTAAATACTGTGAAAAATGTGTTTAAAATATCCGATCGATCAAAAATTAACAAGTGGGCCCCCAAGTACTACTGTAGCACATCAAAAAATTCTGGGCCCAAAATTAACCTTCCAGAAACCACATTTTCAACTCAGGAACATTCTGCAAAATTTTGGGGGCATGAAGAGTGAACATTGCGGCGGAACCGCGGCCCAAGCATGGGTTTGGCCGCGGTTCCGCGGTGGTATGGTGAGTTCATGCTACCAAATTTTTACAGTATGCTTATAATTCCCTGCACATCACTCTGAGACAACCTGAAAAATTTTTGGACTCAAAAAAAATTCGACAGAAACTGATGTGCTTGAAAAACGCGGTTTCGGGATTTTGTTCGATCGGAAACGTAAAACACATCAAACAAAGGTAGACGAAGTTAATGGCCTGGCTCTGATACCACTGTAAGTGCACGGCGGCGCCCCGGCCGTCAATCCGACGGCCAAATGCGGAAGCGGTGATAAACTTTAATTTTGCGAACTTAGAAAACCGGCACCACCGCGCACTAAACACCCGGATCAGACCATTAAACTAGTTCTAGCTAACTACAAGACGGGTTAGAGATATACCGAATGATCCGAGTCCTCCGGTCTTCTCGTCGTCGTCCCGATCTCCTGCGGAAACTCCGGTCGTCGCCTCCTCGCCGGAAAGGCACCACATCGCCTGCATCTTTTACGAGCTCCAACCTCAATACCGAGGCAACTCAGGTGCGAAGTTGGCTGGCCGACGCGTCCAAGATTTGCTGTAGAATGTGTAGGGTTGAGGCTATGTCTCATTTGGGGTTTTGTTGCCTTTGAAGATGATAGAGGAATCAAGATAAGAAAAATGGTGCTTGCATTTTTCTTAACATGAAAAGAGATCAAAATGCTACACTCTCAAAAATGAAGCTCTCATCTTCTCTTCTCTCAAATGTGTTCAACCATATCAAAAAGGAATGGTGGAGGAAGGAATACCAAATGCAAGAGGGAGGTGAGTGTAGTAAAAGGTAAGAGGTGACCATATCCAAACATTATCATAACTAACTCACATCAAACTCTAATCACCTTTTAGTGATGTAAAGAGAATCAAATGATGGTTGAAAAGAAAAGATGCCATCATAATCAAAACATTTGCAAGAAACTCCCTCCACAATTGTTATTTGCAAACTTGCAAATAACCCCCTCCATCGGAAAAGTCCGGCCGGGAAAGAACAAAGGAAAACCGGCCGGAACGGAATGCAAACTGGCATCTCCAGAAAACCGGTCCGGTAATAAATTACAGGAAAACCCCGATACTGTGCATACACACCCGCATCTGTATTCCGTCCGGATACAAATGCAATGAGACAAAATCTACACTGTACTAAACTAGGATCCGGCTTAAACTAAAGCCGGCTAGTAATATCCGTCCGATCTTGATCCGTGCAATACCGCACGTATCTGATCGAACCCTGCCATATAACCATACGGCCACTAGTACTAACTGTCCGATCCTGATCCGTGCAATACCGCACGTATCTGATCGGACCCTGCCATATCTCCATACGGCCTCTACAGCGTTTCGCCCGAAAGCTTGAGTAACTGTAAGTGTGGTGGACTCTAAAGACTCATCAATACTATGGCTGTGGATTTAACCACTAGCACGTCAGAGGTATAAGCCAATACGTGACGGGCCACCAGCTATTGACCAAAAGGGACGTCGATGAGCGAACTCATCCTGACACCCTACTGAGCCTGTCAATGACAATATCCGTACAGTCCGGTCCGTTCGTCTATGAGCATCGCATGTCGGGCCTAGGGGGTTGGTAAAAGTCAGACCCCCAAAAGCGGTACAAGTCGTGTCGGAGTGTAGCCCAGAACACCCTGAGATACTACTGGAATACCTACCAGTAAATCTCCTGCCTTGGCCAAGGACTTCGTGTAATGGCTCTCCTAGACACAGCGCGACCTCACCCCCAATACCGGGAGAGACGAACCCCTGAAGATCCGCTCACTGCCTCCATGTGGCTCGGGACTGTACCCAACTAAAACCTGTTTGCACGACTCCTTTGAGCCGTGGTAGGGTAGTAATCAAAGCACAGTGGGAACTCACACGAGACAAATGACGATCCCCAGGTCGATGAACTAACCTGTACACATATCACCTGGGAACTGCTATCTGACGTCAGGTATAAGACCAACTAGCATGTTCTCGGCGAGTCCTGTCCGGTGTACTCATAACCCAATGAGCACCTGTATACATCTTAGGTGAACCAACTGACACCAGTGGCTTGTGAGACCGGCCACCGCCCCTCGTCGGGGTCTCGACTGTATACACTAGTCTACTCTGGAGAATCGATGCCCTGTCTCGAAACTCCTACGACTAGGGACCTTTTAAGGATGTGCTTATAGACTCCAGCTCTCACTTATATGATCGCCCTCATACTGCTGGCAGTCAAGCAAGAATCCTAGGGGCTCTATCAACGTGCAATAGAGACCTGCCAGGTCACCTAAAGCAGTACACGATGATAAAAGTAAACCAGATAGCATACTATCATCTCGAGTAAGACTGTCCTACCGGGATAGGTCCTCCCTCAATCATTGCAATCACGTGCCTGTGATCCAATAATCGACTCTGAGGGCACTATCTCCAACATCTTGGGCACGTCGACTCGCCAGCTTCGTGCCCGAGTTGCCTCGGTATAGAGGCGGGAGCCCGTAAAAGAAGTAGGCGACGTGGTACCCTTCCGGCGACGAGATGGAGACCGGAGCTTCCGCGGGAGATCGGGACGACGACGAGAAGAACGGAGGACACGGATCACTCGGTATATCTCTCTTCCCCATCTTGTAGTTAGCTAGGACTAGTTAATGGCACGATCCGGATTTTAGTGCGCGGTGGTGCCGGTTTGATAAATTAAAGTTAACCATCGCTTCCGCACTTGGCCTCGGGATGGAGGCCGGGGCGCCGCCGTGCACTTACAGTGGTATCAGAGCCTCGCCATTAACATAGTCTAGCTTTGTCTAATGTGTTTTACATTTCCGATCGAACAATTTTCAAAAAAGCGTATTTTTCTTTGCATCAGTTTTCTGTCGATTTTTTTTCTGGCTCGAAAATTTTTTCAGGTTGTCTCAGAATACTGTGCAGGAGATTATAAGACATCTAGGAAAATTTGGTCGAGTGATACTGTAGAACCGCCGTGAAACCGTGGCCAAACCCCCATTGGCGCCGCGGTTCCGCCGCAGTTCAGTGAGTTCACTGCACAAATTTTTCACGGTGATCTTTTCTCAAGGAAATAGGTTTTCTGGAATGTTATTTTTTGGGCCCAGATTTCTTGATGTACTACAGTAGTACTTGGGGGCCCACTTGGTAAAATTTGATCGATCGGATATTTTAAACACATTATTTCACAGTATTTACATAATATCTGCGACCGTGAATGTCACTTGATCGGTAAATCCTGTCTAACTGCTATAGCCCGGTTAGACGGATTTGCGAACGTGACTTTCACGTTGATGTTCTGTGTATTGCTGTGATGTTGCGGATTGGTCGTGGGGGATAGCCTGGTTGCAATGCTAGTACAGTTTTTGTTGTATTATGTACATTTGATATTGCGGGGCGAGCGTCCGACATGTGGACTGTCGTCACTGCCTGTTTGTATTATTATTTTGGGGCACGACCAGGTTGTGGTCGATGTACCCGTTGTATGTATATTTTACTTTCTGTACTAGGATTACCCCAAGGTGGGGTGCACGGATAGCCGGATTCTAGAAGGCAACAAGCCCGCATCTCATGGCATTGGGACGGAGGGAGCTTCACTCTAGGATTGGAGGGCTATTCTCCGCACTCGTAGGGGGTACAGGTTGACCCAGGTGTTAGTTATATGTATGCCCTAGAGGCCATTACTGTACATTGGATGTATATTGTAGTGAATGCTGGGATATATATAGGGAGGACTTTCTTGCTCGACATGATAGTATGCTATCTGGTTACTCTTTACCTTAACGTGTACATTGATTGTCTCTCTGTTACATGTTGGTAAAGCCCTCAGGATGTGTACTTGACTATCTGGACTATGATGCGGATCATACTAGTGGGGAGATGGTAGTCCATAAGTACATCCTTCAAAGTCCCTAGTCGTGGGTGTATCGAGACGGGGCATCGATATACCAGAGTAGACTAGCGTATACCTTCTCGACCCATACAGATGGGCGATGGATGATCCCATATCCATTGGTGTTTGACATCAGATATCATATACGGGTGCTCAGTAGAGACTGGGTACACTGGACGGACTCGCCGAGAACTCTCAGATGGTATTATACCTTACGTCAGATGGCAGATCTCTGGTGACACTAGTACAGAATAGTCTGTTGACCCGAGATCGTCATAGAGTCTTGTGTGGTTCCCACTGTGCTTTGATTTCCACCTTACCACGTCCAAGAGGGCGTGCAAAACGGTGGTTTTTGGGTACAGTCCCGAGTCAGATAGAGGCAATGAGCGATAGGAGGGGATTCGTCTCTCCCGGTATAGGGAGTTGATGTTGCGCTGTGTTCGATTGGCTATAACCGGAAATCCCTGGCCAGGGTTGCTGAGATTTACTGGTAAGTGTTACCAGTAGTTTCTCGAATTGTTATAGACCTCATATCGACACGACTTATCGAGCTATTGGGGTCTGACGTTTACCACCCCTAAGCGAGATATGCGACATATCAGACGATCAGACCGGACTGTACGGTAAGTGTTACTGGTTGGATTCACAGGAGTGTGAGCGGGCTTGCTCATCGATCTTCTGATTGCTCAATACCCGGGTGGCCGTTACGTTTAGCAGACCGCTTGCGGCTTATGGGTGTTTGATATGATCATCACCTGCTGCCGGCGTATTGACGAGTCTTTAGAGTCCTACACAGAGATTTCCTGGCTCAAGTGAAACGAAATAGGAGTGCATATGAGATATGTGCGGGACCGAGAATGATACCAGTATGTGATACTGTATTCGTTTCTCGTGATTTGTGACATTGATCGGTTATATGCGATATAGCCGGGTTATCGGATCAAGTGTTGATTCGATAAGTTGTTACTGTTGATATTAGTCGGTTATATGCGATATGACCGGATCATCAAATCAAGTATTGATTTAATGATTTAATGCATAATTATATATTTGATATATTACTTTGCATTAACTAGTATCGGTTCATTTAAGATGGATTTTCTCACTCGCATGTGCACATCGTATATGTGATATATTTTTTGTGCACTTGATTGTATCATGTTTGATGATACATGATAGCTAGGGTTTGTGTAAAGACTTATACCATTGTTATGTTAATGGTTAGGGTTTTGGTTTTATTCATTTATTTATTTATCTATTCATTTTTGAGAAATAGATAAAAGAAAAACAAAAATGGTTTCTTTCTTTCTTTCATGAAGCTTGTTGAAGCTTCATGAAGCTTTGACCAAAGCAACCATTCTTGTCTTCTTCTCTAACCCAACCATTCAACCTAACTCAAGTTAACTCTCTGCACTTGACCTTGGTTAAGATATGATAAGTGTGGACTTTATTTTGTTTTTAAAAAGAAACTTATCATAACATTATCATCTTCTTCATCTTCATCTTCAAGATGAAGAAGCTTGATTCCATCAATGGTGATTTGATGAAATGAGTGAGAAATCCAATTCTAAAGTGAACCCACCTCCTATTTCTTCATCCTCTACCTCTTGCCAAGTAGTATAGGGTGTTATCTTCACAAGTTTCATGACTTGGTGAAGTGGGAGCTTGATCTAGTGATGCCTCGACATAGATCATCTTCGGCACGAAGCCGACGACCTTGCCCGCCCATTTCTCCGATGAAGCCGACGCTAGAGCCCGGGTTTCCATTTGGACAGCGAGAAGACTTCATTACGGAGCTATGGAGGTGGAGGACCAGATCTACAAAGGTTGTATTTCCGTTCTCTATTAGTAAAGTTGTTTACTAGTTATTGTTATCGCCTAGAATTCTAGTTAACGGTCCGTATTAGGGTTTCTCGGCACCCGTAAGATTTGAAATTGGCATGGTTGATGCCTTATGAGACCTCTTGAGAGTGCCTAAGAACCCTACAGTGGTATCAAAGCCTAGTTAGAGCCTTAGGCGATGCTTAGACGATGTTTGAAACCCGATCGAACCCGAAACCCTAACTTTTACATGCTCTCTGGACTTTTTCCAAACACTGGGTTTTTTCCAGATTAAAAATGCTTAAAAAATTCAGCAGGGAATTCTAAGAATTACGGCGCAAAATTTATCTCATGATCCCTCTAATGAGCGGCGGAACCGCGGTATAAGCCTAGCTTATGCGGCGGTTCCGCGGCTAAAGTGTGACGTCACCCTCCCAATTTTGCACAGTAACTTCTTTTATTCAGTGCTGAGTTCTCTGGGTATTTTTTAAATATTATTCAAGAGTTGAATTTTCTGGGGTTGTTTTGGGGATTCGATGATTCGATCGGATTGTCAAATTTTGTCTATGTGTCTTTCCGGATAATTTTTGAATATGTTAAAAAGTTCGACCGGATATAAATACCCAACTTTCCCCTGTCGGGAAATTTCCAAGTGTTGGATATTTCCGTAGTTTAACGACGTTCTAAGTAGTGCAAGTAACGCGATGGACCCTCTAGAAGACAACAAACCTTAACTCGATTATGTGACCGTCTTGAACTGCCCTTTGAACCTTCGGGTTTGGGGCAGTACGGCGTGCCACATGTGAGGCGTTGGCTTGACCCTTCTACGGCTGGACCGTTGGTACTGAGGCACGAACTGAATGTTTTTAGACTTGTTTCATGTGTTGACCTGTATCGGGAAAACTTGGGTGTTCGATTGTTCGATCGAAAAGTTTAACATTTTCTATTTATCCGGAATGTGATACAATAATTGGAATTCACAAGTAGTTATGAGATAACTGAATGAATGTTATAAATCTAGCGGTTTAGTCTCACTTGATCGGTTGCCACGGAATTTTGATGAGATCAAAAGTTCGTCGCAATCACGTAGCGTACGTGGATACTCTCCGGGTAAACTTAATAGACAGCTACACCCCATAGCCCCGACCAAGTGACTGTAGGAGAACCCCGTCGCCGAAAGCATCCGTTCGGGTGCTCGCGGTAGCGGTGTTCCGCCTTGGTGCACTTCGTCGACGGCATCGGGGGTGCGGCCGTCTACTAAAGTTTGCGACGAGTATTCGATCAGGATGTCGGGAATCTTGTTGAATTGCCCGACTTGATATTGAAAAGTGTTTTCGATTTTGAGACTAAAATGCGGGGTTTATAATTATTAGGCATGCGATGTCTAAGTAATTCATTTGATTAGGCATGCGATGTATAAAGAAGGTTGCGGATTCCAACTGTTGTAGTTTTACACTTTCTTTTCTGTGACCGTAAGTGTAATATGTGATATCGCCGGTTTCGTTGCTATATGTCAACGACAATTGGGATGCGCATATTTACTTACGTTGATGACATGTGATGTTATGTGTTGCTGGATATGTTATATTGGATCGTCGTGTTTGAATAGCCGGGGGTTTTTATGTGAGATGAGTGTTTTTCATTTTCATTCATGTAAAAACTTGTATGTAATATTCTTTTATTGGGAAACTTCCAGGTTGCAGAAGTTGCCACCCTTTGTATATTATTTACTTTTCCGCACTAGGACAGACCCAAGGAGGAGGGCTCAAGTAACCGGGTTCTGGAGTCCAGTGGGAGACCAACTCGAGGAGCCGAGTCCGGGTCTCCTAACTCTAGAATTGGTAGGGTTACTTGCCGCTCTCGTAGGGGTCTAGGGGTGTGGGTTTGGCTATTCGTTGCGATCGTGGAATCCGTGTTTTATACTGGCTCGTATTGAAAACACGGACGTCCTAGTATATCCAATATTTCATATGATTCTTCTGCTGCGATATCTGTGATGTGATAATGTGATGTTCTGTGATAGATACAGTATATAGTATATATGATATATTATATAGGCGTTACTTATGTTTTGCACCCGCGCTAGCCCTGCCCCTCTCTGCCGTTAGTTACCTAACCTAACGGTGCACGAGGGGACATCGAGGCGAGTGCGGATGGCATAAGTGTACGTCGTATTTATCTGTGATGTTTAGGTACTTAAATGATGGGACTTCATTAATGAGATTAATAAAATAAAAGAAACCTAAGATGTTGTAGAATTGAATTTCAAAATAAAACAGGTAGCTACAGTTCTTGCTTTGCACAGCGGTATATATGATATATCCTGCACCTTATTCGATAATGAAAGGACCGAGATCCCTTCACCGGGAGTGACTCCTTTAGCAATAACTGGCAGATGCTACACACTCGGTTTGTCTTTTGATTGCTTCTATAGTTTTTGCTTTGCACAGTGATATATATGATATATCCCGCACCTCATTCGATGAGGAAAGGACCGACGATCCCTTCACCGGGAATGTCTCCTTTAGCAAAACTAGAAAAGCCTCAAAAACACTCCATTTCAAAATTCATTTGATCCTACAACGATATCAAGTTCATTACGCAATAGGTTTTCAGAAAAACCTGTCGTAGCCCTCCGTCATTTCAGATAAGTACTAGTTAGTATTCGTGCTACGTTTGTTGACTATGTTAAGGCGTAGTGTGCGGTAGCTAATTAGTGCTTATCTGCATAAGCATATGATGCGATTGGATTAGGGTAGTCGTGCGACTTTGTTGACTATGTTAAGGGTCGTGCGGGTGGGTTTAATTCAATCGGGAAATGACGGGTTGAACTTGACTAGCACTTATGATTTGTTGACTATGTTAAGATCATATAGCTACTAGGGGCAAAATATTATCGGGAATTTCAAGTGTTGAAATTTGCAATGAGATTGCATACCTTCTATGAGATAGTTGGATCCCGATACCCGCTGCGAGTAAGAGTTACTCCTGGGAGAGTTTTACACATTACAATTAGCCGATCAAGTAGGTGTCTAGAAAGGTGTCAACGGGGTTACGCCTCTGGGAAAACGAGGTTTACATTAATTAGGTTCGTGCGAAAGCACGGGGGACCTCCCTCAAAGTACCGACACTGGCCTGGCTGAAAGATTGGCGAACTTGTAGTGTGTAATTAATCCCGGCTAGTCTTTCCTTTTAGGGTTTGAAGGAAGATTTGATAAAAAACAGTGGGAGCCATCCTGATTAGATAAAATAATAACCAATCTATTCTTGCAAGAGCGCAAGCTGAGTGTTTTCTTCTCTCTCTCTCCTGGTAGCGACCATATCACGCCTTAATCAAGATAATAATACGGATGAATTGACCGAACCCGCTTGTTATACTGAGCTGGGGAACGTTGGTCCCACTCCAACTTATAATTGTTATAAGACAGAGCAGGAAATTGGGGATTACCAGAATTCCCGTGCCGCCCAAACGAAGAGAGTGCATGATGATGCATCATCTTCGGGTGTGTTCATTATAAAGAACTGTTTCACAGTATCCTCTGCATCCTGGGTATTTAATACCGGATCAGCATCCCAGATATGTAATCTGTTACATAGGGCTACAAAAGGGTAGAAAAACTGAGAACGGGTGATAAGTTTCATGAGACAGAAAACGGGGTAAGAGTTGCAGCCAAGTATGTTGGTCACTGTCACCCTGTATTACCAATACATTGATTCTGAACGAATGTTATTAGATACCGAACCTGATATACAAAATCATATCAGTCCTTTTATTAGTAAAGAAATGATAAAATTTTGTATTGTTGGATAATGTTTTGAACATTTCCTATATCAAAAGTTGATCGGTTCAGGCACGTTATCTAAAAGCGTTGATGTTCTAAATCAAACTACAGTTCTTAGTATACAGAACACACACAAGAGGAATAGTTCAGAAATGAACGAATCCTTCTTGAGGCATTGTAGACTAGGTCATATCAATGCGACCCGACTAGCTGAAGTTACATGTAGATGCATATTTAAATCAGTTTGAATTTACATCTTGTGAAACTTGTCAGTCGTGTCACAGAGATAAGATGACCATAGCCCTGTTTATTGGAAACAGAGAAAGAGTTAATGAACTCTTGGGACTGATACATGATGATGTATGTAAGGTCTCCTGTCTACACATGCCAGGACTGGTTCTTTATACTTCATTATATTCTCTGATAATCTCTCAAGATTCAGTCATATGTTCCTGTTGGAACTTGAGTCCGAACCTTTTGAGATATTCACAGAATATAAGCGAGAAGTAGAGAACCAGAATACGGGTATAAGTATTATGTCCTATGATGAGATCAAGGAGGAGAATACTTGAGCACGAAATTTCTGGACTATTCTAAAGGAGAATGAGATTCTCTCTCAGCATTACTCCTCCGTATACACCATAGCACGATGGTATGTCGGGGCGGAGCAGATACGCCCTATTTGATATGGTGTGCTCTATGATGAGTACTACTGAGTTACCTTTTTCCTTTGGGAGTTATGCGCTTGAGTAGCTGCATACCTATTGAATAGGGTTCAAATCAAATCAGTTGCCTACCACTTCATATGTGATATAGAAAGGGAAGAGCCCATATCTTAAGTTCCTTAAGATTTGGGGTTGTCCGGCCTATGTCTAAAAAGCAAAATCCGGACAAGCTCGAGGCAAGGTCAGTTATGTGCAACTGGAAAGGTTCCAGCTATACAAGCTACAGCAGATGATTTGGTAGAACCGAAGGATTCAGTAGATGCCAACGAACCTCAGCCTCTCCGCCGATCTAGTAGGGTTCCTCACCCACCTGAGAGATACTTCGGTTGCTCTATGACAGTGGGAGCGAGGATTGCATCATGAGATGATGACCCAACTAGCTTCGAGCTGGCCATCAGGAGTAAAACTCTGTAAGAATGGCTGGATGCTTAGTGATCTGAGATGGAATCCATGTACATCAACAAAGTATGGACTTTGGTTGCTATATCTGAAGGGTTAAATCCCCATCAGGAGCAAGTATATCTTGAGAAGATTACTTGGTGTAAATGGAAAAGTTGAGACTTTCAAAGCTAGACTTGTTAAAGGTTTTCGTCATTGACCAAGCGTGGATAATGATGAAACCTTTTCCAGTAGCTATGCTTAAGTCCATCCAGATCCTACTTGTCACGGCTACATACCATGACTACGATATCTGGTAGTTGGGTGTCATGACTGCTTTTCTAAATGATGTTTTAGAAGAGTGCGTCTATAAGTACACAGCCAGAGGGCTTCGTAGACAGTGGGAGCAGCGGAAACGTGTGCAAGATGCTTTATAGGATAAAGCAGGTATCGCGGAGTTGGAACGTCTGTTTTGATGTGTTAGTCAAAGAGTTTGACATCATCAAAATGGTAGACGAACCTTGTATAAACAAAAAGGTAGTAGGGAGTATGGTGACGATCCTCGTAGAGTACGTGGATGACATACTCTTGATAGGGAAGGAGTTTCCTATGCTACGCTCGATCAATCTCCGATTATCACAAAGATTCTCTATATAGGATCAAAGTGATACCTACTAAATCCTGGATTTTGGATCTATGAGATAGATCTAATTGGATGTTAGGAATCTCACTAGTAGTAGTGAGATGGTATCAATCGATCGTGGGGAGAATCACTGGAAGTGTTCCAGGGTGATAAAGACGACTGAATGTCAGTCACATGTATTGTCTTAATCCTCAGTAGAGGGACGGTATGTTGGAAAAGTTCCAAGCTAGATACCGTGACATACTAGACGATAAAGGCAGGATACATTGCTACTTAAGATGCTACCAAAGAGACTGTTTGGGTGTATATTGGTTCATGAGATGAACTATGTTCCTCCCATTGTGTGGCAATGGAGTTGTGGCTTATGCCAAGGAACGTCTGTCCCATCAGTGATCCAGACATAATCTATGGCAATATCACCTGATCATGGAGATGTTTGATCTCCAGGATGATCGAGGTTAGGAGAGTAGACTCAGAGGACAACACGGCGGATCCACTCACGAAGGCATATTCCCAGAGAGAGACTTTTATGGGATGGTTGAGTATGAGATACTACAACCACTGCTACAGATGGCCCTACTGCAAGTGGGAGATTGCTAGTTATATGTATGCCCTAGAGGCCATTACTATACATTGGATGTATATTGCAGTGAATGCTGGGATATATATAGGGAGGACTTTCTTGCTCGACATGATAGTATGCTATCCGGTTACTCTTTACCTTAACGTGTACATTGATTGTCTCTCTGTTACATGTTGGTAAAGCCCTTAGGATGTGTACTTGACTATCTGGACTATGATGCGGATCATACTAGTGGGGACATGGTAGTCCATAAGTACATCGTTCAAAGTCCCTAGTCGTGGGTGTATTGAGACGGGGCATCGATATACCAGAGTAGACTAGCGTATACCTTCTCGACCCATACAGATGGGCGATGGATGATCCCATATCCATTGGTGTTTGACATCAGATATCATATACGGGTGCTCAGTAGAGACTGGGTACACTGGACGGACTCGCCGAGAACTCCCAGATGGTATTATACCTTACGTCAGATGGCAGTTCTCTGGTGACATTGGTACAGAGTAGTCTGTTGACCCGAGATCGTCATAAAGTCTTGTGTGGTTCCCACTGTGCTTTGATTTCCACCTTACCACATCCAAGAGGGCGTGCAAAATGGTGGTTTTTGGGTACAGTCCCGAGTCAGATGGAGGCAATGAGCGATAGGAGGGGATTCGTCTCTCCCGGTATAAGGAGCTGATGTTGCGCTGTGTTCGATTGGCTATAACCGGAAATCCCTGGCCAGGGTTGCTGAGATTTACTGGTAAGTGTTACCAGCAGTTTCTCGAATTGTTATAGACCTCATATCGACACGACTTATTGAGCTATTGGGGTCTGACGTTTACCACCCCTAGGCGAGATATGCGACATATCAGACGATCAGATCGGACTGTACGGTAAGTGTTACTGGTTGGATTCACAGGAGTGTGAGCAGGCTTGCTCGTCGATCTTCTGATCGCTCAATACCCGGATGGCCGTTACGTTTAGCAGACCGCTTGAGGCTTGTGGGTGTTTGATATGATCATCACCTGCTGCCGGCGTATTGACGAGTCTTTAGAGTCCTACACAGAGGTTTCCTGGCTCAAGCGAAACGAAATAGGAGCGCATATGAGATATGTGCGGGACCGAGAATGATATCAGTATGTGATACTGTATTCGTTTCTCGCGATTTGTGGCATTGATCGGTTATATGCGATATAGCCGGGTTATCGGATCAAGTGTTAATTCGACAAGTTGTTACTGTTGATATTAGTCGGTTATATGCGATATGACCGGATCATCAAATCAAGTGTTGATTTAATGATTTAATGCATAATTATATATTTGATATATTACTTTGCATTAACTAGTATCGGTTCATTTAAGATGGATTTTCTCACTCGCATGTGCACATCGTATATGTGATATATTTTTTGTGCACTTGATTGTATCATGTTTTATGATACATGATAGCTAGGGTTTGTGTAAAGACTTATACCATTGTTATGTTAATGGTTAGGGTTTTGGTTTTATTCATTTATTTATTTATCTATTCATTTTTGAGAAATAGATAAAAGAAAAACAAAAATGGTTTCTTTCTTTCTTTCATGAAGCTTGTTGAAGCTTCATGAAGGTTTGACCAAAGCAACCATTCTTGTCTTCTTCTCTAACCCTAACCATTCAACCTAACTCAAGTTAACTCTCTGCACTTGATCTTGGTTAAGATATGATAAGTGTGGACTTTATTTTGTTTTTAAAAAGAAACTTATCATAACATTATCATCTTCTTCATCTTCATCTTCAAGATGAAGAAGCTTGATTCCATCAATGGTGATTTGATGAAATGAGTGAGAAATCCAATTCTAAAGTGAATTCACCTCCTATTTCTTCATCCTCTACCTCTTGACAAGTAGTATAGGGTGTTATCTTCACAAGTTTCATGACTTGGTGAAGTGGGAGCTTGATCTAGTGATGCCTCGACGTAGATCATCTTCGGCACGAAGCCGACGACCTTGCCCGCCCATTTCTCCGATGAAGCCGACGCTAGAGCCCGGGTTTCCATTTGGACAGCGAGGAGACTTCATTGCGGAGCTATGGAGGTGGAGAACCGGATCTACAAAGGTTGTATTTCCGTTCTCTATTAGTAAAGTTGTTTACTAGTTATTGTTATCGCCTAGAATTCTAGTTAACGATCCGTATTAGGGTTTCTCGGCACCCGTAAGATTTGAAATTGGCATTGTTGATACCTTGTGAGATCTCTTGAGAGTGCCTAAGAACCCTACACCAGGAGGGGTGCCCAAGTTACCGGATTCCGTGAAGTGCTGGGTGGTCCATTCACGTTGCTGAAGGGGGCTGCCTTGCTTCAGGTTTTGGCGGGTAACTTGCCGCGCCCGTAGGGGTCTAGGATTTCATTGCACAGGCTATCCACACGACCAGGGGAACGTCGGGTTTCAGTAGTGGCTCTGTGAAACCCGGGGATCCCAGATATCTGTATTGTTCTGTGATACTGTACATTTCTGTGATGTTGTATTTTTTATCACGCCTTGAGCGAAATATAATATATTGGTATATATATTAGTAGATGTTATATATGTTTTGCATCCGCGCTAGTCCAGTCCCCGCTCTATCGTTAGTTAGCTAACCTAACGGGTAATGATGGGACCCAGTGGCGAATGCGGATGGCATATACGTACATCAGTATATTTTCGTTCTTTGTGGTGTGATCAATTGATGGGACTGCATTGATTCGGATCAATGCAAGTTAAAAACAAACCTAATCTGATGTTGTTGGAACACTTTTCAAAAAGCTGTTATTGCAAGGATGTTCACTTTTGTTTTGCATCGTGGTATTCAGTTGGAATATCCTGCTCCTTAGTCGACGAGGCAAGGGCCGAGATCCCTTCACCGGGAGTGACCCTTTGGACAGAAAGTTTGCGTCAGGGCAATAACTTCACTATAGCCGATTTCTTTTGCTTTGCACCGTGGTATTCAGTTGGAATATCCAGCACCTCATTCTACGGGGAAAGAGCCGAGATACCTTCACCGGGAGTGACCTCTTTAGCAAAGGTTTTCGCCACTAAATTTTCTAAAAAGCTATCAGTTCCTTCAACGATATCAAGTTCTTTACGTTAAAGGTTTTCACCAGAAACCATTCGTAGCCCTCCATCATTTCAGTTAAATATTCGGTAGTATTCAAGCTATGTATTTTGACCTCACGCCAAGGCATAGTGTTTGGTAGCTACCGAGTATTTATCTGTTGCATAGATAGATGCGTTAGTTTGGGACAGTCGTACTACTATTTTGGCCTACGTCAAGGGTATGTACGGGTGGGTTCAAATTAACCTGGACAATGATGGGTAGAACTTGACATGTGACTTATGATATTTTGACCTCACGCCAAGGTCATAAGAGCATGGGGCAGAAATCACATCGGGAGTTTCTAAAGAAACTGAAACTTGCCAGATATGCGCATACCTTCTGGAGTGTGATAGCGTGAGCGGATTCCGTCACGTTATCATGCGATGATAGTTGGATCCCGATTCCTACTGATGAGTTAGTTTACTCCTCGGGTGATCCCGACTAATTCTTCTTTCAGGTTTGGAGGAGAATTTGACGGTACAGTAGGAGGTTTCCAGATTAGATATTGGTAACCATTCTTATCTAGGTTAGAGTGCACGCTGAGTGTTTCTTTTCTCTCTCTCTGGCAGCGACCATTGACCCGACCCTAAGACTATGACTCAGTGACCAAGTTAACTGAACCTTCTTGAACACTGGCTTTTGGATTGTCAGAGTTGCAAACCTCATTGCCACTCCTACTTTTACCCTTTTCTCCAGGACACCCCGTATTACTACGAACGTCCACTTCCATTGGACAAAACCATCGTATGGTTAGATACGAACTCGAAAGAATTTATTCGAGGATGGTTTCAGGTTCTGGAGAAAACGGATAGGACTATTCAGTTGTCTTTTCCTTTTACCTTCTCTCTGGTTGCGAGTGCTCCTTAGTTTAGGAGTAGTACACCTATTACGCAAATTGGATAGTCTTCTTCCAGACCATAGGCAGGTGCTGACCGGTAGGGAATGAAGAAAACCAATTAGCATAACGATGGTATACAGAAGGTATTAAGTTAAGACAAATAAAGGGATTAGTAAGAGGGCAAAGTAAATTGCAACTGATATTCACGACCAAACTAAGTATTTCTTCGCCAATCCTAAATCACCTTTGTATTTCTCCAGGACACTCCGTATCACTACGAAGATCCACAGTTTATTGGATACTCCATCGTATGGTTATATACGAACTCGAAAGGAACTTGTTCCAGTTCGGAGATGGATTCTGGTTCAGGAGAAATAAGAATAAGGTTTATTCGGTTGTCTTTTATCTTCACCTTCTCTCGCATTGCGAGTGTTCCTAGGATTAGGACAGCACACCCATTATGCTTATTGGATAGTATTCTTCCATACCATAGGCTGGTGCTGAACGGTAGGGAAGAAAGAAAACCATTTGGCCTAAAGGGGTGTACAGAAGGTAATGACTAAAGACATAAAAATGGATTTGGAAAGATGGCAAAGAATTACACGGTTACAGTTGTGGATCTGGATAATAGAAGAGGCGTTACTAGGAATACCGGGATACCCCATCGAAACATTTCAATGTTTCAGTTTCACTGTGTATAGTTAAAGGAAAACTGATTTCCCAATTAGACGCTTGCTCCAGGGTATGTATTTACCAGGTATGATTCTCACATTTGTATGGTTTTACAGATGATGAGTGGGAGTAAGTTATTGGGAATTGGGTGATCATCCTCATTATATCGGGATTCGTTATAATCAGTGATATTTGAGGAAGTCGCCTGGGTTGTTTGCCGTATGGCAAATATTTAGTTTTGAATATCCGCTGTTATGCACCAATTTCAAATTGATATATCTGTACGTCTATTTTCATAGAGTGAGATATACCTTTTTGAAATTATGTCTATGACATTTACCTATATCAGTGGATGGTTAGGTAAGGAGTATTAAACAGCGGTGTAATTCCTCATAACCATAGTACAGTTTTCAACCTACGACACACAGGGAATGAGTTTTCAGACTCAAGGGACTTATACAGAGTATTGTATGTTGTCCAGCGTCCATGAGGACAGAGGGGTTGGTCATCGTACTATATTCGGTTTACTTATGACTTCTCTAGTTTTTAGACAGGTGTTTCGTGGAAACACAGGGTCCGAATTTTGAGAAGTTATAGGTATTTGAATAAAGTAGAGAACCAGGTATTGCAAGTATCGGGATTCTTCAAAGTGATCAAAGATGTAAATACTTGTGTATGGTATTCAGTTGATGGTAATGGTTAAGAGAACTTGCTTCTCTTTCAGGTTACTCATAATTGGAAGCATTCCTAAGTTGAGTAACGCTGATCGGCCTCCTTCCATTTAGTTGACATGCACTGGAGACAGCTACATGATTTGAATCTGGTTCAATTAAATCAATGCCTCTGGTTCTATATTGGATATAGAACAGTTCATATCTTAACGATGTTAAGGTACGGGGAGTTGTCCGGCTTATGATTAAAACCAGACACTGCACAACTCAAGGCACGTTTTCTGTAATGGTTGTTTGTGTGTTGACCGAGGCTGTGACGAGGGTTGATTTTCTACCATCTGGCAGATCGATAGAAATATTGTTCTAGACTCGCCACAGTTTTATTAAAAATGGATTTTTTTCAGAAAACAGTAGTGGGAGTATGGTAGAACTGGAAGTGATTCCAGAACCGCAAACGATTACTAAAGATTTGATAAGGAACCTAAAGATTCAATCTGGATTGACATTCCATTGGCTACTCCGCAGATAAGGTGGGTAACCTCAGGCACCCGAGAGGTACTCCGGTAGCCTCAAGGACGGTGACAGGGAGGTTCTTGTTTACCCACACTTACCATTGCTGTTGTTCCAGGCTGCGAGACCCAGTGGGAGGATGAGTATAGCGTCGTTCTAAACTGGCTTTAGAAGTGTACGTCTATATACCCTGCCAGAGGGTTATCATAGTCAGTGGGAGCAGCGGAAGCATTGGTGGACAAATAGCTTATGTCTATTTATAGACTAAAGCAGATATAGCGGAGATAGATCATCAATTTCTGATGTGACGGTCATAGGTTTGACTTCATCAGAGTAGGGGATGGATCTGTTGAGAAGGTAGTAGGGTGTGATGTCCTGGTATTTGGATGACATACACAGAGTAGGAAAAGAAACTCCTATACTACGATCGGTTATACTTTGGTCGTCACACAGTGGTTTCTCCACATGGGACTTGGACATTATATCAGACATACTGGTTACTAGATCTATGGTTTTAGATCTAGATTTAGGTGGTTTCCCAAATAAGGGTACTTAGACAGCATTCTAAGAGTATTTAGAATGGATGACTCCTGGCACGGTAGTGTACTTGCAGGTGATGGAGTCACCCTCTCTAAAGGTGTCTTACAGACTAAAGAGGAGAGGAATGTGCATGATTGGCAGATCACTTGCTCAGGCAATTGAGTCGATCATGAGATATCAAGTACCAAACCAGATGTTGTTCTTGCACATGATATGGCAGGGTTCGATCAGATACGTGCGGTATTGCACGGATCAGGATCGAACGGATATTACTGGCCGACTTTGGTTTAAGCCGGATCCAAGTATAGTACAGTGTAGATTTTGTCTCATTGCATTTGTATTTCGGTCGGAATACAAATGCGGGTGTGTATACACAGTATTAGGGTTTTCCTGTAATTTATTACGGGACCAGTTTTCTGGAGTTGCCAGTTTGCTTTCCATTTCGGCCAATTTCCTTTGTATCGTTCATTGGCCGAAGATTGGTGGAGGAGGGCTTATTTGCATTTGTGCAAATAAGCAATTGTGGAGGGGGTCTTTGCATATTATTATATCATGATACTTGCACCATCATTGCTTGACTTTCTTTAGTCATCATGTTTTGAGTTTTGTGTGATGATTATTCATCATGATGAGTTTTTTCTCTTTCTTGCATGATTTTCTTGGCTCACTCATTCATTCTCCTCTTGTGCATTGTTTATTCATGAGTAGTGGCTGTTTCTTTGCTGGTTATGTTAATTTCGTGGGCCCCCCTCCTTTGAGTGTGCTGGATGTTTGATGTGGGTTGTGGATTAATGGCTATGAGGTTTGAAGAAATAAAACACAACAAAAAGACATTATTCCACCACAATTCCCAGAGAGCATAAATTGGGTTTTTGGCCGAGCCTTTGTTTTTCTTGATTAGCCAAAAACATTTTCCTCAATGCAAAAGTTCCTTGCTCACATCTTGTTCACAATGGCAACTTCTTTAAACCTCTTGAGACATATAGATCTTCACTATATTCTACAGTAAATCTTGGGCACGTCGACTCGCCAGCTTCGTGCCCGAGTTGCCTCGGTATAGAGGCGGGAGCCCGTAAAAGAAGCAGGCGACGTGGTGCCCTTCCGGCGACGAGGTGGAGACCGGAGCTTCCGCGGGAGATCGGGACGACGACGAGAATACCGGAGGACACGGATCACTCGGTATATCTCTCTTCCCCATCTTGTAGTTAGCTAGGACTAGTTAATGGCACCATCCGGGTTTTAGTGCGCGGTGGTGCTGGTTTGATAAATTAAAGTTAACCATCGCTTCCGCACTTGGCCTCGGGATGGAGGCCGGGGCGCCGCCGTGCACTTACAGATTCGACAATCCATTAGCCACTCCGCAGATTTTGGTGGGCAAGCTCAGCAACTCGAGAGGTACTTCGGTCACCTCAAAGACGGTGACAGGAAGGTTTTGATGACCCAAGCTTGCCACTACTGCTGTCTTAGACTATGAAATCTTGCAGATGGATAACTACAACGTCTTTCTAAATTAGCTTTAGAAGTGCACGTGTATATGACTCTGCCAAAAGGTTGTTTTAGTTAGTGGGAGCAGCGGAAGCATGGTGGGCCAGTAGCTTATGTCTATTTATAGACTAAAACAAGTATAGTGGAGATAGATCATCTATTTTTTTATGTAACAGCCATAGAGTTTGACTTCATCAGAATGGACCTGGTAAGAAGATAGTAGGAGTGATGTCCTGGTATTTGGATAACGTACTCCTGATAGGAAGTGATATTCTTATACTACGATCGATTATACTGTGGTTGTCACAAGGTGTTTCTCGACATAGGATCTGGAGAAAATATAAGGGATTCTGGTGACTGGATTATGGTTTTAGATCTAGATTTGGAAAGTGTCCCAATTCGGGTATTTTGACACTATTCTAAAGTTTTTTAGAATGTACGACTCCAGGCGTGGTGGTGTACCCGCAGGTGATAGAGTCACCATCTCTAAAGAGATATTTTCTAGACTGATGAAGAGAGAGATTTGCATGTGTAAGTTCACGTTACCCTTCCCGGTTCTTCCGGGGATGCGGAAACGGTAAAAAACGATTTTTACGGTGAAGGTAACATGGACTTTAGAACAGGATCTTTTCTAAACAAACATCTAGCAACCTAACTACAAATTTAACTACTATGTTAGGGGTTATACCTAGGTCTTGAACTCCTTCTCTTCTTGCTCCTTCGAGTGGTTGGATCGGCCTCACCTCGTCGTCTTCTTGTTGTCGAAGATGGATCCACCTGAGAGCTTCTACCTTGGGCTCCTACCTCAACCGAGAGGAAACTAAAGTCCTTGGCTTGCTAGACCTTGAACTTTAGAATGAGTAGAGAAGTATTTTTAGGGTTTTATCTCAATGGCACATGTTTCTCAACTCATGAGACATGAGAGCCATGAGCAAGAGGAAGAGGGAGAGCTTGGATGAGAGAGAATGAGAATGATAGAATGTGAGAAGACCTTTTACAACCATGCTCTCAAAAACAAAAATAATCATGATAATAATAATGATTAAGTATTTGTGATGGTTCATGTCAATGGAATTATCATTTCAAGCATTTAATTCATTTTGTAAACAGCAAGCAAGCAAAAGTCATAGCCATGAAATGATGATGGTCAACAAGTCCAAAATAGGCAACCGGTCAACAAAGTCAACAAGTCAACAAAAGTCAAACTTTCAACTCAACCATGGCACAATAATACTTAATTAATATTATTATTAATCATATTTCTTATTCTCATTAGGATTTAGAAAAGGTCAACAGTCAACAACCCTAATGAGAATCCTCTGCCTCTGTCTCTGTGAACCGTGCATACCCACCCGCATCCGTGTTCCAAGGAACACGGATACAATCGAGATAAAACCAATCCCAAAACGCATACTAGGATCTGGCTTAAACCAAAGCCAGCTAGTAATAACTGCCCGGACACCAAACGTGCACAAGTGCGTGGATGTGAACGAACCCTGTCGCAAAACCATGCGACCTCTACTCTGTTTTTCCCAAAGGTGAATAGCTCTCTGTGTGGGGCTCTAAAGACTCGACACTACGTTGGCAGTGGGTTTAACCACAGGCCGCAAGCGGTACTAGCTGTACGTAACGGTCCCCAGGTAGATGCCGATAAGAAGACTGATGACGTGACCCATCCGAACTCCTACTAAGCCTGAATGTGACAATTTCCGTACAGTCCGGTCTGTTCGTCTGAGAATATCGCATGGCGGCCTAGGGGGTGGTAAACTTCAGTCTCCTAATAGCGGTACAAGTCGTGTCGAAGTGTATCCCAGAACACCCTGAGACAACACTGGATAACCTACCAGTATATCTCGCTTGCCCTGGCCAGGGACTTTGTGTAATGGTTCTCCTAGACACAGCGCGATATCAACCCCCAATACCGGGAGAGACGAATCCTATCTAACCGTCACTGCCTCCAAGTGCTTCGGGACTGCACCCAACTGCTACCTGTTTGCACGACTCATTTGAGCCGTGGTAGGGTAGCAATCTAAGAACAGTGGGAACACACTCGAGGCGAAGTGACAGCGTCAAATCAGCGGACTAAGCTGTACTCATGTCACCTGGGAACTGATAGCTGACGATAGGTATAGTACCAACCAACAGTTCCCGGCGAGTCCTGTCCAGTGTACTCGTAACCTAACGAGCACCCACATACTATCTCAAGTACGACGTACTGACAGCTGTGGGACAGACCATCTCCCCTGCTGGGATGAAAAGCGCATACGCTAGTCTACTCCGGAGTATCGATGCCCCATCTCGATAATCCTAGGACCAGGGACCTATATAAGGATGTGCTTGTAGATTACCCAGCCCCCACTAGTGTGACTGCCATCACAACGCTGGTAATCAAGCAAAGATCCTAAGAGCTCCACTAATGTGTATAGGCGATATGCTAAAAGAAACACATGCACACATTAAAGTAGAAACAAACCAAGTAGCATACTACCATCTCGAGCAAGATTGTTTACACAACTGTGAATATCCCAGGCTTCCATCAAGTAATATACAAACTAGTATGATACAGTAATGGCCTCTAGGGCATATACACTAACAATCTCCCACTTGCACTAAGGCCATGTACTGGCGTATCGAAGACCTATCATCTCGATCAGCCGCTCGAACTGAGTCTAGGGTAAGGCCTTCATGAATGGATCTACAGTGTTTTCTTCTGTAGCAACCCTCCGAATCTCGATCTCCCAGCGATCCACGATCTCCCTGATCAGGTGATACCGCCTCAAGATGTGTCTGTACTTCTGATGGGACCTGGGTTCCTTCGCTAAAGCTATAGCCCCGTTGTTGTCAAAATACAGAGGTATTGGATCAACAATGGACGGAACCACCTGAAGTTCTATCAAGAACTTCCTCATCCAGACGGCTTCTTTTGCGGCATCAGATGCAGCGATATATTCCGCTTCCATCGTTGAGTCAACAACGGTTTCCTGTTTGGAACTCTTCCAACATACCGCCCCTCCATTGAGGGTAAAGACATAACCCGACATGGACTTGGAGTCATCCTTGTCACTCTGGAAGCTGGAGTCAGCAAAGGCCTCCATTTGGAGGTCCTTTCCGCCGTAAACCAAAAACATGTCCTTAGTCCTTCTCAGGTACATCAGAATGTTCTTTACCACTATCCAGTGCTTCTCCCAAGGGTTTGACTAATACCGGCTTACCACACTCAGTGCATAAGCTACATCTAGTCTGGTACACAACATCGCATACATTATAGAGCCTACCACAGAAGCGTAGGGTATAATAGACATGCGATCCCTTTCCAAATCAGTCTTCGGAGACATCTCTTTGGAGAGGGTGATCCCGTGACAAGCTGGTAGATTACCACGCTTGGAATCTTCCATACAGAATCTTTTCAGTATGGTGTCGATGTACCTGGACTGTGAAAGTCCTAATATCCTCTTGGACCTATCACGATGGATCCGGATCCCCAGAATGTAAGAGGCATCACCCAGGTCTTTCATGGAAAACCTGTGTGACAAGAACGCTTTGACAGATTGTAGCATAGGAATGTCATTTCCTATCAAGAGAATGTCGTCCACGTATAAAATGAGGAATACGACAGTTCGTGCTACAATTTTACTATAGATGCATGGTTCATCTGAATTTTTGATAAAGCCAAAATCTTTGACCGTCTCATCAAAACAGATGTTCCAACTCCGCGATACCTGCTTTAGCCCATAAATGGACTTAAACAACTTGCACACCTTTCCGCTGCTCCCACTCTGAATGAAACCCTCTGGCTGGTCCATATAGACACACTCCTCTAAATTTCCATTTAGAAAAGCGGTCTTTACGTCCATCTGCCAAATCTCATAATCGTGGAAGGCAGCAATGGCAAGAAGGATCCGAATGGATTTGAACATAGCCACTGGAGAAAAGGTTTCGTCATAGTCCAAACCAGGTCTTTGACGAAAACCCTTTGCAACAAGTCTAGCCTTATAGATCTCAACCTGTCCATCTACACCAATCTTCCTCTTGAAGATCCACTTGCATCCTACGGGTTTTACCCCATCTGGAGCAACGTCCAAAGTCCATACTTTGTTGGTATACATGGACTCCATTTCAGTCCGCATTGCATCCAGCCATCTTACCTAGTCAACGCTCTGAATGGCCTGCTGGAAGCTAGTCGGCTCATCATTATCAATGATGCAATCGTTTCTATCCCCGTGTATGAGAAAACCATAGTATCTCTCGGGCGGATGAGACTGCCTAGTACTCCTGCGGAGCGGCGCAAGAATGTCCTGTTCTTTCGAACCCTCTAGTTCTACTAAGCTTTCAGTAATAGCTCGTGGTTCTGGAATTTATTCCAGTTCTATTGTGCTCCCACTTATCTGATTTTCCAAAAATTCAGTTTCCAAGAAGCAGACATGACGAGAAACAAAAACCTTTTGTTCTTCTTCGCAATAGAAGAAATGTCCCTTGGAGTTCTTTGGATATCCCACAAACTTGCACTGTACTGAGCGTGCCTCGAGTTTGTCCGCATGCTGCTTTTTGACAAAAGCTGGACATCCCCATATCTTAATGTGCTTAAGATAGGGTTTCTTCCCACTCCACATATGATATGGTGTGGTAGGCACTGTCTTAGTTGGAACTCGATTCAAAAGGTATGCAGCTGATTCTAGTGCATATCCCCAGAATGATTGCGGCAACTCAGCGTTACTCATCATGGAACGTACCATATCCAATAGGGTTCGGTTCTGTCTCTCTGATACACCGTTATGTTGTGGAGTGTTTGGAGGAGTAAGCTGAGAGAGAATTCCATTCTCTTTTAGGTAATCCAGGAACTCGGTACTCAAGTATTCACCACCTCGATCAGATTTCAGTGTTTTGATACTTTTGCCTGTTTGTTTTTCTACTTCATTCTTGTATTCCTGGAATTTTCCAAAAGCTTCAGATTTATGTTTCATTAAGAAAACATATCTGTACCTTGAAAAATCATCGTAAAAGTAATGAAGTAAGAATAACCGCTTCGCACATGTGTAGACATTGGACCGCACGCATCGCTGTGTACGAGCCCCAAGAGCTCGCTCGCTCTTACTCCGTGTCCAGTGAACGGAGTCTTTGTCATCTTTCCTTTGAGATAGGATTGACAAGTTGCATATGATTGATATTCGAAAGGATCGAAATATCTTTCTGTATGTAACTTCGTCAGCCTTCTCTCATTGATGTGACCCAGTCTACAATGCAATAAGAAAGCATGATTTATTTCTGGAGACTTTCTTTTGTGTGTATTCTGGACATTGAAAATCTGTGGTTGGTTTAATACGTATATACCGTTGCTTAATGTACCCGACCCAATCAGAACTTGATTAAGGTGAATATTTACAACATTGCTTACAAATGCAAAATCATAACCTTCTTTAGACATTAAAGATACAGATATGATATTACAAGTCGCACTGGGTACAAAATAACAATCCCGTAAAACCAAAACATGTTCATCTGACAATCCCAAGTGATAGTCCCCCACGGACTCAGCATCCATGCCAGCTCCGTTTGCAACTCTGAGGGTCATATCACCTGCCTTCAAAACCCTACGCTTTCTCAATGCCTGCAAAGTATTACAGATATGAGATCCTGATCCGGTATCCAATACCCAGGAAGTAGAGTTTATTGATAGACAGTTTTCAATAACATACACAACTGAAGCCGAAGCCACAACTTGCTTCGGGTCCTGGTTTCTGGCCTTCCAAGCCCTGCAATCTTTCTTCCAGTGTCCACTCTTGTGACAGTAAAAGCATTCTTCCCTTCCCACAAGCTTTCCCGCTACCTTTTTTGCCTTTGCCTTTCCCTTCGCTTCCACTTTACTAACACCGCCACTTGGTTTGGTGGGGGCTTTCTTCTTCTTTCCCTTGGCTTTCGCCTTGGACCTAGAAGAGGAGGATCCTCCAACAAACAAAGTGGATGTTTTCCTTACTTTCTGTAAGGTGCCCTCTGCACTCCTCAACATATTGAGGAGTTCCGGAAGTTCAACTTCTTTTCCTTGCAAGTTGAAGTTCAGGATAAACTGGGCGTAAGTAAAAGGGGGGGACTGGAGAATCAAGTCAGTGTAGAGCTCGTTCTCTAACGTGGTCCCAAGGTCCGCGAACTCTTCAATAAAGCCAATCATCTTAAGCTCGTGTTCTGCTACCGATGATCCGACGGCCGATCTCGCCGAAAACAACTTTTTCGAGACTTCGTATCTGGCGATACGGGATTGCTCTCCATATAGTTTCTTGGTATGGAGAAATATGGATTCTAGGTCCATATTATCGTGCCTCCTCTGATGTTCATTGTCCATAGAGGCAAGCACGAGGCACTTGGCCTTCGCGCAGTCGATCTCCCAGGTCTTACGGATTTCCTTATCCGCGACGCTGGTTTTGGGACCTGGGACAGGGGGAGCTTTAGTGGTAAGGAGATACCCCAACTTGTCATAAGTGATTGCCATTTTGACATTCCTGAGCCAATCTTTATAGTTTGGCCCTGTCAGTATGTTTTTATCTAGTAGTAACTTAAGTCCGGTCATGATGTTTGGTCGCTGCAATTAGGAGAGAGAGAAGAAACACTTTAGCATAATGCTCTTGCAAGTTTAGAGTGGTTTTTAGTTTGTCTAAACAGGATGGCTCCCACTGTTTCTCGAATCCCTCCTCAAACCAAAAAGGAAGAATCAGTCGGGATCAATCTCACCGTACAATACTTGCTTAACCGTTCAGCCAGGCCAGTGTTGGTACTTCGAGGGAGGTTTTCCAACGCTTTCACGAAGTTCCTTAATTAAATAACCTCTTTTCCCTATGGGCGTAGCCCCGCTAACACCTTTCTAGACACCTACTTAGTTTATAGCATTGATCGTTAAGTGAGAAATTTCTGTTAGTTATATGTATGCCCTAGAGACCATTACTGTACATACGATGTATATTGTAGTGGATGCTAGGACATATATAGGGAGGACTTTCTTGCTCGACATGATAGTATGCTATCTTGTTGTACTTTATCTTAACATGTACTCTGATTGTCTCTATATTACATGTTGATAAAGCCCTTAGGATATGTACTCGACTACTGGGACTATGATGAGATCATACTAGTGGGGCCACGGTAGTCGACGAGTACATCCTATAACTGTTCCTAGTCGAGGGTGTATCGAGACAGGGCATCGATACACCAGAGTAGACTAGCGTATACGCATCTTGACCCATATGATGGGCGATGGATGATCCCATATCCATCGGTGTTTGACATCAAGGATGGTGTACGGGTGCTCAGTGGAGACTGGGTACACTGGACGGACTCGCCGAGAACACCCAGATGGTATTATACCTCACGTCAGATGGCAGTTCTCCGGTGACACTGGTACAGAGTAGTCTGTTGACCCGAAATCGTCATAGAGTCTTGTGTGATTCCCACTATGCTTTGATTTCCATCATACCATGTCCAAGAGGGCATGCAAAAAGGTGGCTTTTGGGTACAGTCCCGAATCACATGGAGGCAATGAGCGAGGGATTCGTCTCTCCCGGTATAGGGAGTTGATGTTGTGCTGTGTTCGATTGGCTATAACCGGAAATCCCTGGCCAGGGTTGCTGAGATTTACTGGTAAGTGTTATCAGTAGTTTCTCGAACTGTTATAGACTTCATATCGACACGACTTATCGAGCTACTGGGGTCTGACGTTTACCACCCCTAGGCGAGATATGCAACATATCAGACGACGAGACCGGACTGTACGGGAGTGTTACTGTTTGGATTCACAGGAGAATGTACAGGCTTGCTTGTTGATCTTCTGAGCGCTCAATACCTGGGTAGCTATTACGTTTAGCTGACCGCTTGCAGCTTGTGGGTGTTTGATATGATCATCACCTACTGCCGGCGTATTGACGATTCTTTAGAGTCCTACACAGAGGTTTCTTGGCTCAGGCAAAACGGAGTAGGAGCACATATGTGATATGTGCGGGACCGAGGATAATGCGATATGTGATACTGTATTATATTCTCGCGATATTTGATATCTGCCGGGTCATCGGATCAAGTGTTGATTCGATGAATCGGTACGGATAAATATTAGTCGGTTATATGCAATATAGCCGGATTGTCGGATCAAGTGTTGATTCGATAATTTAATGTATAATAATATATATGATATATTAAATTACATTAACTAATATTTGCTCACTAAAAGATTCTTTTTCTCACTCGGGTAATACATTGATATATATGCGATATATGTTAAATGTATTATTTTATTTTGTTACGATAAATATTATATATGTGATATATAATATTGTAACATGATATGATAACTAATGCAACTTGTTTAGTGGAGTTTAAACATGATTAGGGTTTGGATTAGGGTTAAGCTTTCTAGATGTTTCTAGAAGGTTTTGGTTTTGTTTTGTGAAAGATATTTGTAAGTGACTCATGCTTTAACCCAACCCAAACCCTAACCCTAGTTAATTCTCTACATGGGTTTAGTCAACCATGGTTGCATTATTCATCATATTATTCTTTTTCTATTCATCACAAAAGGAATTCTTATGATATTGTTCATCTTCTTCCTTCTTCTTCTTTGCTTACAAAGCTTTCTTGCTTTGATATTTGTGATGAAAATATGTGAGAAAAAGATAAATAAAGAGAGCAAAAATCCTACTTCATCATCCTCATCTTCCCTTGCCATTTAGATGAGGGTGTTCACATCATTTCATGAGTGTTAGCTTGTGTTAACGAAACTTCAAGGTAGATCATCTTAGTATCGAAGATCGGAAGCAAAGGTTGCATCTTTCTCTTCGTAGAACCTCTCGAGAGTCCGGAACCTGATGATTGCAGCGAAGGGACCACAACACGGAGCATATGAAGTGAAGGACCGGATCTACAAAGGTTGTAATCCCTCTCACTTAGTGTTAAAGTTGTTAACATGTTTGTTTTCGCCTAATCTCTAGTTTAAAGATCCGTATTCGGGTTGTTCGGCACGGCTAAATTTTTAATCGGGCATGGTTGATGCCTCGTAGACCCTTGTGCGCTTGCATAGCAACCCTACAGTGGTATCAGAGCCAAGCTAGAGCTTTAGGCGAAGTCTAGGCGAAGTTTGAAGTCCGATCGAACCGAAATCCCATTTCCAAAATGCTCTCTGGACTTTTTTCAAAAACTGGATTTTTTCCATATTAAAAATTGCTAAAAAATTCAGCAGGGTCTTAGTTGAATTACTGTGAAATTCGAGGGGCTAACTCATCTAAAGCGCGGCGGAACCGCGGCATAAGCATGCCTTATGCGGCGGTTCCGCGGCCTAATGATGACGTCATCCCTCCATTTTTGCACAGTAATTTGTCACTTCAGCTGCTGGATTTTCTGGGAATTTTTAATATTTATTCAACTGTTAAATTTTCTGGGTTGTATTGGGGATTCGATGATTCGATCGGGAACTTTAACTGCGTCTTTTGTGTTTTGTCCGGATAACTTTTAGAAACTGTTAAAAAGTTCGAACGGATATCAATAACTCACTTTTTCCCCTGTCGGAATTTTTTTCAAAAGTTGGATTTTTCCTCGTGTTTAAGAACGTTCTAAGTCGTGCAAGTAACGCGGTGGACCCTCTAGAAGACAACAAACCTTAACTCGATTATGTGACCGTCTTGAACTGCCCTTTGAACCTTAGGGTTTGGGGCAGTACGGCGTGCCACATGTGAGGCGTTGGCTTGACCCTTCTACGGCTGGACCGTTGGTACTGAGGCATGAAGTGAATGTCTTTGAACCTATTTCATGTGTTGAACGGTTTCGGGAAAACTTGGGTGTTCGAATGTTCGATCGGAAAGTTTAATATTTTCTATTTTATCTGGAATGTGATACAATATTTGGAATCCACAGGTAGTTATGAGATAACTAATTTGAATATTATAAACATAGCAGTTTAGTCTCAGATGATCGGTTGCCACGGAATTTTGATGTGATCAAAAGTCCGTCGCAATCACGTAGCGTACACGGATACTCGCCGGATAAACTTATTAGACAGCTACATCCCTTAGCCCCGACCAAGTGACTGTAGGAGAACCCCGTCGCCGAAAGCATCCGTTCGGGTGCTCGCGGTAGCGGTGTTCCGCCTTGGTACACTTCGTCGACGGTATCGGGGGTGCGGCCGTCTACTAAAGTTTGCGACGAGCATTCGATCAGTTTTTCGGGAATCTTGTTGAATTGCCCGACTTGATATTGAAAAGAGTTTTCGATAATGAGACTAAAATGCGGGCTTTATAATTGTTAGGCATGCGATGTCCAAGGAATTCATTTGGTTAGGCATGCGATGTCTAAAGAAGTTGCGGATTCCAACTGTTGTAGTTTTACACTTTCTTTTCTGTGACCGTAAGCGTAGTATGTGGTGTATCGCCGGCTTCGTTGCTATACATCAACGACAATCGGGATACGCATACTTGCTTACGTTGATGATATGAGATATTATGTGTTGCTGTGATATGTTGTATTGGATCGTCGCGTTTGAATAGCCGGGGGTTTTATGTGAGATGAGAGTTTTTTCTTTTTCATTCATGTAAAATTCATTTGTATGTAGTATTCTTTTATTGGGGCACTTCCAGGTTGTGGAAGATGTCACTGTTGTTGTATATTATTTACTTTTCCGCATTGGGTAGACCCAAGGAGGGGAGCACAAGTAACCGGGTTCTAGGGTCCAGTGGGAGACCATCTCGAGGAGTCGAGACCGGGTCTCCTAACCCTAGAATTGGCAGTGTTACTTGCCACTCTCGTAGGGGTCTAGGGATGTGGGTTTGGCTATTCATCGCGACCGTGGAATCCGTGTTTTATACAGGCTCGTATTGAAAACACGGACGTCCTAGTATATCCAATATTTCATATATGTTCTTCTGCTGCAATGTTCTGTGATGAGATCATATTACTGCCTGTGACGAATGTTTATATTAGTATATGTTATATTGCAGATTTCGTTTCAAAAGAGATGCTTGTGAAGCATATTAAAATGGGACTTCATTAATGAGATTAATGAAATAAAAGAAACCTAAGATGTTGTGGAATCGAATTTCAAAATTAAAACAGGTAGCTACAGTTCTTGCTATGCATCGCGGTGTTCCTTATAGAACATCCTGCACCTTATTCGATAAGGAAAGGACCGAAATCCATTCACCGGGAGTGACTCCTTTAGCAATAACTGGCAGATGCTACAAACTCGGTTTGTCTTTTGATTGCTTCTATAGTTTCTGCTTTGCACAGTGATATATATGATATATCCCGCACCTCATTCGACGAGGAAAGGGCCGACGATCCCTTCACCGGGAGTGACCCCTTTAGCAAAACTAGAAAAGCCTCAAAAACACTCCATTTAAAATCACTCGATTCTACAACGATATCAAGTTCATTACGCAAAGGGTTTTCTTAAAAACCTGTCGTAGCCCTCCGTCATTTCAGATAAGTACTAGTTAGTATTCGTGCTGCGGTAGTTTGGCCTTCGTCAAGGCGTAGTGTACGGTAGCTAACTAATGCTTATCTGCTTGCATACGATGCGATTGGATTAGGGTATTCGTACGGCGTAGTTTGGCCTTCGTCAAGGGTCGTGCGGGTGGGTTTAATTCAATCAAGAAATGAACAGGTTGAACTTGACTAACGGACTATAGGTAGTTTGGCCTTCGTCAAGGTCATAGGAAGCTAGGGGTAAAATATTATTGGGAATTTCAAGTGTTGAAATTTGCAATGAGATTGCATACATTCTATGAGATAGTTGGATCCCGATACCCGCTGCGAGTAAGAGTTACTCCTGTGAGACTTTTACACATTACAATTAGCCGATCAAGTAGGTGTCTAGAAAGGTGTCAATGGGGTTACGCCTCTGGGAAAATGAGGTTTACATTAATTAGGTTCGTGCGAAAGCACGGGGGACCTCCCTCAAAGTACCGACACTGGCCTAGCTGAAAGATTGGCGAACTTGTAGCGTGTAATTAATCCCGGCTAGTCTTTCCTTTTAGGGTTTGAAGGAAGATTTGACTAAAACAGTGGGAGACATCCTGATTAGATATATTAGATAACCAATCTAATCTTGCAAGAGCATACGCTGAGTGTTTTCTTCTCTCTCTCTCCAGGTAGCGACTATATCACGCCTTAATCAAGATAATAATACGGATATAGTTGACCAAACCCGCTTGTTATACTGAGCTGGGGAACGTTGGTCCCGCTCCAACTTATAATTGTTATAAGACAGAGCAGGAAATTGGGGAATACCAGATTTCCCGTGCCGCCCAAACGAAGAAAGTGCATATTGATGCATCATCTTCGGGTGTGTTCATTACACAGAACTGTTTCTCAGTATCCTTTAAGTCCTGGGTATGTGATACCGGATCAGGATCCCGTATATGTAATCTGTTATATGGGCTACAGATAGGTAGAGAACTGAGAACAGGTGATAAGTTTCATAAGATAGAAAACGGTGCAAGTGTTGCAGCCAAGTCTGTTGGTCACTGTCACCCTGTATTACCAGAATACATTGATTCTGAACAAATGTTATTAGATACCGAACCCGATATACAAAATCATATCAGTCTCTTTATTAGTAAAGAAAGGATATAATTTGGTATTGTTGGATAATGTTTTGAACATTTCCTATATCAAGAGTTGATCGGTTCAGGCACGTTATCTAAAAGCATTGTCGTTCTAAATCAAACTACAGTTCTTAGTATACGGAACACACACAAGAGGAAGAGTTCAGAAATGAATGAATCCTTCTTGAGGTATTGTAGACTAGGTCATATCAATGCGACCCGACTGGCTGAAGTTACATATAGATGCATATTTAAATTAGTTTGAATTTACATCTTGTGAAACTTGCCGGTCATGTCACAAAGATAAGATGACCACAGCTCTGTTTGTTGGAAACAGAGAAAGAGTTAGTGAACTTTTGGGATTGATACATGCTGATGTATGAAAGTCCCCTGTCTACATATGCCAAGATCGGTTCTTTGTACTTCATTACATTCTCTGATAATCTCTCAAGATTCAGACATATGTTCCTGTTGAAACACAAGTCCGAACCTTTTGAGATATTCACAGAATATGAGTTAGAAGTAGAGAACCGAAAATACGGGTAAAAGTATTATGTCCTTTGATGAGATCAAGGAGGAGAATACTTGGGCACGGAATTCCTGGACTATTCTAAAGGAGAATGAGATTCTCTCTCAGCATTACTCCTCCGTATACACCACAGCACGTCGGTGTATCGGGGCGGAGCAATAGCACCCTATGTGATATGGTGTGCTCTATGATGAGTACTACTGAGTTTCCTATTTCCTTTTGGGAGTTATGCACTTGAGAAGCTGCATACCTATTGAATAAGGTTCGAATCAAATCAGTTGCCTACCACTTCATATGTGATATGGAAAGGGAAGAGCCCATATCTTAAGTTAGTTAAGATTTGGGTTGTCCGGCCTATGTCTAAAAGCAAAAACCGGACAAGCTCGAGGCAAGGTCTGTTATGTACAACTGGAAAGGTTCCAGCTATACAAAATGCAGCTGATGATTTGGTAGAACCAAAGGATTCAATAGTTTCCAACGAACCTCAGCCTCTCCGCCGATCTAGCAGGGTTCCTCATCCACCTGAGAGATACTTCGGTTTCTCTATGACAGTGGGAGCGAGGATTGCATCATGAGATGATGACCCAACTAGTTTCGAGAAGGCCATCAGGAGTGAGACTCTGTAAGAATGGCTGGATGCTTATCGATCTGAGATGGAATCCTTATACACCAACAAAGTATGGACTTTGGTTGCTTTATCTGAAGGGTTAAATCCCCATCAGGAGCGAGTATATCTTGAGAAGATTACTTGGTGTATATGGAAAAGTTGAGACTTTCAAAGCTAGACTTGTTAAAGGTTTGCATCATAGACCAGGTATGGATTATGTTGAAACCTTTTCTAAGGATCTATGCTTAAGTCCATCCAGATCCTACTTGCCACGGCTACATACCATGACTACGATATCTGGTGGTTGGGTGTCATGACTGCTTTTCTAAGTGATGTTTTAGAAGAGAACGTCTATAAGTACACAGCCAGAGGGCTTCGTAGACAGTGGGAGCAGCGGAAACGTGTGCAAGATGTTTTATATGATAAAACAGGCATCGCGGATTTGGAACATCTGTTTTGATGTGGTAGTCAAAGAGTTTGACTTCATCAAAATGGTAGATGAACCTTGTATATACGAAGAGGTAGTAGAGAGTATGGTAGTGATCCTCGTAGAGTACGTGGATGACATACTCTTGATAGGGAAGGAGTTTCCTATGCTACGCTCGGATAATCTCCGCTTATCACAAGGATTCTCCATATAGGATTAAAATGATACCTCCTAAATCCTGGGTTTTGGATCTATGAGATAGATCTAATTGGATGTTAGGATACTCACTAGTTGTAGTAAGATGGTATAAATCGATCTTGGGGAGAATCACTGGAAAGGTTCCTGTGTGATAAAGACGACTGAATGTCAGTCCCAGGCATTTTCTTTACCCTAAGTGGAGGGACGGTATGTTGGAAAAGTTCCAAGCTAGATACCGTGACATACTAGACGATTAAAGGCAAGATACATCGTTACCAAGGATGCTACCAAAGAGGCAGTCTGGATATATATAAGTTCATGAGATGAACTTCGTTCCTACCATTGTATGACAATGGAGTTGTGGCTTTTGCCTAGGAACTACCGTCCCATCAGAAATCCAGAGATAATTCTTAGGCAGTATTACCTGATCATGGAGATGGTTGATCTCCAGGGAGATCAAGGTTAGGAGAGCAGACACAGAGGACGACAGCGCGGATCTATTCACAAAGGCCTTTTTCCCAGTAGAGACTTTTATGGGATGGTTGAGTATGAGATACTTCAACCGCAGCTAATTGTTGGGTATGCGATACCACAACAGATGGCCCTAGTGCAAGTGGGAGATTGTTAGTTATATGTATGCCCTAGAGGCCATTACTGTACATACGATGTATATTGTAGTGGATGCTAGGACATATATAGGGAGGACTTTCTTGCTCGACATGATAGTATGCTATCTGGTTGTACTTTATCTTAACATGTACTCTGATTTTCTCTATATTACATGTTGATAAAGCCCTTATGATATGTACTTGACTTCTGGGACTATGATGATATCATACTAGTGGGGCCACGGTAGTCGACGAGTACATCCTATAACTGTTCCTAGTCGAGGGTGTATCGAGATAGGGCATCGATATACCAGAGTAGACTAGCGTATACGCATCTTGACCCATATGATAGGCGATGGATGATCCCATATCCATCGGTGTTTGACATCAAGGATAGTGTACGGGTGCTCAGTGGAGACTGGGTACACTGGACGGACTCGCCAAGAACTCCCAGATGGTATTATACCTCACGTCAGATGGCAGTTCTCCGGTGACACTAGTACAGAGTAGTCTGTTGACCCGAGATCGTCATAGAGTCTTGTGTGATTCCCACTGTGCTTTGATTTCCATCATACCACGTCCAAGAGGGCGTGAAAAAAGGTGGCTTTTGGGTACAGTCCCGAATCACATGGAGGCAATGAGCGATAGGAGGGGATTCGTCTCTCCCGGTATAGGGAGTTGATGTTGTGCTGTGTTCGATTAGCTATAACCGGAAATCCCTGGCCAGGGTTGCTGAGATTTACTGGTAAGTGTTATCAGTAGTTTCTCGAACTGTTATAGACCTCATATCGACACGACTTATCGAGCTACTGGGGTCTGAAGTTTACCACCCCTAGGCGAGATATGCAACATATCAGACGACGAGACCGGACTGTACGGGAGTGTTACTGTTTGGATTCACAGGAGAATGTACAGGCTTGCTTGTTGATCTTCTGAGCGCTCAATACCTGGGTAGCTGTTACGTTTAGCTGACCGCTTGCAGCTTGTGGGTGTTTGATATGATCATCACCTACTGCCGACGTATTGACGATTCTTTAGAGTCCTACACAGAGGTTTCTTGGCTCAGGAAAAACGGAATAGGAGCACATATGTGATATGTGCGGGACTGAGGATAATGCGATATGTGATACCGTATTATATTCTCACGATATTTGATATCAGCCGGGTCATCGGATCAAGTGTTGATTCGATGAATCGGTACGGATAAATATTAGTCGGTTATATGCGATATAGCCGGATTGTCGGATCAAGTGTTGATTCGATAATTTAATGTATAATAATATATATGATATATTAAATTACATTAACTAATATTTGCTCACTAAAAGATTCTTTTTCTCACTCGGGTAATACATTGATATATATGCGATATATGTTAAATTTATTATTTTATTTTGTTACGATAAATATTATATATGTGATATATAATATTGTAACATGATATGATAACTAATGCAACTTGTTTAGTGGAGTTTAAACATGATTAGGGTTTGGATTAGGGTTAAGCTTTCTAGATGTTTCTAGAAGGTTTTGGTTTTGTTTTGTGAAAGATATTTGTAAGTGACTCATGCTTTAACCCAACCCAAACCCTAACCCTAGTTAATTCTCTACATGGGTTTAGTCAACCATGGTTGCATTATTCATCATATTATTCTTTTTCTATTCATCACAAAAGGAATTCTTATGATATTGTTCATCTTCTTCCTTCTTCTTCTTTGCTTACAAAGCTTTCTTGCTTTGATATTTGTGATGAAAATATGTGAGAAAAAGATAAATAAAGAGAGCAAAAATCCTACTTCATCATCCTCATCTTCCCTTGCCATTTAGATGAGGGTGTTCACATCATTTCATGAGTGTTAGCTTGTGTTAACGAAACTTCAAGGTAGATCATCTTAGTATCAAAGATCGGAAGCAAAGGTTGCATCTTTCTCTTCGTGGAACCTCTCGAGAGTCCGGAACCTGATGATCGCAGCGAAGGGACCACAACACGGAGCATATGAAGTGAAGGACCGGATCTACAAAGGTTGTAATCCCTCTCACTTAGTGTTAAAGTTGTTAACATGTTTGTTTTCGCCTAATCTCTAGTTTAAAGATCCGTATTCGGGTTGTTCGGCACGGCTAAATTTTTAATCGGGCATGGTTGATGCCTCGTAGACCGTTGTGCGCGTGCATAGCAACCCTACAATTTCCCGAGGAGTAGCATATACTCACAGTAGGATCGTGATCCAAATATCATCGTGTGACAAAACTGAAGGAATCCTACCAGAATCATCACACTCCAAATGGTATGCAGCGCTAGCAAGTTTCAGTTTCTTTAGAAACTCCCGATGTGGATTTTTGCCTCATGCTCTTATGACCTTGACTTTGGCCAACAAATCATAAGTCACATGTCAAGTTCTACCCGTCATTTTCCAGGTTAATTTGAACCCACCCGTACCTACCTTTGACTTTGGCCAACAAGGCAGTACGACTGTCCCAAACCAACGCATCTATCTATGCTACATATGAATATCCAATAGTTACCAATCACTATGCCTTGACTTTGGCCAACAAACACAGCTTGAATACTATTGACTATCCATATGAAATGACGGAGGGCTACGAATGGTTTTGGCAAAACCGTGAACGTAGTGAACTTGATATAATCGATGGAACATGATAGCTTTTAAAAGGAGTGGATTAAGCTCCGGGTTTAAAAGTTGTTTTTGAAAAGAAACCAAGTGGTTTTGAAATTGTTCCAACGACTTTACTTTGGTTTATTTTCTTGCATTAATTTAATGCGTCCCATCATTTAATCCAACCATTGCAGAAAAAAACAAAAATATGACGTACGCTTATGCCATCCGCATTCGCCACGGGGCCCCGTCATTACCCGTTAGGTTACTTAACTAACGACAGAGCAGGGGCTGGACTAGCGCGGATACAAAACACAAGCAACGCCTAAATAGATATCATATATAGATATATACATTCATCAGATGCAATGATAGTCATTCCAGATCACAGATGAACACATTGGATATACTAGGAATCCGCGTTTCGTTCGAGCCTGCAACGAAAAGCGGATTACACGGTCGCAATGAATATCCAAGACCCCACCCTAGACCCCTACGGGTGCGGTAAACTACCCGCCAAGTACCCGAAGTGAAGCAACCTCCCTACACAACGTGAGTAGACCACTCGGCACTTCGAGGTACCCGGTAGTTTGTGCACCCCACCTTGGGTCTATCCTAGGAGCAAAAACAGTAAAAGAAATAATATAAAATGGCGGCTACAACCTCATCCCGGATGTGCGGCCATAAAAATAATATTACATCAATTACATATTACATCAAATGAAAAGTTAAAGAAAACTCTCATCTCACAACCCCCCGGCTATTCATCCGCGACAATCCAACGAGTTCATATACACAAACCATTAACATTACAGATTACAGATATGTATAACCCCCACTAATCGACATATAGCGATTAGCAGACGTTCAATACATATATCACATCACAGATATAACCCATTAGCAAAAGTCTACAGAAGTTCGATCAAAATACGGATTTGTAACCACCCCCAAACACAAATTTGTTTTCTGGAAAATCTGGGCAGAAACAACATATTCCAAAAATCCCAAAATAGCACACAGAACACACTGCAGGAAAAATGAGCCACGACCGAGTCAACTCGGCCGCGGATCCACGGCAAGAAGCATGTTTTGCCGCGGTTCCACGGTGCATTGACTGAGTCAGTGTCACGTTTTTCCTCTGTGTTCATTTAAAACCCTGAGCCGATTTTTGGTATGTGTCAAATTATTTTTTTGAACAGTTTAAAAATCGGCAGAAAGTTCAGTTCTTGGACTCATTTTGTGATTTTTTTCTCCGATCGAAATTCTAAATACTTTGCTAACTTTCTACTTATTGTTTAGCTAGGCTCTGATACCACTGTAAGTCCACGTTACCCTTCCCGGTTCTTTCGGGGATGCGGAAACGGTAAAAAACGATTTTTACGGTGAAGGTAACATGGACTTTATAACAAGATCTTTGCTAAACAAACATCTAGCAACCTAACTACAAGTTTAACTACTATGTTAGGGGTTATACCTAGGTCTTGAACTCCTTCTCTTCTTGCTCCTTGCAGTGGTTGGATCGGCCTCACCTCGTCGTCTTCTTGTTGTCGAAGATGGATCCACCCGAAAGCTTCTACCTTGGGCTCCTACCTCAACCGAGAGGAAACTAAAGTCCTTGGCTTGCTAGACCTTGAACTTTAGAATGAGTAGAGAAGTGTTTTTAGGATTTTATCTCAATGGCTCATGTTTCTCAACTCATGAGACATGAGAGCCATGAGCAAGCGGAAGAGGGAGAGCTTGGATGAGAAAGAATGAGAATGATAGAATGAGAGAAGACCTTTTACAACCATGCTCTCAAAAAAAAAAATAATCATGATAATAATAATAATTAAGTATTTGTGATGGTTCATGTCAATGGCATTATCATTTCATGCATTTAATGCATTTTGTAAACAACAAGAAAGCAAAAGTCATAGCCATGAAATGATGATGGTCAACAAGTCCAAAATAGTCAACAAGTCAACAAAAGTGAAACTTTCAACTCAACCATGGCACAATAATACTTATTTAATATTATTATTAATAATATTTCTTATTCTCATTAGGATTTAGAAAAGGTCAACAGTCAACAACCCTAATGAGAATCATCTGCCTCTGTCTCTGTGAACCGTGCATACACACCCGCATCCGTGTTCCAAAGAACACAAATACAATCGAGATAAAACCAATCCCAAAACGCATACTAGGATCTGGCTTAAACCAAAGCCCGCTAGTAATAACTGCCCGGACACCAAACGTGCACAAGTGCGCGGATGTGAACGAACCCTGTCGCAAAACCATGCGACTTCTACTCTGTTTTGCCCAAAAGCGAATAGCACTCTGTGTGGGACTCTAAAGACTCGACACTACGCTGGCAGTGGGTTTAACCACAGGCCGCAAGTGGTACTAGATGTACGTAACGGTCCCCAAGTAGATGCCGATAAGAAGACTGATGAGGTGAACCCATCCGAACTCCTACTGAGCATGAATGTGACAATCTCCGTACAGTCCGGTCTGTTCGTCTGAGAATATCGCATGGCGGGCCTAGGGGGCGGTAAACGTCAGTCCCCTAATAGCGGTACAATTCGTGTCGGAGAGTAGCCCAGAACACCCTGAGAAAACACTAGATAACCTACTAGTATATCTCGTTTGCCCTGACCAGGGACTTTGTGTAATGGCTCTCCTAGACACAGCGCGATATCAACCCACAATACCGGGAGAGGTGAATCCTGTCTAACCGTCACTGCCTCTAAGTGCTTCAGGACTGCACCCAACTGCTACCTATTTGCACGACTCATTTGAGCCGTGGTAGGGTAGCAATCTAAGAACAGTGGGAACACACTCGAGGCGAAGTGACAGTGTCAAATCAGCGGACTAAGCTGTACTCATGTCACCTGGGAACTGATAACTTACGATAGGTATAGTACCAACCAACAGTTCCTGACGAGTCATGTCCAGTATACTCGTAACCTAACGAGCACCCACATACTATCTCAAGTACGACGTACTGACGGCTGTGGGACAGACCATCTCCCCTGCTGGGATGAGAAGCGCATACACTAGTCTACTCCGGAGTATCGATGCCCCGTCTCGATAATCCTACAACCAGGGACCTGTATAAGGATGTGCTTGTAGATTACCCAGCCCCCACCAGTGTGACTGCCATCATAACGCTGGTAATCAAGCAAAGATCCTAAGGGCTCCACTAATGTGTATAGGCGATATGCTAAAAGAAACACATGCACACATTAAAGTAGAAACAAACCAAGTAGCATACTACCATTTCGAGCAAGATTGTCTATACAACTGTAAATATCCCAAGCTTTCATCAAGTAATATACAAATTAGTATGATACAGTAATGGCCTCTAGGGCATATACACTAACAACATGAATGGCATATCACTTTCTTAGGCAATTGAGTCAATCATGCTTTGTCAAGTACCGCACCAGATATTGTTTTTGCACTAGCTGCAATAAACAGATATTAATCCAATCCTAGAGAAACATTGGGAAGCAGTTACGAACATAAGAGGATGTTCTTAGTATATGGTAACGGCAGCCTCCTTCATGAAGGCGGTTATCATTTCAAACTTCCAAAGTGACCTGGATGATAGAGTGACTGTCAGAATTAATGTTTACCCCTTTCTGAGGGGCAGTATGTTGGACAGGGGGTCCAAGTGGATACTAAGGCATGGCGCAAGATACTAATTAAATTCAATGGATGATACGGTCTAAGAAGTTTGTTGGATTTGGAGTTCATTTGTGAACTTGGTCTCATCAGATATCCAGATAAATTCTAAGACATGTATCACTCATTTCAGGAGATAGTCATTCTCTGCGAAATTGAGATATAGAGAGATAAAGATTGAAACATTGGAGTGAATCAACTCACTGAGGCTATTTTTCGAAAACGAATGTCTCGCAAACATGATTTGCGAAACTGATCGGTGGAGAAGTTGGGTGTTCGGTAGCACACGGGCTGTGAGTATGCGACACCGCAATAATCAGCTTTAAGTGCAAGTGGGAGATTTTTGGATATAGTGCCCTCAAGGCAATTATTGTAATCGCGGGCAGGCGATTATGATGATTGAGGGAGGACCTATACGGGTAGACCGGTCTTACTCGAGATGATAGTATGCTATCCGGCTCATCTCTATCATCATATATATGTATTATATGGTATTACAGATCACTATTGTAAGTCTATGTCGCACACCCCTCGAGTTCGCGAGGAAGCGGAATACATCAAAAACGATTTTTCTCACGTCAAAAGATCATGTTTGGCTTTGCAACATAGACTTTATCCACTTTAGGATCTTGATTAAACCTTAACTAGCTAAACTAAACAATTTGAAGGCTCTAACTACTCGGATAGAGGGTTATACCTTCGTGTCTAGTCCTTCCGGTCTTCTCTATGTTCCTTGCTCCTTGAATCGAGCTTCAACTTTGAACTCCTTTTATTTGGCTTCTACGATGCTCCGAACGAACTCGGCTGCCGGTCTCCTTGGTGTCGAAGAAAGATCCACCCGAGGGCCTATAGTCAAGTTTCAACCTCAAGTGAAGTAACTTAGTAATCTAATTTGCTAGAAGAGATTACTAAATAATGTAGAGAGTGATCAATGGATTAATTTGTCTCAAAGCTCAATGAATCACAACACATGTGAAGAAATGAGCTTGAGGGAGGAGGAGATGAAACCTAGGAGAGAGAATGAAAATGTGATAATAAACTAAAGAATGAGAGGAGAGCATGGCTAAGTCTCATGACAATAATTCAAGCATGGATTATTTTAGTCTCAAAATAATCAACCATGCTTGAATAGGAACTACAAATGAATAAACAATAAACAAAGCCATACTTTCAACCTATTCCTCAAGTGTCTCATAATTTCCACCTCATTAATCCTTTAGCAAAAAAGGATAAATCAATAATGAGGTGTCTCATTCTAGAATCTCATTCTTGTGAAATTACAAGAATGCCCTCACCGTATATACATACCCGTATCCATAATCCGAAAAAATACGGATACAATGAGACAAGTACAATCCAATAGTATAATACTAAGATCCGTCTTAAACCAAAACCCACTAGTATTATCCGTCCGAACATCATCCGTGTAGCCAGTACACGTATGCGATCGAAACCCTGCCGTAAGACCATACGGCCTCTACATTGTCTCGCCTGATCCAGGGAACCCTCTGTGTGGGACTCTAAAGACTCAGCAGTACGCTGTAAGTGGGTTTAACCACAAGTCCATCAGTGGCACTAGCTGTACGTAACAGCAACACAAGTACATGTCGAAAAGGAGGCAGACGAGCGAACTCATACGAAACCCCAACCGAGCCTATTCGTAACAATCTCCGTGCAGCCCGATCTGTTCGTCTGAGAGTATCGCATGTAAGGTCTAGGGTGTGGAGAACGTCAGACCCCTAATAATCAGACAGTCGTGTCGGTGTGGCTCAAGACCATCCGAGAATCTACTGGTCCGACCACCAGTAATTCTTAATCCGCCCTGGCCAGGGACTTATGGTAATGACCAACCGATCACAGCGTGACATCGACTCCCTATACCGGAAGAGACGAATACCCAACAGTCGCTCACTTCCTCCATTTAGTTCAGGACTGTACCCAACCAAAACCTATTTGCACGGCTCCTTAGAGCCTTAGTAGGGTAGTAATCAAAGCACAGTGGGAACTCACACGATACAAATGACGACCTCAGGTAGACAGACTATCTGCACTCATGTCACCAGAAAACAGCTATCGGACGATAGGTATAATACCATCTAGTCAGTTCTCGGCGAGTCATGTCCGGTGTACTCACATTCAGTGAGCACCTGTATACAATCTCAGGTGCACCTCACCAATGGTTGAGGGACCAATCCATCGCCCCTCGTCAGGGTCTAGATATGAATACACTAGTCTACTCTGGAGTAACTATTGGATATAGTGCCATCAAAGTCAATTATTGGATCGCAGGCACGTGATTGCTATGATTGAGGGAAGACCTATACAGGTAGGACAGTCTCACTCAAGATTATAGTATGCTATCTGGTTTATCTTTATCATCGTGTACTGCTTTAAGTGACATTATATATATCACTATTGCACGTTGATAGAGCCCATAGGATTCTTGCTTGACTACCAACAGTATGATGGCGATCATATACGTGAGAGTTGGGTCGTCTAAAAGCACATCCTTAAAAGTGGTCCCTAGTCGCGGGAGTTTCGAGATAGGGCATCGATACTCCGGAGTAGACTAGTGTATACAGTCGAGACCCAGACGAGGGGCGGTGGCCGGTCACACAAGCCATTGGTTTCAGTTGGTTCACCTAAGATGTATACAAGTGCTCATTGGGTTATGAGTACACCGAACAGGACTCGCCGGGAATATGCTAGATGGTTTTTGAAACCCGTCGTTAGATAGCAATTCCCAGGTGACATGTGTACAGGTTAGTCTATCGACCTGAGATCGTCATTTGTCTCGTGTGAGTTCCTACTGTGCTTTGATTATTACCCTACCATGGCTCAAAGGAGTCGTGCAAACAGGTTTTAGTTGGGTACAGTCCTGAGCCACATGGTGGCAGTGAGCGGATCGGCAGGGGATTCATCTCTCCCTGCTTTGGGAGTGAGATCGTGCTGTGTCTAGGAGAACCATTACACAAAATCCATGGCCATGGTAAGTGAGATTTACTGGTAGGTATTCGAGTAGTATCTCAGGTGTTTTGGGCTACACTCTGACACGACTTATACCGCTTTTGGGGGTCTGACGTTTACCAGCTCCCTAGGCCCGATATGCGATACTCACAGACGAACGGACCGGACTGTACGGATATTGTCACACATAGGCTCAGTAGGGTTCCAGGATGAGTTCGCTCATCGGACTCCCTTTCACTCAGTACATGGGCAGCCGTTACGTACAGCTAGTACCACTGACGGCTTGTGGTTAAACCCACTGCCAGAGTATTGACGAGTCTTTAGAGTCCCCCACAGAAAGTTTCCCAGTTCGGGCGAAACGTTGTAGAAGCCGTATGGTTTTATGGCAGGGTTCGAACATACGCGTGCACTTGTGCACGTGTCTTGGTTCGGACGGATAATACTAGCGGGCTTTGGTTTAAGCCGGATCCTAGTATTATACTGTGTAGATTTTGTCTCATTGCATTTGTATTCGGTCGGAATACAAATGCGGGTATGTATATACAGTTGCGGAGTTATCCTGTAATTTTGTTATCGGATCGCTTTTCGAATTTGCCAGTTTGATTCTTTTCTTTAGCCAAAACATCATTTATCTTTTTTGGCTGAAATTTGGTGTGAGGGGTTTATTCGCAAATGTGGCAATTAGTAAAGGGGGGCTTTTGTGTGGCGCTAGGGCTCCAGGCCTTTTCCAGCAAGCTTCTTGATGTTTCTAGCATCATTGACTCACTTGGTGCATTAATTGTAAATGGATTGAAAAAGACTTTGTTGTGACATTTTTTCTTATGTTTACCCCACTCTCTTTTTGCTTGTGCTCACCTCCTCTCCTATATTGGCCGAGCACTATTCTGCCCAAATTGACAGAGCCTCATTTTGCTTGAGAATGGAATTGATTCATTTCCTTATGCACAAAATTCTTTAGCCATTCCAAAAGCTCACTTCTTCTTCTCCTCACTACAAATGGCAACTTCGATTAACCCTCGAAATAAAGCATTCTGCACTTACTCTACTACAACCTTGGACACGTCGGCTAGCAAACTTCGTGTCCGAGTTGTCTTGGTTTAGAGGTGAGAGCCCGTATAAAGAAGCATTGATGTGGCGCAGTTTTCGACGAGGAGGAGATTGTAGATCGAGCGAGATCGGGGAGCAAGCTTCGTCGGCGCATCCGCAACATGCTAGGGGCAGAGGTTAAAGACCGGAGGACACGGATCGATCGGTATAATCTCTAAACCCTCTTTAAAGATTTCTAGTTTACGGTTAATGGAACGATCCGGGATCGGGATGCGGTTAGCGCCAGTTCGTAAAAAGTTTTTTGTTCCGTATTTGGCCTCGGAAAGACGGCCAGGGCGCTGCCCCAGCCCAACATGGTATCAGAGCCAAACTATTAACCGTTAGCTAGCTTGTTCTAACTTGTTTAAAATATCGATCGGACGAAATTTCCAAAACTACAATTCCAAGTTCAAAGTTTCTGTCGAATTTTTTTTCGTCGAAAAAATATTTTGAGTGTTTCAGAAAATCAGGCAGGCTTTTCTAAGACCCCTGTAAAAATTTTGTAGCATGATCCCTCTGTAGCGCCGCGGAACCGCGGCCGTACCCACGTTTTGGCCGCGGTTCCGCCTCAGTGTTGGTGATTCAGTGCACTAAATTTTTTCTTCGGGTCTTTAACATGGAATTGGGGTTTCTGGAATTTTTAGTTCTGGCCCAGATTATTTTGAGTGCTGGATTTGTACTTGGGGTCCACTTCGGGAAATTTTGTCGATCAAGATTTTAAATATGTTAGTTTACAGTGCATTGCATTACTATCTGTGACCGTGAATGTCATCCGATCGGTAAAACTTGTCTAATTGCTATAGTCCTTTTAGACGGGTTTTGCGAACGTGAGATTCACGTTGATGTTCTGTGTAGTGATGTGATGTTGCGGATTTATCGTGGTTGATAGCTTGTGTGCAATGGTAGTGCAGTTTGGATTTGTTTGTACATTTGATATTGCGGGGCGAGCGTCCGACATGTGGACTGCCGTCACTGTCTGTTTGTATATTATTCTTTTAGGGCACGACCGGGTTGAGGTCGATGTACCCATTGTATATATTTTCTTTTCTGTACTAGGATCACCCCGCGGTGGAGTGCACGGATAGCCGGGTTCTGGAAGGGAAACGGGTCCGCATCTCATGGCTTTGAGAGAGAGGGACCTCACTCTAGGATTGGAGGGCTATTCGCCGCACTCGTAGGGGGTATAGGCTGACCCAAGGAGGGGTGCTCAAGTTACCGGATTCCGTGAACTGCTGGGTGATCCATTCACGATGCTGAAGGGGCTGCCTCACTTCTGGTTTTGGCGGGTAACTTGCCGCACTCGTAGGGGTCTAGGTTTTCATTTCACGGCTATCCACACGACCAGGGGAACGTCGAGTTTCATTTTTGGCTCTATGAAACACGGGGATCCCAGATTATCTGTATTGTTCTGTGATGCTTATTACTTTTCTATGATGTTGCATTTTATCACGCCTGGAGCGATTATTATATATTGATATATATACTAGTAGATGTTGTATATGTTTTACACCCGCGCTAGTCCAGTCCCCGCTCTGTCGTTAGTTAAGTAACCTAACGGGTGATGACGGGACCCAATGGCGAATGCGGATGGCATATACGTACATTTTATTTTCGTTCTTCTCTGGTGTGATTAATTGATGGGACTGCGTTGATTTGTATCAATGCAAGGAAAACAAACCTTTACAGATGTTGTTGGAACAAATTTTCAAAAAGCTGTTATTGCAAGGACGCTTTCATTTGTTTTGCACAGTGGTATTTAGTTTAGAATATCCAGCACCTCATTCGACGAGGCAAAGGCCGAGATCCCTTCACCGGGAGTGACCCCTTGGACAGAGGTTTGCGTCAGGGTAATAACTTCATTATATCCGATTACTTTTGCTTTGCATCGTGGTATTCAGTTGGAATATCCTGCACCTCATTCTACGGGGAAAGAGCCGAGATCCCTTCACCGAGAGTAATCTCTTTAGCAAAGGTTCCTTCAACGATATCAAGTTCATTACGCTAAAGGTTTTTCACCAAAAACCAGCCGTAGCCCTCCGTCATTTCTTACAAGTAGTACTTAGTATTCATGCTGCGTTTGTTGACTCCGTCAAGACGTAGTGTACGGTAGCTGAGTGGTGCTTGTTTGTAGCATAGATATGCGATTGGTTAGGACAGTCGTGCGGCCTTGTTGACTCCGTCAAAGGCACGTACTGGTGGGTTTAATGCAATCCAGATTATGGCGGGTTGAACTTGACTAGGACTCTTTGATTTGTTGACTCCGTCAAGGTCACTTGGGTCCTAGGGGTAAAAATCACATCGGGGGTTTCTAAAGAAACTGAAACTTGCCAGGCATGCGCATACCATCTGGAGTGTGATAACGTGAGTGGATTCCGTCACGTTATCATGTGATGATAGTTGGATCCCGATTCCCACTGATGAGTTGGTTTACTCCTCGGGTGATCCCGACTAATTCTTCTTTCAGGTTTGGAGGAGAATTTAAGGATACAGTGGGAGGTGTCCTGATTAGATAAAATGATAACCATTCTGATCTAGGTTAAAGTGCACGCAAAGTGTTTCTTTTCTCTCTCTCTTTGGGCACGACCATGACCCAACTCTAGACTATGACTCAGTAACCAAGTTAACCGAACTTTCTTAAAACACTGACTTTTGGATTGTCTGAGTTGCATACATCATTGCCACTCCTTCTTTTACCCTTTGCATTTCTCCAGGACACCCCGTATCACTACGGACATCCACTTCCATTGGATAAATCCATCGTATGGTTATATACGAACTCGAAGGAATTTATTCCAGATTCGATGATGGATTCTGGTTTTGGAGAGATTGAATAGGACTATTCGGTTGTCTTTTCCTCTTACCTTCTCTCAAGTTATGAGGGCTCCTAGGATTAGGGGACAGTACACCTATTACGCTTATTGGATAGTCTTCTTCCAAACCATAGGCAGGTGCCGAAAGGTATGGAATGAAGAAAACCAATTAGCCTAACGGTGGTGTACAGAAGGTAATAGGTAAAGACAAATAAAGGGATCAGAAAGAGGGCAAAGTAAAATGCGACTGCTATTCACGACCAAACTAATTATTTCATCGCCACTCCTATTTCACCTTTGTATTTCTCCAAAACACCCCGTATCACTACGAAGATCCACAGTTATTTGGATAATCCATCGTATGGTTATATACGAACTCGATGGAACTTGTTCCAATTCGGGGATGGATTCTGGTTCAGGAGAAATAAAATAAGGTTTATTTTGTTGTCGTTTATCATCGTCTTCTCTCAGGTTGCGAGTACTCCTAGGATTAGGAGAGTACACCTATTATGCTTATTGGATAGTCTTCTTCCAAACCATAGGCTGGTGCCGAACGGTACGGAAGGAAGAAAACCATTAAGCCTAACGATGGTGTACAGAAGGTAATGACTAAAGACAAGTAAAGGGATTTGGAGAGATGGCAAAGGAAATATATGGTTACAGTTATGAATCAGGATAATGGAAGAGGCATTACTAGGAATACCTGGATACCCCTTAGAAACATATTCATGTTTCAGTTTCACTGTGTATTGTTGATAGAAAACTGATTTCCCAATCAGTCCTTGCTCCAGGGTATGTATTTACCAGGTATGATTCTCACCTCTGTATGGTTTTACAGATGATGAGTGGGAGTAAGTTATTGGGAATTAGGTGATCATCCTCATTATATCGGAATTCGTTGTAATTGGTGATATTTGAGAAAATCGCCTGGGTACAGTTTTCAACCTACGACGCACAGGGTTTGAGTTATTCAACTCAGGGGACTTATACAAAGTATTGTATGTTGTCCAGTGTCCATAAGGACAAAGGGGTTGGTCCTCATACTATATTCTGTTCACTTGTGACTTCTCTATTTTTAGTCATGTATTTCGTAGAAATACAAGGTCTAAGTTTGAGAAGTTATAGGTATAAGAATAAAGTAGAGAACCAGGTGTAGCAAGTATCGGGATTCTTCAAGGTGATCGAAGATGTAGATACTTGTGTATGGTATTCAGTTAATAGTAATGTTTTAGAGAACTTGCTTCTCTTTTAGGTTACTCATAATTGGATGCACTCCTGAGCTGAGTAATGTTGATCGGCCTCTCTCCATTTAGTTGACATGCACTGGAGACAGCTGCATGATTTGAATCTGGTTCCAATTAAATCAGTGTCTCTGTTTCTATATTGTATATAGAATGGATCATATCTTAACGATGTTAAGGTATATGGAGTTGTCCGGCATATGCTTAAAACCAGATTCTGGACAACTCAAGGCGTGTTTCTGTAATGGCTGTTTGTGGGTTGACCTTGGCTTTGACGAGGGTTGACTTTCTACCATCTGGAAGATCAATGGTGATATTGTTCTTAACTCGCCACAGTTTTAGTAAAATGGATTTTTTTTTCAGAAAACAGTAGTGGGAGTATGGTAGAACTGGAAGAGATTCCAGAACCGCAAACGATTACGGAAAATTTAATAGGACCTAAAGATTCAATTAGGTTTGACATTCCATTAGCCACTCCGCACATATGGTGGGTAACCTCAGACACCTGAGAGGTACTCCAGTAGCCTCAAGGAGGTGACAGGGAGGTTCTTGTTTACCCAAACTTGCCATTACTGCTGTTCCAGACTATGAGACCCGGCAGGAGGATAAGTATAGTATCGTTCTAAACTAGTTTTAGAAGTGCACATGTATATTATTCTGCCAGAGGGTTATCATAGTCAGTGGGAGCAGCGGAAGTATAGTGGACAAGAAGCTTGTGTCTATTTATAAACTAAAGCAAATATAGCGGAGATAGATCATCTTTTGATGTGACAGTCATGGGCTTTGACTTCATCAGAATAGGGGATGGATCTGTTAAGAAGGTAGTAGGGTGTGATATCCTGGTATTTGGATGACATACACAAATTAGGAAGTAAAATTCATATACTACGATCGGTCATACTGTGGTTGTCACACAGTGTTTTCTCAACATGGGATATGGATATTATATCAGACATTCTGGTTACTAGATCTATGGTTTTAGATCTGGATTTGGGTAGTTTCCCAATCTGGGTACTTAGACAGCATTCTAAAGGTATTTAGAATGGACGACTCCTGGCATGGTGGTGTACCAGCAGGTGATGGAGTCACCCTCTCTAAAGGTGTCTTACAGACTAAAGGGGAGAGGGATGTGCATGATTGGCAGATCACTTGCTTAGGCAATTGAGTTGATCATGAGATGTCAAGTACCACACCAGGTGTTGTTTTTTGCACTAGATGAAATAAGTTGATATTGATCCAATCCTGAAGAAACGTTCGGAGGCAGTTTTAGAACATAAGTGGATGTTCTAGGGATTTGATAACGGTAGCCTCCTTCAGGAGACAGTTATCATTCCAGGCTTCCAAGGTGACCTGGATGACAGAGTGACTGTCAGAGTTATAGTTTTCCCTCTGATGAGGGGTAGTAGTTTGGACAGGTGGTCCAAGCGGATACTGAGGGAGGCATGGCGCAGGATACTGATTATGTTCAGTTGACGATACAGTCTAAGAAGTTTGGATTTAGAGTTCACTCGTGAACTAGGTCCCATCAGATATCCAAACATATTCTAAGACAGGTATTGCTCATTTCGGGAGATGGGTTTCTCCGCGAACTTGAGATATAGAGAGACATAGAAAGAAATATCAGGGAAGATCCACTCACTGAGGCTATTTCTCGAATCCAACAGTTTTACAAACGCGCTTTGTGAGACTGATCAGTAGAGGAGTTGGGTGTTCGGTATCACACGGGCTGTGAGTATGCGACATCGCAATAATTAGCCTTAAGTGCAAGTGGGAGATTGTTGGATATAGTGCCCTCAAAGTCAATTATTGGATTGCAGGCACATGATTGCAATGATTGAGGGAGGACCTATACCTGTAGGACAGTCTCACTCGAGATGATATTATGCTATCCGGTTTATCTTTATTATCGTGTACTGCTTTAAGTGACATTATATATATCACTATTGCACGTTGATAGAGCCCATAGGATTCTTGCTTGACTACCAATAGTATGATGGCGATCATATACGTGAGAGTTGGGTAGTCTATAAGCACATCCTTAAAAGTGGTCCCTAGTCGCGGGAGTTTCGAGATAGGGCATCGATACTCCGGAGTAGACTAGTGTATACAGTCGAGATCCAGACGAGGGGCGGTGGCCGGTCACACAAGCCATTGGTGTCAGTTGGTTCACCTAAGATGTATACAGGTGCTCATTGGGTTATGAGTACACCGGACAGGACTCGCCGGGAATATGCTAGCTGGTTTTTGAAACCCGTCGTTAGATAGCAATTCCCAGGTGACATGTGTACAGGTTAGTCTATCGACCTGAGATCGTCATTTGTCTCGTGTGAGTTCCCACTGTGCTTTGATTATTACCCTACCACGGCTCAAAGGAGTCGTGCAAACAGGTTTTAGTTGGGTACAGTCCCGAGCCACATGGAGGCAGTAAGCGGATCGGCAGGGGATTCGTCTCTCCCTACTTTAGGAGTGAGATCGTGCTGTGTCTAGGAGAACCATTACACAAAATCCATGGCCATGGTAAGCGAGATTTACTGGTAGGTATTCCAGTAGTATCTCAGGTGTTTTGGGCTACACTCCGACACGACTTATACCGCTTTTGGGGGTCTGACGTTTACCAGCTCCCTAGGCCCGATATGCGATACTCATAGACGAACGGAACGGACTGTACGGATATTGTCACACATAGGCTCAGTAGGGTTCCAGGATGAGTTCGCTCATCGGACTCCTTTTCACTCAGTACATGGGCAGCCGTTACGTACAGCTAGTACCACTGACAGCTTGTGGTTAAACCCACTGCCAGAGTATTGACAAGTCTTTAGAGTCTCCCATAGAAAGTTTCCCAGTTCGGGCGAAACGTTGTAGAGGCCATATGGTTTTATGGCAGGGTTCGAACATACGCGTGAACTTGTGCACGTGTCATGGTTCGGACGGATAATACTAGCGGGCTTTGGTTTAAGCCGGATCCTAGTATTATACTGTGTTTATTTTGTCTCATTGCATTTGTATTCGGTCGGAATACAAATACGGGTATGTATATACAATTGCGGAGTTATCCTGTAATTTTGTTACCGGATCGCTTTTCGAAGTTGCCGGTTTGATTCTTTTCCTTAGCCAAAACATCATTTGTCTTTTTTGGCTGAAATTTGGTGTGAAGGGTTTATTTCCAAATGTGGCAATTAGTAAAGGGGGGCTTTTATGTGGCGTTTGGGCTCCAGGCCTTTTCCAGCAAGCTTCTTGATGTTTCTAGCATCATTGACTCACTTGGTGCATTAATTATGAATGGATTGAAAGAGACTTCGTTGTCACATTTTTTCTTATGTTCACCCCACTCTCTTTTTGCTTGTGCTCACCTCCTTTCCTATATTGGCCGAGCACTATTCTGCCCAAATTGACAGAGCCTCATTTTTCTTGAGAATGGAATTGATTCATTTCCTTATGCACAAAATTCTTTAGCCATTCCAAAAGCTCACTTCTTCTTCTCCTCACTACAAATGGCAACTTCGATTAACCCTCAAGACAAAGCATTCTACACTTACTCTACTACAACCTTGGACACGTCGGCTAGCAAACTTCGTGTACGAGTTGCATCGGTTTAGAGGTGGGAGACCGTATAAAGAAGCGTTGATGTGGCGCAGTTTTCGGCGAGGAGGAGATTGTAGATCGAGCGAGGTTGGGGAGCAAGCTTCGTCGACGCATCCGCAACATGCTACGGGCAGAGGTTAAAGACCGGAGAATACGGATCGATCGGTATAATCTCTAAACCCTCTTTACAGATTTCTAGTTTATGGTTAATGGAACGATCCGGGATCGGGATGCGGTTAGCGCCAGCTCGTAAAAAGTTTTTTGTTCCGCATTTGGCATCGGAAAGACGGCCGGGGCGCTGCCGCAGCCTAACAGTAACGATGCCTAGTCTCGATACTCCTACGACTTGGGATACTTTTATGGATGTTCATGTAGACTACCCGGCTCCCACTAGTATGATCGCCATCACAACGTAGGTAGTCAAGCAAAAATCCTACGGGCTTTATCAACATGTATACAAGATATGAAATACAAAGTAAAACACATCACATGTTAAGATAAAGACAAACAAAATAGCATACTATCATATCAAGCAAGATTGTCCTGTACATATATATCCCTAACATCCTGTACAATGAAGGCCTTTATGGCATACATATCCAACAATCTCCCACTTGAACTAAGGCCTGTAATTGGCGTAAAGAGTACACACTGTCTGCACTAGACCCAGTAGCTGGCGTACTGCATGCCCCACATCTCGAACAGTCTCTCGAACTGGACTTAAGGGATGGCCTTGGTTAATGGATCTGCCGTGTTGTCTTTTGTGTCCACTCTCCGTACCTCGATCTCCTAGCGATCCACGATCTCCCTGATTAGGTGATACCGCCTCAAGATATGTCTGGATTTCTGATGGGACCGTGGTTGCTTTGCCAAAGCCATGGCTCAATTGTTATCGTAATACAAAGGTATTGGATTAGCAATGGATGGAACCACCTAAAGTTCAGAAATGAACTTCCTGATCCAGACAACCTCTTTTGCGGCATCGCTCGCGGCGATATACCCAGCCTCCATCGTCGAGTCTGCTACGGTGTCCTGTTTGGAGTTCTTCCAATAGACCGCCCCTCCGTTAAGGGTTAACATATAACCCGAGAAAGATTTAGTGTCATCCTTATCACTTTGGAAGCCAGAATCGATAAAAGTCTCGATCTGGAGGTCCCCATTACCGTATACCAGGAACATCTCTTTAGTCCTTCTCAGGTACTTAAGAATGTTCTTAACTGCTATCCAATGTTTCTCACCTGGGTCAGACTGATACCTGTTTACCACGCTAAGTGTGTAAGCTAAATCTGGTCCGGTACATAACATCGAATACATTATTGACCCCACCGCTGAAGCGTAGGGTACTATGCTCATGCGAGCCCTCTTCTCGTCAGTCTTGGGAGACATATCTTTAGAGAGTGTGATTCCGTGACAAGCGGGCAAATTGTATGTTGGATATAGTGCCCCCAGAGTCAATTATTGGATCACAGGCACGTGATTGCAATGATTGAGGGACGACCTATACCGGTAGGACAGTCTTACTCAAGATGATAGTATGCTATCTGGTTTATCTTTATCATCGTGTACTGCTTTAGGTAACCTTACAGGTCACTATTGCGCGTTGATAGACCCCTAAGGATTCTTGCTTGACGGCCAGCAGTATGATGGCGATCATATACATGGGAGCTGGGGTCTATAAGCACATCCTTAAAAGGTCCCTAGTCGTAGGAGTTTTCGAGACAGGGCATCGATACTCCAGAGTAGACTGGTGTATACAGTCGAGACCCCGACAAGGGGCGGTGGCCGGTCTCACAAGCTACTGGTGGCAGTTGGTTCACCTAAGATGTATACAGGTGCTCATTGGGTTATGAGTACACCGGACAGGACTCGCCGGGAACCTGCTAGTTGGTTTTATACCTGACGTCAGATAGCAGTTCCCTGGTGACATGTGTACAGGTTAGTTCATCGACCTGAGATCGTCATTTGTCTCGTGTGAGTTCCCACTGTACTTTGATTACTATCCTACCACAGCTCAAAAGAGTCGTGCAAACAGATTTTAGTTGGGTACAGTCCCGAGCCACATGGAGGCAGTGAGAGGATCTGCAGGGGTTCGTCTCTCCCGGTATTAGGGGTGAGGTCGCGCTGTGTCTAGGAGAGCCATTACACGAAGTCTTTGGCCAAGGCAGGAGATTTACTGGTAGGTATTCCAGTAGTATCTCAGGGTGTTCTGGGCTACACTCCAACACGACTTGTACCGCTTTTGGGGGTCTGGCTTTTACCAACCCCCTAGGCCCGCCATGCGATACTCATAGACGAACGGACCGGACTGTACGAATATTGTCACTGACAGGCTCAGTAGGGTGTCAGGATGAGTTCGCTCATCGACCTCCCTTTTGGTCAATACCTGGTAGCCTGTTACGTACGGCTAATACCTCTGACGTGCTAGTGGTTAAATCCATAGACAAAGTATTGACGAGTCTTTAGAGTCCCCCACAGACAGTTTCTCAAGTTTCGGGCGAAACGCTGTAGAGGCTGTGTGGATTTATGGCAGGGTTCGAACGTACGCGTGCACTTGTGCACGTGTTATGATTCGGACGGATAATACTAGCGGGCTTTGGTTTAAGCCGGATCCTAGTATTATACAGTGTAGATTTTGTCTCATTGCATTTGTATTCAGTCGGAATACAAATGCGGGTATGTATATACAGTCACGGGGTTTTCCTGTAATTTATTACGGGATCGTATTTTTGAAGTTGCCAGTTTGCATTCCGTTTCGGCCATTTTTCCTTTGTTCCTTCTTGGCTGAAATTCATTTGATGGGAGGAGCTTATTTGCAAATATGCAAATTAGCAAAGTGGAGGGTGTTTTTTGTAAGTGGTTGCTTCATGATGGTTCTATATTGACTTTGACTTCCATTTGCATCATTACTTGCTTTATGTGAATGGATTGATGAGGAGGAGACTTTGTTGTGATCATTATTTCTCATCATCACTCATTATTCTCTCTTGCATTATTTTGACCTCCCTCCTCTCTCATATCATGGCCGACCATTACTTGGGGATCCCCATTCATGGGGTTGAAAATGATTCATCTCATTTTTGCACCAAAAACTCTTTAGTTCATCTCAAAAAGTTTTTTCCTCCACCTCCATCCAAATGGCAACTTCCATTAACCCCTTGAGACAAAGATTTCTACACTTAGTCTACAACAATCTTGGACACGTCGTCTTGCCAACTTCGTGTCCGAGTTGCCTCGGTCCAGAGGTGGGAGCCCGTAAAAAGACTCGGTGATGTGGTGCCTTTCCGATAAGGAAATCGAGACCGGAGATGCCGCGAGGAGATCGGGGTGGTGGCCAAAGACCGAAGGACACGGATCGCTCGGTATAGCTCTCTACCCTTTCTCTAGTTATCTAGTAGTAGGTTAATGGTCCGATACGGGTTTATAGTCCGCGGTACCGCCGATTTCTAGTTATAGAAAAGTTTTTGTTTTCCGCATTTTGGCCTCGGACAGACGGCCGGGGCGCTACCGTGCACTTACATGGTATCAGAGCCACGCCATTAACCTTTACTAGCTTGCTCTAACGTGTTTAGAACTTCGATCGAACAAAAATTCCAAAAACCGCATTTTCAAAGTTCAGTTTCTGTCGAAATTTTTCTGTGGTCAAAAAATAATTTGGTGCATTGCAGAATACAGGCAGGGTTTTTTATGAAATATGGGAAAATTTGGTGAAGTGATGTTCCTGTTTAGCCGCGGAACCGCGGTCGTACCCCTGTTTTGGCCGCGGTTCTGCCGCAGTAAAGAGGAATCACTGCACCAAATTTCTTCAGTAGGTTTCTGAGTTGGAAATAAGGTTTTTGGTATATTCTGTTTGGGCCCAGATTTATTTTGAGTGCTACAGTTGTGCTTGGGGCCCACTTCGGGAAATTTAGTCGATCGAAACTTTTAAACATGTTAGTTCACAGTATTTACATTATATCTGCGACCGTGAATATCATTTTATCGATAAATCATGTCTAACTGCTATAGCCCTTTTAGACGGATTTGCGAGCGTGACATGCACGTTGATGTTCTGTGTTGTGTTGTGATGTTGCGGATTTGTCGTGGTGGATAGCCTGGATTCAATGGTAGTACAGTTTGGTTGTTTATGTACATTTGATATTGCGGGGCGAGCATCCGACATATGGACTGCCTTCACTGCCTGTTTGTATATTATTCTTTTGGGGCACGACCGGGCTGAGGTCGATGTACCCGTTGTATATTTTACTTTCTGTACTAGGATTACCCCGCGGTGGGATGAACGGATAGCCAGGTTATAGAGGGCAACGGGCCCGCATATCATGGCTTTGAGACGGAGGGGGCTTCACTCTAGAATTGGCGGGCTATTCGCCGCACTCTTAGGGGGTACAGGTTGACCCAAGGAGGGGTGCTCAAGTTACCGGATTCCGTGAAGTGTTGGGTGGTCCATTCACGTTGCAGAAGGGGGCTGTCTCGCTTCAGGTTTTGGCGGGTAACTTGCCGCGCCCGTAGGGATCTAGGATTTCATTGCACAGGCAATCCACACGACCAGGGGAACGTCGGGTTTCAGTAGCGGCTCTATGAAACCCGGGGATCCCAGATATCTGTATTGTTCTGTGATGCTTATTACATTTCTGTGATGTTGCATTTTATTACGCCTTGAGCGATTATTATATATTGATATATATACTAGTAGATGTTGTATATGTTTTGCATCCGCGCTAGTCCAGTCCCCGCTCTGTCGTTAGTTAAGTAACCTGACGGGTGATGACGGGACCCAGTGGAGAATGTGGATGGCATATACGTACATCGTATTTTCGTTCTTTATTGGTGTGATTAATTGATAGGACTGCATTGATTTGGATCAATGCAAGCTAAACAAACCTATTCTGATGTTGTTGGAACAATTTTTTCAAAAAGCTGTTATTGTTAGGACGTTCTCTTTTATTTTGCACAGTGGTATTCGGTTATGAATATCCAGCACCTCAGTCGACGAGGCAAGGCCGAGATCCCTTCACCGGGAGTGACCCCTTGAACAGAAGTTTGCGTCAGGGTAATAACTTCACTATAGCCGATTACTTTTTGCTTTGCATCGTGGTATTCAGTTGGAATATCCTGCACCTCATTTTACGGGGAAAGAACCGAGATCCCTTCACCGGGAGAGAACTCTTTAGCAAGAAGTTTTCGCCACTATATTTTTATAAAAAGCAATCTGGTTCTTTCAACGATATCAAGTTCATTACGTTAAAGGTTTTTCGCCAAAAACCATTCGTAGCCCTCTGTCATTTCAGACGGGTAGCACGTAGTATTCATGCTATGTTTGTTGACTGATTGAATGAAATTTCTCGTTGTGTGTTTAAGAAAATGTATATAGAAATCACAACCAAAAATATTTTTGATCGCAATCAATTAACGGTGTCGGATGTAGCGCGTTAGAGAGTGCGGATCGTCCACAGGGATTGCACGATTCGTTCGTATTTTAATTTGTTTGAATCGAAACTTTAATAGAAAGAAAACAAACAATTCATGATTTATAGTTGAAGTTCAAGAATTAGAAAATCTAGATCTAATAACAAGAAAAAGATAGAATCAAGAATTGAGAGTTTGATGATTTTTCCAACCAAATATCAAGAATCTAAATGAGGCTCGTACGAATCGATCGGATCTATAGATGTGATGTAATTCTACGATGACGTATTCTTATCCTTCGATGAATTGATACTAGATCGATGATGATCGACGAGAATTAAGGATTTCTAGTGAAACTAGGGTTTCATCATTTATCCCTTGTTCCTTCGTCGATATCATTCACATTCTAGCCTCTAGTAAATTCAAGAAACGATCGTAGATCCCTAATTTCGAGCGATAACAATCAAGAAAGCATCGCAACGAAACTAGGTCATCGAATCTTGGACTTGCTAGGGTTTACAAAAACTCGTAGGACTTAAGAATCGTATTAAGATTTGTTACATTATCATTCTATTGATCGTCTCGACTCCTTTACGAGTGGAGTTTTACTCAAACATCACAACAAGAACTACAATCACAAATTGAGATCGAATCATGATGGAAGAATTTAAAGAAAGCAAGATTAAAGAATTTCACCTTTTATTTATATCAACAATTTCATTACAATCGCTCAAGAACTACAAGAGGAAGAACTCGATCATCGATTTGGCTTCACTCATCTCCGTGAGTCGCGGATCGGCTTGGATCACTTGCTCGATTGAATATCAGCTCCGCTCCTAAAAGGTTGAAGGCTTCTCGCTTGATTTGGTACTCGGGATCTTGAATTTGGATTGGAATTAGGGTTAGGGTTTCGCACAAGTCTTGTCACTAGACTTGTGGAAGAAGATGGAGATTAATGAAAAATTGAACAACTAAAGATTAGAGATTCAAGAAGAATTCAACCACTAAGGATTTTAGGAAGAAGTTTAACCTTAGGTCTAGGATTCTATTTATAGACTTCCCAAAACCCTAGATCTAGGATTTGAATTTTGAATTTCCCTCCAAAAGTTAGTCAGCTAGAGAGGCTTCTAGAAGAGGTTAGTTAGGAGTGAGCTTCTAGAAATAGTTTGTTAGGAGTTTGATTAACTTAATCAAGATTAGCTTAATTAATCATCCTTGCTGATCTGGCAGAAGCTTCGAGAGAATTCTGGAATTTGAAGCATGTGAAATGACTGTGGGCCTTGAGAGAAACAATCTGCACTGAAAATTAACTGCTGATGTGTCAAAACAGCCGCGGATCCGCGGCGCAAGCAGGCTCCCGCCACGAATCCGCGGCGCTTCAAGGGCCTTAGGGCTTGGGCTCTCTTCTGCTGCTTTGGGCTGATGTTTTGGGCTTTTTATGATATGTTGAATATTGTAATTCCTTCTATATTGCTACCAGCTCTCAGGTCTTTGAGTTGGCTTAATGTTTGATCAGCAAAAATGACAATTTTGGCCTTTCTTCTGGATTTTCTTGCACAATTTCTCGAAACAAGTGTTGCGCAATACAGGGATGATGCGATGCCTTAATAAACACACAATTTCCTCAGAAATGTCGGTTTTAGAGTATAACACATGCAATCTGGTATTTCAGGACTGTTTTGCTAATATGTGCAATATGAATACCGAACACTTCTAGATGAGTGCAAATGATAGGGAAATTGCCGTGTTAAAAATGGAGTATTTTCGACTGATCAAATTCCCCCAAACTTATTTTCGATCGTCTCGAGAGAACTTTTTATTAAAAAGAGAAGGAGAAAATAAAGAAAGAGAAAAACTAACTAGCACACTTTCGTAGGCAACACGATTGCACTGAGCACGTGCAACAAGCCTTTAAACCTCTAGGTGTCCCTAGTAGGAGGAGTGTTGTCTCCTGAGGGTTTTCAGCAGATTGCACCCACAAAATCCAATAATAAAAGGAAGACCATGAATATTACATTTAAAGAAAAGAATTGTAAAAGAAAGACTTTGAAAATTAGGGTTTCCAACTAAGCTTTTCGGTTGTCATGAGCCCTATCTTAATAGTCATGAAAAGATGTTAGAAATCACGTCCTCCCTCAATAAAACATCGTCTTATTCTTCATTCCTATCTTTCTTCCAAACATCGATCATATAACCCTGCGTGTGTGTAAAGACATCCCTACACCCGGAGAATTCAATTCAAGCTATCATACTCTTACCCCTCAGCCTCAGTACATTTTAATTAATGAATATTTAGATGAGATTGCTCACACACTTTCATGCGACCGTTAATACTTCTTGAGGTACTAACCGACCGATTACTCCTGTGCTTGCTTACTTGGTGTATTTTCCTCGTCTTGCACCACCTAAGGCTTAGCAGTGACTCCCAGACCAGTTGGCCTTAAGGTACTAAGTGAAGAGGCACCCTCGCTATATTTTTTTTATTGCTGCCTTGGCGATAACAAAACCAGTGTCCATTTTTCTCACCACTTTATATTTTCTTCATTTTTTATTTCCTTCATACTTTTGGCTTAAAGACAAGAGCATTTCAAGGTATCCTCTACTATCCCAGGCTTTAAGACGTGTGTAAGTGCGAATAGCAGGGTATCAACGTTCAAAATGTTTGGCTTCCAGAATAGAAACTATTTTTCAGGCTTATTTTTATCCTCAGATTAGTGACGTCATTCATCTTACTAACCCTTGGGACAACGGCTCATAACTACTTATTACTAGTTCGTATAAGAAAACTTCTTATTTTCTTGGTTTTCTTAAATTTTTCTAATCTCATGAATGTAATTTTTCACTATCTAAACTTTTATTATCTTATTTATGTACAAAAATTGTTTTTATATTTTGAAAATTTTTAAAATTTTTATACGTTTTCAAAAATGTTTTGTGCTTATGCAAAGTGATATGCAAATGATACGAAAATAAGCACAAATCTCCCCCAAACTTGTTTTCAACAGTGTCCTTACTGTTGCCTTCTGCTAAATCTCGAAAAACATGTAAGCTTGGGAGGAATTTATTAGTGGGGGCAAAATATTTAAGTAAAGAACCTCCCCCAAACTTATTTTTGGCTCATCATTTTGTAAAAATTTTCTTTTCAAGAGCCAGAAAATATAACCCCCCCCCCCCCCAAACTTGAGTTAAACAATGTTAAGCTTTGAAAATCACAAGAGGGGGTCAAAAATCAGTGGTCGATGCCAAGCTTTGAAAGACCGAATGTTAACACCAACCATTCAAAAATTTTATCAATGCAGTGCTCTGGTTGGTGGAAGAACAAGTGGGGAAAGGTTAAGTGGTGGAATAGAATGTGTGTGCGTCTCATTTTGGAGAGACGATGCAGTATATGTGATGGATTACTCGCATTCTTTGTACAGTTCAGAAAAAGGGGTGGAGGTTCAATTTCATTGATTGGGAGATGATTCATCTCAACACCCGTGTCATTTAAAATGCGAGTTCATCAGCGAAGATTTCCTCAAAAGTTCCATCCATACCCCGATGAATAATGTCATCACAAATCGCAGGGTGATCTTCAGACTCCAAAAATAGTTCATGATCGGTGTTAATTGTTGACCGGGACAACTCGGTGGGAGAGTCCGTATGTGTATGATACATAATTGGGTCAAACAACATATGAAAAGAGTCAAGATCGGTATCAGGAGGATCATCAAATTCGCTGCTGTCGACATCCATTAAGTCGACAGAACAGACATGAGCAGTAGGTTCGGAGGGTATACTTCCCAACTTGTAAATGTTCAGCTCTATTGACCTATTCCCGAAAGATAGGGTCATAGAACCGTTACGACAGTTGATAATAGCATTGGAAGTGGCCAAAAAGGGGCGACCTAAAATCACCGGAATTTGATTCCGTGGGTTCGCTGCAGGCTGTGTATCAATTACAATAAAGTCCACAGGGAAGATAAATTCCACGATTTTTATTAACACATCCTCCATTTCACCCCTAGGTTTGGTGATTGATCGGTCAGCCATCTGGAGAGTGCAATGGGCTGGTTTCAACTCTCTCATAAACAGAGTATGGAAGCAAGTTAACACTAGCGCCAAGGTCTAGTAGAGCACGGTTGATGTGTTTTTTCCCAATAGAAATAGAAATAGTAGGACAGCCAGGGTCCTTACGTTTCCTCAGTACTTGTTGGGGGAAATCCGTGTCTACAGTCTTTGCCATAAAAATCTTCTTGGGCACTTGAGTCTTCCTCTTCCTAGTGCACAAGTTCTTAAGAGTTTTTGCATAGGACATAACTTGTTGGATGGCATCTAGGAGAGGGATGTTGATGTTAACTTGCTTTAAAATGTCCATAATCTTCTCCATATGTGGACTCGATGTGTTAGCCCTTAACCGATTAGGATAAGGTGCTTTAGCAATAAGCGCTGGGTCCATCATAGGAGAAGGAAGTATGTGTGGACCCGATCCCAGAATAGAAGTGGGGATCGTCGGTGGTAGACTAGAAGAGATGGGCTGAGGTGGCGGGCCTTGTAGGAAACGAAGAATAGGCCCGCAAGAAGGTGGTGGGGTAGAAGAACTGGGGTCAGAATTAGAAGTGGAAGTGGAAGGAAAGGTCTCAGCCGGGGTGTTATTGATTGATTTTTCTGTATCATCAAACTCTTCCCCAACATGATTGTCAAGCACTCTTCCAGATCTCAACGTGATTGCACTCACATGATGTGAATAGCCAGGAATGGGTAAGGGTTGAGCTGGAAGTTTCCTTTTCTCTCTTGCACTCATTTCGGCTTTTAATCGTGCAATTTCTTCTTCTATCGATTTAATACTCTCGCTTTGGGACGCAGAGTTTTTCTCAATTTTATCGACTGAAGACTTCATTTCAGCCGAAACTTGCATGATATTTGTTAAGGCCAAATTTATGTATTGTGCAAATGAAGAGGATTCATCAGTCCCGGTCAACTGTAAAGGACTAGACAGTACAGGTGTGTTGACCGGATTTTGAAAGTTATGTTCTTGGAAGGGGTGTTGACTCAATTGAAGTTGTGGGTGCTGTTGTGGTGGAGGGACCCCTTGGAAATTGTTTTGGGTTGGAACCGTGTTTTGAGATTGTGATTGGTTCCAAGCAAAATTTGGGTGATTCCTCCAACCCTGATTATATGTGGAAAAAAATGGATCGTTTCTAGGTCTTTGAAATGCGGCATCGGTATGCTCGTGACCTTGAAACAGAGAATTTCGTGGACATTCTTCCGTCAAGTGAGAAGGATCAGAACAGCAGCCACATACAGTTTTGGACAGTGATATTTGACTTAGGGCGACTAAGAATTTGTTTTCCATAGTCTCAAGTTTCTTTTGCAAAGCTGACATGTCAGCTCTAACTCCTAAGGAAATATTATTGCCATCCCTAGACGATTGACTCACACCCTCCCACTGTAAAGATTTTTCAGCGAAATCTTCTAGAAAATTCCAGGCTTCCCCATCATCTTTAGTCATGAAGTTGCCTTGACACATGGATTCAAAGGCCTGTCTTGTGTTAGGATTAATGCCCTCATAAATGATTCTGCACAGTTCCCATCTAGTAATTTCGTGATGTGGATATTGGACTAACAGATTCTTGAAGCGTTCAAGACATTTTGAAAATGGTTCATTTGGAAGCTGGGTGAATTGATTGATTTCGATGCGGACTCGAGCTGTCTTATGATGTAGGTAGAATTTCTTTAGGAATGCTTTTACGAATTCTTCCCAGTTTGAGATGGAATGTGCGGTAGTGTTATACAGCCACTTCTCGGCTATATCGCACAGGGTGAATGGGAGAAGACGTAGACGTATGGAATCCATAGAAAGCTGTGAGGTACCCATCATTGCACATACATTTTCAAATTTGGTGATAAATGCATATGCGTCTTCAGACTCGAGACCGTGAAATTTTGGTAGAAGGTTGATGTATTGGGGTTTTATTTGAAAATTTTCCCCGTTGGCTGGTGGAAAGGAAAGACAAGTGGAAAGGGGACCTCGTGTTGGATAGCACTTCTCTTGGAAAGAGATGCGAGGTGGATTCTGCGCACCAACGGACAGCGGCAGATTAGTGGAAAAGAAGTTCGATGGAGACGGATCCATCGATGTGGGTGTGGTGGTGGGTAAAAGAAAGGTAAATGGAGAAATATCGACTTTTGGGTCGATGAGGGAAACGCGGACTTAACAGGCACTAGAATCCCGTGTCCAACCTATCTTGCACTGAAAAGGGTTAGTACAAGTGGCAGCGTGAATTTATAATTAGGGGAAATGATATGAATGCGGTGTTTGTTTTGAAAATTGATACGGATTTTTGAAAAAAAATGATGCAAATCAAAAAATACAACAAAGCAAAACCCTAATTCGAGTGGCCACCTAGGTCAAAGCTCTAGACCGCTCCTAACTGCCAAAAGACAAGTCGCAGTATCAATCCTCCACTGCCTCTTTGTCTCTCCTGTGGCCAGATAAGTGACAGGTAAGTGGGAGGTTCTCCACTACGTAAGTAGTGGGCCTAATTAAGTAACCACTAGCCTTCGACATGTTAGTTATATGTATGCCCTAGAGGCCATTACTATACATAGGATGTATATAGTAGTGGATGCTTGGACATATATAGGGATGACTTTCTTGCTCAATATGATAGTATGCTATCTGGTTACACTTTACCTTAACGTGTACACTGATTGTCTCTCTGTTACATGTTGGTAAAGCCCTTAGGATGTGTACTTGACTACCTGGACTATGATGTGGATCATACTAGTGGGGACATGGTAGTCCATAAGTACATCCTTCAAAGTCCCTAGTCGTGGGTGTATCGAGACGGGGCATCGATATACCAGAGTAGACTAGCGTGTAGCTTCTCGACACATATAAATGGGCGATGGATGATCCCATATCCATTGGTGTTTGACATCAGAGATGATATACGGGTGCTCAGTAGAGACTGGGTACACTGGACGGACTCACCGAGAACTCCCAGATGGTATTATACCTTACGTCAGATGGCAGTTCTCTGGTGACACTGGTGCAGGTTAGTCTGTAGACCCGAGATCGTCATAGAGTCTTGTGTGATTCCCACTGTGCTTTGATTTCCATCATACCACGTCCAAGAGAGCGTGCAAAAAGGTGGCTTTTGGGTACAGTCCCGAATCATATGGAGGCAATGAGCGATAGGAGGGGTTTCATCTCTCCCGGTATAGGGAGTTGATGTTGCGCAATGCTCGATTGGCTATAACAGGAAGTCCTTGGCCAAGGCAGCTTTAGGGATTTACTGGTAAGTGTTACCAGTAGTTTCTCGACCCGTTATGAGCCTCATATCGACACGACTTATCGAGTTATTGGGGTCTGACGTTTACCACCCCTAGACGAGATATGCGACATATCAGACGAACAGACCGGACTGTACGGTAGTGTTACTCGTTGGATTCACTGGAGTGTGAGCGGGCTTGCTCGTTGATCTTCTGATCGCTCAATACCAGGGTGGCCGTTACGTTTAGCAGACCGCTTGTAGCTTGTGGGTGTTTGATATGATCATCACCTGCTGTCGGCGTATTGACGAGTCTTCAGAGTCCTACACAGAGGTTTCCTAGCCCAAGCGAAACGAAATAGGAGCGCATATGAGATATGTGCGGGACCGAGAATAATATCAGTATGTTATACTGTATTATATTCTCGCGATTTGTGACATTGATCGGTTATATGCGATATAGCCGGGTTATCGGATCAAGTGTTGATTCGATAAGTTGTTACTATTGATATTAGTCGGTTATATGCGATATGACCGGATCGTTAAATCAAGTGTTGATTTAATGATTTAATGTATAATTATATATTTGATATATTACTTTACATTAACTAATATTGGTTCACTTAAGATTGATTTTCTCACTTGAATGTGCACATTGTTTATATGTGATATATGCAAGTGTACATGTTTGTATCATGCTTGATGATACAAACAAGTTGTGTGTATGAGACTTGAACCAAATCAAGGTTAGATTAGGGTTTACTATTTTCTTAAGCATATAACAAAAGAGTGTGACTTTGGTCAAAGTTATCAAGCTTCATGAAGCTTGATAAACATTGACAAAGTCAACTCTTTTGTCATATGTTTTTAGATATTAGTTAACTCAACCTTTAACCTAATGGTTTGGTTAAATCTCTACATGAGTTAAGCATGAGAGCTTAACTCAACCTTGATGCCATCATTCATTTGGATAAGTTTCACTTTGGATATTATTCATATGATTCTTTCTTCTTCTTCATCTTCTTCAAGCTTGAAAAAGCTTGCTAGCTCCAATGGCATCATGAGAAAAAGAGTGAGAAATCCAATTCTAAAGTGAACCCACTTCCTATTTCTTCATCCTCTACCACTTGCCATGTAGTATAGGGTGTTCTATTCACAAAGTTTTCGACCGAGTGAAGGAATAGCTTGAGTTTGAGTCTCCCCGACATAGATCATCTTCGGCCTCGAAGTCAATGACCTAGCCCGATCATTTCTCCGACGAAACCATTTCTAGAGTCCGGAATCCGATGATCGCAGCGGAGGGACGTCAACACGGAGCTAAAAAAGTGGTGGACCGGATCTACAAAGGTTGTAATCCCTTTCACTTAGCAGCAAAGTCGTTTGCTTGCTTGCTTTTCGCCTTATTCTCTAGTTAACGATCTTCATTAGGGTTTCTCGGCACCGGAAAATTTTTGTTTGGCATAGTTGATGCCTTGTGGAACCTCTTGAGTGTGACTAGGAACCCTACAGTGGTATCAGAGCCTAGCTAGATCCTTAGGCGATACGTAGACGGAGTTAGAAATCCGATCGAACCGAAACCCTAATCTCAAATTGCTCTCTGTACATTTTTTGAAATCGGGGAATTTTACGAATTAAAAATATGTAGAAAAATCAGCAGGAGTTTCTAAGAATTACTGTGAAGCACGTGCTTCTGATTCGATCAAAGCGCGGCGGAACCGCGGCATTAGCATGGCTAATGCGGCGGAACCGCGGCATTAGCATGGCTAATGCGGCGGTTCCGCGGCCCGTTAGTCGTTTCTTTTGTTTTAATTTGCACAGTAATTCCTATATTGTTGTGCTGTATTTTCTCGGAATTTTTAATCTGCACTCAAGAGTTGAGTTTTCTGGGTTGTATTGGGGACTCGGTGTTTCGATCGGATTGTCTAATTTTGTCTATGTGTTTTTCCAGGTAATTTTAGAATATGTTAAAAAGCTCGACCGGATATAAATACCCACTTTTTCCCCTGCCGGGAAATTTCCAATTGTTGGACTTTTCCGTAGTTTAATGACGTTCTAAGTAGTGCAAGTAACACGATAGTCCCTCTAGAAGACAACAAACCTTAACTCGATTATGTGACCGTCTTGAACTTCCCTTTGAACCTTAGGGTTTGGGGCAGTACGGCGTGCCACATGTGAGGCGTTGGCTTGACCCTTCTACTGCTGGACCGTTGGTACTGAGGCACGAAGTGAATGTTTTTAAACTTATTTCATGTGTTGAGCTGTATCGGGAAAACTTGGGTGTTCGATTGTTCGATCGGAAAGTTTAACATTTTCTATTTATCCGGAATGTGATACAATATTTGGAATCCACAAGAAGTTATGAGATAACTAAATGAATGTTATAAACATAGAAGTTTAGTCTCACTTGATCGGTTGCCACGGAATTTTGATGTGATCAAAAGTCCGTCGCAATCACGTAGCGTACGCGAATACTCGCCGGGTAAACTTAATAGACAGCCTCACCCCATAGCCCCGACCAAGTGACTGTAGGAGAACCCCGTCGCCGAAAGCATCCGTTCGGGTGCTCACGGTAGCGGTGTTCCGCCTTAGGGCACTTCGTCGACGGTATCGGGGGTGCGGCCGTCTACTAAAGTTTGCGACGAGCATTCGATCAAAATGCTGGAAATCTTGTTGAATTGCCCGACCTGATATTGAAAAGTGTTTTCGATATAGAGACTAAAATGCGGGGTTTATAATTGTTAGGCATGTGATGTCTAAGGAATTCATTTGATTAGGCATGCGATGTCTAAGGAGGTTGCGGATTCCAACTGTTGTAGTTTTACAATTTCTTTTCTGCGACCGTAAGTGTAATATGTGATATCTCCGGTTTCGTTGCTATATGTCAACGACAATTGGGATGGGCATATTTACTTACGTTGATGACATGTGATGTTATGTGTTGCTGGATATGTTATATTGGATCGTCGCGTTTTGAATAGCCGGGGGTTTATGTGAGATGAGAGTTTTTATTTTCATTCATGTAAAATTTGTTGTATGTAATATTCTTTTATTGGGGCACTTCCAGGTAGCGGAAGATGTCACCCATTGTATATTATTTACTTTTCCGCACTAGGATAGACCCAAGGAGGAGGGCACAAATAACCGGGTTCTGGAGTGCAGTGGGAGACCAACTCGAGGAGTCTAGTCCGGGTCTCCTAACTCTAGAATTGGAAGGGTTGCTTGCCGCTCCCGTAGGGGTCTAGGGGTGTGGGTTTGGCTATTCATCGCGACCGTGGAATCTGTGTTTTATACTGGCTCGTATTGAAAACACGGACGTCCTAGTATATCCAATATTTCATATGATTCTTCTGCTGCGATATCTGTGATGTGATCATTTGATGTTCTGTGATAAATACTGTATATAGTATATATGATATATTATATAGATGTTACTTATGTTTTACACCCGCGCTAGTCCTGCCGCGCTCTGCCGTTAGTTACCTAACCTAACGGTGCACGAGGGGACATCGAGGCGAATGCGGATGGCATAAGTGTACGCCGTATTTATCTGTGATGTTTAGTAGTTTTAAATGATGGGACTTCATTAATATGATTAATGAAAGAAAAAGAAACCTAAAAATGTTGTGGAATCGAATTTTCAAAAACAGGTAGCTACAGTTCTTGCTTTGCATCGCGGTGTTCCTTGTAGAACATCCTGCACCTTATTCGATAAGGAAAGGACCGAGATCCCATCACCGGGAGTGACTCCTTTAGCAATAACTGGCAGATGCTACAACCCTCGGTTTGTCTTTTGATTGCTCCTATAGTTCTTGCTTTGCACAGTGATGTATATGATATATCCTGCACCTCATTCGACGAGGAAAAGGCCGACGATCCCTTCACCGGGAGTGACCCCTTTAGCAAAACTAGAAAAGCCTCAAAAACACTCCATTTTAAAATCATTTGATTCTACAACGATATCAAGTTCATTACGCAATAGGTTTTCAGAAAAACCTGTCGTAGCCCTCCGTCATTTCAGATAAGTATTACTTAGTATTCGTGCTGCGGTAGTTTGGCATTCGTCAAGGCGTAGTGTACGGTAGCTAACTAGTATTTATCTTCTTATGCATATGATGCAGATTGGATTAGGGTATTCGTACGGCGTTGTTTGGCATTCGTCAAGGGTCGTGCGGGTGGGTTTAATTCAATCAAGAAATGTACGGGTTGAACTTGACTAGTGGACTATGGGTTGTTTGGCATTCGTCAAGGTCATAAAACACTAGGGGCAAAATATTATCGGGAATTTCAAGTGTTGAAATTTGCAATGAGATTGCATACCTTCTATGAGATAGTTGGATCCCGATACCCACCGCGAGTAATTGTTACTCCTGGGAGAGTTTTACACATTACAATTAGCCGATCAAGTAGGTGTCTAGAAAGGTGTCAACGGGGTTACACCTCTGGGAAAACGAGGTTTACTGTAATTAGGTCCGTGCGAAAGCACGGGGAACCTCCCTCAAAGTACCGACACTGGCCTGTCTGAAAGATTGGCGAACTTGTAGCGTGTAATTAATCCCGGCTAGTCTTTCCTTTTAGGGTTTGAAGGAAGATTTGATAAAAACAGTGGGAGCCATCCTAATTAGATAAAATAATAACCAATCTGATCTTGCAAGAGCGCACGCAGAGTGTTTTCTTCTCTCTCTCTCCAGGTAGCGACCATGTCACGCCTTAATCAAGATAATAAAACGGATATATTGACCGAACCCGCTTGTTATACTGTGCTGGGGAATGTTGGTCCCGCTCCAACTTATAATTGTTATAAGACAGCAAGAAATTGGGGAATACCAGATTTCCCGTGCCGCCCAAACGAAGAAAGTGCATGTTGATGCATCATCTTCGGGTGTGTTCGTTACACAGAACTGTTTGTCAATGTCCTTTACGTCCTGGGTATATGATACCCGATCAGGATCCCGCATATGTAATTTGTTACATAGGACTACAGAAAGGTAGAGAACAGAGAACGGGTGATAAGTTTCATGAGGCAGAAAACGGTGCAAGTGTTGCAGCCAGGTCTGTTGGTCACTGTCACCCTGTATTACCAGAATACATTGATTCTGAACAAATGTTATTAGATACCGAACCTGATATACAAAATCATATCAGTCTCTTTATTTAGATAAAGAAGGATATAATTTTGTATTGTTGGATAATGTTTTGTACATTTCCTATATCAAGAGTTGATCGGTTCAGGCACGTTATCTAAAAGCATTGATGTTCTAAATCAAATTACAGTTCTTAGTATATAGATCACACATAAGAGGAAGAGTTCAGAAATGAAAAAATCCTTCTTGAGGCATTATAGACTAGGTCATATCAATGTGACCCGACTGGCTGAAGTTACATTTAGATGCATATTTAAATCAGTTTGAATTTACATCTTATGAAACTTGCCAGTCATGTCACAAAGATTAGATGACCATAGCTCTGTTTATTGGAAACAGAGAAAGAGTTAGTAAACTCTTGGGATGATACATGTTGATGTATGAAGGTCCCCTGTCTACGCATGCCAAGATCGGTTCTTTGTACTTCATTACATTCTCTGATAATCTCTCGAGATTCAGACCTATGTTCCTGTTGAAACACAAGTCCGAACCTTTTGAGATATTCACAGAATATAAAATAGAAGTAGAGAACCAAAATACGGGTAAAAGTATTATGTCCTTTGATGTGATCAAGGAGGAGAATACTTGAGCACGGGATTCCTGGACTATTCTAAAGGAGAATGAGATTCTCTTTCAGCATTACTCCTCCGTATACACCAGAGCACGATGGTATATCGGGGCGGAGCAATCACACCCTATATGATATGGTGCGCTCGATGATGAGTACTACTGAGTTTCCTATTTCCTTTTAGGGAGTTATGCACTTATGAAGTTGCATACCTATTGAATAGGGTTCCGATCAAATCAGTTGCCTACCACTTCATATATGATATGGAATGGGAAGAGCCCATCTCTTAAGTTAGATAAGATTTGGGGTTGTCCAGCCTATATCTAAAAAGCATAATCCGGATAAGCTCGAGGCAAAGTCAGTTCTGTGGAAGTTTGTTGGATATCCCAAGCATATGCAAGGGAATATCTTCTACCTAACCGAGGAACAAAAAAAATGTTTTGTTTCTCAGCATGCCACCTTTGTGAAAGGGAATTTCTTGTGAAGAAATTATTGGTCATGAGGTGGAACTGGAAACAGTTCCATCTATACAAACTGCGGCTGATGATTTGGTAGAACCAAAGGATTCAATAGCAACCAACGAACCTCAGTCTCTCCGCCGATCTAGTAAGGTTCCTCACCCACCTGAGAGATACTTTGGTTTTCTCTATGACAATGGGAGAGAGGATTGCATCATGAGATGATGATTCAACTAGTTTGGAGCAGGCCATCAGGAGTGGGACTCTGTAAGAATGGCTGGATGCTTAGCGATCTGAGATGGAATCCTTATACACCAACAAAGTATGGACTTTAGTTGCTTCATCTGAAGGGTTAAATCCCTATCAGGAGCAAGTATATCTTGAGAAGATTACTTGGTGTGCATGGAAAAGTTGAGACTTTCAAAGCTAGACTTGTTAAACGTTTGCATCATAGACCAGTTGTGGCTAATGATGAAACCTTTTCTGGGGCCTATGCTTAAGTCCATCCAGATCCTACTTGCCACGGCTACATACCATGACTACGATATCTGGTGGTTGGGTGTCTTGACTGCTTTTTTAAATGATGATTTGGAAGAAAGCGTCTATAAGTACACAGTCAGAGGGCTTCGTAGACAGTGGGAGCAGCGGAAACGTGTGCATGATGTTTTATGTGAAAATGCAGGCATCGCGGAGTTGGAACGTCTGTTTTGATGAATTAGTCAAAGAGTTTGACATCGTCAAAATGGTAGATGAACCTTGTATATACAAAAAGGTAGTAGGGAGTATGGTGGTGATCCTCGTAGAGTACGTGGATGACATAATCTTGACAGGGAAGGAGTTTTCTATGCTACGCTCGGTCAATCTCCGCTTATCACAAGGATTATCCATATAGGATCAAAATGATACCTACTAAATCCTGGGTTTTGGATCTATGAGATAGATCTAATTGGATGTTAGGATAATCACTAGTTGTAGTGAGATGGTATCAGTCGATCCTGGGGAGAATCACTGGAAAGGTTCCAAGGTGATAAGGACGACTGAATGTCAGTCACAGGCATTGTCTTTACCCTCAGTAAAGGGACGGTATGTTGGAAGAGTTCCAAGCTAGATACAGTAACATACTAGACGATTAAAGGCAAGATACATCGTTACCAACGATGCTACCAAAGAGGAAGTCTGGGTGTATATTAGTTCATAAGATGAACTTCGTTCCTCCCATTGTGTGACAATGGAGTTGTGGCTTATGCCTAGGAATGCCCATCCCATCAGTGATCCAGACATATTCTTAGGCAGTATCACCTGATCGTGGAGATGGTTGATCTCCAAGGGATCGAGGTTAGGAGAGTAGATTCAGAGGACGACACGGTGGATCTACTCACGAAAGGCCTTTTCCCAGAGAGAGACTTTTATGGGATGGTTGAGTATGAGATACTACAACCACTGCTATCACATGGCCCTAGTGCAAGTGGGAGATTGTTAGTTATATGTATGCCCTGGAGGCCATTAATATACATAGGATGTATATAGTAGTGGATGCTTGGACATATATAGGGATGACTTTCTTGCTCGATATGATAGTATGCTATCTGGTTACACTTTACCTTAACGTGTACACTGATTGTCTCTCTGTTACATATTGGTAAAGCCCTTAGGATGTGTACTTGACTACCTGGACTATGATGCGGATCATACTAGTGGGGACATGGTAGTCCATAAGTACATCCTTCAAAGTCCCTAGTCATGGGTGTATCGAGACGGGGCATCGATATACCAGAGTAGACTAGCGTGTAGCTTCTCGACCCATATAGATGGGCGATGGATGATCCCATATCCATTGGTGTTTGACATCAGAGATGATATACGGGTGCTCAGTAGAGACTGGGTACACTGGACGGACTCGCCGAGAACTCCCAGATGGTATTATACCTTACGTCAGATGGCAGTTCTCTAGTGACACTGGTGCAAGTTAGTCTGTAGACCCGAGATCGTCATAGAGTCTTGTGTGATTCCCACTGTGCTTTGATTTCCATCATACCACGTCCAAGAGGGCGTGCAAAAAGGTGGCTTTTGGGTACAGTCCCAAATCACATGGAGGCAATGAGCGATAGGAGGGGTTTCGTCTCTCCTGGTATAGGGAGTTGATGTTGCGCAGTGCTCGATTGGCTATAACAGGAAGTCCTTGGCCAAGGCAGCTTTAGGGATTTACTGGTAAGTGTTACCAGTGGTTTCTCGACCCGTTATGAGCCTCATATCGACATGACTTATCGAGTTATTGGGGTCTGACGTTTACCACCCCTAGACGAGATATGAGACATATCAGACGAACAGACCGGACTGTACGGTAGTGTTACTCGTTGGATTCATTGGAGAGTGAGCGGGCTTGCTCGTTGATCTTCTGATCGCTCAATACCCGGGTGGCCGTTACGTTTAGCAGACCGCTTGCAGCTTGTGGGTGTTTGATATGATCATCACCTGCTGCCGGCGTATTGACGAGTCTTTAGAGTCCTACACAGGGGTTTCCTGGCCCAAGCGAAACGAAATAGGAGCGCATATGAGATATGTGCGAGACCGAGAATAATACCAGTATGTGATACTGTATTATATTCTCGCGATTTGTGACATTGATCGGTTATATGCGATATAGCCGGGTTATCGGATCAAGTGTTGATTCGATAAGTTGTTACTATTGATATTAGTCGGTTATATGCGATATGACCGGATCGTTAAATCAAGTGTTGATTTAATGATTTAATGTATAATTATATATTTGATATATTACTTTACATTAACTAATATTGGTTCACTTAAGATTGATTTTCTCACTTGAATGTGCACATTGTTTATATGTGATATATGCAAGTGTACATGTTTGTATCATGCTTGATGATACAAACAAGTTGTGTGTATGAGACTTGAACCAAATCAAGGTTAGATTAGGGTTTACTATTTTCTTAAGCATATAACAAAAGAGTGTGACTTTGGTCAAAGTTATCAAGCTTCATGAAGCTTGATAAACATTGACAAAGTCAACTCTTTTGTTATATGTTTTTAGATATTAGTTAACTCAACCTTTAACCTAATGGTTTGGTTAAATCTCTACATGAGTTAAGCATGAGAGCTTAACTCAACCATGGTGCCATCATTCATTTGGATAAGTTTCACTTTGGATATTATTCATATGATTCTTTCTTCTTCTTCATCTTCATCAAGCTTGAAAAAGCTTGCTAGCTCCAATGGAATCATGAGAAAAAGAGTGAGAAATCCAATTTTAAAGTGAACCCACTTCCTATTTCTTCATCCTCTACCACATGCCATGTAGTATAGGGTGTTCTCTTCACAAAGTTTTCGACCGAGTGAAGGAATAGCTTGAGTTTGAGTCTTTCCGACGTAGATCATCTTCGGCCTCGAAGTCAATGACCTAGCCCGATCATTTCTCCGACGAAACCATTTCTAGAGTCCAGGATCCGATGATCGCAGCGGAGGGACGTCAACACGGAGCTAAAGAAGTGGTGGACCGGATCTACAAAGGTTGTAATCCCTTTCACTTAGCAGCAAAGTCGTTTGCTTGCTTGCTTTTCGCCTTATTCTCTAATTAACGATCTTCATTAGGGTTTCTCGGCACCGGAAAATTTTTGTTTGGCATGGTTGATGCCTTGTGGAACCTCTTGAGTGTGCCTAGGAACCCTACACGACACACGTGCCTTAGACACCATAAGAGAAACGCGGATAAGCAATGAATTACCCATGGCCTTTTTCTGTCCTAAGTGAGCGCGACGGTCCTTAGAGTCATCTCTAGATATTTTTTAATTAATGAGGGTAAATGTGGATGCAAATTTTGCGATTTTCGGGGCTTAGGAAGGGTAATGAACTCCCCACCTAATCTGGATTTGGTCTTTGCCCCTTAATGTCCGTATTAATTATACAAACAACCACAAAAATCAAAACAAGCACAATTTAATTTTTGCTTTTTTTTTGCGCGGCGCTGCAATTTATTTGCAAAGAAACCTGCACAAAATGTTAATTGGAGCAGATTTAGGTAGGAGATAAGAAAGATAGAGGTTACTGTGAAAATTTTGTGCAGGGAAGCTTCTACAGAGGCGCGGAACCGCCGCAATAGGGTGCTAATGCCGCGGAAGAGCGGCCGTATGTGCTGTTCAGTGCACCAAAAATCTATAGTGAACTTCTGTTCACTCCTTGAGCTCTCTGAATATTCCAGAAAAAAAAATTTCCAGCTCCAATGATGCCAGATTTCCTCGCACAAATCACAACAACTCGTATTAGTGTTTTGCGTGAATTTTGATCTAAAAATTATAATGTAATAAATCTTTCAATTCAAATTTCAGATAAAGAATGAATTAGCGCGCGATCCCCGGCAACGGCGCCATTTGATTGAATGAAATTTCTCGTTGTGTGTTTAAGAAAATGTATATAGAAATCACAACCAAAAATATTTTTGACCGCAATAAATTAACGGTGTCGGATGTAGTGCGTTAGAGAGTGCGGATCGTGTAAGTGCACGGCGGCGCCCCGGCCGTCAATCCGACGGCCAAATGCGGAAGCGGTGATAAACTTTAATTTTTCTTAAACTGGCAAACCGCCGCGCACTAATACCCGGATCGAACCATTAACTAGTCCTAATTAACTACAAGATGGGGAAGAGAGATATACCGACTGATCCAAGTCCTCCGGTCTTCTCGTCGTCATCCCGATCTCCTGCGGAAGCTCCGGTCTCCACCTCGTCGCCGGAAGTGCACCACATCGCCTACTTCTTTTACGGGCTCCCACCTCAATGCCGAGGTAACTCGGGCATGAAGCTGGCTAGTCGACGTGCCCAAGATTTGCTGTAGAATGTTGTGTAGAACTTGTGTCTCATTTTGGGGTAGTGGAGGTTGCCATTGGTGGAGGGATTGAACTTGGAGTTTTGGAGATTGATCTTATGGGATTTTTGCAACATGAAATGAGCCAAAAACCCACACCAAGAATTTGGGACAGCCCCCCTCCATGCTTGGCCGGCCACTTCTTGGCTAGGGAATGAGTAAGGGAGGGAGGGATCAATGAAAGAGGATAGCCACAACCATAATCCAAGGGAGGGAGAGAAAGGTCATGATAACAAGAGATTATTACTAACCCAAACCCACACTCCACCAACCTCATCATCAACAACCTTGATGAGCCAAAAGTCAAGCCATGATCAACTAAAGAAAGTCAAGGTATGGTGCAACATCATGAAACCATCATGATACAAAAATATGCAAAGACCCCCTCCACAAATACTTATTTGCAACAATGCAAATAAGCCCTCCTCCACCAATCTTCGGCCAATGAACGATACAAAGGAAATTGGCCGAAACAGAAAGCAAACTGGCAACTCCAGAAAACTGGTCCCGTAATAAATAACAGGAAACCCCGATACTGTGCATACACACCCGCATTTGTATTCCGACCGAAATACAAATGCAATGAGACAAAATCTACACTGTACTATACTAGGATCCGGCTTATACCAAAGCCGGCTAGTAATATCCGTTCGATCCTGATCCGTGCAATACCGCACGTATCTGATCGAACCCTACCATATATCCATACGGCCTATAGTACAAACTGTCCGATCCTGATCCGTGCAATACCGCACGTATCTGATCGGACCTTGCCATATCTCCATACGGCCTCTACAACTTTTCGCCCGAAAGCTGAGTAACTGAATGTGGGGGACTCTAAAGACTCGTCAACACCTTGGTTGTGGATTTAACCACTAGCACGTCAGAGGTATAAGCCAATACGTAACGGGCTACCAGGTATTGATTAAAAGGGACGTCTGTGAGCGAACTCAGCCTGACAACCCTACTGAGCCTGTCAGTGACAATATCCGTACAGTCCGGTCCGTTCGTCTATGAGTATCGCATGGCGGGCCTAGGGGGTTGGTAAAAGTCAGACCCCCAAAAGCGGTACAAGTCGTGTCGGAGTGTAGCCCAGAACACCCTGAGATACTACTGGAATACCTACCAGTAAATCTCCTTGCCTCGGCCGAGGGCTTCGTGTAATGGCTCTCCTAGACACAGCACGACCTCACCCCCAATACCGGGAGAGACGAACCCCTGAAGATACGCTCACTGCCTCCATGTGGCTCGGGACTGTACCCAACTAAAACCTGTTTGCACGACTCCTTTGAGCCGTGGTAGGGTAGTAATCAAAGTACAGTGGGAACTCACACAAGACAAATGACGATCCCCAGGTCGATGAACTAACATGTACACATGTCACCAGGGAACTGCCATCTGACGTCTGGTATATGACCAACTGGCATGTTCCCGGCGAGTCCTGTCCGGTCTACTCATAACCCAATGAGCACCTGTATACATCTTAGGTGAACCAACTGACACCAGTGGCTTGTGAGACCGGCCACCGCCCCTCGTCGGGGTCTCGACTGTATACACTAGTCTACTCTGGAGTATCGATGCCCTGTCTCGAAACTCTCACAACTAGGGACCATTTAAGGATATGCTTATAGACTGCCAGCTCCCACGTATATGATCGCCCTCATACTGCTGGTGGTCAAGCAAGAATCCTAGGGGTCCTACCAACGTGTAATAGCCACTTGTCAGGTCACTTAAAGCAGTACACGATGATAAAGGTAAACCAGATAGCATACTATCATCTCGAGTAAGACTGTCCTACCGGGATAGGTCCTCCATCAATCATTGCAATCACGTACCTGTGACCTAATAATTGACTCTGAGGGCACTATCTCCAACAATCTCCCACTTGCACTCAAGGCTAATTATTGCGATGTCGCATACTCACAGCCCGTGTGATACCGAACACCCAATTCCTCTACTAGTCAGTCTCACAAAGCTCGTTTGCGAAACTATTGCGTTTGAGGAATAGCCTTAGTGAGTGGATCCGCTTTGTTGTCTCTTTCCATGTCTCTCTATATCTCAAGTTCGCGGAGAAAGCCATCTCCCGAAATGAGCAATACCTGTCTTAGAATGTGTCTGGATGTCTGATGGGACCTAGCTCATAAATGAACTCCAAATCCAAACTTTTTAGACTGTATCGTCAACTGAACTTAATCAGTATCTTGCGCCATGCCACCCTCAGTATTGCCTTGGACCACCTGTCCAAAATACTGCCCCTCGTTAGAAGGAAAACTATAACTCTGACAACCTCCTTGTCGTCCAGGTCACCTTGGAAGCCTGGAATGATAACTGTCTCCCGAATGAGGCTGTCGTTATCATATCCCTAGAACATTAACTTATGTTCTAAAACTGCTTCCGACTGCTTCTCCAGGATTGGATCAATATCAACTTATTGCATCTAGTGCAAGAACAATATCTGGTGTGGTACTTGACATCTCATGATTGACTCAATTGCCTGAGCAAGTGATCTGCCAATCATGCACATCCCTCTCCCCTTTAGTCTGTAAGACACCTTTAGAGAGGGTGACTCCATTACCTGCAGGTACACTACCGTGCCAGGAGTCGTCCATTCTAAATACTCTTAGAATGCTGTCTAAGTACCCTGATTGGGAAACCACCCAAATCTAGATCTAAAACCATAGATCTAGTAACCAGTATGTCTGATATAAAATCTATTTCCTTTGTAGAGAAACCACTGTGTGACGACCAAAGTATAACCGATCGTAGTATAGGAATATCACTTCCTACTTTGTGTATGCCATCCAAAAACCATGACATTACACCCTACTACCTTCTTGTAGGGTTCCTAGGCACTCTTGTGAAGGTTCATAAGGCATCAAACATGCCCGGATTAAATTTTAGACGTGCCGAACAACCCAAAGCCGGGATCTTTGCTAGATTATTAGGGTTTAATATGCAAGATGATAACTTTTATCTAAGTGTGAGGGATTACAACCTTTGTAGTCCGCTCCTTCACTTCACAAGCTCCGAGTAGAAGTCCCTTTGCCGCGATCCACGATCTCCCGGACTCATGAGAGGCTCCACGACTCGAACGATCCATGCTAGCTCGAAGTATTCCAAATCTCCGATGATCTACCTTGAAGTTGCTTCGACTCAAGCTTTCTCACTCAAAAGAGAAGAACACACTAATCCCATGGGCTAGATGAGATGAGGATGAGAGAGTAGTAATTTTGCTTTCTTTTTATATCATTTTCTCATATTTTATCATCACTTTAGGATTTTCAAGAGAGCTTCTTCAAGAGAGAAGAAGAAGATGATAATGGATAATGATAATATGAATTAATCCTTTTGTGATGAATAGAAAATAAAGTATATGATTGATATGTGAACCATGGTCAAGGATGAATGGATAAGAATTTGTAGAGAATTAACTAGAGTTAGGGTTTGGTTAGGTTTAGTAAAGTGTCATCCATAAATATCTTTACAATGACAAAACAAATAGCTTCTAGAAGGGGCATGAAGCAACTAACCCTAATTAAACCCTAACCTCAATTAATCATCCTTAAACATGTTTAACAATTAATCATATCATGTCACAATAATATATATCACATATATATTATATATTTGCAACAAAAGAAAATAATACAATTAACATATATCGTGTATATATATCAATGTATCATCCAATGAGAAAATGAAATAATAAAGCGAGCCAATATTAGATAATGTAATAATATATCATATATATTATTATACATTAAATCATCGAATCAACACTTGATCCGACGATCCGGCTATATCGAATATTACCGACTAATATATCATGTACCGATTCATCGAATCAACACTTGATCCGATGTCCCGGTTCATATCTAAGTATCGCGAGAATATAATACGGTATCCCATATCGCATTATTCTCGGTCCTGCGCATATCACATATGCGCCACTACTCCGTTTCGCCTGAGCCAAGAAACCTCTGTGTAGGACTCTAAAGAATCGTCAATACGCCGGTAGCAGGTGATGATCATATCAATCACCCACAAGCTGCAAGCGGTCAGCTAAACATAACAGCCACCCAGGTATTGAGCGATCAGAAGATCAACAAGCTAGCCTGTGCGTTCTCCTGTGAATCCAACCAGTAACACTCCCGTACAGTCCGGTCTGTTCGTCTGATATGTCGCATATCAAGTCTAGGGGTGGTATACGTCAGACCCCAGTAACCGATAAGTCGTGTCGATGTGTGGCTCATAACGGGTCGAGAAACTACTAGTAACACTTACCAGTAAATCTCTATATCAGCCCTGGCCAGGGACTTCCAGTTATAGCCAATCGAACACAGCACAACATCAACTCCCTATACCGGGATAGACGAATCCCCTCCTATCGCTCATTGCCTCCATGTGATTCGGGACTGTACCCAAAAGCCACCGTTTTGCACGCCCTCTTGGACGTGGTAAGGTGGAAATCAAAGCACAGTGGGAATCACACAAGACTCCATGACGATCTCGGGTCTACAGACTACCCTGTACCTGTGTCACCGGAGAACTACCATCTGACGTGTGGTATATCACCATCTGGGAGATCTCGGCGAGTCCGTCCAGTGTACCCAGTCTCCACTGAGCACCCGTACACCATCTCTGATGTCAAACACCGATGGATATGGGATCATCCATCGCCCATCATATGGGTCAAGATGCGTATACGCTAGTCTACTCTGGTGTATCGATGCACTGTCTCGATATACCCTCGACTAGGAACAGTTATAGGATGTACTCATCGACTACCGTGGCCCCACTAGTATAATCTCATCATAGTCCCAGTAGTCGAGTACAGATCCTAAGGGCTTTATCAACATGTGAGAGTAAAACAGTAAACCAATACAAGTCAACATGTTAAGATAAAGTGAAACCAAATAGCATACTATCATGACGAGCAAGAAAGTCATCTCTATATATAACCAAGCATCCATTATAATATACATCATATGTACAACAATGGCCTCTAGGGCATATACATAACTAACAATCTCCCACTTGCACTAAGGCCAACTGCTGTAGTATCGCATACCTAGCATCCCGAATAATCTCTCAAACTGTATCTGGGGAATAGCCTTCGTGAATGGATCCGCAGTGTTGTCCTTCGTATCTACTCTCCTGACCTCGATCTCCCGGCGATCAACTATCTCCCTGATCAGGTGATACCGCCTCAGAATATGTCTGGACTTCTGATGGGACCTGGGTTCCTTGGCCAAAGCCATAGCTCCATTGTTATCACAATACAGAGGTATTGGATGCTCAATGGATGGAACCACACCAAGTTCACTAATGAACTTCTTGATCCAGACAGCCTCTTTGGCAGCATCGTTGGCAGCGATGTATTCAGCCTCCATCGTTGAGTCTGCAACGGTATCCTGTTTGGAACTCTTCCAACATACCGCCCCTCCATTGAGGGTGAAGACAAAACCCGAATGCGACTTAGAGTCGTCCTTATCACTTTGGAAGCTGGAATCGGTAAAGGACTCCACCTGGAGTTCTCCATTACCATACACCAAGAACATCTCCTTAGTCCTTCGCAAGTACTTGAGAATGTTCTTCACTGCTGTCCAATGACTCTCTCCAGGATCTGCTTGATACCGACTCACTACACTTAGTGAGTATGCTACATCGGGTCTGGTACATAGCATCGCATACATGATAGAGCCTACTGCCGAAGCATAGGGTATCCCTTGCATGCGAGCTCTCTCCAAATCAGTCTTGGGAGACATCTCTTTGGAGAGAGTGAGTCCAGAGATCGTGGGTTGGTTCCCACGCTTGGATTCTTCCATACTAAACCTCTTTAGTATGGTGTCAATGTACCTGGATTGGGACAATCCCAATATCCTTTTAGATCTATCTCTATAGATCATGATTCCCAATATGCAGGAGGCATCACCTAGATCTTTCATTGAGAATCTTTGTGATAAGAAGAGCTTGACTGATTGCAGCATAGGAATATCATTTCCTATCAAGAGTATGTCATCCACATACAATACGAGGAAGACAACCTTACCCTCTGCTACCTTCTTATAGATACAAGGTTCATCTATATTTTTGATGAAGTCAAACTCTTTGACTACAACATCAAAACAGATGTTCCAACTCCGCGATGCTTGCTTTAACCCATAAATGGATTTAAGCAGCTTGCACACATTTCCGCTGCTCCCACTATCTACGAAGCCCTCTGGCTGAGTCATGTACACGCACTCTTCTAAATCACCGTTTAGAAAGGCGGTCTTAACATCCATTTGCCAGATTTCGTAGTCATGGTATGCAGCAATGGCAAGTAAGATCCGGATGGACTTAAGCATAGCCACTGGAGAAAAGGTTTCGTCATAATCCACACCTGGATGTTGACGAAAACCCTTTGCTATAAGTCTAGCTTTGAAAGTCTCAACTTTTCCATCTACACCAAATTTTTTTTTTAAAAATCCACTTGCTCCCAATGGGTTTTACCCCTTCAGGAGCATTTTCCAAAATCCATACTTTATTGGTGTACATGGATTCCATCTCAGATCGCATTGCATCCAGCCATTTCACAGAGTCACCACTCGTGATGGCCTGCTCGAAACTAGTCGGTTCATCATCATCCATGATGCAATCCTCGCTTCCACCATCAATGAGAAAACCATAGTATCTCTCAGGTGGACGAGAAACCCTACTAGATCTGCGGAGAGGCTGGGGTTCGTCGGGTACTACTGAATCCTCTGGTTCCACTAAATCATCTGTTGTAGTTTGTGTCGCTGGAACCTCTTCCAGTTCTACCTCATTTCCATCAATTTCTTTTGCAAGAAAACCCCTTTCTAAAAAGGTGGCATGTCGAGAAACAAACACTTTTTGTTCCTCGGAGTGGTAGAAGATATACCCTCGCGAATGTTTGGGATATCCAATAAACTTACATAAAACAGATCTTGCCTCGAGCTTGTCCGGATTTTGTCTTTTGACATAGGCTGGACAACCCCATATCTTAATATACATAAGAGATGGTCTCTTCCCTTTCCATATCTCGTATGGAGTGGTAGGCACTGATTTGGTAGGAACCATATTTAATAGATGTATGGCTGTCTCAAGCGCATACCCCCAGAAGGAAATAGGTAACTCAGCCTCGCTCATCATAGAGCGCACCATATCTAATAGGGTGCGATTCCTCCGCTCAGATACACCGTTGTGCTGTGGTGTATAAGGAGGAGTAAGCTGAGAGAGAATCCCATTCTCTTTTAGATAATCTAAAAACTCACCGCTTAAGTATTCACCTCCTCGATTAGATCGAAGAATCTTAATACTTTTGCCCGTTTGGTTCTCTACTTCGTGCTTATATTCTCTGAATTTCTCAAAAGCTTCAGACTTGTGTTTCATCATAAATACATGTCCGTATCTAGAGAGATCGTCAGTGAATGTAATGAAGTAGGAAGAACCGTTCCTGGCATGCGTAGACATGGGACCGCATACATCACTATGTATCAGTCCTAAGAGTTCGGTAACTCTTTCTCCGTGTCCACTAAACGGAGCTTTGGTCATTTTTCCTTTGAGACATGAATGGCAAGTATCATAAGATGATAATTCGAACGGATTCAAATAACCATCTTTATGTAACTTAGCCAGTCGTGTCGCATTGATATGACCAAGTCTACAATGCCACAAGTAGGATTCGTTCATATCTGAACTTTTCCTCTTGTGTGTGTTTTGTATATTCAAGACTGTATTCTGATTTAGAATGAATATGCCATTATGTAACGAGCCTGATGCAATCAACTTTTGATCTAGGAATATGTTCATAACATTATCCTTTACTACAAAATTATATCCTTCTTTACTTAATAAAGAAACTGATATAATGTTGCACATCATGTTCGGTATATAATAGCACTCATTTAGGATCAGTGTATTACGACTCGGCAATACAAGGTGATATTCGCCAACTGCTTTGGCTGCAACATTTGCACCGTTCCCCACTAGAACGGAATGATCATCTTTTCCCAGTTCTCTACCTTTACGTAGCCCATGCAACTGTTTGCATATGTGGGATCCTGATCCGGTATCTAATACCCAGGACATAGGGTGAACTGAGAAACAGTTCTCAATAACTAACACACCCGAAGAAGATGCATCAACATGCATGTTGTTTTGGGCGGCGTGAGAATCCAAATATTCCCATGTTTCCTGTTCAGTCTTATAACTCTTATAAGAAAGAACGGGTCCAACGTTCCCTTGCTCAGTACAATAATCGGGTTCAGTCAATACATCAATATTATTATCTTGATTATGGCCTGACATGGTCGCTACCTGGAGAGAGAGAGAAGAAAACACTTTAGCGTATGCTCTTGCAAGATTAGATTGGTTATTATCTTATCTAATCAGGATGTCTCCCACTGTTTTTATCAAATCTACCTTAAAACCCTAAAAGGTAAGATTAGCCGGGATTAATTACACCCTACAATTTCGTCAATCTTTCAGCCAGATCAGTGTCGGTACTTTGAGGGAGGTCCCCCGTGCTTTCGCACGGACCTAATTAAAATAAACCTCGTTTTCCCATAGGCGTAACCCCGTTAACACTTTTCTAGACACCTACTTGATCGGCTAATTGTCTTGTGTAAAACTCTCCCAGGAGTAACACTTACTCGCAGTGGATATCGGGATCCAACTATCTCATAGGAGGTATGCAATCTCATTGCAAATTTCAACACTTGAAATTCCCGATAAAACTTTTACCCCTAGCATCCCATGACCTTGACGAAGGCCAAACTACTCATAGAGCGCTAGTCAAGTTCAACCCCTTCATTTCTTGATTGAATTAAACCCACCCGTATGACCCTTGACGAAGGCCAAACTACGCCGTACGAATACCCTAATCCAATCGCATCGTATGCTGACAGATAAGTACTAGTTAGCTACCGTACACTACGCCTTGACGAAGGCCAAACTACCGTAGCACGAATACTAAGTAGTATTTATCTGAAATGACGGAGGGCTACGCAGGTTTTCAGAAAAACCCTGAGCGTAATGAACTTGATATCGTTGTAGAATCGAGTGAAGTTTTGAAAAGGAGTGTTTTTGAGGCTTTTCTTAGTTTCGCTAAAGGGGTCACTCCCGGTGAAGGGATCGTCGGCCCTTTCCTCATCGAATAAGGTGCAGGATATATCATATATACCGCTGTGCAAAGCAAAACACTAAAAGCAATCAAAAGACAAACCGCGTTTTGTAGCATCTGCCAGTTTCGCTAAAGGAGTCACTCCCGGTGAAGGGATCTCGGTCCTTTCCTCATCGAATAAGGTGCAGGATATATCATATATATCACTGTGCAAAGCAAAACTGTAGCTACCCTTTTTATAAAGTTTTGATTCTACAACATCTTTAGGTTTCTTTTCTTTTATTAATCTCATTAATAAAAATCCCATCAGCTTATGCTTCCTAAGCATCACAGAAGAAACGAAAGCAGTAATATTTATATATCAGCATATATATATAGTATAAGCATTCGTCTCAGGCAGTAATATGATCTCATCACAGAACATTGCAGCAGAAGAACATATATGAAATATTGGATATACTAGGACGTCCGTGTTTTCAATACGAGCCTGTATAAAACACGGATTCCACGGTCGCGACGAATAGCCAAAACCCACATCCCAAGACCCCTACGAGAGCGGCAAGTAACACTGCCAATTCTAGGGTTAGGAGACCCGGTCTCGACTCCTCGAGATGGCCTCCCACTGGACCCTAGAACCCAGTTACTTGTGCTCCCCACCTTGGGTCTACCTAATGCGGAAAAGTAAATAATATACACTGGTGACATCAACCGCAACCTGGAAGTGCCCCAAATAAAAGAATATTACATTACAAATGAATTTTACATGAATGAAAATAAAAACCCTCATCTCACATAAAACCCCCGGCTATTCTGATCGCGACGATCCAATATAACATATCACAGCAACACATAATATCTCATATCATCAACGTAAGTAAATATGCGCATCCCAATTGTCGTTGACATATAGCAACGAAACCGGCGATATCACATATTACACTTACGGTCACAGAAAAGAAAGTGTAAAACTACAATATTTGGAATCCACAATCACTTTAGACATCGTAAATCCGAAATATCACATACTCCGCATTTCATGCCTAACTCTATGAATTCCACATATTGTATCACATTCCAGATAAATATACAGTATTAAACTTTCCGAACAGATAATCAAATACCCAAAATTTCCCAAAGTGCTCAACTCTTGAGCGGAGTTCAAATAATCCCAGAATATGTCACAGTACCGGTGATCCAGCCGTAGAAGGGTCAAGCCAACGCCTCACATGTGGCACGCCGTACTGCCCCAAACCCGAAGGTTCAAAAGGCAGTTCAAGACGGTCACATAATCGAGTTAAGGTTTGTTGTCTTCTAGAGGGTCCACCGCTTAACTTGTACAATTTTCTGAAAGATTTAAACCCGAATAAATTTCAACACTTGAAAGTTTGCCGTACCGGGAAACAGTAAGTTAATGATATCCATTCAAATAGTTTAACAGTTTCTAAATATCCGGAAAGAAATCCGAATTTAAAATTTCCGATCGAGTCTACTATTACAAAACAAACCCCAGAATTTTAAACACCTGAAACAGATTAAAAATACCCAGAATAGTCAGCAAGTACCTACGGTTATTATCAAGAAGCCACGTGTCGCCAATCGACTGTTCCGCCGAGGAAGCGCCGCGCAAGCAAGCTTGCGCCGCGCTTCCGCGGCCGTTTGGTCGAATTGGGGGCTCGGGCTTCTTGGTAATTGTTAGAATTCCCTGCTGATTTTTTTACATATTTTTAATTCAGAAAAATCCCAAAATTTAAAAAATTTCCAGAGAGGGGTCAAGTTTCGTCGTTTCGGGTTCGATCGGAGTTTTAACTTCGTAAACACATCGCCTAATGCTCTAGCTAGGCTCTGATACCACTGTAGGGTTCCTAGGCACTCTTGTGAAGGTTCATAAGGCATCAAACATGCCCGGATTAAATTTTAGACGTGCCGAACAACCCAAAGCCGGGATCTTTGCTAGATTATTAGGGTTTAATATGCAAGATGATAACTTTTATCTAAGTGTGAGGGATTACAACCTTTGTAGTCCGCTCCTTCACTTCACAAGCTCCGAGTAGAAGTCCCTTTGCCGCGATCCACGATCTCCCGGACTCATGAGAGGCTCCACGATTCGAACGATCCATGCTAGCTCGAAGTATTCCAAATCTCCGATGATCTACCTTGAAGTTGCTTCGACTCAAGCTTTCTCACTCAAAAGAGAAAAACACACTAATCCCATGGGCTAGATGAGATGAGGATGAGAGAGTAGTAATTTTTCTTTCTTTTTATATCATTTTCTCATATTTTATCATCACTTTAGGATTTTCAAGAGAGCTTTTTCAAGAGAGAAGAAGAAGATGATAATGGATAATGATAATATGAATTAATCCTTTTGTGATGAATAGAAAATAAAGTATATGATTGATATGTGAACCATGGTCAAGGATGAATGGATAAGAATTTGTAGAGAATTAACTAGAGTTAGGGTTTGGTTAGGTTTAGTAAAGTGTCATCCATAAATATCTTTACAATGACAAAACAAATAGCTTCTAGAAGTTGCATGAAGCAACTAACCCTAATTAAACCCTAACCTCAATTAATCATCCTTAAACATGTTTAACAATTAATCATATCATGTCACAATAATATATATCACATATATATTATATATTTGCAACAAAAGAAAATAATACAATTAACATATATCGTGTATATATATCAATGTATCATCCAATGAGAAAATGAAATAATAAAGCGAGCCAATATTAGATAATGTAATAATATATCATATATATTATTATACATTAAATCATCGAATCAACACTTGATCCGACGATCCGGCTATATCGAATATTACCGACTAATATATCATGTACTGATTCATCGAATCAACACTTGATCCGATGTCCCGGTTCATATCTAAGTATCGCGAGAATATAATACGGTATCCCATATCACATTATTCTCGGTCCTGCGCATATCACATATGCGCCACTACTCCGTTTCGCCTGAGCCAAGAAACCTCTGTGTAGGACTCTAAAGAATCGTCAATACGCCGGTAGCAGGTGATGATCATATCAATCACCCACAAGCTGCAAGCGGTCAGCTAAACGTAACAGCCACCCAGGTATTGAGCGATCAGAAGATCAACAAGCTAGCCTGTGCGTTCTCCTGTGAATCCAACCAGTAACACTCCCGTACAGTCCGGTCTGTTCGTCTGATATGTCGCATATCAAGTCTAGGGGTGGTATACGTCAGACCCCAGTAACCGATAAGTCGTGTCGATGTGTGGCTCATAACGGGTCGAGAAACTACTAGTAACACTTACCAGTAAATCTCTATATCAGCCCTGGCCAGGGACTTCCAGTTATAGCCAATCGAACACAGCACAACATCAACTCCCTATACCGGGAGAGACGAATCCCCTCCTATCGCTCATTGCCTCCATGTGATTCGGGACTGTACCCAAAAGCCACCGTTCTGCACGCCCTCTTGGACGTGGTAAGGTGGAAATCAAAGCACAGTGGGAATCACACAAGACTCCATGACGATCTCGGGTCTACAGACTACCCTGTACCTGTGTCACCGGAGAACTGCCATCTGACGTGTGGTATATCACCATCTGGGAGTTCTCGGCGAGTCAGTCCAGTGTACCCAGTCTCCACTGAGCACCCGTACACCATCTCTGATGTCAAACACCGATGGATATGGGATCATCCATCGCCCATCATATGGGTCAAGATGCGTATACGCTAGTCTACTCTGGTGTATCGATGCCCTGTCTCGATATACCCTCGACTAGGAACAGTTATAGGATGTACTCATCGACTACCGTGGCCCCACTAGTATGATCTCATCATAGTCCCAGTAGTCGAGTACAGATCCTAAGGGCTTTATCAACATGTGAGAGTAAAACAGTAAACCAATACAAGTCAACATGTTAAGATAAAGTGAAACCAAATAGCATACTATCATGACGAGCAAGAAAGTCATCTCTATATATAACCAAGCATCCATTATAATATACATCATATGTACAACAATGGCCTCTAGGGCATATACATAACTAACACTTCTCAACAGATCCATCCCCTATTCTGATGAAGTCAAACCTATGACTGTCACATCAGAAATTGATGATCTATCTCCGCTATATCTGCTTTAGTCTATAAATAGACATAAACCTAATGTACACCAATGCTTCCGCTGCTCCCACTGACTACGACAACCCTCTGGCAGAGTCATATACACGTACACTTCTGAAGCGAGTTCAGAACGACGCTATACTCATCCTCCTGCCGGGTCTCACAGTCTGGAACAACAGCAATGGCAAGTGTGGGTAAATAAGAACTTCCTTGTCACCGTCCTTGAGGCTACAGGAGTACCTCTCGGGTGCCTGAAGTTACCCACCGTATCTGCGGAGTGGCCAATGGAATGTCAATTCATATTGAATCTTTAGGTTCTTTATCAAATCTTCAGTAATCGTTTGTGGTTCTGGAATCACTTCCAGTTCTACCATACTCCCACTACTGTTTTTCTGAAAAAATCCATTTTTTTAATAAAACTGTGGCGAGTCTAGAACAATATCGCTATTGTTCATCCAGATGGTAGAAAGTCAACCCTCGTCATAGCCTGGGTCAACCCACAAACAGCCATTACAGAAACGTGCCTTGAGTTATCCAGAGTCAGGTTTTAAGCATCGGCCGGACAACTCCCCGTACCTTAACATCGTTAAGATATGAACTGTTCTATATCCAATATGGAACCAGAGGCACTGATTTAATTTAACCAGATTCAAATCATGTAGCTGTCTCCAGTGCATGTCAACTAAATGGAAGGAGGCCGATCAGCGTTACTCAACTTAGGAATGCTTCCAATTATGAGTAACCTGAAAGAGAAGAAAGTTCTCTTAATCATTACTATCAACTGAATACCATACTCAAGTATCTATATCTCCGATCGCTTTGAAGAATCCCGATACTTGCTACACCTGGTTCTTTACTCTATTCAAATACCTATAACTTCTCAAAATTCGGACCCTGTGTTTCCACGAAACAGCTGTCTAAAAACTAGATAAGTCATAAGTAAACCGAATATAGTACGCGGACCAACCCCTCTGTCGTGATGGACCCTGGACAACATACAATACTCTGTATAAGTCCCTTGAGTCTGATAACTCATTCACTGTGTGTCGTAGGTTGGAAACTGTACTTATGGTTAAGAAGAATTACACCGCTGTTTAATGCTCCTTCCCTAACCATCCACTGATATAGGTAAATGTCACAGACATAATTTCAAAAAGGTATATCTCACTCTATGAAAATAAACGTACAGATATATCAATTTGAAATTGGTGCATAACAGCGGATATTCAAAACCAAATATTTGCCGTCCGGCAAACAACCCAGGTGACTTCCTCAAATATCACCGATTACAATGAATCCCGATATAATGAGGATGATCACCCAATTCCCAATAACTTACTCCCACTCATCATCTGTAAAACCATACAGATGTGAGAATCATACCTGGTAAATACATACCCTGGAGTAAGTATCTAATCGGGAAATCAGTTTTCTTTTAACATTACACAGTGAAACAGAAACATTGAAATGTCTCGATGGGGTATCCTGGTATTCCTAGTAATGCCTCTTCCAGATTCACGACTATGACCGTATAATTCTTTGCTACCTCTCCAAATCCCTTCATATGTCTTTAGTCTTTACCTTCTGCACACCCCTTTAGGCCAAATGATTTTCTTCCTTCCCTACCGTTCGGCACCAGCCTATGGTTTGGAAGAAGACTATCCAATAAGCATAATGGGTGTACTGTCCAAATCCTAGGAACACTCGCAATGCGAGAGATGGTGAGGATAAAAGACAACCAAATAGACCTTATTCCTATTTCTCCTGAACCAGAATCCATCCCCGAACTGGAACAAGATCCTTTCGAGTTCGTATATAACCATACGATGGAGTATCCAAATAAACTGTGGATCTTCGTAGTGATACGGAGTGTCCTGGAGAAATACAAAGGTGATTTAGGATTGGCGAAGGAATACTTGGTTTGGTCGTGAATATCTGTTGCAATTTACTTTGCCCTCTTACTAATCCCTTGCTTTGTCTTAACTTAATACCTTCTGCACACCATCGTTATGCTAATTGGTTTTCTTCATTCCCTACCGGTCGGCACCTGCCTATGGTTTGGAAGAAGACTATCCAATTTGCGTAATAGGTGTACTATCTCCTAAACAAAGGAGCACTCGCAACCTGAGAGAAGGTAAAAGGAAAAGACAACTGAATAATCCTATCCGTTTTCTCCAGAACCGGAAACCATCCTCGAATAAATTCCTTCGAGTTCGTATATAACCATACGATGGTTTTGCCCAATAGAAGTGGACGTTCGTAGCAATACGGGGTGTCCTGGAGAAAAGGGTAAAAGTAGGAGTGGCAATGAGGTTTGCAACTCTGACAATCCAAAAGCCAGTGTTTAAGAAGGTTCGGTCAACTTGGTCACTGAGTCATAGTCTTAGGGTCGGGTCAATGGTCGCTGCCAAAGAGAGAGAGAGAAAAGCAACACTCAGCGTGCACTCTAACGTAGATCAGAATGGTTACCAATTTATCTAATCTGGAAACCTCCCACTGTACCGTCAAATTCTCCTCCAAACCTAAAAAAAAGAATTAGTCGGGATTACCCGAGGAGTAAACTAACTCATCAGTGGGAATCGGGATCCAACTATCATCGCATGATAACGTGACGGAATCCGCTCACACTATCACACTCCAGAAGGTATGCGCATATCTGGCAAGTTTCAGTTCTTTTGAAACTCCCGATGTGATTTCTGCCCCATGCTCTTATGACCTTGACTTTGGCAAACAAATCATAAGTCACATGTCAAGTTCTACCCGTCATTCTCCAGGTTGATTCGAATCCACCCGCACAAGCCCTTGACTTTGGCCAACAAGGCTATACGACTGTTCCAAACCAACGCATCTATCTATGCTGCATATGAATAACCAACAGCTACCAAACACTGTGCCTTGACTTTGGCCAACAAACACAGCTTGAATACTATTGACTATCCATATGAAACGACGGAGGGCTACGAATGGTTTCTGGCGAAAACCTTTAACGTAATGAACTTGATATCATTGAAGGAACGGATAGCTTTTAAAAATATAGTGACGAAAACCGTTGCTAAAGAGGTCACTCCCGGTGAAGGGATCTCGGCTCTTTCCCCGTAGAATGGGGTGCAGGATATTCCAACTGAATACCACGGTGGAAAGCAAAAGTAATCGGCTATAGTGAAGTTAATGCCCTGACGCAAACTTTTTGTCCAAGGGGTCACTCCCGGTGAAGGGATCTCGGCCCTTACCTCGTCGACTGAGGAGCAGGATATTCCAGCTGAATACCACGATGCAAAACAAAAGTGAACGTCCTTGCAATAACAGCTTTTTGAACAGTGTTCCAACAACATCAGATTAGGTTTGTTTTTAACTTGCATTGATCCGAATCAACGCAGTCCCATCAATTGATCACACCAAAAAGAACGAAAATATACTGATGTACGTATATGCCATCCGCATTCGCCACTGGGTCCCGTCATTACCCGTTAGGTTAGCTAACTAACGACAGAGCGGGGACTGGACTAGCGCGGATGTAAAACATATACAACATCTACTAATATATATACCAATATATTATATTCGCTCAAGGCGTGATAAAAAAGCAACATCACAGAAATGTACAGCATCACAGAAACAATACAGATATCTGGGATCCCCGGGTTTCACAGAGCCACTACTGAAACCCGACGTTCCCCTGATCGTGTGGATAGCCTGTGCAATGAAATCCTAGACCCCTACGGGTGCGGCAAGTCACCCGCCAAAACCTGAAGCGAGGCAGCCCCCTTCAGCAACGTGAATGGACCACCCAGCACTTCACGGAATCCGGTAACTTGGGCACCCCTCCTGGGTCAACCTGTACCCCCTACGAGTGCGGCGAATAGCCCGCCAATTCTAGAGTAAAGCCCCCTCCGTCTCAATGCCATGAGATGCGGGCTTGTTGCCCTCTAGAACCCGGCTATCCGTGCACCCCTCCGCGGGGTAATCCTAGTACAGAAAGTAAAATATACATACAATGGGTACATCGACCGCATCCTGGCCGTGCCCTAAAAATAATAATACAAACAGGCAGTGACGGCAGTCCACATGTCGGACGCTCGCCCCGCAATATCAAATGTACATAATACAACCAACACTGTACTAGCATTGCATCCAGGCTATCCCCCACGACCGATCCGCAACATCACAGCAAAAACAGAACATCAACGTGAAAGTCACGTTCGCAAATCCGTCTAACCGGGCTATAGCAGTTAGACAGGATTTACCGATCGAGTGACATTCACGGTCGCAGATATAATGTAAATACTGTGAAATAATGTGTTTAAAATATCCGATCGATCAAATTTTAACAAGTGGGCCCCCAAGCATTACTGTAGCAGATCAAGAAATTCTGGGCCCAATGTTATTATTCCAAAAAGCCAATTTTCATCCCAGAAAGATACTGTAGAAATTTGGTGCAGCAATCTCATCATTGTGCGGCGGAACCGCGGCCCAAAGGGGGGTTTGGCCGCGGTTCCGCGCTCCCATAGACGAATTACTGTACCGAATTTTTACAGCACCCTTAGATATTCCAGTACATCACTATTTTACAACCTGAAAAATTTTTGGACACCAAAAAATTTTGACAGAAACTGATGCATGAGAAAACGCAGATTTTGGAATTTTTGATCGATCGAAAATGTAAAACACATTAGACAAAGCTAGACTAAGTTGATGGCGAGGCTCTGATACCACTGTAAGTGCACGGCGGTGCTCCGGCCGTCAATCCGACGGCCAAATGCGGAAGCGGTGATAAACTTTAATTTTTCTTAAACTGGCAAACCGCCGCGCACTAATACCCGGATCGAACCATTAACTAGTCCTAGCTAACTACAAGATGGGGAAGAGAGATATACCGACTGATCCAAGTCCTCCGGTCTTCTCGTCGTCATCCCGATCTCCTGCGGAAGCTCCGGTCTCCACCTCGCCGCCGGAAGTGCACCACATCGCCTACTTCTTTTACGGGCTCCCACCTCAATGCCGAGGCAACTCGGGCACGAAGCTGGCTAGTCGACGTGCCCAAGACTTGCTGTAGAATGTTGTGTAGAACTTGTGTCTCATTTTGGGGTAGTGGAGGTTGCCATTGGTGGAGGGATTGAACTTGGAGTTTTGGAGATTGATCTTATGGGATTTTTGCAACATGAAATGAGCCAAAAACCCACACCAAGAATTTGGGACAGCCCCCCTCCATGCTTGGCCGGCCACTTCTTGGCTAGGGAATGAGTGAGGGAGGGAGGGATTAATGAAAGAGGATAGCCACAACCATAATCCAAGGGGGAGAGAGAAAGGTCATGTAAACAAGAGATGATTACTAACCCAAACCCACACTCCACCAACCTCATCATCAACAACCATGATGAGCCAAAAGTCAAGCCATGATCAACTAAAGAAAGTCAAGGTATGGTGCAACATCATGAAACCATCATGATACAAAAATATGCAAAGACCCCCTCCACAAATACTTATTTGCAACAATGCAAATAAGCCCTCCTCCACCAATCTTCGGCCAATGAACGATACAAAGGAAATTGGCCGAAACAGAAAGCAAACTGGCAACTCCAGAAAACTGGCCCCGTAATAAATTACAGAAAACCCCGATACTGTGCATACACACCCGCATTTGTATTCCGACCGAAATACAAATGCAATGAGACAAAATCTACACTCTACTATACTAGGATCCGGCTTATACCAAAGCCGGCTAGTAATATCCGTTCGATCCTGATCCGTGCAATACCGCACGTATCTGATCGAACCCTGCCATATATCCATACGGCCTATAGTACAAACTGTCCGATCCTGATCCGTGCAATACCGTACGTATCTGATCGGACCTTGCCATATCTCCATACGGCCTCTACAACTTTTCGCCCGAAAGCTGAGTAACTGAAAGTGGGGGACTCTAAAGACTCGTCAACACCTTGGTTGTGGATTTAGCCACTAGCACGTTAGAGGTATAAGCCAATACGTAACGGGCTACCAGGTATTGACTAAAAGGGACGTCTGTGAGCGAACTCATCCTGACAACCCTACTGAGCCTATCAGTGACAATATCCGTACAGTCCGGTCCGTTCGTCTATGAGTATCGCATGGCGGGCCTAGGGTTTGGTAAAAGTCAGACCCCCAAAAGCGGTACAAGTCGTGTCGGAGTGTAGCCCAGAACACCCTGAGATACTACTGGAATACCTACCAGTAAATCTCCTTGCCTCGGCCGAGGGCTTCGTTTAATGGCTCTCCTAGACACAGCACGACCTCACCCCCAATACCGGGAGAGACGAACCCCTGAAGATACGCTCACTGCCTCCATGTGGCTCGGGACTGTACCCAACTAAAACCTGTTTGCACGACTCCTTTGAGCCGTGGTAGGGTAGTAATCAAAGTACAGTGGGAACTCACACAAGACAAATGACGATCCCCAGGTCGATGAACTAACCTGTACACATGTCACCAGGGAACTGCCATCTGACGTCTGGTATATGACCAACTGGCATGTTCCCGGCGAGTCCTGTCCGGTGTACTCATAACCCAATGAGCATCTGTATACATCTTAGGTGAACCAACTGACACCAGTGGCTTGTGAGAACGGCCACCGCCCCTCGTCGGGGTCTCGACTGTATACACTAGTCTACTCTGGAGTATCGATGCCCTGTCTCGAAACACTCACGACTAAGGACCATTTAAGGATATGCTTATAGACTGCCAGCTCCTGTAAGTCCATTGCGACCCCCGGTTCTTACGGGGAGGCGGAAACGGTATAAAAAACAAATTTTTATCGCAAGAGGCAACATGGACTAAACAAGGTCGGGATCGTGTCTAAACTAAACTAGCATACAAGCTAAAGAGTTTTAGCTACTCGGATGAAGGTTATACCTAAACTTGAACTCCTTCTTCTTCAAACCTTGTAGAGGTTGATGGTTCTCTTCTTGTCGCCTTCTTCCGTCGAAGATGGATCCACCTCGAAGGTTCAACCTTTGGGCTCTTCCTCGATCTTTGAGTGAACTAGGGTTTCCGGTTTGCTAAACCTTGATCCTAGAATGAGTAGAGAGTAACTAGGGGTTGTTTTTCTTTTCAAGGTGATGGATTCTCAACACATGAGAAGGGGTCACCTTGAGCTTGAGGAAGAAGAAGATGAAGAGAGGAGAGAGAAGCTAAATGAGATAATGAGCTAGGTTTTTTTTCTTGCAACCATAATGCCAAAAGAAAAGAATTATCTAAATAATAATAATTCAAAATAAGAATAGTTGATGGTAATTTAGAATGACCACTATCATGCTTCTTTAAATGAAGTGTAAGCATGAATCAAGGAGGATCTTTCAAAGCATGATGGTGGTCAATGGTCAACAAGTCAACCAAGGTCAATAAGTCAACAAAAATCAACCATAACATAATTCTCATTTAATTACTATTATTAATAGATAATTCATAAATCCATTAGGGTTTGGAAAAAGATAACTGTCAACTGTGCATACGCACCCGTTCCGAAACCCTAATGAAAAATCTCATCCTCCGCCTCAAGCAACTGTGCATACACACCTGCATTCTCGTTCCGAGAAACAAGAATACCGAGATATAAAAGCAACCCCCAAAACATATACCAGTATCTGGCTCAAACCAGAGCCTGCCAGTATAATCCGTCCGGACTCCAAACGTGCACAAGTGCGCGGATGAGAACGAACCCTGTCGCAAAACCATGCGACCTCTACTCTGTTTTGCCCAGAGGCGAATACCCTCTGTGTGGGACTCTAAAGACTCGGCACTACGCTGGCAGTGGGTTTAACCACAGACCGCAAGCGGCACTAGCTGTGCGTAACGGTCCCCAGGTAGATGCCGACAAGAAGGCTGACGAGGTGAAACCCCATCTGTACTCCTACTGAGTCTGAATGTGACAGTCTCCATACAGTCCGGTCTGTTCGTCTGATACATCGCATGTCGGGCCTAGGGGGCTGTAAAACGTCAGTCCCCCAATAGCGGTACAAGTCGTGTCGGAGTGAAGCCCAAAACACCCTGAGATAACACTGGAACCTACCAGTATATCTCGCTTGCCCTGGCCAGGGACTACTCGTGTAATGGCTCTCCTAGACACAGCGCGATGTCAACCCCCAATACCGGGAGAGACGAATCCTGTCTAACCGGCACTGCCTCCAAGTGCTTCGGGACTGCACCCAACCACCACCTGTTTGCACGACTCCTTTGAGCCGTGGTAGGGTAGTGATCAAAGTGCAGTGGGAACACACTCGAGGCGAAGTGCTAGTGTCAAGTCAGCGGACTAAGCTGTACTCATGTCACCTGGGAACTGATGACTGACGATAGGTATAATACCAACCTGTCAGTTCCCGACGAGTCCTGTCCAGTGTACTCGTAACCTAACGAGCACCCGTATACTATCTCGAGTACGACGTACTGATGGCTGTGGGACAGACCATCTCCCTCACTGGGATGAGAATCGCATACGCTAGTCTACTCCGGAGTATCGATGCCCTGTCTCGATAGTCCTGCGACTAGGGACCTGTATAAGGATGTACTTATAGATTACCCAGCCCCCACTAGTGTGACTGCCATCACAACGCTGGTAATCAAGCAAAGATCCTAAGGGCTCCACTAATGCGTATAAGTGATATAGTAAAATAAACACAAGTACACATTGAAGTAGAAACAAACCAAGTAGCATACTACTATATTGAGCAAGATTGTTTATACAAGGTGAATATCCCAAGCTTCCATTAAGTAATATACAAACTAGTATGATACAGTAATGGCCTCTAGGGCATATACACTAACAATCTCCCACTTGCACTAAGGCCATGTACTAGCGTATCGAAGACCTATCATCTCGATCAGCCGCTCGAACTGAGTCTGGGGTAGGGCCTTGGTGAATGGATCTGCAGTGTTCTCTTCTAAAGCAACCCTCCGAACCTCGATCTCCTTGCGATCCACGATCTCCCTGATCAGGTGATACCGCCTCAAGATGTGCCTGGATCTCTGATGGGACCTGGGTTCCTTTGCTAAAGCTATAGCCCCATTGTTGTCGCAATACAGAGGTATTGGGTCAACAATGGACGGAACCACTTGAAGTTCTTTTAAGAACTTCCTTATCCAGACAGCTTCTTTTGCGGCATCAGATGCAGCAATGTATTCCGCTTCCATAGTCGAGTCTGTAACGGTTTCCTGTTTGGAGCTCTTCCAACATACCGCCCCTCCATTGAGGGTGAAGACAAAACCCGACATGGACTTGGAATCATCCTTGTCGCTCTGGAAGCTGGAGTCAGCAAAGGCCTCGATCTGGAGGTCTTTTCCGCCATACACCAAGAACATCTCCTTAGTCCTTCTCAGGTACTTGAGAATGTTCTTTACCGCTATCCAGTGTTTCTCCCCAGGGTTTGACTGATACCGGCTTACCACACTCAGTGCATAAGCTACATCCGGTCTGGTACACAACATCGCATACATTATAGAGCCTACCGCAGAAGCGTAGGGTATAATAGACATGCGATCCCTCTCCAAATCAGTCTTGGGAGACATCTCTTTAGAGAGGGTGATCCCGTGACAAGCCGGTAGGTTACCGCGCTTGGAATCTTCCATACTGAATCTCTTCACTATGGTGTCGATGTACCTGGACTGAGAAAGTCCTAATATCCTCTTGGATCTATCACGATGGATCCGGATCCCCAGGATGTATGAGGCATCACCCAGGTCTTTCATGGAGAACCTGTCTGACAAGAACCCCTTGACAGATTGTAGCATAGGAATGTCATTTCCTATTAAGAGAATGTCATCCACGTATAAAACGAGGAATACTACAGTTCTTGCTACAAATCTACTATAGATGCATGGTTCATCTGGATTTTTGATAAAGTCAAATTCCTTGACCGTCTCATCAAAACAGATGTTCCAACTCCGCGATGCCTGCTTTAGTCCATAGATGGACTTAAGCAACTTGCACACCTTTCCGCTGCTCCCACTCTGAATGAAACCCTCTGGCTGATCCATATAGACACACTCCTCTAAATTTCCATTTAGAAAAGCGGTCTTTACGTCCATCTGCCAAATCTCATAATCGTGGAAGGCAGCAATGGCAAGAAGGATCCGAATGGATTTCAGCATAGCCACTGGAGAAAAGGTTTCGTCATAGTCCAAGCCAGGTCTTTGACGGAAACCCTTTGCTACAAGTCTAGCTTTATAGGTCTCAACCTGTCCATCTACACCAATCTTCCTTTTGAAGATCCACTTGCATCCTACGGGTTTTACCCCGTCTGGAGCAATGTCCAACGTCCATACTTTGTTGGTGTACATGGACTCCATTTCGGTCCGCATTGCATCCAGCCATTTTACCGAGTCAACGCTCTGAACGGCCTGCTGGAAGCTAGTAGGCTCATCATAATCTATGATGCAATCCTCTCGATCCCCGTCTATGAGAAAACCGTAGTATCTCTCGGGCGGATGAGACTGCCTACTACTCCTGCGGAGCGGCGTAGGAATGTCCTGTTCTTTTGAACCCTCTGGTTCCTCCAAGCTTTCAGTAATAGCTCGTGGTTCTGGAATTTCTTCCAGTTCTACTGTGCTCCCACTTATCTGGTTTTCCAAAAACTCAGTTTCCAAGAAGTAGGCATGACGAGAAACAAGAACTTTTTGTTCCTCTTCACAGTAGAAGAAATATCCCTTGGAATTCTTTGGATATCCCACGAACTTACACTGTACTGAGCGTGCCTCGAGCTTGTCCACATGCTGCTTTTTAACAAAAGCTGGACATCCCCATGTCTTAATGTGCTTAAGATAGGGTCTCTTCCCACTCCACATTTCATATGGTGTGGTAGGCACAGTCTTAGTAGGAACTCGGTTCAAAAGGTACGCAGCTGATTCTAGCGCATACCCCCAGAATGATCGCGGTAACTCAGCGTTGCTCATCATGGACCGTACCATATCCAATAGGGTTCGGTTCCGTCTCTCCGATACACCGTTGTGTTGCGAAGTGTATGGAGGAGTAAGCTGAGAGAGAATTCCGTTCTCTTTTAAAAAATTCAGGAACTCGGCACTCAAGTATTCTCCACCTCGATCCGATCTTAGAATCTTGATACTTTTGCCGGTCTGTTTCTCTACTTCATTCTTATATTCCTGGAATTTTTCAAAGGCCTCGGACTTATGTTTCATTAAGAAGACATAACCGTACCTTGAGAAATCATCCGTAAAAGTAATGAAGTAAGAGTAACCGCTTCGCGCATGTGTAGACATTGGACCGCACACGTCGCTGTGTACGAGTCCCAAGAGCTCGCTCGCTCTTTCTCCGTGTCCAGTGAACGGAGTCTTTGTCATCTTTCCTTTGAGACAGGATTGACAAGTGGCATACGATTGATATTCGAACGGATTCAAATACCCTTCTGTATGTAACTTAGTCAACCTTCTCTCATTGATGTGACCCAGTCTACAATGCCATAAGAAAGCCTGATTGATATCTGGAGACTTTCTTTTGTGTGTATTCTGGACATTGAAAATCTGTGGTTGGTTTAACACGTATATACCATTGCTCAATGTACCTGACCCAATCAGAACTTGATTAAGGCGAATGTTTACAACATTACTTACAAACGCAAATTCATAACCTTCTTTAGAAACCAAAGATACAGAAATGATATTACAAGTTGCGTTGGGTACAAAAAAGCAATTACGCAAAACCAAAACATGCTCATCTGACATTCCCAGGTGATAGTCCCCCACGGCTTTAGCATCCATGCTAGCTCCGTTTGCAACTCTGAGGGTCATGTCACCTTCCTTCAAAAACCTACGATTTCTCAACGCCTGCAATGAATTACAGATATGAGATCCTGATCCGGTATCCAATACCCAGGAAGTAGAGTTTATAGAAAGACAGTTTTCAATAACATACACACCTGAAGCTGAAGCCGCAACCTGCTTCAGTTCCTGTGTCTTGGCCTTCCAAGCCCTGCAATCTTTCTTCCAGTGTCCACTCTTATGACAATAGAAGCATTCTTCTTTACCCACAAGCTTCCCCGCAATCTTTGTTGCCAATTCTTTTCCCTTCGTACCCACTTTACTAACACCGCCTCTTGGTTTGGCGGGGGCTTTCCTCCTCTTTCCCTTGGCTTTCGCCTTGGACCTAGAGGAAGAAGATCCTCCTACAAACAAAGCGGGTGTTTCCCTACCCTTCTGTAGGGTGCCCTCTGCGCTCCTCAGCATGTTGAGGAGTTCTGAAAGTTCAACTTCCTTTTCTTGCAAGTTGAAATTCAGTATGAACTGGGCGTAAGTGGATGGAAGGGACTGGAGAATTATATCCGTATAGAGTTCACTGTCCAACGTGGTCCCAAGTTCCGCGAGCTCCTCAGTGTAGCCAATCATCTTAAGCACGTGGTCCGCTACCGATGATCCGACGGCCAATTTTGTCGAAAACAACTTCTTCGACACTTCGTATCTTGCGATACGAGACTTCTCTCCATACAGTTCTTTTGTATGAAGAAATATGGATTCCAAATCCATATTCTCGTGCCTCCTCTGATGTTCGTTGTCCATCGAGGCAAGTACGAGGCACCTGGCCTTCGCGCTGTCAATCTCCCAAGTCTTACGGATTTCCTTATCCGCGACGCTGGAGGTGGGATCTGGGACGGGGGGAGCTTTGGTGGTAAGAAGATACCCCAGCTTGTCGTAAGTGATTGCCAACTTGACATTCCTGAGCCAATCTTTGTAGTTTGGCCCTGTCAATATGTTTTTATCTAGAATCAACTTAAGTCCAGTCATTTCGATTTGGTCGCTGCAGGGGGGAGAGAAGGAACACTTTAGCACGATGCTCTTGCAAGTTTAGAATGGTTTTTAATTTGTCTAAACAGGATGGCTCCCACTGTCTCTCGAATCCCTCCTCAAACCACAAAGGAAGAATTAGCCGGGATCAATCCCACCGTGCAATACTTGCTTAACCGTTCAGCCAGGCCAGTGTCGGTACTTCGAGGGAGGTTTTCCAACGCTTTCGCGAAGTTCCTTAATTAAATAACCTCTTTTCCCTGGGGGCGAAGCCCCGCTAACACCTTTCTAGGCACCTACTAGGTTTATAGCATTGATCGTCTAGTGAGAAATTTCCCGAGGAGTAGCATATACTCACAGTAGGATCGGGATCCAAATATCATCGCGTGACGAAACTGAAGGAATCCTACCAGAATCACCACACTCCAAATGGTATGCAAATCTAGCAAGTTTCAGTACTTATGAAACTCCCGATGTGGATTTTTGCCCCATGCTCTTATGACCTTGACTTTGGCCAACAAATCATAAGTCACATGTCAAGTTCTACCCATCGTTCTCCAGGTTAATTTGAATCCACCCGTATCTACCCTTGACTTTGGCCAACAAGGCAGTACGACTGTTCCAAACTAACGCATCTATCTATGCTGCACATGAATACCCAATAGCTACCAATCACTATGCCTTGACTTTGGCCAACAAACACAGCTTGAATACTATTGACTATTCATGTGAAACGACGGAGGGTTACGAATGGTTTTGGCGAAACCGTGAACGTAGTGAACTTGATATAATCGATGGAACGAGATAGCTTTTAGAAGGAGTGGCTCAAGCTCCGCATTTAAAAGTTAGTTTTGAAAAGAACCGAGTGGTTTTTCGAAAGTGTTCCAACGATTTTAACTTGGTTTATTATCTTGCATTAGTTCTTTTAATGCGTGATATTCTTGCATTAGTACTTTTAATGCGTCCCATCATTTAAATCCTACCATTGCAGAAAACAACCAAAATATGACGTACGCTTATGCCATTCGCATTCGCCACGGGGTCCCGTCATCACTCGTTAGGTTACTTAACTAACGACAGAGCGGGGGCTGGGCTAGCGCGGCTGTAAAACATAAGCAACGCCTAAATAGAAAGCAATGATAGACATTACAGATCACAGATGAATACATTGGATATACTAGCAATCCGCAATCCTTTCGAGCCTGAAACGAAAAGCGGATAACACGGTCGCGGTGAATAGCCAATACCCCACCCAAGACCCCTACGGGTGCGGCAAACTACCCGCCAAGTACCCGGCAGTTTGTGCACCCCTCCATGGGTCTATCCCAGGAGCAAAAACAGTAAAAAGAATTATACAATGACGGCTACAACCCCGACCCGGTTGTGCGGCCAAACAAATAATAATTATTACATCAATTTACATTTACAATGAATGAAAGAAAAACAAAAGCTCATCTCACATCCACCCCCGGCTATTCACCCGCGACAGTCCAACACATTCATATACACATTCCAATATCAAACACAGATCATGTATAACCCCGACTAATCGTCTTATAGCGATTAGCCGACGTTCAATACATGCAAGCATCATAGTCAAAGTGCAGTGAAGTTCGGAAAAATACGGAATTATAGGACCCCAAAAGCAAATTTCTGTTCTGGAAAATCTGGGCACATGTAATATATTTTAAAAATCCCAAAACCAACACACAAACACACTGCACGAAAAACGATGCACAGAAGAAGACAAAGCGCGGCGCTTCCGCGGCAAATACCCACCTCGTGCGGCGGAAGGGCGGCGGTTTGGACGAATTAGGGTATCGTTTTTCTTGGGTGTTCACACAAAACCCTGAGCCGAATTTACAAGTATAAAGTTTTTCATTTAGAGCAGAAAAAATTTTAACAGAAACTTAGGGTTTTGTTTTTCCGGTTTTGTGACTTTTTCGGTTCCGAACTTCGTTACACTTCACTACCTTACTAGTTTAAGTTTAGTTAGGCTCTGATACCACTGTAAGTCCATATTGCGACCCCCGGTTCTTACGGGGAGGCGGAAACGGTATAAAAAACAAATTTTTATCGCAAGAGGCAACATGGACTAAACAAGGTCGGGATCGTGTCTAAACTAAACTAGCATACAAGCTAAAGAGTTTTAGCTACTCGGATGAAGGTTATACCTAAACTTGAACTCCTTCTTCTTCAAACCTTGTAGAGGTTGATGGTTCTCTTCTTGTCGCCTTCTTCCGTCGAAGATGGATCCACCTCGAAGGTTCAACCTTTGGGCTCTTCCTCGATCTTTGAGTGAACTAGGGTTTCCAGTTTGCTAAACCTTGATCCTAGAATGAGTAGAGAGTAACTAGGGGTTGTTTTTCTTTTCAAGGTGATGGATTCTCAACACATGAGAAGGGGTCACCTTGAGCTTGAGGAAGAAGAAGATGAAGAGAGGAGAGAGAAGCTAAATGAGATAATGAGCTAGGTTTTTTTTCTTGCAACCATAATGCCAAAAGAAAAGAATTATCTAAATAATAATAATTCAAAATAAGAATAGTTGATGGTAATTTAGAATGACCACTATCATGCTTCTTTAAATGAAGTGTAAGCATGAATCAAGGAGGATCTTTCAAAGCATGATGGTGGTCAATGGTCAACAAGTCAACCAAGGTCAATAAGTCAACAAAAATCAACCATAACATAATTCTCATTTAATTACTATTATTAATAGATAATTCATAAATCCATTAGGGTTTGGAAAAAGATAACTGTCAACTGTGCATACGCACCCGTTCCGAAACCCTAATGAAAAATCTCATCCTCCGCCTCAAGCAACTGTGCATACACACCTGCATTCTCGTTCCGAGAAACAAGAATACCGAGATATAAAAGCAACCCCCAAAACATATACCAGTATCTGGCTCAAACCAGAGCCTGCCAGTATAATCCGTCCGGACTCCAAACGTGCACAAGTGCGCGGATGAGAACGAACCCTGTCGCAAAACCATGCGACCTCTACTCTGTTTTGCCCAGAGGCGAATACCCTCTGTGTGGGACTCTAAAGACTCGGCACTACGCTGGCAGTGGGTTTAACCACAGACCGCAAGCGGCACTAGCTGTGCGTAACGGTCCCCAGGTAGATGCCGACAAGAAGGCTGACGAGGTGAAACCCCATCTGTACTCCTACTGAGTCTGAATGTGACAGTCTCCGTACAGTCCGGTCTGTTCGTCTGATACATCGCATGTCGGGCCTAGGGGGCGGTAAAACGTCAGTCCCCCAATAGCGGTACAAGTCGTGTCGGAGTGAAGCCTAAAACACCCTGAGATAACACTGGAACCTACCAGTATATCTCGCTTGCCCTGGCCAGGGACTACTCGTGTAATGGCTCTCCTAGACACAGCGCGATGTCAACCCCCAATACCGGGAGAGACGAATCCTGTCTAACCGGCACTGCCTCCAAGTGCTTCGGGACTGCACCCAACCACCACCTGTTTGCACGACTCCTTTGAGCCGTGGTAGGGTAGTGATCAAAGTGCAGTGGGAACACACTCGAGGCGAAGTGCTAGTGTCAAGTCAGCGGACTAAGCTGTACTCATGTCACCTGGGAACTGATGACTGACGATAGGTATAATACCAACCTGTCAGTTCCCGACGAGTCCTGTCCAGTGTACTCGTAACCTAACGAGCACCCGTATACTATCTCGAGTACGACGTACTGATGGCTGTGGGACAGACCATCTCCCTCACTGGGATGAGAAGCGCATACGCTAGTCTACTCCGGAGTATCGATGCCCTGTCTCGATAGTCCTGCGACTAGGGACCTGTATAAGGATGTGCTTATAGATTACCCAGCCCCCACTAGTGTGACTGCCATCACAACGCTGGTAATCAAGCAAAGATCCTAAGGGCTCCACTAATGCGTATAAGTGATATAGTAAAATAAACACAAGTACACATTGAAGTAGAAACAAACCAAGTAGCATACTACTATATTGAGCAAGATTGTTTATACAAGGTGAATATCCCAAGCTTCCATTAAGTAATATACAAACTAGTATGATACAGTAATGGCCTCTAGGGCATATACACTAACAGCTCCCACGTATATGATCGCCCTCATACTGTTGGTGGTCAAGCAAGAATCCTAGGGGCCCTACCAACGTGTAATAGCGACTTGTCAGGTCACTTAAAGCAGTACACGATGATAAAGGTAAACCAGATAGCATACTATCATCTCGAGTAAGACTGTCCTACCGGGATAGGTCCTCCATCAATCATTGCAATCACGTATCTGTGACCTAATAATTGACTCTGAGGGCACTATCTCCAACAGATCGTCCACAGGGATTGCACGATTCGTTCGTATTTTAATTTGTTTGAATCGAAACTTTAATAGAAAGAAAACAAACAATTCATGATTTATAGTTGAAGTTCAAGAATTAGAAAATCTAGATCTAATAACAAGAAAAAGATAGAATCAAGAATTTAGAGTTTGATGATTTTTCCAACCAAATATCAAGAATCTAAATGAGGCTCGTAGGAATCGATCGGATCTATAGATGTGATGTACTCCTACGATGACGTATTCTTATCCTTCGATGAATTGATACTAGATCGATGATGATCGACGAGAATTAGGGATTTCTAGTGAAATTAGGGTTTCATCATTTATCCCTTATTCCTTCGTCGATATCATTCACATTCTAGCCTCTAGTAAATTCAAGAAACGATCGTAGATCCCTAATTTCGAGCGATAACAATCAAGAAAGCATCGCAACGAAACTAGGTCATCGAATCTTGGACTTGCTAGGGTTTACAAAAACTCGTAGGACTTAAGAATCGTATTAAGATTTGTTACATCATCATTCTATTGATCGTCTCGACTCCTTTACGAGCGGAGTTTTACTCAAACATCACAACAAGAACTACAATCACAAATTGAGATCGAATCATGATGCAAGAATTTAAAGAAAGCAAGATTAAATAATTTCACCTTTTATTTATATCAACAATTTCATTACAATCGCTCAAGAACTACAAGAGGAAGAACTCGATCGTCGATTTGGCTTCGCTCGTCTCCGTGAGTCGCGGATCGGCTTGGATCACTTGCTCGATTGAAGATCGGCTCCGCTCCTAAAAGGTTGAAGGCTTCTCGCTTGATTTGGTACTCGGGATCTTGAATTTAGATTGGAATTAGGGTTAGGGTTTCGCACAAGTCTTTTCACTAGACTTGTAGAAGAAGATGGAGATTAATGAAAAATTGAACAACTAAAGATTATAGATTCAAGAAGAATTCAACCACTAAGGATTTTGGGAAGAAGTTTAACCCTAGGTCTAGGCTTCTATTTATAGACTTCCTAAAACCCTAGATCTAGGATTTGAATTTTGAATTTCCCTCCAAAAGTTAGTTAGCTAGAGAGGCTTCTAGAAGAGGTTAGTTAGGAGTGAGCTTCTAGAAATAGTTTGTTAGGTGTTTGATTAGCTTAATCAAGATTAGCTTAATTAATCATCCTTGCTGATCTGGCAGAAGCTTTGAGAGAATTCTGGAATTTGAAGCATGTGAAATGACTGTGGGCCTTGATAGAAAAAATCTGCACTGAAAATTAACTGCTGATGTGTCAAGACAGCCGCGGATCCGCAGCGCAAGCAGGCTCCCGCCGCGGATCCGCAGCGCTTCAAGGGCCTTAGGGCTTAGGCTCTCTTCTGCTGCTTTCGGCTGATGTTTTAGGCTTTTTATGATATGTTGAATATTGTAATTCCTTCTGTATTGCTACCAGCTCTCAGGTCTTTGAGTTGGCGTAATGTTTGATCAGCAAAAATGACAACTTTAGCCTTTCTTCTGGATTTTCCTGCACAATTTCTCAAAACAAGTGTTGCGCAATACAGGGATGATGCGATGCCTTAATAAACACACAATTTCCTCAGAAATGTCGGTTTTAGAGTATAACACATGCAATCTGGTATTTCAGGACTGTTTTGCTAATATGTGCAATATGAATACCGAACAATTCTATATGAGTGCGAATGATAGGGAAATTGCCGTGTTAAAAATGCAGTATTTTTGACAGATCATTGATCTTCATCAAGGCATAGTGAATGGTAGCTGCTTGTTACCTTTCTGCTGCATACATAGATGCATTGGTTTGGGACAGTCGTATAGCCTTATTGACCTTCGTCAAGGGCTTGTACGGGTGGGTTCAAATTAACCTGGACAATGACGGGTAGAACTTGACATGTGACTTATGATTTGTTGACCTTCGTCAAGGTCATAAGAGCATAGGGTAAAAATCACATCGGGAGTTTCTAAAGAAACTGAAACTTGCCAGATATGTGCATACCTTCTGGATTGTGATAACGTGAGTGGATTCCATCACATTATCATGCGATGATAGTTGGATCCTGATTCCCACTGATGAGTTGGTTTACTCCTCGGGTGATCCCGACTAATTCTTCTTTCAGGTTTGGAGGAGAATTTAACGTTACAGTGGGAGGTTTCCTGATTAGATAAAGTGATAACCATTCTGATCTAGGTTAGAGTGCACGCTGAGTGTTTCTTTTCTCTCTCTCTTTGGCAGCGACCATGACCCGACCCTTGACTATGACTCAGTGACCAAGTTGATCGAACCTTCTTATAAGACTAGCTTTTGGATCGTCAGAGTTGCATACCTCATTGCCACTCCTACTTTTACCCTTTTCTCCAGGACACCCCGTATTACTACGAACATCCACTTCCATTGGATAAAACCATCATATGGTTATATACGAACTCGAAGGAATTTATTCAAGGATGAATCAAATCAACCGATGAATCCCTCTCCCCGATACGAACGGAACACAAACGAAATACAAAACGAGCGACAAACGACTCGCCTACCGGAGTAACAACAACAAGCGGATGGTCTAACGACGACGACTCACGGCCCAACATCGGTGAAAAGTGTGTAGAGACGTACGAATGTGTGGAACCTGGGTCAAATAATACCCAGGCGTCGAAAGAACAAACTGGCAAGGTACCTGTCACAACGGCATTGGATGCCTGCGCATCCTGTGGTGTCAAAGCAAAAACTCGGGCCTGTCCTCCACCGATAGCGGGCTGACCTCGACCTCGGCCTCTACCTCCTCGTCCTCTCCGAACAGGACCGCCGCGTCCACGGCCTCTGGGTGCACCTAACTGGCGTGGAGCATCGCCTGTGGTAGGAAGTAGGGCTCTCTGTGGAGGGGGTGGCGATGGTGGTAGGGTCACATGCGGAACTGTCGCTGCTCCCTGTCGTCTCGCCGGACAGTCTCTGACAAGATGGTGCAAACTCCCGCACCCAAAACACCCTGGCGACGGCTGCTGCCCCTGGGGATAAGAACCATATAACTGTCCCCGCCCAAATCCTCTGCCAGGCCTATCTCTCGGAAAGAATCTGGCGCGCTGCCTCTGAGACGGTACATCGGTGCGATCCTCTTTGGCCCAGAAACGGCCGAAGTCCGTGATATGCGTGCCTCCATCCGCAATGCCGTATCCATAGCAGCTGAATAAGTGTCGTAGTGCTGGGCGCCAATGGCAAGATATAGCTGGGCATCAAGTCCCTGTACGAACCTCTTCACCATCTTCTCCTTGGTATCCACCAAATACTGAGCGTATCGGGATAACTGTGTAAACTGGATGTCATACTCAGACACCGTCATCCCAGGTGTCTTGACTAAGGCCTCGAAGCTACGAGCTCTGGCGTCACGAACTCTCTCTGGAAGGAAACGGGCTAGAAAGACCGCTGTAAACTCGACCCAAGTCATAAGCGGTAGACCTGCAGCTCGACCTCTCAAGACTGACTCCCACCATGTCTGCGCGAGACCCTCTAGTCGGAAACTCGCAAGCTCTACCCATCGATCATCCGAACACCTCAGCGAACGGAAGATCCTGGCTAAACTGTCAAGGAACGTCTGTGGGTCCTCCGCTGCCTCGGTGCCGGTGAATACTGGAGGTCTCAGCCTCATGAAATCCTGTAGTGAAACCAGAATGGCCACGGTGGTAGTAGTAGGATCAGGTAGCATGGTCGTCTGTGATGTAGTAGGTACGTCATCCGGCCTCGGTGTACGACTGGCTGCAACTAGGGATCCTACCATCTGACGTAGCTCCTGCATGCCTCCCATCATCTGTCGCAACTCCTCCATACCGGTCTCGAGCCTATCCGTACGGCCTGGGGAGGGTGGATCGGTCTGTCCCTGCGGCGTAGGCATACCACCCTGCTCAGTCCTAGTCTCGGACGAGCCAGCTCGAATCTCGTCTCTGGCGGCAGCCCTCTGTGCCCTCGTAGCCTTCGGCGACATAGTGGCTGTTACAGGAAAACGGATAGTAAGAACAGTGCAATAGGATCATAGGATACACGGAATTGAAGAAGGAATTTTCAAGCAAGTACATCCTAAAGTCACTTAGGCGGAGTACCGTATCGCAAGTATGCCGCGGACATACGCACGCCACGTTACCCTGCTTAAGTCACTTACTCCATCTACCAAGGGTCATCCTACACTCAAAAAGGTAAAACCTATCGCTCTGATACCAACTTTGTCACGACCCGCAGGGTACGGAACGTGACTGGCACTTAAGTTTACGAAACGTCTAAAGACGTCCGTAAAGTAAGTAAGCCAAAGCCCAGAAAACAAAACCAATTAAGCAAAAGAGTGAAGAGAACCCAATCAATTGAAAGCGAGTTTATCAAATAAGTCATGTAAAACCCTTTTTTAAAAACAATACCAATTTTTCCGAAAATTTCGGCAGAGTCTCCTTTGTAAATACTGGCCCCCAAAATGGGTACAACAAGAATAAATATGAATCCAACAAAATAGGGCATCCCCAAGCGGGAGCTAGCTCTTCGCCACAAGGCGGTCATAAATCCCACGCAATATAAAGCAACAACATGCGAAAATAATCATAAGGAAGCATGAGAAAAGCAGCATGTCGGCTCAAGTGAGCTCGACCCCAAAATACAGCATAAAAAGTCCACAAACCTCACAGTCTCATCTCTAGGTCAATATACAATAATACTGGTAGATACAGTAGATGGAGTACACTAGATACAAAGAATATACAAGGTGGTACAAAAATAATGATATAACCCACCTAGGAGCAAAACCTCGAGTCCAGGCAAAGGAGGCAAAAGAACAGGTGCGCCCGCCGCTACTGTACTGACGGAGCGGACCTGCAAAAGGCTGTGGCACAACGGGGGTGAGTTGCCAACTCGTGAGTAATAAATAACATCTACAAAGGTTATCATATGCATGCACACAAGCATCCTAGCATCTAAAATACGGGTATGACTGGATGCACTAGCAAGTGTGTATACAACATCAGTGTACTAATATGTATGCAACATGAATATCTGAGGTCTCAATAGGTATATATAAGAAACATTTTATCTCTTTTTGTTTTTGAAACTCTTTTAGAATGCCAGCATAATACTCAAAGAATCGACGAGAACCGGTGTCCAGCAACGACACCCAAAAGCTGTCTCAAATCTCATAAATCCATGTCATAGTGTCTCTGGCCTCAGCCATCCGGCTGACCCATCTCAATATCAATATCTCATCCTCTCGCGGCCCCGGTCGGTATCCACTGGATATCCGCCGTGCCCAATGAAGTCACCGGTAGGTAATCCGTCCCCTGTCAGGCTCATCGTCAGCACCACGAGCTTCTTGCCCCGGGGTACCCTACCGGGCCCACCATATACCCGAGACGGTTCATCCAACTCCTCGAAACGGGACTCAAAAACCACAGCAAACTCATGGTGGACGACACTTACATCACTAGAAAACCGCAATTTACATGTTTTAAAAATATAATAAGTTTAGAAATTTTGCGGCTTTCCCCCGAAATCCCGAAATATCATAAAATCTCAAGAAATCCTCATAAGTGCATATATCAATGATAATGAATGCATATGGTATCAATAATCAAGTTGCGATGTGTGATTAATAGATTAGGCATGAACAATTAATATGATGAAGTACATGCACATGAATAGCAATCCTACGGTTTCATTTTAAGGAATTAAAGGCAATAGCACAAGTTTAAGTATCAATTAGTAAAAGGTTTAAATTTAAAGGTTATCTAGTGTGGTGGCATGGCAATTACCAGGGTGTGTGTGTAAGCATGAATAGTGCTCGTGCTGCATATAAAAACCTGGCAATGGTGCAGGTGTCCTATAAAATGGTTTCGCATATGTATGTCAATATAATGCATGGATGCAGCAAATAATCATATACGTATTTCACCCCTAATTACTAACATCACTAAGAATCTTGTAAGTTACTAAAACTATCGGGCGGCTTGCGCCATCCAACGATAGTCCCCCGTAGATGTTACATCTACTCACCGGAATCCCTGGCTAGCTGTGTCCAATCACCGCTTTCCCCTTTCGTGCCGCGTCTGACGTCTCCGCGACCGAACCTGGAATTTACATCAATACCAAACATAAGGTTACATATCAAGAACGACGCAAAACCCAAACGAAACTACTAATGTTCACTAGCTAGGTACAGCGTGCACAAGGTGCGCGGAACATACGCGAAAATCGCAAAAACTGCCAAAAATCGCCGATTTGGTCGCCCGGCAAAACTAAAACCCGACTACTCAAAACTCCGCACTCACGCATCCTAGACGTCATAGGAGATGCTAAAAACATCCCCAAGGTATCACAAATAATTCACCAATTAATTTTAATAAAAACCTAGTAAGCACAAAACTTGCAATTTTGGTGCAAATATCGAAAATTAGTGATACGGTTATCACAATCCAACACAATATCCAACCACACAACTAGTTAGCCACAATCACATAAATTCAACTCATTTATCATGCTTCAAAACCCATTTTCCATACATAAACCCTTTCTTGAATTTCCTAAAACAACAATTTACAACCAAAATCACACTTTTAAAATTTAGTAAATTAGCATAGTTTAAAGACCACATAACAAGGTAACCTCTTAGATTAGGTTGTGTAGGAACTAGATAGCAAAATAATTTAATTACCTAATAATGGTTTCAAGAACCCTAGTTTAATTTTACAACCATAACCTAAGGAAAAAAAAAACTAGATTAGAACTACACTAAATTAACACTACAACAATTTAACTTAAGAAACTAAATAAAAAGAATTTAAGTAGCAAGAAATTGTACCTCAACTAGAGATCTAGCAAGAATAAATTTGCTCCAAATGATGGCCTCAAGCATCAAGATCCAAGCTAGGGAGGTGAAGGAAAAGAAAGATGAAGGATGGGTTTAATTTGTAAGCTTTAAATTGCAATTTTGTTGAATTAAACTTGAAGAATTTTGAAGAAAATGAAAAGAAAAGAGATGAAGTGGAGGGGGAGCAGGTTTCGGCCAGAGAAGAGGTAAGGGGAGGGTGTGGGTGTGTGGGAAAAGTCATTGGTCAACTCCCCCAAAAGTCAATGCACCATACTACAACAAACTATATTTAAAATAAATTCCTAAACAAACCAATTCAACACATGAAAGAAAATCAAGGTGAGGCCAGAAATTTCTGGACCTGAACAAGGTGGGGCTGTCCTAGGGCTGAGGGAAGAGAGAGAGTGATTTTACAAAAGAAATTTTATGCAAAAAGACCCCCACAAGTCAAAAATTGCAAGTTTTAGCTTAAAAGTCAATAAATTCGTTTCCTATCATAAAAATTTGTTAAAAATCAAAGTAAAATAATAAAAATTTATGTTACAACTAGATTTTAATTAACATAATTTTAAAGATTAAAATTAGCCCGGAAAAATTTGTATTTATCGCTAATTTAATGTATTTTCTTACCGGCTTAAAATAATATTAAAAAATTGAAAAATAGGGAAAAAATTTTAAATGACCAAAATTTCATAAGTAACTCATTAGCTACTAAAAACAAGCAATTACCTATCCATTTTAGGTATAATTAGCCCTAAACTGCAAAATAACGAGAAAGACGGTTTTCGGAAAAATACCGAATTTTCACCGATTTTCAGGAAAACACCAAAACGACTTTTCAAGACGCTACAATCTTCCCCCCTTAAAGAAATTCGGTCCCCGAATTTAAAAATATAGCTACGCGTACCTTCAAAGAAATGGGGATATTTCTTCCTCATCTCGCCCTCGGTCTCCCAGGTAACCTCCTCGCTGCTCGGGCTACGCCAAAGGACCTTGACGGTTGGTATAATCTTCGACCTCAACTTCTTCACCTGCCAATCCAGGATGGCCACCGGCTGCTCTGCAAAAGAAAGGTCGCGCTCTAGCTGGACTGTCGGGTGCTGAATCGCATGCGAAGGGTCGTGAAGGTACTTGCGGAGCATCGAAACATGGAAGACGGGGTGAACATCGGGAAAGCTGGGTGGAAGGGCCAAACGATATGCAACTGCGCCGACACGCTCGAGGATCTCGAAGGGACCTACGAATCTAGGGCTAAGCTTCCCCTTTCGCCCAAAACGCATCACGCCCTTCATCGGAGAGACTTTCAGAAAAACATGGTCGCCAACTGCGAACTCTAATCTGCGACGGCGCCTGTCCGCATACGATTTTTGCCTGCTCTGAGCCGCTCTCATCCGGTCTCGGATCAACTGTATCTTCGCTGTCGTCTCCTCAACAAGCTGCGGCCCCAAAATGCTGCTCTCGCTGAGCTCTGTCCAACAGACGGGCGATCTGCATCTCCTCCCATACAATGCCTCGAAAGGTGCCATCTGAATAGTATCCTGGAAGCTGTTGTTGTAGGAGAACTCCACTAGAGGTAAATGACGATCCCAGCTACCACCAAAGTCTAAAACGCACGCTCTGAGCATGTCCTCGAGAGTCTGAATGGTCCGCTCTGACTGTTCGTCTGTCTGCGGATGAAACGCTGTGCTGAAGCTCAAACGAGTGCCCAAAGCCTCCTGAAGTCTCTGCCAAAGTCGGCTCGTGAACTGAGTGCCTCGATCTGACACGATACAAGTCGGTACGCCATGTAGTCGCACGATCTCGTCAATATAGAGCTGAGCATACTGAGCGAAGCTGAAAGTGGTCTTCACTGGTAGGAAGTGAGCCGCTTTCGTCAATCTATCCACGATCACCCAGATGGAGTCGTACCCTCGACTGGTCCTGGGTAGACCCATAACGAAATCCATCGAAATCTGCTCCCATTTCCACTCTGGAATAGGTAACGGCTGTAGCTCTCCTGCGGGCCTCTGGTGCTCGGCCTTGACTTGCTGACAAGTCAGGCATCTCGAAACGAACTCCGCAATGTCCCTCTTCATCCCGTCCCACCAGTAGGTCTCTCTCATATCATGGTACATCTTGGTGGAACCGGGGTGGACACTATACACTGATCGGTGTGCCTCCTCAAGAATGTCGCGCCGCAATCCATCAGCATCTGGTACGCACAGTCTAGATCCATATCGTAAAATCCCCTGATCGTCAATCACGAACTCGGAAAATCTGCCCTGTCCCATCCGTGCCATGATCTCTGAGCAACGGTCGTCACTGCGCTGTGCCTCATATATACGGTCAAGCAACTGTGGGCGTGCACGAACATGCGCGAGCTGTCCCCCTGTCTGAGTGAACTCGAACTCAACTCGGCTGTCGCATAACATCTGCCAATCTGCTGACGACTGCCTCTGCACTGCGCGCAAAAAGGATAGACTACCCCCGGGCCTCCTACTCAACGCATCTGCCACCACATTCGCCTTGCCGGGGTGATATAAGATCTCGCAGTCGTAGTCTTTCACCAACTCCATCCAACGACGCTGTCTGAGGTTCAGGTCTCGCTGTTGAAATATGTACTTTAAGCTCTTGTGATCGGTGAATATCTGACACGACTCGCCGTACAGGTAATGTCGCCAAATCTTCAGTGCAAAGACCACTGCAGCCATCTCCAAATCATGAGTGGGGTAGTTCTGTTCATGCTTCTTCAACTGCCGAGAAGCATAAGCGATCACCCGGTCATGCTGCATCAATACGCATCCTAATCCCACTCACGAAGCATCACAGTAGACAACAAATCCGCCTGATCCCGAAGGCAAAGATAATACCGGCGCCGTAGTCAAACAAGTCCGTAGCTGCTGAAAACTGCGCTCGCACTCCTCTGTCCAGACGAACGGAACTCCCTTCCGGGTCAAACCGGTCAACGGTGCAGCTATACGGGAGAAGTCCTGAACAAAACGCCTGTAGTAGCCCGCCAGGCCTAGAAAACTACGGATCTCAGTTACCGATGTAGGTCGGGGCCACAGCTGAACAGCCTCAATCTTCTTCGGGTCCACACAAATGCCGTCTCTCGTAACCACGTGACCCAAGAATCCGACGCTGTCCAGCCAGAATGCACACTTGGAGAACTTCGCGAACAGCTGGTGCTCCCTCAGAGTCTGTAACGTAATCCGCAAGTGCTGCTCGTGCTCCTCTCTGCTCCGGGAGTACACCAAGATATCGTCGATAAACACGATGATGAACAAGTCAAGATACGGCCTGAATGTACGGTTCATCAAATCCATGAATGCTGCTGGGGCGTTGGTGAGTCCGAACGACATCACCAAAAACTCGTAATGGCCGTAGCGCGTGCGGAAAGCTGTCCTCGGTATATCCTCCTGTTGAACTCGCAGCTGATGGTATCCTGATCGCAAGTCGATCCTCGAAAAATACCCCGCACCCTGAAGCTGGTCGAACAAATCATCAATGCGCGGCAACGGATATCTGTTCCGAACGGTAACTTTGTTCAGCTGGCGGTAGTCGATACTAAGCGCAAACTTCCATCCTTCTTCTTGACAAACAGGACCGGAGCACCCCACGGAGAAACACTCGGTCGAATAAGCCCCTTATCTAACAAATCCTGCAACTGATCCTTCAGCTCTCGAAGCTCTGCCGGGGCCATCCGATATGGCGGTATAGAAATAGGCCCCGAGCCGGGAATCAAATCAATGCAGATCTCAACATCGCGCTCAGGCGGTAGCCCAGGTAGCTCATCAGGGAAAACATCAGGGAACTCACAAACTACCGGGACCCGGTCCAACGGAACCTCTGCAGCTCGAGTATCACAAATAAACGCTAAGAATCCCTGACATCCCTTCCGCAAGAGCTGACCAGCGCGAAGAGACGAAATTAAGCTGGGAAGGGAGACACTGCGGTCTCCCCGAATAACAAGGACTGGCTCTCCCGGAAAGCTAAATATGACTGCCTTCTCACGGCAGTCCACCGAAGCATAACAAGTGGCTAACCAATCCATGCCCAGAAGCACATCAAAGTCCAACATATCGAGGAGAATCAAATCAACCGATGAATCCCTCTCCCTGATACGAACGGAACACAAACGAAATACAAAACGAGCGACAAACGACTCGCCTACCAGAGTAACAACAACAAGCGGATGGTCTAACGACGACGACTCACGGCCCAACATCGGTGAAAAGTGTGTAGAGACGTACGAATGTGTGGAACATGGGTCAAATAATACCCGGGCATCGAAAGAACAAACTGGCAAGGTACCTGTCACAACGGCATTGGATGCCTGCGCATCCTGCGGTGTCAAAGCAAAAACTCGGGCCTGTCCTCCACCGATAGCGGGCTGACCTCGACCTCGGCCTCTGCCTCCTCGTCCTCTCTGAACAGGACCGCCGCGTCCACGGCCTCTGGGTGCACCTAACTGGCATGGAGCATCGCCTGTGGTAGGAAGTAGGGCTCTCTGTGGAGGGGGTGGCGATGGTGGTAGGGTCACATGCGGAACTGTCGCTGCTCCCTGTCGTCTCGCCGGACAGTCTCTGACAAGATGGTGCAAACTCCCGCACCCAAAACACCCTGGCGACGGCTGCTGCCCCTAGGGATAAGAACCATATAACTGTCCCCGCCCAAATCCTCTGCCAGGCCTATCTCTCGGAAAGAATCTGGCGCGCTGCCTCTGAGACGGTACATCGGTGCGAATCCTCTTTGGCCCAGAAACGGCCGAAGTCCGTGATATGCGTGCCTCCATCCGCAATGCCGTATCCATAGCAGCTGAATAAGTGTCGTAGTGCTGGGCGCCAATGGCAAGATATAGCTGGGCATCAAGTCCCTGTACGAACCTCTTCACCATCTTCTCCTCGGTATCCACCAAATACTGAGCGTATCGGGATAACTGTGTAAACTGGATGTCATAGTCAGACACCGTCATCCCAGGTGTCTTGACTAAGGCCTCGAAGCTACGAGCTCTGGCGTCACGAACGCTCTCTGGAAGGAAACGGGCTAGAAAGACCGCTGTAAACTCGACCCAAGTCATAGGCGGTAGACCTGCAGCTCGACCTCTCAAGACTGACTCCCACCATGTCTGCGCGAGACCCTCTAGTCGGAAACTCGCAAGCTCTACCCATCGATCATCCAAACACCTCAGCGAACGGCAGATCCTGGCTAAACTGTCAAGGAACGTCTGTGGGTCCTCCGCTGCCTCGGTGCCGGTGAATACTGGAGGTCTCAGCCTCATGAAATCCTGTAGTGAAACCGGAATGGCCACGGTGGTAGTAGTAGGAGCAGGTATCATGGTCGTCTGTGATGTAGTAGGTACGTCATCCGGCCTCGGTGTACGACTGGCTGCAACTAGGGATCCTACCATCTGACGTAGCTCCTGCATGCCTCCCATCATCTGTCGCAACTCCTCCATACCGGTCTCGAGCCTATCCATACGGCCTGGGGAGGGTGGATCGGTCTGTCCCTGCGGCGTAGGCATACCACCCTGCTCAGTCCTAGTCTCGGACGAGCCAGCTCGAATCTCGTCTCTGGTGGCAGCCCTCTGTGCCCTCGTAGCCTTCGGCGGCATAGTGGCTGTTACAGGAAAACGGATAGTAAGAACAGTGCAATAGGATCATAGGATACACGGAATTGAAGAAGGAATTTTCAAGCAAGTACATCCTAAAGTCACTTAGGCGGAGTACCGTATCGCAAGTATGCCGCGGACATACGCACGCCACGTTACCCTGCTTAAGTCACTTACTCTATCTACCAAGGGTCATCCTACACTCAAAAAGGTAAAACCTATCGCTCTGATACCAACTTTGTCACGACCCGCAGGGTATGGAACATGACTGGCACTTAAGTTTACGAAACGTCTAAAGACGTCCGTAAAGTAAGTAAGCCAAAGCCCAGAAAACAAAACCAATTAAGCAAAAGAGTGAAGAGAACCCAATCAATTGAAAGCGAGTTTATCAAATAAGTCATGTAAAACCCTTTTTTAAAAACAATACCAATTTTTCCGAAAATTTCGGCAGAATCTCCTTTGTAAATACTGGCCCCCAAAATGGGTACAACAAGAATAAATATGAATCCAACAAAATAGGGCATCCCCAAACGGGAGCTAGCTCTTCGCCACAAGGCGGTCACAAATCCTACGCAATATAAAGCAACAACATGCGAAAATAATCATAAGGAAGCATGAGAAAAGCAGCATGTCGGCTCAAGTGAGCTCGACCCCAAAATACAGCGTAAAAAGTCCACAAACCTCACAGTCTCATCTCTAGGTCAATATACAATAATACTGGTAGATACAGTAGATGGAGTACACTAGATACAAAGAATATACAAGGTGGTACAAAAATAATGATATAACCCACCTAGGAGCAAAACCTCGAGTCCAGGCAAAGGAGGCAAAAGAACAAGTGCGCCCGCCGCTACTGTACTGACGGAGCGGACCTGCAAAAGGCTGTGGCACAACGGGGGTGAGTTGCCAACTCGTAATTAATAAATAACATCTACAAAGGCTATCGTATGCATGCACACAACCATCCTAGCATCTAAAATACAGGTATGACTGGATGCACTAGCAGGTGTGTATACAACATCAGTGTACTAATATGTATGCAACATGAATATCTGAGGTCTCAATAGGTATATATAAGAAACATTTTATCTCTTTTTGTTTTTGAAACTCTTTTAGAATGCCAGCATAATACTCAAAGAATCGACGAGAACCGGTGTCCAGCAACGACACCCAAAAGCTGTCTCAAATCTCATAAATCCATGTCATAGTGTCTCTGGCCTCAGCCATCCAGCTGACCCATCTCAATATCAATATCTCATCCTCTCGCGGCCCCGGTCGGTATCCTCTGGATATCCGCCGTGCCCAATGAAGTCACCGGTAGGTAATCCGTCCCCTGTCATGCTCATCGTCAGCACCACGAGCTTCTTGCCCCGGGGTACCCTACCGGGCCCACCATGTACCCGAGACGGTTCATCCAACTCCTCGAAACGGGTCTCAAAAACCACAGTAAACTCATGGTGGACGACACTTACATCACTAGAAAACCGCAATTTACATGTTTTAAAAATATAATAAGTTTAGAAATTTTGCGGCTTTCCCCCGAAATCCCGAAATATCATAAAATCTCAAGAAATCCTCATAAGTGCATATATCAATGATAATGAATGCATATGGTATCAATAATCAAGTTGCGATGTGTGATTAATAGATTAGGCATGAACAATTAATATGATGAAGTACATGCACATGAATAGCAATCCTACGGTTTCATTTTAAGGAATTAAAGGCAATAGCACAAGTTTAAGTATCAATTAGTAAAAGGTTTAAATTTAAAGGTTATCTAGTGTGGTGGCATGGCAATTACCAGGGTGTGTGTGTAAGCATGAATAGTGCTCGTGCTGCATATAAAAACCTGGCAATGGTGCAGGTGTCCTATAAAATGGTTTCGCATATGTATGTCAATATAATGCATGGATGCAGCAAATAATCATATACGTATTTCACCCCTAATTACTAACATCACTAAGAATCTTGTAAGTTACTAAAACTATCGGGCGGCTTGCGCCATCCAACGATAGTCCCCCGTAGATGTTACATCTACTCACCGGAATCCCTGGCTAGCTGTGTCCAATCACCGCTTTCCCCTTTCGTGCCGCGTCTGACGTCTCCGCGACCGAACCTGGAATTTACATCAATACCAAACATAAGGTTACATATCAAGAACGACGCAAAACCCAAACGAAACTACTAATGTTCACTAGCTAGGTACAGCGTGCACAAGGTGCGCGGAACATACGCGAAAATCGCAAAAACTGCCAAAAATCGCCGATTTGGTCGCCCGGCAAAACTAAAACCCGACTACTCAAAACTCCGCACTCACGCATCCTAAACGTCATAGGAGATGCTAAAAACATCCTCAAGGTATCACAAATAATTCACCAATTAATTTTAATAAAAACCTAGTAAGCACAAAACTTGCAATTTTGGTGCAAATATCGAAAATTAGCGATACGGTTATCACAATGCAACACAATATCCAACCACACAACTAGTTAGCCACAATCACATAAATTCAACTCATTTATCATGCTTCAAAACCCATTTTCCATACATAAACCCTTTCTTGAATTTCCTAAAACAACAATTTACAACCAAAATCACACTTTTAAAATTTAGTAAATTAGCATAGTTTAAAGACCACATAACAAGGTAACCTCTTAGATTAGGTTGTGTAGGAACTAGATAGCAAAATAATTTAATTAACCTAATAATGGTTTCAAGAACCCTAGTTTAATTTTACAACCATAACCTAAGGAAAAAAAAACTAGATTAGAACTACACTAAATTAACACTACAACAATTTAACTTAAGAAACTAAATCAAAAGAATTTAAGTAGCAAGAAATTATACCTCAACTAGAGATCTAGCAAGAATAAATTTGCTCCAAATGATGGCCTCAAGCATCAAGATCCAAGCTAGGGAGGTGAAGGAAAAGAAAGATGAAGGATGGGTTTAATTTGTAAGCTTTAAATTGCAATTTTGTTGAATTAAACTTGAAGAATTTTGAAGAAAATGAAAAGAAAAGAGATGAAGTGGAGGGGGAGCAGGTTTCGGCCAGAGAAGAGGTAAGGGGAGGGTGTGGGTGTGTGGGAAAAGTCATTGGTCAACGCCCCCAAAAGTCAATGCACCATACTACAACAAACTATATTTAAAATAAATTCCTAAACAAACCAATTCAACACATGAAAGAAAATCAAGGTGAGGCCAGAAATTTCTGGACCTGAACAAGGTGGGGCTGTCCTAGGGCTGAGGGAAGAGAGAGAGTGGTTTTACAAAAGAAATTTTATGCAAAAAGACCCCCACAAGTCAAAAATTGCAAGTTTTAGCTTAAAAGTCAATAAATTCGTTTCCTATCATAATAAATTGTTAAAAATCAAAGTAAAATAATAAAAATTTATGTTACAACTAGATTTTAATTAACATAATTTTAAAGATTAAAATTAGCCCGGAAAAATTTGTATTTATCGCTAATTTAATGTATTTTCTTACCGGCTTAAAATAATATTAAAAAATTGAAAAATAGGGAAAAAATTTTAAATGACCAAAATTTCATAAGTAACTCATTAGCTACTAAAAACAAGCAATTACCTATCCATTTTAGGTATAATTTGCCCTAAACTGCAAAATAACGAGAAAGACGGTTTTCGGAAAAATACCGAATTTTCACCGATTTTCAGGAAAACACCAAAACGACTTTTCAAGACGCTACATCCCACTTATCTGTTTTGCCAAAAACTGAGTTTCCAAGAAATTGGCATGATGAGAAACAAATACCTTTTGTTCCTCTTCGCAATAGAAGAAATATCCCTTGGAGTTCTTTGGATATCCCACGAACTTGCACTGTACTGAGCGTACCTCGAGCTTGTCTGCATGCTGCTTTTTGACAAAAGCTGGACATCCCCATGTCTTAATGTGATTAAGATAGGGTCTCTTCCCACACAACATCTGATATGGTGTGGTAGGCACAGTCTTAGTTGGAACTCGGTTCAAAAGGTATGCAGCTGATTCTAGCGCATATCCCCAGAATGATCGCGGTAACTCAGCGTTACTCATCATGGACCGTACCATATCCAATAGGGTTCGGTTCCGTCTCTCCGATACACCGTTATGTTGCGGAGTGTATGGAGGAGTAAGCTGAGAAAGAATTCCATTCTCTTTTAAGTAATCCAGGACCTCAGCACTCAAGTACTCACCACCTCGATCAGATCTCAGTGTCTTGATACTTTTGCCTGTTTGTTTTTCTACTTCATTCTTATATTCCTGGAATTTTCCAAAGGCTTCGGATTTATGTTTCATTAAGAAGACATAACCGTACCTTGAAAAGTCATCCGTAAAAGTAATTAAGTAAGAATAACCGCTTCGTGCATGCGTAGACATTGGACCGCACACGTCGCTATGTACGAGTCCCAAGAGCTCGCTCGCTCTCACTCCGTGTCCAGTGAACGGAGTCTTTGTCATCTTTCCTTTGAGACAGGATTGACAAGTTGCATATGATTGATATTCGAACGGATCTAAATATCCTTCTGTATGTAACTTCGACAACCTTCTCTCATTGATGTGACCCAGTCTACAATGCCATAAGAAAGTCTGATTTGTTTCCGGAGACTTTCTTTTGTGTGTATCTAGACATTGAAAATCTGTGGTTGGTTTAATACGTAAATACCATTGCTCAATGTACCTGACCCAATCAGAACTTGATTAAGGTGAATGTTTACAACATTACTTACAAACGCAAATTCATAACCTTCTTTAGAAATCAAAGATGCAGAAATGATATTACAAGTTGCGTTGGGTACAAAAAAGCAATTACGTAGAACCAAAACATGTCCATCTGACATTCCCAGGTGATAGTCCCCCACGGCCTCAGCATCCATGCTAGCTCCGTTTGCAACTTTGAGGGTCATGTCACCTGCTTTCAAAAACCTACGCTTCCTGATCCGGTATCCAATACTTAGGACGTAGAGTTTATTGATAGACAGTTTTCAATAACATACACACCTGAAGCTGAAGCCGCAACCTGCTTCAAATCCTGTGTTCTGGCTTTCCAAGCCCTGCAATCTTTCTTCCAGTGTCCACTCTTGTGACAGTAAAAGCATTCTTCCTTATCCACAAGCTTCCCCGCTACCTTTGTTGCTTTTGCCTTTCCCTTCGTATCCACCTTACTAACACCGTCCCTTGGTTTAGCGGGGGTTTTCTTCTTCTTTCCCTTGGCTTCGCCCTAGACCTAGATGAGGAAGATCCTCCTACAAGCAAAGTGGATGTTTTCCTACCTTTCTGTAGGGTGCCCTCTGCACTCCTTAGCAAGTTGAGGAGCTCTGAAAGTTCAACTTCCTTTTCTTGCAAGTTGAAATTCAGGATGAATTGGGCGTAAGTGGAAGGAAGGGACTGAAGAATCAAGTCCATATAGAGCTCATTCTCCAACGTGGTACCAAGGTCTGCGGGCTCCTCTATGTGGCCAATCAACTTAAGCACGTGTTCCGCTACCGATGATCCGACGGCCAATCTTTCCGAAAATAACTTCTTCGACACTTCGTATCTTGCAATACGAGATTTCTCTCCATACAGTTCTTTTGTATAGAGAAATATGGATTCGAGGTCCATATTCTCGTGCCTCCTCTGATGTTCGTTGTCCATAGAGGCAAGCACGAGGCACTTGGCCTTCGCGCAGTCGATCTCCCAAGTCTTACGGATTTCCTTATCCGCGATGCTGGAGGTGGGACCAGGGACAAGGGGAGCTTTGGTGGTAAGAAGATACCCCAACTTGTCATAAGTGATTGCCATTTTGACATTCCTGAGCCAATCTTTGTAGTTTGGCCCTGTCAGTATGTTTTTATCTAGAAGTAACTTATGTCCGGTCATGATAAATGGTCGCTGCAATTAGGAGAGAGAGAAGAAACACTTTAGTATGATGCTCTTGCAAGTTTAGAGTGGTTTTTTAATTTGTCTAAACAGGATGGCTCCCACTGTCTCTCGAATCCCTCTTCAAACCATAAAGGAAGAACTAGTCGGGATCAATCTCACCGTACAATACTTGCTTAACCGTTCAGCCAGGCCAGTGTCGGTACTTCGAGGGATGTTTTCCAACGCTTTCGCGAAGTTCCTTAATTAAGTAACCTCTTTTCCCTGTGGGCGTAGCCCCGCTAACACCTTTCTAGACACCTACTTGGTTTATAGCATTGATCGTTAAGTGAGAAAGTTCCGGAGGAGTAGCATATACTCACAGTAGGATCAGGATCCAAATATCATTGCATGACAAAACTGAAGGAATCCTACCAGAATCATCACACTCCAAATGGTATGCAACACTAGCAAGTTTCAGTTCTTTTGAAACTCCCGATGTGGATTTTTGCCCTATGCTCTTATGACCTTGACTTTGGCCAAAATATCATAAGTCATATGTCAAGTTCTACCCGTCATTCTCCAGGTTAATTTGAGCCCATCCGCACATACCCTTGACTTTGGCCAAAATGGTAGAACGAATGCCCCAAACCAACACATCTATCTATGCTGCACATGAATACCCAATAGCTACCAATCACTATGCCTTGACTTTGGCCAACATACATAGCTTGAATACTTATTAACCATTCATGTAAAACGACGGAGGGCTACGAATGGTTTTGGCGAAACCGTGAACGTAGTGAACTTGATATAATCGAAGGAACGAGATAGCTTTCAAAAGGAGTGGTTCAAGCTCCACATTTAAAAGTTTGGTTTTGAAAAGAACCGAGTGGTTTTCAAAGTGTTCCAACGACTGTTACTTGGTTTATTTTATCTTGCATTAATTCCAATGTGTCCCATCATTTAATCCTATCATTGCAGAAAACAACGGAAATATGACGTACGCTTATGCCATCCGCATTCGCCACGGGGTCCCGTCATCACCCGTTAGGTTACTTAACTAACGACAGAGCGGGGGCTGGACTAGCGCGGATGCAAAACATAAGCAACACCTAAATAGATATCATATAGATATATATAAACATTCGTCACATGCAATGATAGCCATTCCAGATCACAGATGAATACATTGGATATACTAGGAATCTACAATTTGTACGAGCCTGTAACGAAGAACGAATTACACGGTCACGATGAATAGCCAAACCCCACCCTAGACCCCTACGGGTGCGGCAAACTACCCGCCAAGTACCCGAAGCGAAGCAACCTCCCTCAACACCGTGAGTAGGCCACTCGGCACTTCGAGATACCCGGTAGTTTGTGCACCCCACCTTGGGTCTTTCCTAGGAGCAAAAACAGTAAAAAGAAATTATACAATGACGGCTACAACCCCGACCCGGTTGTGCGGCCATACAAATAATATTACATCAATTTACATATTACAAGAATTGAAAGAATAAGAAAACTCTCATCCCACAACCCCCCGGCTATTCATCCGCGACAATCCAACGAATTCATATACACATACCAACAACATTACAGATCACAGATATGTATAACCCCCACTAATCGACGTATAGCAATTAGCGGACGTTCAATACATATAACACATTACAGATATAACCCATTAGCCAAAGTGTAAAGAAGTTCGATCAAAAATACGGATTTGTGACCACCCCAAAAACAAACTTGTTCTCTGGAAAATCTGGGTGGAAACAAACTATCTCAAAAATCACAAAACACCCCCAGAAGTAAACTGCAGGAAAAACGATCCACGGCCGAGTCAACTCGGCCGCGGAACCGCGGTGAGTTGGTCAGTTCAGTGGGTTGTTTTTCTTGCCTGCACTTAGAAAAGCCTAAGCCGATTTTTAATATATGATTTATTAATTTTAAAGCAGGTTTAAAAATCGGCAGAAAGTTAGGGTTTTGGAAAAATGTTTTGCGGGTTTTTGCGATCGAAGTTCTATATACTTTGCTAACTAGTTAGTTTGTATTTAGCTAGGATCTGATACCACTGTAAGTCCACGTTGCCCACCCCGGTGCTTGCGGGGAGGCGGAAACGTTATGAAAAATTCGATTTTTACAACTCTGAGCAACATGGACTATGTAAAGGAGGGATCTTTGCTAAAAAAACTAACTAACAAAGCTAAAGAGTTTAGTTACTCGAAAAGTGGGTTATACCTAGGGCTTCAAGTCCTTCTCTCCTTGCTCCTTGAAGTGAAAGAAAGGGTTCTCCTTGTCGCTTCTCTTGCCGAAGAAAGATCCACCTGAGGGCCTCAACCTTTGGCTCCAACCTCAAACTAGAAGTAACTATGGTGCTTGGTGTGCTAGACCTAGGACCTTAGAAAGAGTAGAGAGTGTTTTTGGAGGGATTATCTCAAGCTCAAATGGTTCTCAACACATGAGAGGGGAGAGCTAGAGAGAGAGGAAGAGGAGGAGAGAGAATGGAAATGATAAAGTGAGAAGAATATCTCAACCTTCTCACATATATGTGATTTATGAATAATTAGATAATTAGTCAAGATAATTATCATGGTTAATCAAGAAATGACCATTATCATTTCACATTAAATGCTTTTGCAAGGATCAAAGAGTATCTTTCATATGGAATGATGATGGTCAACTTGTCAACCTAGGTCAACAAGTCAAGTATAGTCAAATGGTCAACAACCCTAACCATGCACAATTATAATTAACTAATATCAATAAATCATAATTCACACATAAACATTAGGGTTAAGAAAATGACAATAGTCATCAACCCTAATCATAGTCCTCTGCCTCTGTCTCAGTCAACTGTGCATACACACCCGTATCCGTGTTCCAAGGAACACGAATACAACGAGATAAAACCAATTCCAAATCATATACTAGGATCCGGCTTAAACCAAAGCCCGCTAGTATAAGCTGTCCGGACACCAAACGTGCACAAGTGCGCGGATGTGAACGAACCCTGTCGCAAAACCATGCGACCTCTACTCATTTTGCCTAAAGGCGAATAACCCTCTGTGTGGGACTCTAAAGACTCGATACTACGCTGGCAGTAGGTTTAACCACAGACCGCAAGAGGCACTAGCTGTACGTAACAGTCCCCAGGTAGATGCCGATAAGAAGACTGACGAGGTAAACGCCATCTGAACTCCTACTGAGCCTGAATGTGACAGTCTCCGTATAGTCCGGTCTGTTCGTCTAATAACATCACATGGAAGGCCTAGGGGCGGTAAGCGTCAGTCCCCTACTAGCGGTACAAGTCGTGCCGGAGTGTAGCCCAGAACACCTGAGATAACACTGGGAACCTACCTGTCTATCTCGCTTGCCCTGGCCAGGGACTTTGTGTAATGGCTCTCCTAGACACGGAGCGATATCAACCCCCAATACCGGAAGAGACGAATCCTGTCTAACCGTCACTGCCTCCAAGTGCTTCGGGACTGCATCCAAAAACTACCTATTTGCACGACTCCTTTGAGCCATGGTAGGGTAGTAATCAAAGTACAGTGGGAACACACTCGAGGCGAAGTGACAGTGTCAAGTCAACGGACTAAGCTGTACTCATGTCACCTGGGAACTGATAACTGACGATAGGTATAATACCAACCAACAGTTCCCGACGAGTCTTGTCCAGTGTACTCGTAACCTAACGAGCACCCGCATACTATCTCAAGTACGACGTACTGACGGCTATGGGACAGACCGTCTCCCAAGCTGGGATAAGAAGCGCATACGCTAGTCTACTCCGGAGTATCGATGCCCTGTCTCGATAGTCCTGCGACTAGGGACCTGCATAAGGATGTGCTTATAGATTACCCAGCCCCTACGAGTGTGACTGCCATCACAACGCTGGTAATCAAGCAAAGATCCTAAGGGCTCCACTAATGTGCAAAGGCGATATGCTAAAAGAAACACATGCACACATTAAAGCAAAAACAAACCAAGTAGCATACTATCATTTTGAGCAAGAATGTCAATACAAGGTGAATATCCCAAGCTCCCATCAAGTAATATACAATCCAGTATGATATAGTAATGGCCTCTAGGGCATATACACTAACACTCATTATATCGGAATTCGTTGTAATTGGTGATATTTGAGGAAGTCACCTGGGTTGTTTGCCGGACGGCAAATATTTGGTTTTGAATATCTGTTGCTATGCACCAATTTCAAATTGATATATCTGTACGTCTATTTTTATAGAGTGAGATATAACTTTTTGAAATTATGTCCATGACATTTACCTATATCAGTGGATGGTTAGGTAAGGAGCATTAAACAGCGGTGTAATTCTTCTTAACCATAAATACAGTTTTCAACCTATGACATACAGAGATTGAGTTATTAGACTCAAGGGACTTATATAGAGTATTGTATGTTGTCCAGTGTCCATCAGGACAAAGGGGTTGGTACTCGTACTATATTCTGATTACTTGTGACTTCTCCAGTTCTTAGACATGTGTTTCGTAGAAACACAAGGTCCAAGTTTTGAGAAGTTATAGGTATATGAATAAAGTAGAGAACCAGGTGTTGCAAGTCTCAGGATTCTTCAAGGTGATCGAAGATGTAGATACTTGTGTATGGTATTCAGTTGATAGTAATGGTTTTGAGAAACTTGTTTCTCTTTCAGGTTACTCATATCTGGATGCATTCCTAAGTTGAGTAACACTGATAGGCCTCCTTCCATTTAGTTGACATATGCACTGGAGACAGCTGCATGATTTGAATCTGGTTCAATTAAATCAGTGCCTCTGTTTCTGTATTGGATACAGAACAGTTCATATCTTGACATTGTTAAGGTACGGGGAGTTGTCCGGCTTATGCTTAAAACCAGACTCTGGATAACTCAAGGCACGTTTCTGTAATGGTTGTTTGTGGGTTGACCCATGCTATGATGTGGGTTGACTTTCTTCCATCTGGAAGATCAATAGTGATATTGTTCTAGACTCACCACAGTTTTAAGTAAAATGGATTTTTTTCAGAAAACAGAAGTGGGAGTATGGTAGAACTGGAAGAGATTCCAGAACCGCAAACGATTACTAAAAAATTGATAAGAACCTAAAGATTCAATCTAGTTTGACATTCCATTGGCCACTCCGCAAATATGGTGGGTAACCTCAGGCACCCGAGAGGTACTCCGGTAGCCTCAAGGACGGTGACATGGAGGTTCTTGTTTACCCAGACTTGACACTACTGTTGTTCCGGACTGTGAGACTCGGCGGGAGGATAATTATAGCATCGTTCTAAACTAGCTTTAGAAGTGAACGTGTATATTATTCTGCCAGAAGGTTGTCGTAGTCAGTGGGAGCAGCGGAAGCATAATGGACAAGTAGCTTATGTCTATTTATGGACTAAAGCAGATATAACGGAGATAGATCATCCATTTCTGATGTGACAGTCATAGGTTTGACTCCATCAGAATAGGGGATGGATCTATTAAGAAGGTAGTAGGGTGTGATGTCCTGATTTGTGATGACATACACATAGTAGGAAGTGATATTCCTATACTACAATCGGTTATACTTTGGTTGTCACACAGTGGTTTCTCCACATAGGATATAGATATAATATCAGACATTCTGGTTACTAGATCTATGGTTTAAGATCTAGATTTGGAGATCTAGATTTGGGAAGTGTCCCAATCTGGGTACTTAGACAGCATTCTAAAGGTGTTTTAGAAAGGACGACTCCTGGCACAGTAGTATACCTGCAGGTGATGGAGTCACCCTCTCTGAAGGTGTCTTAGAGACTAAAGGGGAGAGGGAAGTGCATGGTTGACATATCACTTGCTTAGGCAATTGAGTATATCATGAGATGTCAAGTACCACACCAGATATTGTTATTGCACTAGATGCAATAAGTTGATATTAATCCTATCCTGGAGAAACGTTCGGAAGCAGTTTTAGAACATAAGTGGATGTTCTAGGGATATGATAACGACAGCCTCTATCGGGGGACGGTTATCATTCCAGGCTTCCAAGGTGACCTGGATGACAGAGTGGCTGTCAGAGTTATAGTTTTCCCTCTGACGAGGGGCAGTGTTTTGGACAGGTGATCCAAGCAGACACTGAGGGAGGCATTACGCAGGATACTGATTAAGTTCAGTTGACGATACAGTCTAAGAAGTTTGGATTTGGAGTTCATTTATAAGCTAGGTCCAATCAGATATCCAGACATATTCTAAGACAGGTATTGCTCATTTCGGGAGATGGCTTTCTCCGCGAACTTGAGATAAAGAGAGACATAGAAAGAAACATCAGAGCGGATCCACTCATTGAGGCTATTCCTCGAACGCATTAGTTTCGCAAACGGGTTTTTTATGACTGATTAGTAGAGGAGTTGGGTGTTCGGTATCACACGGGCTATGAGTATGCGACATCGCAATAATTAGCCTTGAGTGAAAGTGGGAGATTGTTGGATATAGTGCCCTCAGAGTCAATTATTGGATCACAGGCACGTGATTGTAATGATTGAGGGAGGACCTATGCTGGTAGGACAGTCTTACTCAAGATGATAGTATGCTATCTGGTTTATCTTTATCATCGTGTACTGCTTTAGGTGACATTACAGGTCACTATTGCGCGTTGATAGAGCCCTTAGGATTCTTGCTTGACGGCCAGCAGTATGATGGCGATCATATACATGGGAGCTGGGGTCTATAAGCACATCCTTAAAAGGTCCCTAATCATGGGAGTTTTCGAGACAGGGCATCGATACTCCAGAGTAGACTAGTGTATACAGTCGAGACCCCGATGAGGGGCAGCGGCCGGTCTTACAACCCACTGGTGTCAGTTGGTTCACCTAAGATGTATACAAGTGCTCATTGGGTTATGAGTACATCGGACAGGACTCGCCGGGAACCTGCTAGTTGGTTTTATACCTGACGTCAGATAGCAGTTCCCTGGTGACATGTGTACAGGTTAGTTCATCGACCTGATCGTCATTTGTCTCGTGTGAGTTCCCACTGTACTTTGATTACTACCCTACCACGGCTCAAAGGAGTCGTGCAAACAGGTTTTAGTTGGGTACAGTCCCGGGCCACATGGAGGCAGTGAGCGGATCTGCAGGGGTTCGTCTCTCCCGGTATTGGGGGTGAGGTCGCGTTGTGTCTAGAAGAGCCATTACACGAAGTCTTTGGCCAAGGCAGGAGATTTACTGGTAGGTATTCCAGTAGTATCTCAGGGTGTTCTGGGCTACACTCCGACATGACTTGTACCGCTTTTGGGGGTCTGACTTTTACCAACCCCCTAGGCCCGCCATGCAATACTCATAGACGAACGGACCGGACTGTACGGATATTGTCACTGACAGGTTCAGTAGGGTGTCAGGATGAGTTCGCTCATCGACCTCCCTTTTGGTCAATACCTGGTAGCCCGTTACGTACGGCTAATACCTCTGACGTGCTAGTGGTTAAATCCACAGCCAAAGTATTGACGAGTTTTTAGAGTCCCCCACAGACAGTTTCTCAAGTTTCGGGCGAAACGTTGTAGAGGCCGTATGGATTTATGGCAGGGTTCGAACGTACGCGTGCACATGTGCATGTGTTATGGTTCGGACAGATAATACTAGCGGGCTTTGGTTTAAGTCGGATCCTAGTATTATACAATGTAGATTTTGTCTCATTGCATTTGTATTCGGTCGGAATACAAATGAGGGTATGTATATGTAGGGTTGCTATGCACGCGCACAAGGGTCTACGAGGCATCAACCATGCCCGATTAAAAATTTAGCCGTGCCAAACAACCCGAATACGGATCTTTAAACTAGAGAATAGGCGAAAACTATCATGTTAACAACTTTAACACTAAGTGAGAGGGATTACAAGCTTTGTAGATCCGGTCCTTTACTTCATATGCTACGTGTTGTGGTCCCTTCGCTGCGATCATCGGGTTTCGGACTCTCGAGAAGTTCCACGAAGAGAAAGATGCAACCTTTGCTTCCGATCTTCGATACTAAGATGATCTACCTTGAAGTTTCTTTAACACAAGCTAACACTCATGAAATGATGTGAACACCCTCATCTAAATGGCAAGGGAAGATGAGAATGATGAAGTAGGATTTTTGCTCTCTTTATTTATCTTTTTCTCATATATTTTCATCACAAAAATCAAAGCAAGAAAGCTTTTGCATGAAGAACTCAAGGAAGAAGAAGAATAGTGATCCATTTTCTTTTGTGATGAATAATGAAAGGATTAATATGACAAATAATGCAACCATGGTTGACTTAACCATTGTAGAGAATTAACCAAGGGTTAGGGTTTGGGTTGAGTTAAGAATGAGTCACTTGAAAATATCTTTTCCAAAACAAAAAGAAAACCTTCTAGGATCTACTAGAAGTCATTAACCCAAATCAAACCCTAATCTTGATTAATCTTTACTAAACATGTTGCATTAGTTATCATATCATGTTACAATATTATATATCACATATATAACATTTATTGTAACCAAATAAAATAATACAATTAACATATATCGCATATATATCAATGTATTACCCGAGTGAGAAAAAGAATCTTTTAGTGAGCAAATATTAGTTAATGTAATTTAATATATCATATATATTATTATACATTAAATTATCGAATCAACACTTGATCCGACAATCCGGCTATATCGCATATAACCGACTAATATTTATCCGTACCGATTCATCGAATCAACACTTGATCCGATGACCCGGCTGATATCAAATATCGCGAGAATAGAATACGGTATCTCATATCGTATTATCCTCGGTCCCGCACATATCACATATGTGCTCCTACTCCGTTTTGCCTGAGCCAAGAAACCTCTGTGTAGGACTCTAAAGAATCGTCAATACGCCGGCAGTAGGTGATGATCATATCAAACACCTACAAGCTGCAAGCGGTCAGCTAAACGTAACAGCTACCCAGGTATTGAGCGCTCAGAAGATCAACAAGCAAGCCTGTAACTTCTCCTGTGAATCCAATCAGTAACACTCCCGTACAGTCCGGTCTCGTCGTCTGATATGTTGCATATCTTGCCTAGGGGTGGTAAACGTCAGACCCCAGTAGCTCGATAAGTCGTGTCGATATGAGGTCTATAACAGTTCGAGAAACTACTGATAACACTTACCAGTAAATCTCAACAACCTTGGCCAGGGATTTCCGGTTATAGCCAATCGAACACAGCACAACATCAACTCCCTATACCGGGAGAGACGAATCCCCTCCTATCGCTCATTGCCTCCATGTGATTCGGGACTGTACCCAAAAGCCACCTTTTTGCACGCCCTCTTGGACGTGGTATGATGGAAATCAAAGCACAGTGGGAATCACACAAGACTCTATGACGATCTCGGGTCAACAGACTACTCTGTACCAGTGTCACCGGAGAACTGCCATCTGACGTATGGTATAATACCATCTGGGAGTTCTCGGTGAGTCCGTCCAGTGTACCCAGTCTCCACTGAGCACCCGTACACCATCCTTGATGTCAAACACGGATGGATATGGGATCATCCATCGCCCATCATATGGGTCAAGATGCGTATACGCTAGTCTACTCTGGTGCATCGATGCCCTGTCTCAATACACCCACGACTAGGAACAATTATAGGATGTACTCGTCGACTACCGTGGCCCCACTAGTATGATCTCATCATAGTCCCAGTAGTCGAGTACATATCCTAAGGGCTTTATCATCATGTAATATAGAGACAATCAGAGTACATGTTAAGATAAAGTACAACCAGATAGCATACTATCATGTCAAGCAAGAAAGTCATCCCTATATATGTCCTAGCATCCACTACAATATACATCGTATGTACAGTAATGGCCTCTAGGGCATACATATAACTAACAATCTCCCACTTGCACTAGGGCCATCTGTTATGGTATCGCATACCCAACAATTAGCTGCGGTTGAAGTATCTCATACTCAACCATCCCATAAAAGTCTCTACTGGGAAAAAGGCCTTTGTGAGTGGATCCGCGCTATTGTCCTCTGTGTCTACTCTCCTAACCTCGATCTCCCTGGAGATCAACCATCTCCATGATCAGGTGATACTGCCTAAGAATTATATCTGGATTTCTGATGGGACGGTAGTTCCTTGGCTGAAGCCACAACTCCATTGTCACACAATGGTAGGAACGAAGTTCATCTTATGAACTTATAAATATCCAGACTGTCTCTTTTGGTAGCATCCTTGGTAACGATGTATCTTGCCTTTAATCATCTAGTATGTCACGGTATCTAGCTTGGAACTCTTCTAACATACCGTCCCTCCACTGAGGGTATAGACAAGCCTGCGACTGACATTCAGTCGTCCTTATCACCCTGGAACCTCTCCAGTGATTCTCCCCAGGATCGATTGATACCATCTCACTACAACTAGTGAGTGTCCTAACATCCAATTAGATCTATCTCATAGATTCAAAACCCAGGATTTAGGAGGTATCACTTTGATCCTATATGGAGAATCCTTGTGATAAGCGGAGATTGACCGAGCGTAGCATAGGAAACTCCTTCCCAATCAAGAGTATGTCATCCACATACTCTACGAGGATCACCACCATACTCTCTACTACCTTTTCGTATATACAAGGTTCATCTACCATTTTGATGAAGTCAAACTCTTTGACTACCACATCAAAGCAGATGTTCCAACTCCGCGATGCCTGTTTTATCACATAAAACATCTTGCACACGTTTCCGCTGCTCCCACTGTCTACGAAGCCCTCTGGCTGTGTACTTATAGACGCTCTTTTCTAAAACATCATTTAGAAAAGCAGTCATGACACCCAACCACCAGATGTCGTAGTCATGGTATGTAGCCGTGGCAAGTAGGATCTGGATGGACTTAAGCATAGCTTTGAAAGTCTCAACTTTTCCATGTACACCAAGTAATCTTCTCAAGATATACTCTCTCCTGATGGGGATTTAACCCTTCAGATAAAGCAACCAAAGTCCATACTTTGTTGGTGTATAAGGATTCCATCTCAGATCGATAAGCATCCAGCCATTCTTACAGAGTCTCACTCCTGATGGCCAGCTCGAAACTAGTTGGGTCATCATCTCATGATGCAATCCTCGCTCCCACTGTCATAGAGAAACCGAAGTATCTCTCAGGTGGGTGAGGAACCCTATTGGATCGGCGGAGAGGCTGAGGTTCGTTGGAAACTATTGAATCCTTTGGTTCTACCAAATCATCAGCTGCAGTTTGTATAGCTGGAACCTTTCCAGTTCTACATAACAGACCTTGCCTCGAGCTTGTCCGGATTTTTCTTTTAGACATAGGCCGGTCAACCCCAAATCTTAACAAACTTAAGATATGAGCTCTTCCCTTTCCATATCACATATGAATTGGTAGGCAACTGATTTGATTTGAACCCTATTCAATAGGTATGCAGCTTCACAAGTGCATAACTCCCTAAAGGAAATAGGAAACTCAGTAGTACTCATCATAGAGCACACCATATCACATAGGGTGCTATGGCTCCACCCAGATACACCGACGTGCTGTGGTGTATGCGGAGGAGTAATGCTGAGAGAGAATCTCATTCTCCTTTAGAATAGTCCAGGAATCCCGTGCTCAAGTATTCTCCTCCTTGATCTCATCAAAGGACATAATACTTATACCCGTATTTTGGTTCTCTACTTCTAACTTATATTCTGTGAATATCTCAAAAGGTTCAGACTTGTGTTTCAACAGGAACGCATGTCTGAATCTTGAGAGATTATCAGAGAACGTAATGAAGTAAAAAGAACCGGTCTTGGCATGTGTAGACAGGGGACCTTCATATATCAGCATGTATCAATCCCAAGAGTTCACTAACTCTTTCTCTGTTTCCAATAAACAGAGCTATAGTCATCTTATCTTTGTGACATCCGGCAAGTTTCACAAGATGTAAATTCAAACAGATTTAAATATGCATCTAAATGTAACTTAGCTAGCCGGGTTGCATTGATATGACCTAGTCTACAATGCCTCAAGAAGGATTCGTTCATTTCTGAACTCTTCCTCTTGTGTGTGTTCTGTATACTAAGAACTGTGGTTTGATTTAGAACGTCAATGCTTTTAGATAACGTGCCTGAACCGATCAACTCTTGATATAGGAAATGTTCAAAACATTATCCAACAATACAAAATTATATCCTTTCTTTACTCATAAAGAGACTGATATGATTTTGTATATCAGGTTCGGTATCTAATAACATTTGTTCAGAATCAATGTATTCCGGTAATACAGGGTGACAGTGACCAACAGACTTGGCTGCAACACTTGCACCGTTTTCTGTCTCATGAAACTTATCACCCGTTCTCAGTTCTCTACCTTTCTGTAGCCCATGTAACAGATTACATATGCGGGATCCTGATCCGATATCACATACCCAGGACGTAAAGGATACTGAGAAACAGTTCTCTGTAATGAACACACCCGAAGATGATTCATCAGCATGCACTTTCTTCGTTTGGGCCGCACGGGAAATCTGGTATTCCCCAATTTCCTGTTCTGTCCTATAACAATTATAAGTTGGAGCGGGACCAACGTTCCCCAGCTCAGTATAACAAGCGGGTTCGGTCAATATATCCGTTTTATTATCTTGATTAAGGCGTGATATGGTCGCTATCTGGAGAGAGAGAAGAAAACACTCAGCGTATGCTCTTGCAAGATTAGATTGGTTATCTAATATATCTAATCAGGATGTCTCCCACTGTTTTTGTCAAATCTTCCTTCAAACCCTAAAAGGAAAGACTAGCCGGGATTAATTACACGCTACAAGTTCGCCAATCTTTCAGCCAGGCCAGTGTCGGTACTTTGAGGGAGGTCCCCCGTGCTTTCGCACGAACCTAATTAAAGTAAATCTCGTTTTCCCAGGGGCGTAACCCCGTTAACACCTTTCTAGACACCTACTTGATCGGCTAATTGTAATGTGTAAAACTCTCCCAGGAGTAACTCTTACTCGCTGCGGGTATTGGGATCCAACTATCTCATAGAAGGTATGCAATCTCATTGCAAATTTCAACACTTGAAATCCCCAATAATATTTTTCCCCCAGCGTCCTATGACCTTGACGGAGGCCAAACTACCCATAGTCCGCTAGTCAAGTTCAACCCGTCATTTCCTGATTGAATTAAACCCACCCGCACGACCCTTGACGGAGGCCAAACAACGCCGTACGAATACCCTAATCCAATCGCATCATATGCTAGCAGATAAGCACTAGTCAGCTACCGTACACTACGCCTTGACGGAGGCCAAACTACCGCAGCACGAATACTAACTAGTACTTATCTGAAATGACGGAGGGCTACGACAGGTTTTTAAGAAAACTCTTTGCGCAATGAACTTGATATCGTTGTAGAATCGAGTGATTTTAAATGGAGTGTTTTTTTGAGTCTTTTCTAGTTTTGCTAAAGGGGTCACTCCCGGTGAAGGGATCGTCGGCCCTTTCCTCATCGAATAAGGTGCAGGATATTTCACAAATACCACTATGCAAAGCAAGAACTATAGAAGCAATCAAAAGACAAACCGAGTTTGTAGCATCTGCCAGTTATTGCTAAAGGAGTCACTCCCGGTGAAGGGATCTCGGTCCTTTCCTTATCGAATAAGGTGCAGGATGTTCTACAAGGAACACCGCTATGCAAAGCAAGAACTAGAGCTACCAGTTTTTTAAACAAGTTTCTACAACATCTTAGGTTTCTTTTATTTCATTAATCTCATTAATGAAGTCCCATTTTAATTATGCTTCACAAGCATCTCTTTTGAAATGAAATCTGCAATATAACATATATCTCATATATATAATATAAACATTCGTCTCAGGCAGTAATATGATCTCATCACAGAACATTGCAGCAGAAGAACATATATGAAATATTGGATATACTAGGACGTCCGTGTTTTCAATACGAGCCAGTATAAAACACGGATTCCACGGTCGCGATGAATAGCCAAACCCACATCCCTAGACCCCTACGAGAGCGGCAAGTAACACTGCCAATTCTAGGGTTAGGAGACCCGGTCTCGACACCTCGAGATGGTCTCCCACTGGACCCTAGAACCCGGTTACTTGTGCTCCCCGCCTTGGGTCTACCTAATGCGGAAAAGTAAATAATATACAACGGTGACATCTTCCGCTACCTGGAAGTGCCCCAATAAAAGAATATTACATACAAATGAATTTTACATGAATAAAAAAGAAAAACTCTCATCTCACATAAATCCCCCGGCTATTCAAAAGCGACGATCCAATACAACATATCACAGCAACACATAATATCTCATATCATCAACATAAGCATGTATGCGTATCCCGATTATCGTTGATGTATAGCAACGAAGCCGGCGATACACCACATACTACGCTTACGGTCACAGAAAAGAAAGTGTAAAACTACAACAGTTGGAATCTGCAACCTTCTTAGACATCGCATGCCTAACCAAATGAATTCTTTAGACATCGCATGCCTAACATTTATAAACCCCGCATTTTAGTCTCATTATCGAAAACTCTTTTCAATGTCAAGTCGGGCAATTCAACAGGATTCCCGACGTCCTGATCGAATGCTCGTCGCAAACTTTAGTAGACGGCCGCACCCCTGGATGCCGTCGACGAAGTGCACTAAGGAGGAACACCGCTGCCGCGAGCACCCGAACGGATGCTTTCGGCGACGGGGTTCTTCTACAGTCACTTGGTCGGGGCTATGGGGCGTAGCTGTCTATTAAGTTTACCTGGCGAGTATCTGCGTACTCTACGTGATTGCGACGGACTTTTGATAACATCAAAATTCCGTGGCAACCGATCATCTGAGACTAAACTGCTATGTTTATAATATTCAAATTAGTTATCTCATAACTACCTGTGGATTCCAAATATTGTATCACATTCCAGATAAATAGATAAAGTTAAACTTTCCGATCGAATCATCAAACACCCAAGATTTCCCCAATATATCTTAACACTTGAAATCAGTTTAAAAACATCCATCACATGCCACAGTACCAATGGTCCAGCCGTAGAAGGGTCAAGCCAACGCCTCACATGTGGCACGCCGTACTGCCCCAAACCCTAAGGTTCAAAAGGCAGTTCAAGACGGTCACATAATCGAGTTAAGGTTTGTTGTCTTCTAGAGGGTCCACCGAGTTACTTGGACGACTTAGAACATTCTTAAACACGAGAAAAAATCCAACTTCTGAAAAAATTTCCGACAGGGGAAAAAGTGAGTTATTGATATCCGTTCGAACTTTTTAACAGTTTCTAAAAGTTATCCGGAAAACACATAGACAAAATTTGATAATCCGATCGAATCATCGAATCCCCAAAACAACCCCAGAAAATTCAACTCTTGAATAAATATTAAAAATTCCCATAAAACTCAGCACTGTGAAAGAGGAATTACTGTGCAAATATGGAGGGCTGACGTCATCATATGGCCGCGGAACCGCCGCATAAGGCATGCTTATGCCGCAGTTCCGCCGTGCTTTAGATGAGTTAGCCCCTCGAATTTCACAGTAATTCATCTAAAACCATGCTGAATTTTTTAGCAATTTTTAATCTGGAAAAAACAACATTTTCAGAAAATGTACAGAGAAGGGTTTGTGTCGGGGTTTTCGGGTTCGATCGGACTTTAAATTTCGTCTAGACTTCGCCTAAAGCTCTAGCTTGGCTCTGATACCACTGTAGGGTTGCTATGCACGCGCACAAGGGTCTACGAGGCATCAACCATGCCCGATTAAAAATTTAGCCGTGCCGAACAACCCGAATACGGATCTTTAAACTAGGGATTAGGCGAAAACTATCATGTTAACAACTTTAACACTAAGTGAGAGGGATTACAAGCTTTGTAGATCCGGTCCTTTACTTCATATGCTCCGTGTTGTGGTCCCTTCGCTGCGATCATCGGTTTCCGAACTCTCGAGAAGTTCCACGAAGAGAAAGATGCAACCTTTGCTTACGATCTTCGATACTAAGATGATCTACCTTGAAGTTTCTTTAACACAAGCTAACACTCATGAAATGATGTGAACACCCTCATCTAAATGGCAAGGGAAGATGAGAATGATGAAGTAGGATTTTTGCTCTCTTTATTTATCTTTTTCTCATATATTTTCATCACAAAAATCAAAGCAAGAAAGCTTTTGCATGAAGAACTCAAGGAAGAAGAAGAATAGTGATCCATTTTCTTTTGTGATGAATAATGAAAGGATTAATATGACAAATAATGCAACCATGGTTGACTTAACCATTGTAGAGAATTAACCAAGGGTTAGGGTTTGGGTTGAGTTAAGAATGAGTCACTTGAAAATATCTTTTCCAAAACAAAAAGAAAACCTTCTAGGATCTACTAGAAGTCATTAACCCAAATCAAACCCTAATCTTGATTAATCTTTACTAAACATGTTGCATTAGTTATCATATCATGTTACAATATTATATATCACATATATAACATTTATTGTAACCAAATAAAATAATACAATTAACATATATCGCATATATATCAATGTATTACCCGAGTGAGAAAAAGAATCTTTTAGTGAGCAAATATTAGTTAATGTAATTTAATATATCATATATATTATTATACATTAAATTATCGAATCAACACTTGATCCGACAATCCGGCTATATCGCATATAACCGACTAATATTTATCAGTACCGATTCATCGAATCAACACTTGATCCGATGACCCGGCTGATATCAAATATCGGGAGAATAGAATACGGTATCTCATATCGTATTATCCTCGGTTCCGCACATATCACATATGTGCTCCTACTCCGTTTTGCCTGAGCCAAGAAACCTCTGTGTAGGACTCTAAAGAATCGTCAATACGCCGGCAGTAGGTGATGATCATATCAAACACCCACAAGCTGCAAGCGGTCAGCTAAACGTAACAGCTACCCAGGTATTGAAGGCTCAGAAGATCAACAAGCAAGCCTGTAACTTCTCCTATGAATCCAATCAGTAACACTCCCGTACAGTCCGGTCTCGTCGTCTGATATGTTGCATATCTCGCCTAGGGGTGGTAAACGTCAGACCCAGTAGCTCGATAAGTCGTGTCGATATGAGGTCTATAACAGTTCGAGAAACTACTGATAACACTTACCAGTAAATCTCAACAACCCTGGCCAGGGATTTCCGGTTATAGCCAATCGAACACAGCACAACATCAACTCCCTATACCGGGAGAGACGAATCCCCTCCTATCGCTCATTGCCTCCATGTGATTCGGGACTGTACCCAAAAGCCACCTTTTTGCACGCCCTCTTGGACGTGGTATGATGGAAATCAAAGCACAGTGGGAATCACACAAGACTCTATGACGATCTCGGGTCAACAGACTACTCTGTACCAGTGTCACCGGAGAACTGCCATCTGACGTATGGTATAATACCATCTGGGAGTTCTCGGCGAGTCCGTCCAGTGTACCCAGTCTCCACTGAGCACCCGTACACCATCCTTGATGTCAAACACGGATGGATATGGGATCATCCATCGCTCATCATATGGGTCAAGATGCGTATACGCTAGTCTACTCTGGTGCATCGATGCCCTGTCTTGATACACCCACGACTATGAACAATTATAGGATGTACTCGTCGACTACCGTGGCCCCACCAGTATGATCTCATCATAGTCCCAGTAGTCGAGTACATATCCTAAGGGCTTTATCATCATGTAATATAGAGATAATCAGAGTACATGTTAAGATAAAGTACAACCAGATAGCATACTATCATGTCGAGCAAGAAAGTCCTCCCTATATATGTCCTAGCATCCACTACAATATACATCGTATGTACAGTAATGGCCTCTAGGGCATACATATAACTAACAGTATATACAGTCGCGGGGTTTTCCTGTAATTTATTACGGGATCGTCTTTTTAAAGTTGCCAGTTTGCATTCCGTTTCGGCCATTTTTCCTTTGTTCCTTCTTGGCTGAAATTCATTTGATGGGAGGGGCTTATTTGCAAATGTGCAAATTAGCAAAGTGGAGGGTTTTTTTTTGTAAGTGGTTGCTTCATGATGGTTCTAGATTTGACTTTGATTTCCATTTGCATCATTACTTGCTTTATGTGAATGGATTGATGAGGAGGAGACTTTGTTGTGATCATTATTTCTCATCATCATTCATTATTCTCTATTGCATTATTTTGACCTCCCTCCTCTCTCATATCATGGCCGGCCATTACTTGGGGAGCCCCATTCATAGGATTGAAAATGATTCATCTCATTTTTGCACCAAAAACTCTTTAGTTCATCTCAAAAAGTTTTTTCCTCCACCTCCATCCAAATGGCAACTTCCATTAACCCTTTGAGACAAAGATTTCTACACTTAGTCTACAGCAATCTTGGACACGTCGGCTTGCCAACTTTGTGTCCGAATTGTCTCGGTCCAAAGGTGGGAGCCCGTAAAAAGAATCGGTGATGTGGTGCCTTTCCGACGAGGAGATCGAGACCGGAGATGCCGCGAGGAGATCGAGATGGTGGCCAAAGACCGAAGGACACGGATCGCTCGGTATAGCTCTCTACCCTTTCTCTAGTTAGTTAGTAGTAGGTTAATGGTCCGATCCGGGTTTATAGTCCGCGGTAGCGCCGGTTTCTAGTTATAGAAAAGTTTTTTTTTTCCGCATTTTGGCCTCGGACAGATGGCTGGGGCGCTACCGTGCACTTACATTGCCGCGCTTAGAATCTTCCATACTAAACCTCTTTAGTATGGTGTCAATGTACATCGACTGTGAAAGTCCTAATATTCTTTTAGATTTGTCACGATAGATCTTAATCCCCAGAATGTACAAGGCATCACTCAGATCTTTCATAGAAAACTTCTGTGACAAGAACAGCTTGGCCGATTGTAGCATAGGAACGTTATTTCCTATTAGGAGAATGTCATCAACGTATAAAACGAGGAATACCACAGTTCTCCTTACAATTTTCTTATAAATATAGGGTTCGTCTATATTTTTGATAAAGTCAAATTCTCTGACCGTCTCATCAAAGCAGATGTTCAAACTCCGCGATGCCTGCTTTAATCCATAAAAGGATTTAAGCAATTTGCACACCTTTCCACTGTTCCCACTGTCTACGAAGCCCTCTGGTTGATCCATGAAAGCACACTCTACTAAACTTCCATTTAGAAAGGTGGTTTTAACATCCGTCTGCCAGATCTCATAGTCATGGAAGGAAGCAATGGCAAGTAGGATCCGAATGGATTTAAGCATAGCCACTGGTGAAAAAGTTTCGTCATAGTCCAATCCGGGTCTTTGACGAAAACCTATAGCAATAAGTCTAGCTTTGTAGGTTTCTACCTGACCATCTACACCAATCTTCTTTTTGAAGATCCATTTGCATCCCACGGGTTTTACCTCAGCAGGAGCAAAATCCAAAGTCCATACTTTGTTTGTGTACATGGATTCTATCTCGGATCGCATAGCATTCAGCCACTTCACCGAGTCTTTACTCATGATGGCTTGCTGAAAACTAGTCGGCTCATCATCGTCGATGATGCAATCCTCTCGATCCCCGTCTACGAGAAAACCGTAGTATCTCTCGGACGGATGAGATTGCCTACTAGATCTACGGAGTGGCGTGGGAACATCATGTTCCATTGAAGTCTCAGGTTCTACTAAATTTTCAGTAATAGTCTGTGGTCCTGGAATTTCTTCCAGCTCCATCGCGCTCCCACTTATCTCTTTTTCGAGAAATTGAGTTTCCATGAAGCGGGCATGATGAGAAACAAAGATCTTTTGTTCCTCAACGTGATAGAAATAATACCCCCTAGAATTCTTGGGGTATCTCACAAACTTACACAATGCTGAATATGCCTCTAGTTTGTCCGGATGCACCTTCTGGAATGCTTATTATTGCATCTGACGAATGTACAATATCTATATATGATAGCTATTAGACGTCACTTATGTTTTACACCCGCGCTAGCCCAGCCCCCGCTCTGTCGTTAGTTAAGTAACCTAACGGGTGATGACGGGACCCCGTGGCGAATGCGGATGGCATAAGAGGGCGTGGTATTTTCGTTGTTTTCTGCAATAATAGGATAAATGATGGGACGCATTATTATAATGCGAAGAAAATAAACCAAAGTTTAATCGTTGGAACAAATTTAAAAGAAACCACTCGGTTATTTTAAAAGATCAGAATTTTTAATTGCGGAGCTTTAACCACTCCTTTTAAAAAACTATCAGGTTCCTTCGATTATATCAAGTTCATTACGTTCATGGTTTTGCCAAAACCATTCGTAGCCCTCCGTCGTTTCTTATGAATGGTCAGTGGTATTCAAGCTATGTTTGTTGGCCTTCGTCAAGGCATAGTGTTTGGTAGCTGCTGGGGTATTCATTTGGTGCATAGATAGATGTGTTGGTTTGAGACAGTCGTATTACCTTGTTGGCCTTCGTCAAGGGTTTGTACGGGTAGGTTCAAATTAACAAGATAATGATGGGCAGAACTCGACATGTGACTTATGATTTGTTGTCCTTCGTCAAGGTCATAAGAGCATGGGGCAAAAATCCACATCGGGAGTTTCTAAAGAAACTGAAACTTGCTAGTGTTGCATACCATTTGGAGTTTGATGAATGTTGGTAGGATTCCTTCAACATTATCATACGATGATATTTGGATCCCGATCCTACTGTGAGTACATGCTACTTATCAGGAGATTCGTCACTTAACGATCAATGCTATAAACCAAGTAGGTGCCTAGAAAGGTGTCAGAGGGGCTACGCCCCCAGAGAAAAGAGGTTCTTTAATTAAGGAACTTCGCGAAAGCGTTGGAAAACCTCCCTCGAAGTATCGCCACTAACCTGGCTGAACGGTTAAGCAAGAATTGTACGGTGAGAATAGTCCTGGCTAATTCTTCTTTTATGGTTTGAGGAGGGATTCGAGAAACAGTGGGAGCCATCTTGTTTAGATAAATTAAAAACCACTCTAAACTTGCAAGAGCATCATGCTAATAGAGTTTTCTTCTCTCTCTCTTAAATTGCAGCGACCTTGTGACCACGACTATGTTACATCTAGATAACAAATTGACTGAATCTGACTTATATGACAGGCAAAGGTCTGTACAGATGTCCATTGCCTATAACAAGCTGGACCACCCTATTACTACTCAAGATCTCGTCGTCCCAGGTCCAGTTTCCACTGTCGCGGATATGAATATCCGTCAGACAAGGGAAAAGGATAAAGCGAAAGCCAAGTGCCTCGTGTTAGCTTCAGTTGATGGTGTATACCAGAAGCAGCACGAGAAGATGGACTCAGTTTCCATCTTTCTCCATAACAAAGATTTATATGGAGAGCATTCTCATATCGCAAGATATGAGACCTCGAACGAATTAATTCAAGCGAGGTTGGATTTCGGGTCATCTGTAGGGGACAACGTCCTTACAATGACTAGCTATATTGATGAGCTCCAGGACCTGGAGTCCACGTTAGGAAACGAGTCAGATACTGACTTGATTCTATAGTCTCTGCCTTCTACCCTGAAGGAAACCAGGGAAGTAGAAGGAAAGAGAAGGGTAAAAGTTTCAAGACTGAATGTAGTAAAAGAGGAACGTTCCTATTGTTATGGGATTGGGCATTGGCAGAAAAATTGCAGGGCTTTTGAAGCCAGTAGCCAGGATATGAAGCATGTTGTGGCTTCAGCCTCAAGTGTATTTGTAATTGAGAACTGTTTGTCAATTAACTCTACTTCCTGGGTACTAGATACCGGAGCAGGATCTCATATCTGTAATTCATTACATGCTTTGAGAAACCGTAAAGTTATGAAGGTAGGTGATTTGTCTCTCAGAGTTGCAAACGGAATGAGCGTGAACGCTGAATCCGTGGGAGAATATCGCCTAGGTTTGACAAGTGGACAGATATTGATTCTACGTAACTGTCTGTATGTACCTAGTATGACTTGTAATATCATATCAGTATCCTCACTTTCAAGAGAGGGATATAATTTTACATTCGTAAGCGATGCAGTTCACATCCACCTAAATCAACTTTTGATTTGGTCCGGTACATTAGATAACGGAATATACGTATTGAGTCAAGCTCAGATTTTCAATGTCCAGAACACACTTAAAAGAAAGTCTCCGCAATTAAATCAGGCTTTCTTATGGCGTTGTAGACTAGGTCACATCAATGAGAGAAGGTTGACTAAGTTACATAGAGAAGGATATTTGAATCCGTTCGAATATCAATCTTATGCTACTTGTGAATCTTGTCTCATAGGAAAGATGACTAAGACTCCGTTTACTGGACACGGAGTAAGAGCAAGCGAGCTCTTGGGACTCATACACAGTGATGTATGCGGTCCAATGTCTACACATGCGCGAGATGGTTATTCCTACTTCATTACTTTTATGGATGATTTCTCTAGGTATGGACATGTCTTCTTAATGAAATATAAATCCGAGGCTTTTGAGAAATTCCAGGAATACAACAATGAAGTGGAAAACCAAAAAGGCAAAAGTATCAAAACCCTGAGATCTGATCGAGGTGGTGAATACTTAAGTGCCGAGTTCCTGGGTTACTTAAAACAGAATGGAATTCTCTCTCAGCTTACTCCTCCATACACACCATAACATAATGGTGTATCGGAAAGGAGGAATCGAACCCTATAGGATATGGTTCGTTCCATGATGAGTAAGGCTGAGTTACCGCGATCTTTCTGGGGTTATGCGCTAGAATCAGCTGCATATCTTTTGAACAAGGTTCCGACCAAGACTGTGCCTACCACACCATATCAGATGTGGAGTGGGAAGAAACCCTATCTTCAGTACCTGAAGACATGGGGATGTCCAGCTTTTGTAAAAAGACAGCATCCGGACAAGCTCGAGGCACGCTCAGTACAATGTAAGTTTGTGGGATATCCAAAGAACTCCAAAGGGTATTATTTCTATTACGCAGAGGAATAAAAGGTTTTTGTTTCTCGTCATGCCCACTTCTTAGAAGCTAATTTTTTGAAAATCAGAAGAGTGGGAGCGCAGTAGAACTGGAAGAAATTCAAGAACCACAAGCTGTTGCTGAAAGTATGGTAGAACCAGAGGTTTCAGAAGAAAGGGACATACCAGCGCCTATCCGCAGGAGTAGTAGGCAGTCTCATCCGCCCGAGAGATACTATGGTTTTCTTATAGACGGGGATAGAGAGGATTGCACTATTGACTATGATGAGCCTACTAGCTTCCAGCAAGCCATTCAGAGCAGTGACTCAGTAAAATGGCTGGATGCAATGCGGACCGAAATGGAGTCCATGTACACTAACAAAGTATGGACTTTGGACATTGCTCTAGATGGGGTAAAACCCGTAGGATGCAAATGGATCTTCAAAAAGAAGATTGGTGTAGATAGACAGGTTGAAACCTATAAGGCTAGACTTGTTGCAAAGGGTTTCCGTCAAAGACCTGGTTTGGACTATGACGAAACCTTTTCTCCAGTGGCTATGCTCAAATCCATTCGGATCCTTCTTGCTATTGCTGCCTTCCACGATTATGAGATCTGGCAGATGGATGTAAAGACGGCCTTTCTAAATGGAAATTTGGAAGAGAGCGTCTATATGGATCAGCCAGAGGGATTCATTCAGAGTGGGAGCAGCGGTAAAGTATGCAAGCTGCTTAAGTCCATTTATGGACTAAAGCAGGCATCGCTGAGTTGGAACATCTGTTTTGATGATGCTGTCAAAGAATTCGACTTTATCAAAAATCCAGATGAACCTTGCATATACAGTAAGATTGTAGGGAGAGCTGTAGTATTCCTCGTCTTATACGTGGATGACATTCTCCTAATAGGAAATGATATTCCTATGTTACAGTCAGTCAAAAGATTCTTATCACAGAAATTCCCCATGAAAGACCTGGGTGATGCCACCTACATTCTGGGGATCCGGATCTATCGTGATAGATCAAAAAGGATATTGGGACTTTCACAGTCCAGGTACATAGACACCATAGTGAAGAGATTCAGTATGGAAGATTCTAAGCGCGGTAACCTACCGGCTTGTCACGGAATCACCCTCTCCAAAGAGATGTCTCCCAAGACTGATTTGGAAAGGGATCGCATGTCAATTATACCCTACGCTTCAGTGGTAGACTCTATAATGTATGCGATGTTATGTACCAGACCAGATGTAGCATACGCATTGAGCGTTGTAAGCCGGTATCAGGCAAACCCATGAGAGAATCACTGGATAGCAGAAAAGAACATTCTCAAGTACCTGAGGAGGATTAAGGAGATGTTCTTAGTATATGGCGGAAAAGTCCTCCAGATGGAGGCCTTTGCCGACTCCGGCTTCCAGAGTGACAAGGATGACTCCAAATCCATGTCGGGTTATGTATTTACCTTCAATGGAGGGGCGGTCTGTTGGAAGAGTTCCAAGCAGGAGATCGTTGCTGACTCAACAATGGAAGCGGAGTACATAGCTGCTTGCGATGCCGCAAAAGAAGCTGTCTGGATGAAGAAGTTCCTCACAGAACTTCAGGTGGTTCCTACCAGTGTTGATCCAATACCTCTGTATTATGACAACAACGGCGCTATAGCTTTAGCGAAGGAACCCAGGTCCCATCAGAAGTCCAGACACATCTTAAGGCGGTATCACCTGATCAGGGAGATCGTCGATCGTCGGGAGATCGAGGTAAAAAGAGTAGAGACGGAGAATAACATTACTAATCCATTCACAAAGGCCATTCCTCAGACGCAGTTCGAGAGGCTATTCGAGATGATAGGTCTTCGATATGCCAGCTCATGGCCCTAGTGCAAGTGGGAGATTGTTAGTGTATATGCCCTAGGGGCCATTATTGTATCATACTTGTATGTATATTACTTAATGAAAGCTTTGGATATTCACAGTTGTATATACAGTCTTGCTAAAAATGGTAGTATGCTACTTGGTTTGTGTCTACTTTAATATGTGCATATGTTTCTTGTAACGTATCACTTATACATATTAGTAGAGCCCATAGGATCTTTGCTTGATTACCAGCATTGTGATGGCAGTCACACTAGTGGGGGCTGGGTAGTCTATAAGCAGCATCCTATACTTGTCCCTAGTCGAAGGATTATCGAGACTGGGCATCGATACTCCAGAGTAGACTAGTGTGTACGCTTCTCATCCCAGTTAGGGAGATGGTCTGTCCCACAGCCATCAGTACGTCGTACTGGAGATAGTATACAGGTGCTCGTTAGGTTACGAGTACACCGAACAGGACTCGCAGGGGGACTGTTGGTTGGTATTATACCAATCGTCAGTTAACAGTTCTCAGGTGACATGAGTACAGCATAGTCCGCAGACTTGATACTGCTACTTCGCCTCGAGTGTGTCCCACTGTTCTTAGATTGCTACCCTACCACGGCTCAAAGGAGTCGTGCAAACAGGTAGCAGTTGGGTGCATTCCCGAGCACTTGGAGGCAATGGCGGTTAGAAAGGATTCGTCTCTTCCGGTATTGGGAGTTGATATCGCGCTGTGTCAGAGAGCCATTACGCAAAGTCCCTGGCCAGGGCAAGCGAGATTTACTGGTAGCTTCCAGTAGTTTCTCAGGATGTAATGGGCTACGCTCCGACACGACTTATACCGCTATTAGGGGACTGACGCTTACCGCCCCCTAGGCTCGATATGCGATAGTCTTAGACGAACAGACCGGACTATACGGAGATTGTCACATCAGTCTCAGTAGGAGTTCGTATGGGTTTCCTCATCGGCCTTCTTATCGACATCTACCTGGAGACCGTTACGTACAGCTAGTGCCGCTTGCAGTCTGTGGTTAAACCCACTGCCAGCGTAGTGTCGAGTCTTTAGAGTCCCACACAGAGAGTTTCCCTGCTCCAGGCGAAACGATATAGAGGTCGTATGGTTTTACGACAAGGGTTCGGACGCATACGTGTGTTTACGCACGTACGACGTTCGGACAGTTTTTACTAGTCGGCTTTAGTTTAAGCCAGATTCTAGTATCAGGTTGTTGGATTTATACAGTCTAAAGTTTTTCCGTGTTTTCACTGATTGGAAGGGCGTTCTCGTAATTTGTCGGGAAGCTTCTAGATGGATGATGACATGGAGGGTAAGGTGGCATTAGCACTTAATGAATTTGTGACTCACTTAGATGAATCATTCAAGTGAGTTAATGAAGCATTTATTGCTTAATGACTCACTTGATGATTCATTGCATACATTTAATGAAGCATGATGATAATGTATTTTGATTTATTCTTTTTGATTTTCTTATTCTTCATAATATATTAGAAGTGAGAAGCTTTTTCATTCATTCTCATGCTCACCTTCTCTCTCCTCAAGCTCTCTCTTGAAACCCTAATCCTCCCCTCTCATGTGTTGAGATCAAGGATTAGATAGACTAATACATCCATAACCTCACTCTATATCCCCTAGATAGCTTAGATTAGCACTTTGAGCAACCTAGTTATCTCAAGTTAGAGATCAAGCTTGGCCTAGGAGCTCTCGGGTGGATCGTCTTTGACTCGAGGAGGCCGTTGAGGTGCCGATGTTCCAAGGAGCCTACGAGGAGTGGAGAACGGCGATGAAGACCCGAAGGACAAGTAACGTGAAGTATAACTTTGAATCCGAGTAGTTTAACCTCTCGTAGTTTGCTAGTAACGGTTTAGATACAATTCATGCGCTCAAGTCCGTGTTACGAAGCTTTGATAATCGTTTTTCATATATTCCACCTCCCCGCAAGTTCGTGGGGTGCGTGACATGGACTTACAGTCCGTATGTGTTTCATACATAGTTTGGTCAAACAATAACGTATGAAAAGAGTCAAGATCGGTATCATGAGGATCATCAAATTCGCTGCTGTCGACATCCATTAAGTCGACAGAACAGACCTGAGCAGTAGGTTCGGAGGGTACACTTCCCAACTTGTAAATGTTCAGCTCAATTGACATATTCCCGAAGGATAGGGTCATAGAACCATTACGACAGTTGATGATAGCATTGGAAGTGGCCAAAAAGGGGTGACCTAAAATCACCGGAATTTGATTCCGTGGGTTCGCTACAGGCTGTGTATCAAGTACAATAAAGTCCACAGGGAATACGAATTCCCCGATTTTTATTAACACATCCTCCAATTCACCCCTAGGTTTAGTGATTGATCGGTCAGCCATCTGGAGAGTTATGCTCGAGGGCTTTAACACTCCGATACCTAGTTGCTCATAAACTGAGTATGGAAGCAAGTTAACACTAGCGCCAAGGTCTAGTAGAGCACGGTTGATATGCTTTTCCCCAATAGAAATAGAAATAGTAGGACAGCCAGGGTCCTTACGTTTCCTTGGTATTTGTTGGGGGAAATCCGTGTCTACAGTCTTTGCCATGAATATCTTCTTGGGCACTGAGTCTTCCTCTTCCTAGTGCACAAGTTCTTAAGAGTTTTCGCATAGAACGGAACTTGTTGGATGGCATCTAGGAGAGGGATATTGATGTTAATTTGCTTAAACATGTCCATAATCTTCTCCATATATGGACTCGATTTGTTAGCCCTTAACCGATTAGGATAAGGTGCTTTAGCAATAAGCGCTGGGTCCATCATAGAAGAAGGAAGTGCATATGGACCCGATCCCAGAATAGAAGTGGGGATCGTCTGAGGAGAACTAGAAGAGATGGGCTGAGGTGGCGAGCCTTATGGGAAACGAAGAATAGGCTCGCAAGAAGGTGGTGGGATAGAAGAACTGGGGTCACAATTAGAAGTAGAAGCGGAAGGAAAGGTCTCAGCCGGGGTATCATTGATAGATTTTTCAGTGTCATCAATCTCTTCCCCAACGTGATTGTCAAGCACTCTTCCAGATCTCAACGTGATTGCATTCACATGATGTGAATAGCCAGGATTGGGCAAAGGTTGAGCTGGAAGTTTCCCTTTCTCTCTTGCACTCATTTCGGCTTTTAGTTGTGCAATTTGTGCTTCCATCGATTTGATATTCTCATTTTGAGAGACAATGATCTTCATCACATTCTCGACGGAAGATTGCAAACTTGTCGTCCCTTGGATGGATTGTTTCATGAAAGTATCCAAGGTTTGTGCTAGTACAGAGGTATTATCTGTACCGGTCAATTGCAAAGAGTTTTCATGTGGTGCAAAAGTGTTGGCCGGATTTTGGAAGTTTTGTGATTGGAAGGGGTGCTGACTCAATTGAAGTGGTTGCTGTTGTGGTGAAGGGACCCTTTGGAAATTGTGTTGGTTTGGAACCGTATTTTAATTTTGTGATTGGTTCCAAGCAAAATTTGGGTGATTCCTCCAACGCTGATTATATGTGGAAGAAAATGGATCGTTCCTAGGTCTTTGAAATGCGGCATTGGTATGCTCATGACCTTGAAACGGAGAATTTCGTGGACATTCTTCCGTGAGATGAGAAGGATCAAAACAACATCCACATACAGTTTTGGAGAGTGACATTTGATTTAGGGCGGCGACTAAAAATTTATTTTCCATAACGTCGAATTTCTTGTGTAAAGCTGAAATTTCAGCTCTAACTCCTATGGAAATATCATTGTCATCCCTAGACGATTGACTCACACCCTCCCACTGTAAAGATTTTTCAGCGAAATCTTCTAGGAATTTCCAGGCTTCCCCATCATCTTTAGTCATGAAGTTGCCTTGACACATGGATTCAAGGGTCTGTCTTTTGTTAGGATTAATGCCCTCATATATGATTCTGCACAGATCCCTTCTAGGGATTCCTAACAGATCCTTAAAGCGTTCAAGACATTGTGAAAATGTTTCATTTGGAAGCTGCGTGAATTGATTTATTTCGCTACGAACTCGAGCTGTCTTAAGATGTAGGTAGAATTTCTTTAGGAATGCTTTGACGAATTCTTCCCAATTTGAAATGGAATGTGCAGTAGTGTTATACAGCCACTTCTCGGCTATATCGCACAAGGTAAATGGGAGAAGACGTAGACGCATAGCATCCATAGAAAGCTGTGAGGTACCCATCATTGCGCATACATTTTCAAATTTGGTGATAAAGGCATATGCGTCTTCAGACTCGAGACCGTGAAATTTTGGTAGAAGGTTAATATATTGGGGTTTAATTTCAAAATTTTCCCCGTTGGCTGGTGGAATAGAAAGACAGGTGGAAAGGGGACCTCGTGTAGGATAGCACCTCTCTTGGAGAGAGATGCGGGGTGGATTCTGCGCACCAACGGACGGCGGCAGAGTAGTGGTAAAGAAGTTCGATGGAGACGGATCCATCTGTGTGGGTGTGGTGGTGGGTAAAGAAGAAGTAAATGTAGAAATACCGACTTTTGGGTCGATCGGGGGAACGCGGACTAAACGGGCACTAGAATCCCATGTCCAGCCTATCTTGCACTAAAAAGGGTTAGTACAAGTGGCAGCGTGACTTATAATTAGGGGAAAGAATGAATGTGATTGGTGTTTGTTTTGAAAAATATACGGATTTTTGAAAAAATGATGCGATCACAACAAATGCAACAAGCAACCCTAAAATCTAGTGGTCACCTAGGTCAAAACTCTAGATCGCTCCTAACTGCCAAAAGACAAGTCGCAGGATAAATCCTCCACTGCCTCTTTGTCTCTCCTGTGGCCAGGTAAGTGGGAGGTTCTCCACTACGCAAGTAGTGGGCCTAATTAAGTAACCACTAGCCTTCGACACACTTGCCTTAGACACCACAAAAGAAATGCGGATAAGCAATGAATTACCCACGGCCTTCTCTTGTCCTAAGTGAGCGCGACGGTCCTTAGAGTCATCTCTAGATATTTTTTTAGTTAATGAGGGTAATGCGGATGCAAGTTTGTGATTTTTGGGGCTTAGGAAGGGTAATGAACTCCCCACCTAATCTGAATTTGGCCGTGCCCCTTAATTTCCGTATTAATATGCAAACAACCAAAAATCAAAACACGCACAATTTATTTTGCTTTTGCGGCGCTGCAATTTATTTGCAAAGAAACCTGCAGCAAATTGTTATTTGGAGCAGATGAGGGGAGAGATAAGAAAGTTAGAAGTTTACAGAGAAATTTTGGTGCAGGGATGACGTCAACACGCGGCGGTTCCGCCGCGGGAGCTTGCTAATGCCGCGGAATCGCGGTGGAAGGAAGAGATCAATGCACAGAAAATTTACAGAGAGCTTCTGTTAACTCCTCCAGCTCTATGGAATGCTCAGAAAATTTTTTTCCAGCTCCAATGATTCCAGATTTCCTTGCAACAAATCATAACGAATCGGTTAGGGTTTGTGTGAATTTTGATCTAAAAATATAGATGGAATAAACTTTTCAACTCAAATTTCAAAACACGAACAATTAGCGCACAATCCCCGGCAACGGCGCCATTTGATTGTTTTGTTTTCCGGTGTGTAATTGGAAAATGTATAGAAATCACAACCAAAAATATTTTGACCGCAATCAATGACGGTGTCGAATGTAGCGCGTTAGTAAGTGCGGATCGTCCACAGGGAAAGTGTAATCGTTCGTGTTTCGATTTAGATAAGTCGAAACTTTAAAGGAAAGAAAAGAAACAATTCATGATTTGTAAATTGAATTTCAAGAATTAGAAAAATCTAGATCTAAGAAAACATTAAAATAAAGAATTGAGAATTTGTGATGATTTCCAAACCAAATATCAAGAATCGAAATGAGGCTCGTAGGAATCGATCGGATCTATAGATGTGATGAAATCTAGCGATTACGTATTCTTATCCATCGATGAATTGATACTAGATCGATGATGATCGACGAGAATTAGGGATTTCTTGTGAAACTAGGGTTTCATCATCTATCCCTTGTTCCTTCGTCGATATCATTCACATTCTAGCCTCTAGTAAATTCAAGAATCGATCGTGAATCCCTAATTTCGAGCGATCACAATCAAGAAAGCATCGCAACGAAACTAGGTCGTCGATTCTTCAATTTGCTAGGGTTTACAAAACTCGTAGGACTTAAGAATCGTTTTAAGATTTGTTACATCATCATTCTATTGATCGTCTCGACTCCTTTACGAGCAGAGTTTTACTCAAACATCACAACAAAAACCACAATCACAAATTGAGATCGAATCATGATATAAGAATTAAAAGAAAGCAAGATTTAAGAATTTCACCTTTTATTTATCAACAATTCCGTAACAAATCGCTCAAGAACTACAAGAGGAAGAACTCGATAGTCGATTTGGCTTCGCTCGTCTCCTTGAGTCGCGGATCGGCTTGGATCACTTGCTCGATTGAAGATCGGCTCCGCTCCTAAAAGGTTGAAGGCTTCTCGCTTGAATGGTACTCGGGATCTTGAATTTGGCTTGGATTTTGGATTAGGGCTACAAGATGTGTCACTCAACTTGTAAATGGAAATGGGGGGAATTGAAGATTAGCCATTAACCCTAGATCTAGGCTCCTTTTTATAGACTTCAAAACCCTAGATCTAGGATTTCAAATTTGAATTTCCCTCCAAAAGTTTGTTAGCTAGAGAGGCTTCTAGAAGTAGTTAGTTGGAGGGAGCTTCTAGAACTAGTTTGTTAGGAGTTTAATCAAGATTAGCTTAATTTAATGATCCTTACTGATCTGGCAGAAGCTTCGAGAGTAATCTGGAATTTGACATGTCTTGATGAGGTGTACACACTGAGATAGGAGTACTGGAGCTGAAATGGAGTGATGATGTGGCCAAGATGCCGCGGATCCGCGGCACAAGCCTGCTTAGACCGCGGATCCGCGGCCCAGTAGAAGCTTCAGTGCTCACATTTTCTGGTACTACTTTGTGACATCTTCTTGGTATTTCTATGATATGTTTATTCTCAAAATTCCTTCTCGATATCTACCAGCTCTCAAGTCTTTGAGTTGGCGTAATTTTGATCGGCACTATGACAATTTTGGCTTTTCTCCTGAAGTTTCCTGCACAGACTCCGAAACAAGTGTTGCACTATACAGGGATGATGCAATGCCATGATAAACACACAATTTCCCTTAAAGTGCCGGTTTTAAAGTAAAACACATGCAATCTGTTATTTTATGACTGTTTTGCTAATATGTGCAATATGAATACCGAACACTTCTAGATGAGTACAAATGATAGGGAAATTGACGTGTTAAAAATGCAGTATTTTCGATTGATCAGCAACCTCAGACACCCGAGAGGTACTCCGGTAGCCTCAAGGACGGTGACAGCGAGGTTCTTATTCACCCAGACTTGACACTTCTGTTGTTCCAGGCTATGAGACCCGGCAGGAGGTTAAGTATAACGTCGTTCTAAGCAGGCTTTAGAAGTGTACGTATATATTATTCTGCCAGAGGGTTGTCGTAGTCAGTGGGAGCAGCGGAAGCATAGTGGGCAAGTAGCTTAAGTCTATTTATAGACTTAAGCAGATAAAGCGGAGATAGATCATCTAATTTTGATAGTCATGGCTTTGACTTCATCAGAATAGGGGATGGATCTGCTGAGAAGGTAGTAGGGTGTGATGTCCTGGTATTTGGATGACATACACAGAGTAGGAAGTAAAATTCCTATACTACGATCGGTTGTACTATGGTTGTCACACAGTTGTTTCTCCATAAAGGATATGGATATAATATCAGACATTCTGGTTTCTAGATCTATGGTTTTAGATCTTGATTTGGGTAGTTTCCCAATGTAGGTACATTGACAGTATTCTAAAGGTATTTAGAATAGATGACTCCTGGCATGGTGGTGTACCTGCAGGTGACGAAGTCACCCTCTCTAAAGGTGTCTTATAGACTAAAGGGGAGAGGGATGTGCATGATTGGCAGATCACTTGCTTAGGCAATTGAGTCAATCATGAGATGTCAAGTACCACACCAGATGTTGTTTTTGCACTAGATGCGATAAGTTTATATTAATCCAATCCTGGAGAAACATTAGGAAGCAGTTTTAGAACATAAGTGAATGTTCTACGGATTTGATGACGGCAGCCTCCTTCGGGAGACGGTTATCATTCCAGGCTTCCAAGGTGACCTGGATGACAGAGTAATTGTCAGAGTTATAGTTTTCTCTTGGACGAGGGACGGTATTTTGGAGAGGTGTTCCAAAAGGATAATGTGGGAGGTATGGTGCTGGATACTGATTACGTTCAGTTATCAATACAGTCTAAGAAGTTTGGAATTGGAGTTCATTTATGAACTAGGTCTCATCATATATTCAGACATATTCTAAGACAGGTATTACTCGATTCGGGAGATGGATTTCTCCGCGAACTTGAGATTAAGAGAGATATAGAAAGAAACATCAGGGCGGATCCACTCACTGAGGGGCTTTGTGAAACTGATTAGTAGAGGAGTTGGATGTTCGGTATCACACGGGCTGTGAGTATGCGACATCGCAATAATTAGCCTTAAGTGCAAGTGGAAGATTGTTGGATATAGTGCCCTCAAAGTCAATTATTGGATCGCAGGTACATGATTGCAATGATTGAGGGAGGACCTATACCGATATGAAAGTCTTGCTCGAGATGATAGTATACTATATGGTTTGTCTTTATCATCGTTTACATGCTTTAGTTCTCTATTGCATATTGATAGAGCCCATAGGATTCTTGCTTGACTGCCAGCGGTATGATGGCGATCATATACGTGGGAGCTGGGGTCTGTAAGCATATCCTTAAAGTGTCCCTAGTCGTAGGAGTTTCGAGACAGGGCATCAATACTCCAGAGTAGACTAGTGTATACAGTCGAGACCCCGACGAGGGGAGATGGCCGGTCTCACAAGCCATTGGTGTCAGTTGGTTCACCTAAGATGTATACAGGTGCTCATTGCGTTATGAGTACACCGGACAGGACTCACCGGGAACATGCTAGTTGGTATTATATATATCGTCAGATAGCAGTTCCCTGGTGACATGTGTACAGGTTAGTTTGTCGACCTGAGATCGTCATTTGTCTCGTGTGAGTTCCCACTGTGCTTTGATTACTACCCTACCACACTCAAAGGAGACGTGCAAACAGGTTTTAGTTGGGTACAGTCCCGAGCCACATGGAGGCAGTGAGCGGATCGTCGGGGATTCGTCTCTCCCGGTATTGGGGGTTGATGTCGCACAGTGCACGGGTGGCCATCACTAGAAATCCTCGGCCGAGGTAGTGGAGAATTACTGATTTGGATCAGTAGTTTCTCAGGAGGTGATGGGCTTCATACCAATACGAATTATCGCGTTATTAGGGGTCTGACTTTATCCACCCCCCTAGACTCGATATGTGATATTCTTAGACGAACGGACCGGACTGTACGGATATTGTCACTGTCAGGCTCAATAGGGTTTCTGGATGAGTTCGCTCGTCAGCTTCCCTTCCAATCAATATATAGGCAACCGTTACGTACAGTTAGTACATCTGACGTGCTAGTGGTTATACCCAGTGCCAGTGTGTTGATGAGTCATGAGAGTCCCCCACAGACAGTTTCCCAAGTTCGGGCGAAACGTTGTAGAGGCCGTATGGTTTTATGGCAGGGTTCGGAAAATGCACGTGCATTTACGCACGTGTCATATTTCAGGCAGATAATACCGGTGGGCTTTGGTTTAAGCCGGATCCGAATATTATATTGTGTAGATATAATATCTTTGTCTCAGTTGCATTTTATTCGGTCGTAATACAAATGCGGGTATGTTTATACCATTACGGGGTTATCCTGAAATTCGTTTCAGGATCGCTTTTGGAAGTTGCCAGTTTCCTGTTTTCTATCACCCATATTTAACATTCGGTTAAATGCGGATTTATCTTTTCGTCACTAGGGTGAGTCATGAGGGTGAGTCATGGTTCTAGAAGATTCTAGATGGTGACTTGGCTAGTGACTCATTAGTGCATTAAATGAAGGATGATGACTAGGTTAATGATTCATTGTTTTCATTAATGTTTTATGCAAGGTGTTTTATGACTCACTCATTCTCATTTAATGTTGTGGCCACCTTCCCCTCTCCTACACTCATCTCCCCCCTCTTCAAATATGGCCGGCCCCCTCTTGGTGAAATATGATGGTTGTTGATTTGGAAAAGATTATAGTTTTGGATTCATGAAAATTAGATAGCCTCATTTCTCATTTCACCCGATCCAAAAGGCAACTTCATTAACCGTTCGTCCATGGTTTTGGATGAAGCGAGACAAAGTGTTCTACTCATTTTCTACATCAATCTTTGTTACTCATTCTCTACATCAATCTTTGTCATCTCTTTTAGCAAACTTGATGACCGAGTTGCCTCGGTTCAGAGGCTGGAGCCCGTTTAAAGATCCGTCGACGTGGTGCCACTTGGACGAGAAGACTGGAGATTCAGGAGATCAGAGCAGCCGCAACAAAGCGTGGGATGATGGTTGAAGACCAAAGGACTCGGATCGTTCGGTATAACATTTCTACCCACTTTGTAGTTTGTTAGTTTAGCTTTAATGGAAGATCCGGGTTATAATATACGATAGCGCCAGTTAAAAAGTTTTTGTTCCGCATTTGGCGTCTGTTAGACGGCCGGGACGCTACCGTGTACTTACAGGTGGCCTCGTGATGAGGGGATTTAGATCCACAGCACTGTTGGGCAGGAAGCTACCAACTGCGGATGGACCGAGCAGGAAGCTACTCGGTGGCCTCGTGAGGAAGGCTTTTAGATCCACGGCGTTCTTGGGCAGGAAGTTACCCACTGTGGATAGAATGAGCAGGAAGCTACTCGGTGGCCTCGTGATAAGGGGCTTTAGATCCACAGTGCTGTTGGACAGGAAGCTACCCACTGCGGATGGACCGAGCAGGAAACTACTCGGTGGCCTCGTAAGGAGAGCTTTTGATCCACGGCGCTGTTAGACAGGAAGCTATCCACTACGGATGGACTAAGCAGGAAGCTACTCGGTGGCCTTGTGATGAGGGCTTTTAGATCCACAGCGCTGTTGGGCAGGAAGCTATCCACTGCGGATGGACCGAGCAGAAAGCTACTCGGTGGCCTCGTGAGGAGGGCTTTTGATCCATAGCGTTGTTGGACAGGAAGCTATCCACTGCGGATGGACCGAGCAGGAACCTACTCGGTGGCCTCGTGATGAGGGCTTTTAGATCCACGGCGTTGTTGGATAGGAAGCTATCCACTGCGGATGGACCGAACAGGAAGCTACTCGGTGGCCTCGTAAGGAGGGCTTTTAGATCCACAGCGTTCTTGGGCAGGAAGCTACCCACTGCGGATAGACCGAGCAGGAAGGTACTCGGTGGCCTCGTGATGAGGTGCTTTAGATCCACGGCATTGTTGGGCAGGAAGCTACCCACTGCGGATGGACCGAGCAGGAAGTTACTCGGTGGCCTCGTGAGGAAAGCTTTTAGATCCACAACGTTGTTGGGCAGGAAGCTACCCACTGCAGATGGACCGAGCAGGAAAATACTCGGTGGCCTCATGAGAAGGGATTTTGATCCACAACGTTGTTGGGAAGGAAGCTACCCACTGCGGATGGATCGAGCAAGAAGCTACTCGCTGGCCTCGTGATGAGGGCTTTTAGATCCACAGCATTGTTGGGCAGAAAGCTACCCACTGCGGATGGACCGAGCTGGATGTTACTAGGTGGCCCTGCAGGGTGTTATAGTATGGAAACAGAAAGAAGCAGTTCAGATTGCGGGGAAACAAGAATCTTTATGATTAAAGAAAATACAGATTCAATGATTTAGTTTAAACTCTCCCATATTAAATGAACGGATTCGGCGGGTGTCCTTGTTGCTCAGGCTTGGATCAGTTGGTGACGACCATGATCTGCCCTATTGTCAGCTCTTCGGCTGTAATTTGGTCAGCTTGCCCCCTATCTGCTTGACGTTTGTCTCGCAAGTATTAGTCCAAGTGACCGGAGCGGATCAGCTCTTCGATGTAATCGCACAGTTGTTTACAATCCTCGGTCGGATGTCCTTACGTCCGGAGATAGGCACAATACTGGCTTGGAGCAGTTTGCCCGTGCTTCGGGTAGCCGGCGGGAGGCTGAAGAACCTCTCACCCTTAACTTCCTCCAATAGCTCGACTTGGGAAATTTTCAGAGGGGTGTATTCTTGGAACCTCAGGGAATAAGGTGTCGGACGATCGTCTTTCCTTTTCTCTTCCATATCCTTCTTCTTTCGGTCTCCTTAGTTGGCTCGGGACAGGTTTGAGTTTACCTCTTACTCGAGCTGGATTTCTCGCTCGGTCCAGGCTTTTACTTCGGCCATGGCCTTAGGCTGTACCAATGCAAAAGAGCGGAGCCAATCATTGTGCTTAAGACCCGACCTCAGCGCGGTGATGGCCGTTTCTTCGCGGTGTTCGGGTACCTCCAGGAAGGCATTGTAGAAGCGGGTGACATACCCTTTGAAGGATTCCTTGTCCCCGCTCTTGACAGTGAATAAGTAATCGACTGTTATCTTTTGTCATCGGTTACTGACGAAATGGCCGAGGAATTCGGTAGCCAGCTCTTCAAAGGTAGAAATAGAGCGCGGCGCAAGCCCCCGGAACCAGTTCCGGCCGACTCGGATCAAGGTGGCGGGAAAAGCTCGGCATTAAGCTGCGTCTGAGTTATCATGGAAGCTCATGCCCGCCGTAAATGCGTCCAAGTGGTCTTTCAGGCTGGACTTTCCGTCGAAGAGGTCCAGTTTGTGTGGCTTGTTCCTGGACGAGACGTGCTCGGATAGCAGCTCTTCCGTAAAGGGTTTTGTGAGTGAATCGGCGGAATACCTGGCCCCTTCACCGGACGTATGGCCGCCCCGCCGTATGCCTTTGATTTTCTTTTCGAGGGACTCAAGCCGGTGGTGGTACCCCAAGGATTCTGCACAGTTGGAGTGGTGGCTACCCTCGTTCCAGGTCTGCACGATGGTGTGGCTCCGATTCCGCTCTATCAAATTTCTTAAATCTTCGGGCGAGACCCTTCTCGAGTAATCTCGACGTTCGCCGTTAGCACGGCATCTGCGGGAGTGGGGGCGTCGGTCGTGTATGGAAGCAGGCGAGCTGACCGACACCTCCTCAGAGGGTGAGAACACGCGGAAGGTATCGGAGCGACGACCTAGTCTTCCCTGGGATCGGGGTGTATAGCTGTCCGGTGTCCAACGAGTCATCGAATCCATCGCCGCATGCAGATCACGGTGGCCGGAGTCAGCACGCCAGCGCTCGGTGACGCTGAGATGAGCGTGATCAAAGGCTTGAACGTGCCAATCCGTTCTTCTGCGGACGTCGTTATCCCGGGAAGGGTAAACCGCGGTCTGATGGGTATGGCCCGCAGTTTGAACGCGGGCAAAGACATCCACCAGCGATGCAAGCCTGTCTATCCGAGCGGATAAGGCGTTGATGACGTTAGAAGGGAGAGATGAGCCACTCCCGCCTCCATTGTGACGGCTCGTATTTAGATCGTCGCGGTTGTCGCTCGCCATCGAGCCAAGGGCGGAAGATCAACTTTTAGAGGTGGAGAAGCTTCTAAAGGTTCCCACAAACGGCGCCAACTAATAGAGGCTTTGATCTCCTTCAGATATTGTCCTCCGTCGATCCTGTAATGGCAGTCTTTGACGGTTGAGATTTGGTTTGGAAATTGTTGATCTCAATGGGTTAGCGTTGACGCCGAGCTATCTGCAAAGAAATTCCCGGGATGGGTGACCACCATAGGACCCTCCGACGATCAAGTTTGTGCCGAAGAATAGGTGCAGAGTAACGGCGTATTGGAAATGAGTTCGAGTTACCTGAGTCGTCTGAAAGAAGGGTTTATATAAGGGTCGCATGGAGCGATCCAACGTGAGATTCCCGCCGTCAGTTACGATCCTCTCGTTACGTCCGCGTTGATGGCGGGATCCGTCCATTAATGACGGGATACGCTCATTAATGGAGGGACGTGCCAGCATGGGACGCTAACCGTAGGGAGGCGGATATCTCGTCCTAGCGAGATACGCGAAGCCGTTGCGGTGGCGCTTGGGTTCCGCCCTCTCGATTGATTAGGGAATCCGAGGAAGCTCGGCCTGACAGATGGCTCGGAGACGAGCAAGGAGGCCGAGGAAGCTCGTCCTGTCAGATGAGAGACGAGCTGTTGGCCGTTTTCTAGATGAAGGTGGAAAGTACTCAGGGAGGTCTCCTGAAAGGTCGGATACGTCCTTGGAGACAAGGTCCCGAGAAACGCCCCTAATGCAACTCATTTATTCCACCTCTGTAGCTTTCGAAACACGTCATCCGCCACGTATCGTAATATGAGGAAATACCACTTGTAAGCATCGTCGGTATTATAGAGGGACAGCCACAATAAACTTTTACAGCCACAGGAGTTTCAAAAGAAAAGGATTGGGTGTAGATAGAAGAACCCCCAAGTATTTCTAAGTCCCAACGACATCAAACTTTCATAATACATGTGTTTTAATTTAAGTTGTTTTTTGCAATCATGGAACTGCAACTTGAGTTAAGAAACCTTTGAAATTGCAGTCAAATCTGCCGCAGCCCAACAATAGTTGGTAGCTGAATAGAAGACAATGATACATGTATTCAACCAACAAGTTTGGGATTAAAACTTCTTGTTCTTGTTGTTTTAGTTATGGAGCTACAAATTTGGCCCAACCAAACACATTTTTTCCTACATCATAGAGTCGTGAGGTTAGTAAAGATGGAAATGCAATTTTAACAGAAACGGTTGGATCTGTATGAACCATGGAGACGACATGTCTTGCATCTTTTACTACAAATAAGCAAAACAAAAGCATCCTTCTATCAAATAGTTTGCTTGGATGTATTGTTATGAGATCAATAAAGATATTCAAGTACTCCTAGAAGTAAACGAAGCCAGGAATGAAATTTGCCTCATTTACGATATGTAAGAGGGATTTGAACCACACCAATCCGGAGTCCACAAGAAGCTGATTTCAGCCATACTAGTGTTCTTGATGAAGGTTCAGTAAGATGCTGGACATAGATCCCACACTGTATTTGATACTAAAGACATCCTATGACTATAGAACTACTCGATTGTGGGCTGCACAATGAATGCAAGAGATCATGATGAACAAGGGACACAACATAAAATGATTGCACTGTGATGGAGAAATAAAGAGTGAGGTGGTGAAAACATGTGAAGGCCAGATAGGAGTCATAGTTAGAATTAACCTCACTATCAGATCATGGACATGTTGGCCAGCGTCTACTATGGTGTAAAAATTTCATAATATGCTAGCTAGCTGCGGAAAGGTTTCTTCACCTACAGATTTGGAGTTATGATGTGGCAAGAAGCTGATGTCAACAAAAGGATTATGTAACAACACCGATTTTTCCGTAGCATGGAACTCATATATATGAGGGAGGGTTGATATCACAACAAAAAATATATTTCATTACCTAATAACCAATTAACCAGAAAATGTTCGATAATGAAAGGGACCATTAGTTCTCACACTACCACAATGGATAGGTTCCAACATACCTCCTTTTGTGTTGAGAGGGATGGAGAATTTTTATCTTCTCTTTGTCTGAAAAGGCAAACGGGAAAACGGTAAGCGAATAGGTAAAAAACGAAAGGATTTGCTAGTGATCTGCTGCTCATTGTGAATATTGATGTAAGCCACACAATTTTGAATGAATACATATAATGAAGCTGCAATAACTAATAAGCATACATGCCCAAATGAAATGAACCAAACCTGTTTTGAAGCAGACATATGTGACTCGTATGGAAACAGATTTTGATTCTGATGTGTGCTATAGTACCTGTGAACTTTTATATTGAAAAACTGTAACATGAATTTTTATTACAACATCCCATACAGAGTACACCAAGTTAGCTCGAGCAATAGCAGCACGCCCCAACTAGGAGCTCTTACAAAGCAATTTTCATCTTTCTAATCAGATTACCTTGAATGGGTCAATGTCAATAACCTATAACCAAAATTTTATTTACAAAAGTATATTATACACCTAAAAAATATAACCAGAAAGAATTTACAGAGAAACGAAAATCTTACATTGGACATAAGAACATAATTAAAAAGAAAATAAATATAAGAACAAAATTATAGGTAAGAATAAAAGAAATCGATCGTAAGCGCTTCAATGAAGATATCCACCTCTTCTTTAGTGTAATAGAAGTGAAGGCTTGCACGAGCGCTTGCATTAATACCTAAGAAGCGATGTAGGGGTTGAGCGCAATGGTGACACGAGCGAATAGCAACACCATGCTGAAGAAAGATCAACCAAAAGATAAACAAGATACATATAAAAGAGAGCATTAATAGGACAAGCTTGTTTTTTTTCTTTTTAAGATATATTTTTAGACAATATATTATTGAGATGGTTACATTTTCCATCATAATCTTAACTCTTTCCCAACCAAAATAGGGCTTGGGTATGAACCTAGGTTCCTTAAATGATTGACGTGAGCATCTGGTGCCCATTCTCTGAATTAGTGCCAAATTAATGGCTAAGTAAACTATGAATAACAAAAGGGCTTGCCATACTCTTTCAATTTGTCCTAGGCCGGAGAGATAAGTCTAGAAGAAGGCGGAGGATAGATTTGGTAGGGAAATTGTATTCAACTTTAAGGCACAAATGAAGCAAAGAAGAAAACAACCAAGTTGCCTCGACATAGTTTGACAGCACAAACGTTGTAATGTACTTATAAACATTCCAGCATGCAATGATAGCAATAAAAATAAGAAACTGCTATAACTTCTTTAAATGCCAACTTGCACAAAATCATATTTAAAATAAATTCTTTATTTATCGCCTCACGTATTTTTATCTATCGAATATTAATGCATTAAGAACTTCCTCAAAGTATAGGAACGTTGCAAGCATATCCTTTGAAACTAGTAACAATAGAGATAAAGTTGTTAGAACTTTAGATATAAACAAGGAAAGAATGAAGCAAGCGATTCAAATTGTGAGAGTACCTATCTGTTCATCAAGATAAGTTGCAATGTCTGTTGGATGTATATTCTCAACATTAAATGCACAGAAAGCAGCACGATGAACTGCTTTGGAGGGAGCTGGACCATAGATTCGCACATTTGGGACTGCGGTGAGGCTATGATATAGATAGTTTGACAGTTCATTCTGAAGAGAAAGTAAAGGGTTTATACTCTTGGTAAAAAAATTTGTAAAAGCTAGGAAATCACTTCCAGCAGCATGTTATTTAAAAATTTAAAAGGTGACTTCATTAACAAATAGACCATTCAAAATGAGAGTAATTGATAGCTTGTGTCATGCCCCACTTTCCAAAATACAGAATACGGAGAACAACGAAGGCCAGCCGTGCTACCGGTAAGAAAAGATCCTTCCAAAATCACATAAAGGTTGTCTAGCTTACCTTGTCAAAAATAAAATCCAATAACAAAAGAGATAATACTGATAATCATGCTGCAACTAAACCACAAGGAATACTAAAAATAGGTCCACTAGATAATCGATGCTAATAAAGCTCTGATACAATAGGTTCGAAATAATACAAAAATCCGAAAAGACGCGTGAGTCCTAATGTCCCACAAGGGAGCACATGCTAAATACTAACTGAAAAGAAATAAACCTACGGGCTACTGATCTTCGGCAAAGTTCTGATAGCCGCTCCAATCCTGCTCGGCCTGAAAATTCATCTCTAAAGCTGAGATGGCAAATCTCAGATATGTCAGAACATCCCAACAAGTACTCAACGTAAAAAGGATGTGTATGTAGTATGATAACATGAGTATGTAAGTGGAATGAAGCCCGTGTGCGCATGTTTATAAATACATATGGATATAGTAATAATATAAAACAGACATATAAACAGGTCAAGTCATATCCTACCGGTCACTAAAAGGTAATTTATCCTGTCATGAGCTCAAGTGTGTGGGTCAACCTCTGCAGGAGTATTCCTAACCCAAGGATAGGGCCCCATGGGTTAGGAAACACGGGCCCAACTGTGGGATAAACATGTGACCGATATAGCTCGGTACGAGCTGTAATAACATGCAACCGATATAGCCCAGTACGAGCTGCCGGTATGGGACTCCTGAGATCCTGTTGCACGAATGCACACTCAAACTATCCCTACATCCCGCGTATTCGTATCTACTATGGTAATAACTAAATCACTAATTAAGAATGCTGAAAAGACGGGAACTTGTAATATGGTAAGTGTAGAGAAATGAAACTGATAAACAATAGTTTATATAGTGGTTTGTATCATGGCATGTAGTTCAACATCCTAATTAGAGATCTCGTTCTTAAAAGACTGGAGTAATGAATAATCATGACATGTCAAGTGTAATTGTTATCTGCTAATAGTAATTGCATGAAAACGATGTACAAGCTCGTCATAATTGTTATCTTTACCGTTAATCTTAATATGGATATAATAATTACAAGCCGGCTAGTAAGATATATATATATAAGATAGATTAACTTTCGAACTTTATTTATATTTAAATAAATCTCATTGCAGATCCACACTTAATCTAATTTTTTTTATCACTTCCCTGCATATGAAGTCTATATTTTTATAACGATATAAAATAATATTGAGTACTAACACATTTTTTATTCAAACAGTGCAGCTTAAAAATATATATATATGAGGGATTGCCGATGTTGCATCGGCCAAAAGTAAAGCAAGAATACTTGTCTTGGCGACGAAAACACGACAATCACAATAATACAAAGCAACGGGCAATCGCAGTTCCAATTCCTGGCGTGCACTTGGACCTGGCTAGATGATGCAAGGTTGGCGGCGAGATGGGTGGTTGTTCGGTGTACTGCGACAGAGAGGGGGTCGCTGGTGTTGGGTCGAAGCGAGGGCTGAAGGGTTGCAGATGGAGATGGCTGCACTTGGCTCGGCTAGGATCTGGTTTGGTGATAAGACCGTCGGCGACAGGAGTTGGGGTCTCGGCTCGATGGTGGGTTATGGGTTTGCTGCGGCAACGGTGAGTCTCGGAGGTGCAGGCGAGGGTGATGTTGTCGTGGTCGAGGATGGGGGTGTCGGGTTTTGGAGTTGAGACGACGATGATGACGACGATGGAGGTGGCCGGAGTTAGGGGAGATGGTCGTGGATGCTCGGGGAAACAGCAAGCGGTGGCGATGAGATGAAGACGGGGCGTTGGATTGTGGAGGATGGAGTTAACGGTGAGGGTTGTGCTTGGGTGTGAGGGTATCTGAGTTCACCGGCGATATGGGTTCGATGATGGTGATTGAGGTCGAGGGAGAGGTGATGAGGGGATGGGTGTCGATGGTGATGGTGGTTGTGAGGTGGAGACGAGGGGTAGAGGCGACAAGGAGATGGCGGGCTGTGCTGGGTCTCGGGGAAGGAAAGAGAAGGGGGTGCCGTAAAGTGAGAGAGGAAATAATATATTTATATATAGATTTAGAGAGAGAGATTATGGTTATGTATATATATATATATATATATATATGCGTTTGTTTAGAGATGATACGGATTTTTCTTATTCCCACGTCAACAGCAAAATGAATGAAGGATAATTTGGCCAAAAATGAATGCACAAACATTAACCAATAATTAAACATTAAAACTAATATTTAATCAAGCGAAGAAAAACTGACAACTTCAAAAGTAATCCCGTAACGAATTACAGGATTACCCCACAACTGTATATACATACCCGCATTTGTATTCCGACCGAATACGAATGCAATGAGACAAAGATATTCCTACACAATATAATACTAGGATCCGGCTTAAACCAAAGCCCACCAGTATTATCTGTCCGAAACATGACACGTGCATAAGTGCACGTGCATGTTCGAACCCTGCCATAAAACCATACAGTCTCTACAACGTTTCGCCCGAACTTGGAAAACTATCTGTGGTGGACTCTAAAGACTCGTCAATACGCTGATCGTGGATTTAACCATATGCACGTCAGTGGTATAAGCTGTACGTAACAGCTGCCCCATGTATTGAGCAAAAGAGAAGCCGATGAACGAACTCATCCTGGAACCCTACTGAGCCTATCAGTGACAATATCCGTAGAGTCTGGTCCGTTCATCTATAAGCATCGCATATCGGGCCTAGGGGGCTGGTAACGTCAGACCCCCAAAAGCGGTATAAGTCATGTCGGAGTGTAACCCAGAACACCGTAAGATACTACTGGAATACCTACCAGTAAATCTCCTGCCTCGGCCGAGGGCTGTGTGATGGCTCTCCTAGACACAGCGTGATCTCATCCCCAATACCGGAAGAGACGAAACCCCTGTCGATCCGCTCACTGTCTCTATGTGGCTCGGGACTGTACCCAACTAAAACCTGTTTGTACGACTCCTTTGAGCCGTGGTAGGGTAGTAATCAAAGCACAGTGGGAACTCACACGAGACAAATGACAATCTCAGGTCGATGAACTAACCTGTACACATGTCATCTGGGAACTGCTATCTGACGCTAGGTACAATAACCAGCAGATTTCCGACGAGTCCTGTCTGGTGCACTCATAACCCAATGAGCACATGTATACATCTTAGGTGAACCAACTGACACCAATGGCTTGTGAGACCGGCCACCGCCCCTCGTCGAGATCTCGACTGTATACACTAGTTTACTCCGGAATACCGATGCCTTGTCTCGAAACTCTCACGACTAGGGACCACTTTTAAGGATGTGCTTATGGACTACCCAACTCTCACGTATATGATCGCCATCATACTGTTGTGTTAGGTCCACGTTACCCACCCCGGTTCTTTCGGGGAGGCGGAATAGGTAAAAATCAAATTTTTCTAGCTAGGTAGCATGGACCATCCATAAAGGATCTTTGCTAAACAAAAACTAACAAAGACTACAAGTTTTAGCTACTATGTAGAATGGTTATACCTGGGTCTTGAACTCCTCTTCTTTTGTGGTTCTCCTCCTTGCTTGCTCCTTGTAGTGGCTTGAACGGCTCCTCCTCGTCGTCTCCTCTTTGTCGTAGATGGATCCACCTGAGAGCCTCGAACTTGAGCTCCTATCTCAACCTAGAGATAACTAAGGTGCTTGGTTTGCTAAACCTAGAACCTTAGAATGAGTAGAGAACAGTCATGGTGGTTTTGTCTCAAAGGTTCATGATTTCCAACTCATGGAACACTTGAACTTTGAGAGAGAAAGAGGGAGAGCTTTTTTCCAAGAGAGAGAAAGAATATGATAGAATGAACTCTCATAATGCAACCATGCTCACATCTTTTGGAATAATGATGATGATAATAATTAAGAATTGTGATGGTTAGTTTATGAATGACCACTATCATTACCTTCATTTAATGCAATTTGCAAAGAACAAGAAGCATCATTGAAATGTAATAATGATGGTCAACAAGACCACAATGGTCAACCGGTCAACAAAATCAACAAAAGTCAAATTGTCAACCCCCCTAACCATGGCACAATTATCCTTAAATTAATATTATTAACCATATTCCACATTCTTATTAGGGTTTGGAAAAAGTCAACGGTCAACAAGTCAACCAAAGTCAAATGGTCAACAACCCTAATGAGAAACCTCTGCCTCTGTCAACTGTGCATACACACCCGCATCCGTGTTTCGAGGAACACGAATACACTGAGACAAAACCAATCCCAAAACAAATACTAGGATCTGGCTTAAACCAAAACCCGCTAGTAATAACTGCCCGGACACCAAACATGCAGAAGTGCGCGGATGTGAACAAACCCCGTCACAAAACCATGCGACCTCTACTCTGTTCTGCCCAAAGACGAATAACCCTCTGTGTGGGACTCTAAAGGCTCGACACTACGCTGGCAGTGGGTTTAACCACAGGCCGCAAGAGGTACTAGCTGTACGTAACGGTCCCCAGGTAGATGCCGACAAGAAAACTGATGGGGTGAACCCATCCGAACTCCTACTGAGCCAGAATGTGACAATCTCCGTACAGTCCGGTCTGTTCATCTTAAGAGTATCGCATGTCGGGCCTAGGGGGTGGCAAACGTCAGACCCCTAATAGCCCAGAACATCCTGAGAAACTATTGGTAACACTACCAGCAAATCTCGCTTGCCCTGGCCAGGGAAGACTGTGTAATGGCTCTCCTAGACACAGCGCGATATCAACTCCCAATACAGGGAGAGACGAATCCTGTCTAACCGTCACTGCCTCTGTAACATCCGAGCCCAATGCTACTATTTTCAGTTACTGTTTGAGCATAGTATGGTACTCATTTCATTTAGCTTGCTTGTTTGTTGCTTACTGTAAATTTTTACCCGGTAAAGTCTTTTCTGCATATAACAAATTTTGGCATCTAAAATAAAATTAAAAATAGTCATCATGGCCTACTTGACACCCCTAACCCCGTGGTGGCGTCCGTACATCGTGTGCTCGTCCCGTTCGGTGAATTACCTGCGCGTACGTGTGTCCGTTTTGGGGGTATGCTTTTAATCACAAAACACTTTATTTTAAAATTTGGAATCCGCTTGAAATCCTATTATTTCAATTTCAAATTTTTGGACCCGACCCGGACGCGATTTGGAAATGTTTTGTTTTGCGCCAAAATCCCAATTTTAATATTTTTTAAACCGTAATATATATTCCTTAAACTTGCACCATATTTTCTTATCCTTTAAATATTTTATCAGTTTCTACTAACCCACGAATCTTTCTTTCCCCAACCAATCACATTCCCTCATTTCCGTGGGCCCCACTCGTACCTCTCTCTCTCCCTTTCTCTCTCTCCCCGATATCTCTCCCTCTCTCCTCTCTATTCAAATCTTTTCCCCTCCTTTTTCTTTTTCCCTCACAACGTAAACCCATCACCTTGCAACCCCGGCCACCTCTTCCCTCGCCGCTGCCGCACCAACGCCGACGCGAACGACGCCAGCATCCTTGCCTCCACGCCCTCATCGCAGCCTCAACCACCTCCTTCCTCCATTTTTCCCCACGCTCTCGAGCGCCTGCACACCCGACGAGGCCACCCGTGCTTTCCCCAGCGAGCCCAACCTCGCCGGTGACTCGCCGTCGTCGCCCCCGTCTCCTCCTCGCATCCCTCTCTACATCCCGGCTTTCCAAACCGCTTCCATCTCCCTCTACAGACCCCCCCACGGCCGCGGCTGCACACCATAACCCACTGCCTTCGCCGGAGTATCACCACGCCGGCAACCTTCATCGCCGTCGCCCCGTGCCGACTCCCCTGAAATCTCAGAAACCCTACCAGTAAGACCTTCTCCCCTCCTTTGTTTCTTTCTTTTCTTGATTGCAATTCTTGATCTTTACTGTTCCCATTCTCGCCGGAATCCGGCCGTGCCAACGACGTGACCCGACTTTCTAGCGAGGTACCCCGACTCGTGTGGTTCCATTGTTCGTTGTTTGGGTTCAATCCGTGAACCGTGTGCCCGTCGCGAGTTTCCCCACCGACGTTACGTTCCGTTTTTCCCGGTTCGCGACTCGTCGAGGCAAGTACCCCTTGCTACATGCTATACAATATTTACATATATATATTGACACCCTAAACCTGTAAATTTAACTGGGTACGATCGTTTCTCATTTTCGGGTACAATATTGCATTATATCATTTTACCGTTAAACTTGGAACCTACAGTTGCAAATTGAACCTAATAACCATATTTACATGTTTAATCACATTTTTAATGTTAACGTAGCTTATGGCATTTATCCCTGTAGTTCTGTTCCATTCCGACACTCGTATGCATTTAACCTGAAATAGCTGTACTGAACCGTTACATAAATCATTGCACCTCTAAGAGTTCTTAAAACTGATAACATGACTAAACGGCTATACTTGTCTTACTGCACTCTTGTAACCACCTCTGTGACAAATTTGATAACTGTATTGCAAATTGAATGAAACTGCCTATTACTTAATTCATTGCTTATCTCATGTTGTTAATACCCATGTTTGATTTTATATCTGATTGTGAGCACACCCACGATATTGTTTACATCTTGACCTGACTTGCTATATATATATATATATATATATATATATATATATATACACCTGACATGGTACCGTACACTGTTGACCTGATGTACCATGACCTGACCCGTTACCTGATCTTGTGTCTAATGCCAACAAACCTGACATATAGTCCTCATGGACCGTTCCTGTTGTCTATCCAGACAAACCTGCTTTTACCTGATCCTGTGTTGGCATTAGTTCTTGATTACTGAATACCTGACTTGATATACATAACTTGGGGGTATGGGGAAATTAAAGGTGAAACCTGACTTGTAACTCAACAGTTCACTACCTGTTCTGATCAGTCTTACGGGTTAGGCCAGCCCCGAGTGATGATACTGACATCACTCGCCCATCCTGCTACCTGTTACTGCCTAGCGGCACGTCTCGGATTCAGCCCCGAGAGTCTTGACCGTGGTCCCGGGCATGCACGGGATACTATTGAGTTACATCGATGATTCATCAATTTGGTTTCAAAGACTTTAGAATAGAAAACCTGATAGAACAGTTTAGTTACCCACTGCACACTACCCTGTACTGCTTGATTCACATTATTGCTACTCTCGTTTTATTCATGTTTATTTTACATTGCCTGCTACACTGTTCATATTATATTACTTGATGACATGACGCGCTGACGTCTGGGTTTTGCATGGCCCAGATTCTGTATCGCTGTCGCAGTCCGAGCAGGAGTACTTCAGCCAGCAGGCTGAGCTGTGAGTTCAGTAGTAGTTAGTTTTATTTCCTGCATTTATTTCCTGATGTGAGCCCGCATTATGGGACATACTTCTCAGTTATTTGTATTAGATCATTTGCTTCCGTATTTATTTATTATTGACTCATGTTATTCTGGATTATGGACATGTTTTAGATAGTTTTATTTAGTTCTTGATATCTCTACAGCCGTAATGTGACTGTGGATGGATACTTCCTACCCACAGGTAGCATGGTTGGCTATGTCACGTATCCATTTTAGCGTACTCTGAGAAGCGGGGCGTGACATGGTTCTTTTGGTATCAGAGACATAGGTTAGTTGGATTGATTCTTTTGTAGTTGGGTATTGTACCCAATACACGAATCAGAATACCCGTGTTTAGGAAACATGTCCTGCCACTTTGCCGTTTACCATTCTTGAATCACATTCCTGATTATATCTGTTACGATGTGCAAACTTCCTTTGCATATCGATTCGAAAACCTGATTCCTTGTTATCTCTAGGACTTAGGCGACTTGGATGAAGTTATGTAATTGTGGCTATGATACCGCGGCATAGTTATAATGCGGCAATTTATTTAAGTATCTTGGAGTTCTAGCCTTGATCTATATTCAGAATCTATCATCATGCTAATGCTGGGTGTTTTGAGTTCAGGAATATGGCCGGTAAGAATTTGAAGGCGTACCAAGGCGTGTGGACGAAGCCGCCATGCTTGGAGTGATAAGGGGAATTCTGGAGAATCAAAAGGGACAGACCGAGCTGATCCAGCAGCAAGCAGAATCATTCCAGGAAGGTTTGCGGACCGTTCAGCAGTCCGTAGACAAGGTTGAAGCTAAACCAGTCGACCGAGTAGGGACCGTGGCAGATTTCAGGCGATTGGGTCCGTCTACATTTACTGGTTTGGAAGAGCCGTTGCCAGCCGAGCAGTGGCTAGTTGACACAGAGAATTTGCTGATTGCGGCACAGATTCCAGATGACAAAAGAGTTGATGTGGTACGCATTCAGTTAGTGGATTACGCCCGAGAATGGTGGCCTGTAGAAGAGAACCATTTGCCCAAGCCGATCAAGTGGGCGGATTTTTCGAAGAGTTTCCTGGAGAAGTTCTTCCCGCGGACTGCACGGGAGGAAATGGAAGAGAAGTTCATCGGACTAAAGCAGAAGGGAGCACCCGTAGATGTGCATACAGCAGAATAGACGAGACTCAGTAGTTTCGCTGGACCTTTAGTTGCCAACGATGCAGACAGGACACGGAGGTTCATGCGCAGCTTGGACGTGAACATCCAGAGGCAGATTGTCTCCCTGGGTTTGACCACTTTCTCACAAGTACTTGCGGCAGCCGAGAGCAGCAGAGTTTATCTGGGATGAAGAGGAGTTTTTCTGTCGGGCCAGTCGAGTTTAGGGCTAGGCCGACAAATATTATTCTTGCATCAATGGAAGTGAAGAAAGTGAAGAGCCGGCTGTTCGTGATTTTATGGACGTGTTTGAAGATATATCGGGTTTACCGCCAAAGCGAGACGTAGAGTTCGCAATTGATCTTATTCCTGGGGCAGCGCCAGTATCCAAAGCATATTATCCAATGGCGTCAGTAGAGTTGGAAGAAGTTAAGAAACAGGTTGCTGAATTGCTTGAGAAGGGTTGGATTCGAAGCAGTAACTCGCCTTGGGGAGCTCCAGTTCTTCTAGTAAAGAAGAAGGATGGCACAAGAAGGATGTGCATCGACTATCGAGAATTAAACCGGATGACTATCAAGAACAAGTACCCTATCCCTCGCATTGGAGAACTCTTTGAGCAGCTTAGTGGCGCGAGGGTATTCTCGAAGCTGGATTTGCGATCCGGATATCATCAGGTCCGAGTGAAAGCAGAAGATATTTGCAGGACGGCGTTCCGAACTCGGTATGGACATTACGAGTACTTAGTGATGCCCTTCTGAGTAACGAATGCGCCGGCAGTATTCATGGACTTAATGAACCGAATCTTTTCGCCGTGCTTGGACCAGTTCATGGTGGTATTCATTGACGATATTCTGGTTTACTCGAAGAGTTTTGAAGAGCATGCTGAACATTTGAAGATCGCACTGCAGACGTTGAGACAGGAGAAATTATATGCGAAGATGAGTAAGTGCGAGTTTTGGCTGGAGGAAGTGAAGTTACATAAATCATTGCACCTCGTATGCATTTAACCTGAAATAGCTGTACTGAACCGTTACATAAATCATTGCACCTCTAAGGGGTTCTTAAAACTGATAACATGACTAAACGGCTATACTTGTCTTACTGCACTCTTGTAACCACCTCTGTAACAAATTTGATAACTGTATTGCAAATTGAATGAAACTGCCTATTACTTAATTCATTGCTTATCTCATGTTGTTAATACCCATGTTTGATTTTATATCTGATTGTGAGCACACCCACGATATTGTTTACATCTTAACCTGACTTGCTATATATATATATATATATATATATATATATATATATATATATATATATATATATATTGATATACCTGACATGGTACCGTACACTGTTGACCTGACCTGATGTACCATGACCTGACCCGTTACCTGATCTTGTGTCTAATGCCAACAAACCTTGCATGTAGTCCTCATGGACCGTTCCTGTTGTCTATCCAGACAAACATGCTTTTACCTGATCCTGTGTTGGCATTAGTTCTTGATTACTGAATACCTGACTTGATATACATAACTTGGGGGTATGGGGAAATCAAAGGTGAAACCTGACTTGTAACTCAACAGTTCACTACCTGTTCTGATCAGTCTTACGGGCTAGGCCAGCCCCGGAGTGATGATGCTGACATCACTCGCCCATCCTGCTACCTGTTACTGCCCAGCGGCATGTCTCGGATTCAGCCCCGAAAGTCTTGACCGTGGTCCCGGGCATGCACGGGATACTATTGAGTTACATCGATGATTCATCAATTTGGTTTCAAAGACTTTAGAATAGAAAACCTGATAAAAAAGTTTAGTTACCCACTGCACACTACCCTGTACTGCTTGATTCACATTATTGCTACTCTCGTTTTATTCATGTTTATTTTACATTGCCTGCTACACTGTTCATATTATATTACTTGATGACATGACGCGCTGACGTCTGTGTTTTGCATGGCCCAGATTCTGCATCGCTGTCGCAGTCCGAGCAGGAGTACTTCAGCCAGCAGGCTGAGCTGTGAGTTCAGTAGTAGTTAGTTTTATTTCCTGCATTTATTTCCTGATGTGAGCCCGTATTATGGGACATACTTCTCAGTTATTTATATTGGATCATTTGCTTCCGTATTTATTTATTATTGACTCCTGTTATTCTGGATTATGGACATGTTTTAGATAGTTTTATTTAGTTCTTGATATCTCTACAGCCGTAAAGTGACTGTGGATGGATACTTCCTACCCACAGGTAGCATGGTTGGCTATATCACGTATCCATTTTAGCGTACTCTGGGAAGCGGGGCGTGACATGGTTCTTTTGGTATCAGAGACATAGGTTAGTTGGGTTGATTCTTTTGTAGTTGGGTATTGTACCCAATACACGAATCAGAATACCCGTGTTTAGGAAACATGTCCTGCCACTTTGCCGTTTACCATTCTTGAATCACATTCTTCCTGATTATATCTGTTACGATGTGCAAACTTCCTTTGCATATCGATTCGAAAACCTGATTCCTTGTTATCTCTAGGACTTAGGCGACTTGGATGGAGTCGTGTAATTGTGGCTATGATACCGCGGCATAGTTATAATGCGGCACTCTATTTAAGTATCTTGGAGTTCTAGCCTTGATCTATATTCAGAATCTATCATCATGCTAATGCTGGGTGTTTTGAGTTGGCCGGTAAGAATTTGAAGGCGTACCAAGACGTGTGGACGAAGCCGCCATTCTTGGAGTGATAAGGGAAATGCTGGAGAATCAAAAGGGACAGAACGAGTTGATCCAGCAGCAAGCAGAATCATTCCAGGAAGGTTTGCGGACCGTTCAGCAATCCGTAGACAAGGTTGAAGCTAAACCAGTCGACCGAGTAGGGACCGTGGCAGATTTCAGGCGATTGGGTCCGTCTACATTTTACTGGTTTGGAGGAGCCGTTGCCAGCCGAGCAGTGACTAATTGACATGGAGAATTTGCTGATTGCGGCACAGATTCCAGATGACAAAAGAGTTGATGTGGTACGCATTCAGTTAGTGGATTACGCCCGAGAATGGTGGCTTGTAGAAGAAAACCGTTGGCCCAAGCCGATCAAGTGGGCGGATTTTTCGAAGAGTTTCCTGGAGAAGTTCTTCCCGCGGACTGCACGGGAGGAAATGGAAGAGAAGTTCATCGGACTAAAGCAGAAGGGAGCACCCGTAGATGTGCATGCAGCAGAATGGACGAGACTCAGTAGTTTCGCTGGACCTTTAGTTGCCAACGATGCAGACAGGGCACGGAGGTTCATGCGCAGCCTGGACGTGGACATCCAGAGGCAGATTGTCTCCCTGGGTTTGACCACTTTCTCACGAGTACTTGCGGCAGCCGAGAGCAGCAGAGTTTATCTGGGATGAAGGGGAGTTTTTCTGTCGGGTCAGTCGAGTTTAGGGCTAGGCCGACAAATATTATTCTTGCATCAATGGAAGTGATGAAAGTGAAGAGCCGGATGTTGTTCGTGATTTTATGGACGTGTTTGAAGATATATCGGGTTTACCGCCAAAGCGAGACATGGAGTTTGCAATTAATCTTATTTCTGGGGCAGCGCCAGTATCCAAAGCATATTATCCAATGGCGCCAGTAGAGTTGGAAGAAGTTAAGAAACAGGTTGCTGAATTGCTTGAGAAGGGTTGGATTCGAAGCAGTAACTCGCCTTGGGGAGCTCCAGTTCTTCTAGTAAAGAAGAAGGATGGCACAAGAAGGATGTGCATCGACTATCGAGAATTAAACCGGATGACTATCAAGAACAAGTACCCTATCCCTCGCATTGGAGAACTCTTTGAGCAGCTTAGTGGCGCGAGGGTATTCTCGAAGCTGGATTTGCGATCCGGATATCATCAGGTCCGAGTGAAAGCAGAAGATATTTGCAGGACGGCGTTCCGAACTCGGTATGGACATTACGAGTACTTAGTGATGCCCTTCTGAGTAACGAATGCGCCGGCAGTATTCATGGACTTAATGAACCGAATCTTTTCACCGTGCTTTGACCAGTTCATGGTGGTATTCATTGACGATATTCTGGTTTACTCGAAGAGTTTTGAAGAGCATGCTGAACATTTGAAGATCGCACTGCAGACGTTGAGACGGGAGAAATTGTATGCGAAGATGAGTAAGTGCGAGTTTTGGCTGGAGGAAGTGAAGTTTTTGGGGCATGTTGTGTCTGGCGATGGCATTGCCGTCGATCCAGAAAAGATTGCAGCAGTTCGAAATTGGCCTATTCCAAAGAATGTTGCTAAGATAAGAAGTTTCCTTGGATTAGCCGGATACTACAGGAGTTTTGTGGAGAACTTTGCTCGTCCGGCAGAGCCGTTGACCAAGCTTACGCGCAAGGAGGTACCTTTTGTATGGACGGATAAGTGTGCGTTAGCTTTCGCGACGTTGAAGCAGAAGTTGATAACCACCCCTATTCTGATCGTGCCAGACAATTCCGGAGGATTGGTCATTCACAGCGACGCATCTGGGAAAGGATTGGGATGTGCTTTGATGCGGCATGGGAAGGTTGTAGCGTACGCATCGAGACAATTGAAGACCCATGAGAAGAATTATCCAACTCATGACTTGGAGCTTGTGGCTGTGATTTTCGCTTTGAAGATTTGGAGACACTACCTTTTAGGCGAAAGGGTCGAAGTTTTTACAGATCATAAGAGCTTGAAGTATGTGTTCACACAGAAGGAGCTGAATATGAGGCAACGTAGATGGTTGGAGCTGATGGCTGACTACGATCTTGATCTTAAGTACCATCCGGGGAAGGTTAATGTTGTGCCGGATGCGCTTAGTCGGCTACCAGCAATTCAGGTGTTAACTACGCAGAAGGAGCTCGTTGAAGATTTTCGAAGATTTGACTTGGAGGTTGTGCTACCACATTCTACGGGACAGTTGATGCAGCTACAAGCACAGTCATCATTGATCGAGAATATTAAAGCAGCACAATCGCAGGATCCAAGACTGCAAAAGTTTCGAGAGCAGGTTGAAGCCGGACTACGAACAGATTTATTGATCCACGAAGATGGTTCGTTGAGGTATGGTAACCGTTTGTGTGTGCCAAAGGGGGATATTCGTGAAGAGCTTATGAAGAAGGCACACGGTTCAGCTTATTCTGTACATCCAGGAGGCACAAAGATGTACCGAGATATTCGACAGCATTTCTGGTGGGAAGGCATGAAACGGGAGATTGCTCGCTTTGTGGCAAAGTGCTTGGTGTGTCAGCAAGTTAAGGCTGAACATCAAAGGGTTGCTGGTTTATTGCAACCACTTCCGATTCCTCGGTGGAAGTGGGAACATATAACCATGGATTTCGTGACGGCTTTACCGCGAAGTCCAAAAGGCAACCATGCTATATGGGTGATTGTTGACCGATTGACCAAGGCAGCTCATTTTATTCCTTTTCCGGTTGGTCAATCAACAGAGACTTTGGCAGAGAGGTACATACAAGAGATTGTAAGATTGTATGGAGTACCGGTGAGCATCGTGTCCGATCGGGACACTCGGTTCTTATCACACTTTTGGCGGAGTCTACAGGAAAGTTTGGAGACTCGATTGAAGTTTAGCATAGCTTATCATCCTCAAACTGATGGTCAGTCGGAGAGAACGATCCAAACTCTTGAGGGTACGTTGAGAGCATGCAGATTGGACTTCAAGGGGTCTTGGGAGGATCATTTACTTTTGGTGGAGTTGTCTTACAACAACAGTTTTCAGGCAACTATTCAGATGGCTCCATTTGAAGCTTTGTATGGTCGTAAATGCCGTTCACCTGTTTGTTGGGACGATATCGGTGAACGAAAATTATTGGGACCAGATTTGGTTGTGCAGACAGTTGAGAAGGTTAACCCTATCAGAAATCATATGAAGGCAGCACAGGACCGACAGAAGAGTTGGACAGATACGTCAAGAAGACCTCTAGAGTTCGCCATGGGTGATTTGGTATTCTTGAAAATATCACCGACTAGAGGGATGATTTGTTTTGGGAGTCGAGGAAAGCTTAGTCCTCGATTCGTTGGACCCTTTGAGATCTTGGAACGGGTTGGTGAGGTAGCGTACCGTTTGGCGTTACCGCAATCCTTGGCAAATGTGCACGATGTGTTTCACGTATCTGAACTACGAAGATATGTTCGAGATGAAACGCACGTATTGGATCATTCGGAGTTAACAGTACGAGAAGACTTGACTTTTGAGGAGCGACCGATTGAAATTGTGGATCGAAGGGAAAATGTTCTTAAGAACAAGGTTATCCCTCTCGTACTGGTTTCTTGGGTAAATCGCTCGCATGGAGAGTCCACTTGGGAACGAGAAGATGAAATCCGGCAGAAGTTTCCTCACCTTTTTCTGTAGTTTTCTATCTTTGTATTCTTGGAATTTCGAGGACGAAATTCTTTTTGTAGTTGGTTATAATGTAACACCCGAGCCTAATGCTACTATTTTCAGTTACTGTTTGAGCATAGTATGGTACTCATTTCATTTAGCTTGCTTGTTCGTTGCTTACTGTAAATTTTTACCCGGTAAAGTCATTTTTGCATATAACAAATTTTGGCATCTAAAATAAAATTAAAAATAGTCATCTTGGCCTACTTGACACCCCTAACCCCGTGGTGGCGTCCGTGCATCGTGTGCTCGTCCCGTTCAGTGAAACGGGCGAGTTTGGATGGCTACGTGCGCGTACGTTCTCCGTTTTGGGGGTATGCTTTTAATCACAAAACACTTTATTTTAAAATTTGGAACCCGCTTAAAATCCTATTATTTCAATTTCAAATTTTTGGACCCGACCCGGGCGCGATTTGGAAATGTTTTGTTTTGCGTCAAAATCCCAATTTTAATATTTTTTAAACCGTAATATATATTCCTTAAACTTACACTATATTTTCTTATCCTTTAAATATTTTATCAGTTTCTACTAACCCACGAATCTTTCTTTCCCCAACCAATCACATTCCCTCATTTCCGTGGGCCCCACTCGTACCTCTCTCTCTCCCCGATATCTCTCTCTCCTCTCTATTCAAATCTTTTCCTCTCCTTTTCTTTTTCCCTCACAACGTAAACCCATCACCTTGCAACCCCGGCCACCTTTCCCCTCGCCGCTGTCGCACCAACGCCGACGCGAACGACGCCAGCATCCTTGCCTCCTCGCCCTCATCGCAGCCTCAACCACCTCCTTCCTCCATTTTTCCCCACGCTCTCGAGCGCCTGCACACCCGACGAGGCCACCCGTGCTTTCCCCAGCGAGCCCAACCTCGCCGGTGACTCGCCGTCGTCGCCCTCGTCTCCTCCTCGCATCCCTCTCCACATCCCGGCTTTCCAAACCGCTTCCATCTCCCTCTACAGACCCCCCCACGGCCGCGGCTGCACACCATAATCCACTGCCTTCGCCGAAGTATCACCACGCCGGCAACCTTCATCGCCGTCGCCCCGTGCCGACTCCCCTGAAATCTCAGAAACCCTACCAGTAAGACCTTCTCCCCTCCTTTGTTTCTTTCTTTTCTTGATTGCAATTCTTGATCTTTACTGTTCCCATTCTCGCCGAAATCCGGCCGTGCCGACGACGTGACCCGACTTTCCAGCGAGGTACCCCGACTCGTCTGGTTCCATTGTTCGTTGTTTGGGTTCAATCCGTGAACCGTGCGCCCGTCGCGAGTTTCCCCGCCGACATTACGTTCCGTTTTTCCCGGTTCGCGACCCGTCGAGGCAAGTACCCCTTGCTACATGCTATATAATATTTACATATATATATTGACACCCTAAACCTGTAAATTTAACTGGGTACGATCGTTTCTCATTTTCAGGTACAATATTGCATTATATCATTTTACCGTTAAACTTAGAACCTACAGTTGCAAATTGAACCTAATAACCATATTTACCTGTTTAATCACATTTTTAATGTTAACGTAGCTTATGGCATTTATCCCTGTAGTTCTGTTCCATTCCGACACTCGTATGCATTTAACCTGAAATAGCTGTACTGAACCGTTACATAAATCATTGCACCTCTAAGGGTTCTTAAAACTGATAACATGATTAAACGGCTATACTTGTCTTACTGCACTCTTGTAACCACCTCTGTGACAAATTTGATAACTGTATTGCAAATTGAATGAAACTGCCTATTACTTAATTCATTGCTTATCTCATGTTGTTAATACCCATGTTTGATTTTATATCTGATTGTGAGCACACCCACGATATTATTTACATCTTGACCTGACTTGCTATATATATATATATATATAGAGAGAGAGAGAGAGAGATTAATGGAGGAAAGAGGCCATAGGAGGGAATTCCCTCCTATGGCGTCGAAAAAATACCCCCTCCACCAATTTTTCCGACGATCGGCCCCCATCATCTTCATCGTCATCATTTAAGATGTGGGTACACCAAATTTCATGTGATTCTACAACTTTTTCACCGTTGATTTAGTGGGTTCAAAATTAACGGTTTACCGACAATAGAACTTTTTACATTGCTAAATCAACGGTGAAAAAGTTGTAGAATCACATGAAATTTGGTGTACCCACATCTTAAATGATGACGATGAAGATGATGGGGGCCGATCGTCGGAAAAATTGGTGGAGGGGGTATTTTTTCGACGCCATAGGAGGGAATTCCCTCCTATGGCATCTTTTCTCCATTATTCTCATATATATATATATATATATATATATATATATATATATTGATATACCTGACATGGTACCGTACACTGTTGATCTGACCTGATGTACCATGACCTGACCCGTTACATGATCTTGTGTCTAATGCCAACAAACCTGACATGTAGTCCTCGTGGACCGTTCCTGTTGTCTATCCAGACAAACCTGATTTTACCTGATCCTGTGTTGGCATTAGTTCTTGATTACTGAATACCTGACTTGATATACATAACTTGGGGGTATGGGGAAATCAAAGGTGAAACCTAATTTGTAACTCAACAGTTCACTACCTGTTCTGATCAGTCTTACGGGCTAGGCCAGCCCCGGAGTGATGATGCTGACATCACTCGCCCATCCTGCTACCTGTTACTGCCTAGCGGCACGTCTCGGATTCAGCCCCGAGAGTCTTGACCGTGGTCCCGGGCATGCATGGGATACTATTGAGTTACATCGATGATTCATCAATTTGGTTTTAAAGACTTTAGAATAGAAAACCTGATAGAACAGTTTAGTTACCTACTGCACACTACCCTGTACTGCTTGATTCACATTATTGCTACTCTCGTTTTATTCATGTTTATTTTACATTGCCTGCTACACTGTTCATATTATATTACTTGATGACATGACGCGCTGACGTCTGGGTTTTGCATGGCCCAGATTCTGTATCGTTGTCGCAGTCCGAGCAGGAGTACTTCAGCCAGCAGGCTGAGCTGTGAGTTCAGTAGTGGTTAGTTTTATTTCCTGCATTTATTTCCTGATGTGAGCCCGCATTATGGGACATACTTCTCAGTTATTTGTATTGGATCATTTGCTTCCGCATTTATTTATTATTGACTCCTGTTATTCTGGATTATGGACATGTTTTAGATAGTTTTATTTAGTTCTTGATATCTCTACAGCCGTAATGTGACTGTGGATGGATACTTCATACCCACAGGTAGCATGGTTGGCTATGTCACGTACCCATTTTAGCGTACTCTGGGAAGCGGGGCATGACAGCCTCCAAGTGCTTCGCGACTGCACCCAACTACTACCTGTTTGCACGACTCAATAGAGCCGTGGTAAGGTAGTAATCTAAGAACGGTGGGAATACACTTAAGGCGAAGTGACAGTGTCAAGTCAACGGACTACAACTGTACTCATGTCACCTAGAAACTGTTAACTGACGATAGGTATAATACCAAACTACAGTTCCCGACGAGTCATGTCCAATGTACTCGTAACCTAACGAGCACCTGCATACTATCTTCAGTACGACGTACTGATGGCTGTGGGACAGACCATCTCCCCTGCTGGGACGAGAAGCGTATGCACCAGTCTACTCTGGAGTATCGATGCCCTGTCTCGATAATCCTACAACTAGAGACCAAAATAAGGATGTGCTTATTGACTACCCAGCCCCCACTAGTGTGATCGTCATCACAACGCCGGTAGTCAAGCAAAGATCCTAAGGGCTCCATCAATATGTTTTAGCGATATGTTAAAAAAAACATATACACATATTAAGATAGATACAAACCAAGTAGCATACTACTATATCAAGCAAGACTGTCGTAAACCCGTGTATATATCCCAAGCTTCTAAAATGTATTATACATACTAGTACTATACAATAATGGCCTCTAGGGCATACATATCCAACAATCTCCCACTTGCACTAAAGGCCAATAATTGGTGTACCGCATACCCAACGTCTGCTCTATGGCCAGCTGCTAGCATACCGCATACCCAATAGCTCAAAAAGTCGCTCGAACTGTGTTTGAAGGATGGCCTTTGTGAATGGATCCGCCGTGTTGTCTTTTGTGTCCACTCTCCGTATCTCGATCTCCTGGCGATTAATGATCTCCCTGATCCGGTGATACCGCCTTAAGATGTGTCTGGATTTCTGATGGGACCTTGGTTCCTTCGCTAAAGCTATAGCTTCATTGTTGTCGCAATACAAAGGTATTGGGTCAACAATGGACGGAACCACCTGAAGTTCACTAATGAACTTCTTCATCCAGACCGCCTCTTTTGCGGTATCGCTTGCAGTAATGTATTCAGCCTCCATTGTCGAGTCTGCGACGGTATCCTGTTTGGAACTCCTCCAACACACCGCCCCTCCGTTGAGGGTAAACACAAAACCCGAGACAGACTTGATGTCATCTTTGTCACTCTGGAAGCTTGAATCGGTAAAGAACTCGACCCTAAGGTCTCCATTACCGTAAACCAGAAACATCTCCTTAGTCCTTCTCAGGTACTTGCGAATGTTCTTCACTGCCGTCCAGTGGTCCTCACCTGGGTCTGACTGATACCGGCTCACCACGCTCAGCGCGTAAGCTACATCTGGTCTTGTACATAGCATCGCATACATTATAGATCCTACCGCCGAAGCGTAGGGTATAGTGCTCATGCGAACCCTCTCCTCGTCAGTATTAGGAGACATCTTCTTGGAGAGGGTGATTCCGTGCAATGCGGGTATATTACCGCGTTTGGAATCTTCCATACTAAATCTCTTTAGTACGGTCTCTATGTACCTGGACTGCGAAAGTCCCAATAGTCTCTTGGATCTATCTCTGTAGATCTTGATCCCCAGAATATACGAGGCATCACCCAGGTCCTTCATGGAGAACCGTTATGACAAGGATAGCTTGACCGATTGTAGCATAGGAATGTCATTTCCTATCAAAAGAATGTCGTCCACATACAAGACTAGGAACACGACAGTTCGTCCTACAATCTTCTTATAGATACAAGATTCATCTTCGTTCTTGATGAAATCAAATTCCTTGATAGCCTCATCAAAACAGATGTTCCAGTTCCACGATGTCTGTTTTAATCCATAAATGGATTTAAGTAACTTGCACACCTTCCCGCTGCACACCTTCTGGCTGATCCATGTAAACGCACTCTTCCAAACAGCCGTTTAGAAAAGCCGTTTTTACGTCCATCTGCCAGATTTCATAGTCATGGAAGGCAGCAATGGCAAGTAAGATCCGAATGGATTTGAGCATAACCACTGGAGAAAAAGTTTCGTTATAATCCACACCAGGTCTTTGACGAAAACCTTTTGCAACGAGTCTAGCCTTATAAGTTTCCACCTGCCCATCCACACCAAGTTTCCTTTTGTAGATCCATTTGCATCCAACGGGTTTTATCCCAGGTGGAGCAATATCCAAGGTCCACACTTTATTGATGTACATGGACTCCATTTCGGATTGCATTGCATCCAGCCACTTATCAGAGTCCCTACTGATAATGGCATGTCTAAAACTGGTAGGGTCATCTTCTTCCAAGATGCAATCCTCTCGATCCCCGTCTATGAGAAAACCGCAGTATCTCTCGGACGGATGAGAAATCCTACCAGATCTGCGGAGTGGCTGAGGTTCGTTTGGGACTATTGAATTTCTGGTTCTGCTAAATCCTCAGTTTGAGTTTGTGGATCAGATATTTCATCCAGTTCTACCGTGCTCCCATTTATTTCTTTTGCAAGAAATTGTCACTCTAAAAAAGTGGCGCGACGAGCAACGAACACCTTCTGTTCCTCAGTGTGGTAGAACAGATATCCCAGAGAATTTCTAGGATATCCCACAAACTTGCACAAAACTGATCGTGCTTTAAGCTTGTCCGGATTTTGTACCTTTACATAGGCCGGACAACCCCATATCTTAATACGTTCAAGATACGGTCTTTTACCACTCCATATTTCATATGGAGTCTTAGGCACAGATTTAGACGGAACCTGATTCAGTAAGTATGCTGCTGTTTCTAGCGCAAGTCCCCAGAATGAAAGAGGTAACTCAGCATTACTCATCATGGAGCGAATCATATCCAATAGGGTACGATTCCTCCTCTCCGATACACCGTTGTGAGCTGAGAGAGAATACCATTCTCTTTTAAGTAATCTAGGAATTCCGTGCTTAAGTACTCCCCTCCTCTATCAGACCGGAGGATCTTGATACTTTTTCCTGTCTGGTTCTCCACTTCGTTTCTGAATTCCTTGAATTTCTCAAAAGTTTCAGATTTGTGTTTCATAAGATACACATATCCGAATCTAGAGAAATCGTCAGTGAATGTGATGAAGTACGAGAACCCACCCCTTGCATGTATAGACAATGGACCACATAAATCACTGTGTATGAGTCCCAAGAGCTCTGCTGCCCTTTCTCCATGTCCGGTGAACGGAGATTTGGTCATCTTTCCTTTAAGACAAGACTGACAAGTTTCATAAGATGAAAACTCGAACGTATTCAAGAGTCCGTCTTTATGCAACTTACTTAGTCTTTTCTCTCCGATATGACCAACTCTACAATGCCACAAGTAGGATTCATTTATATCTGAACTCTTCCTCTTGCGTGTGTTTTGTACATTGAGAACTGTATTCTGATTTAGAACGTAGATACCATTACACAGTGTACCTTCTGCAACCAGTACCTTATGAAGGTAGATGTTCATGATATTTCTATCAAGAACAAAGTTATATCCATCTTTATTGAGTAAAAAAACTGATATGATGTTGCAAACCATGGAAGGTACATAGTAGCAATCGTTCAAAATCATAGTATTGTCATTTGGCAACACTAGGTGATATTCACCGACGGCTGCAGCATTAACTTGTGCTCCGTTCACTACCCTGAGCGACATATCACCAGGTGCAACTCTCCTACTTTTTCTCAGTCCCTGCAATATATTACAGATATGAGATCCTGATCCGGTATCAAGTACCCAGGAGGTAGGGCTGACCGTAAAGCAGTTCTCAATTACAAGAACACCTGAAGCACATGCAAAACTATGCTTCTTCTTCAACTGGGTATCCTTGGAATCCATACAATCCTCTTTCCCTTGCTCATACTTATGACTGTTGTCACAAGTTAGAACTGAACCGACGTTCCCCAGCCCCGAATAAGAATTCGGATCGGTCAAGCAATACATTTTATTATCTTGATTAGGGCGTGAAATGGTTGCTACCTGGAAAGAGAGAAAAGAAACACTCAGCGTGCGCTCTTACAAGATTAAATTGGTTTATTAATTTATCTACTCTGGATGGCTCCCACTGTTTCCTCAAATTCTTCTTCAAACCCTAAAAGAAGAACTAGTCAGGATTAATCGCACGTCACAATACTTGCTTAACCTTTCAGCCAAGCTAGTGTTGGTACTTCGAGGGAGTTTTTCCGACGCTTTCGCGAAGTTTCTTAATTAAATAACCTCTTTTCCCTGGAGGCATAGCACCGCTAACACCGTTCTTGACACCTACTTAGTTTATAGCATTGATTGTTAAGTGAAATAATCTCCCGAAAGTAATCCAACTCATCAGTGGGATCGGGATCCAACTATCATTGTACGATGACCTAGATAGAATCCACTCTAGTCACCACACTCCAGAAGGTTTGCTAAATCTGCAAGTTTCAGTTTCTTTAGAAACTCCCGATGTGGATTTTTGCCCCTAACAGATTATGACCTTGACAATGCCAACATATCATAAACCGCTAGTCAAGTTCGGCCCGTCATTATCTTGATCAACTTAGACCCACCCGCATATCTCTTGACAATGCCAACATAGCTATGCGGCTGTCCTAAATAATCTGAAAATAAAGGTGCAAACAAGCAATACCTTGGTACCGATCACTACGCCTTGACAATGCCAAAATACGTAGCTCGAATACTAAGTAGAACTTGTAGGAAATGACGGAGGGCTACGGCTGGGTTTTTAGCGAAAAACCAGTTAACATAATGAACTTGATATCGTTGAAGGAACCTGATAGCCTTTTAAAATATATAGTGGCGAAAACTTTTGATAAAGAGGTCACTCCCTGTGAAGGGATCTCGGCTCTTTCCTCGTCGAATGAGGTGCAGGATATTCCAAACTGAATACCTCGATGCAAAGCAAGAATAATCGACTATAGTGAAGTTATTACCCTGACGCAAACTTCTGTCCAAGAGATCACTCCCGATAAAGGGATCTCGGCCCTTGCCTCGTCGAATGAGGTGCTGGGTATTCACAATCGAATACCTCTGTGCAAAACAAAAGAGAACGACCTTGCAATAACAGCTTTTTGAAAATTGTTCCAACAACATATTTTAGGTTTGTTATTCTTTGCATTAATATAATGCGTCTCATCAATTGATCCTACCATTGCAGAAAACAACGAAAATATGACGTACACTTATGCCATCCACATTCGCCATGGGGCCCTGTCATTACCCGTTAAGTTACTTAACTAACGACAGAGCGGGAGCTGGACTAGCGCGGATGCAAAACATAAGCAACGCCTACTAGATATCATATATAGATATATACATTCGTCAGATGCAATGATAGCTATTCCAGATCACAGATGAACACATTGGATATGCTAGGAACCCGCGTTTCGTTCGAGCCTGCAACGAAAGACGGATTACACGGTCGCGATGAATAGCCAAAACCCCACCCTAGACCCCTACGGGTGCGGCAAACTACCCGCCAAATACCCGAAGTGAAGCAGCATCCCTCAACAATGTGAGTAGGCCACTTAGCACTTCAACGTACCCGGTAGTTTGTGCACCCCACCTTGGGTCTATCCTAGGAGCAAAAACAGTAAAAGAAATAATATACAATGGCGGCTACAACCTCATCCCGGATGTGCGGCCATAAAAATAATATTACATCAATTTACATATTACATCAAAAGAAAGATAAAGAAACTCTCATCTCTCAAAATCCCGGCTATTCATCCGCGACAATCCAACAAGTTCATATACACAATCCAACAACATTACTGATCACAGATATGCACAACCCCCACTAATCGACATATAGCGATTAGCCGACGTTCAGTGCATATATCACATTACAGATATAACCAACTTAGCTAAAGTTTATAGAAATTCGATCAAAGTACCAATTTGTAACTACCCCAAGTAAAATCCAGTACTCAGACAAATCTGGGCAGAAACAAAAATTCCCAGAATACACAACACCACAACAGAAAACCCTAGAAGAATTTTGGCGCGCCGCCGAGTCAACTCGGCCGCGGAACCGCGGCGGATCGCTTGGATCGGCCGCGGATCCGCGGTCCAATGAACGGTTCAGACGCCCAAAATTCTACAGATTTCTCAAAAAACCCTGCTTGTATTTTTCATGTCTGTGGAGATATTTTTAGGCCAGTTTTGAAAATCGACAGAAAATACAATATTTTGGTGTGTTTTCGGGATTTTTTCCGGATCGAGATTCTAAACACTTTGCTAACAGTTAGTTGTTGTTTAGCTAGGCTCTGATACCACTGTTAGGTCTACGTTACCCACCCCGGTTCTTTCGGGAGGCGGAATAGGTAAAAATCAAAATTTTCTAACTAGGTAACATGGACCATCCATAAAGGATCATTGCTAAACAAAAACTAACAAAGACTACAAGTTTTAGCTACTATGTAGAATGGTTATACCTGGGTCTTGAACTCCTCCTCTTCTTTTGTGGTTCATCTCCTTGCTTGCTCCTTGTACTGGCTTGAACGGCTCCTCCTCGTCGTCTCCTCTTTGCCGTAGATGGATCCATCCGAGGGCCTCGAACTTGAGCTCCTATCTCAACCCAGAGATAACTAAGGTGCTTGGTTTGCTAAACCTAGAACCTTAGAATGAGTAGAGAAGAGTTATGGTGGTTTTGTCTCAAAAGTTCATGATTTCCAACTCATGGAACACTTGAACTTTGAGAGAGGAAAAGGGAGAGCTTTTTTCCGAGAGAGAGAAAAAATATGATAGAATGAGCTCTCATAATGCAACCATGCTCACATCTTTTGGAATAATGATAATAATAATAATTAAGAATTGTGATGGTTAGTTTATGAATGACCACTATCATTACCTTCATTTAATGCAATTTGCAAAGAACAAGAAGCATCATTGAAATGTAATGATGATGGTCAACCGGTCAACAAAGTCAACAAAAGTCAAATTGTCAACAACCCTAACCATGGCACAATTATCCTTAATTAATATTATTAACCATATTCCACATTCTCATTAGGGTTTGGAAAAAGTCAACGGTCAACAAGTCAACCAAAGTCAAATGGTCAACAACCCTAATGAGAAACCTCTGCCTCTGCCTCTGTCAACTGTGCATACACACCCGCATCCGTGTTCCGAGGAACACGAATACACTGAGACAAAACCAATCCCAAAACAAATACTAGGATCTGGCTTAAACCAAAGCCCGCTAGCAATAACTGCCCGGACACCAAACGTGCACAAGCGCGCGGATATGAACGAACCCCGTCGCAAAACCATGCGACCTCTACTCTGTTTTGCCCAAAGGCGAATAACCCTCTGTGTGGGACTCTAAAGGCTCGACACTACGCTGGCAGTGGGTTTAACCACAGGCCGCAAGCGGTACTAGCTGTACGTAACGGTCCCCAGGTAGATGCCGACAAAAAGACTGATGAGATGAACCCATCCAAACTCCTATTGAGCCTGAATGTGACAATCTCCGTATAGTCCGGTCTGTTCATCTAAGAGTATCGCATGTTGGGCCTAGGGGGTGGCAAACGTCAGACCCCTAATAGCGGTACAAGTCGTGTCGGAGTGTAGCCCAGAACACCCTGAGAAACTACTGGTAACAATACCAGCAAATCTCGCTTGCCCTGGCCAGGAACGACTATGTGTAATGGCTCTCCTAGACACAGCGCGATATCAACTCCCAATACCGGGAGAGACGGATCCTATCTAACCGCCACTGCCTCCAAGTGCTTCGGGACTGCACCCAACTACTACCTGTTTGCACGACTCAATAGAGCCGTGGTAGGGTAGTAATCTAAGAACGGTGGGAACACACTTGAGGCGAAGTGACAGTGTCGAGTCTACGGACTACAGCTGTAGTCATGTCACCTGGGAACTGTTAACTGACGATAGGTATAATACCAACCTACAGTTCCCGACGAGTCATGTCCAGTGTACTCGTAACCTAACGAGCACCTGCATACTATCTCCAGTACGACGTACTGATGGCTGTGGGACAGACCATCTCCCCTGCTGGGACGAGAAGCGTATGCACCAGTCTATTCTGAAGTATCGATGCCCTGTCTCGATAATCCTACGACTAGGGACCAAAATAAGGATGTACTTATAGACTATCCAGCCCCCACTAGCAAAAAGTGCTAATTATAACTCCAAGTCACACTCGTCTTCGTCTTCTCATTCCAATTCGTTATCAGCTGCGTCGCCATCACAACGCTGGTAGTCAAGCAAAGATCTTAAGGGCTCTATCAATATGTTTTAACGATATGTTAAAAGAAACATATACACATATTAAGATAGATACAAACCAAGTAGCATACTACTATATCAAGCAAGACTGTCGTAGACCCGTGTATATATCCCAAGCTTCCAAAATGTATTATACATACTAGTACTATACAATAATGGCCTCTAGGGCATACATATCCAACATTCTGGTAGTCAAGCAAGAATCCTAAGGGCTCTATCAACGTGTAATAGTGATCTGTAATGTCACCTAAAACGGTACACGATGATAAAGACAAACCAGATAGCATACTATCATCTCGAGTAAGACTGTCCTACCGGTATAGGTCCTTCCTCAATCATTGCAATCACGTGCCTGCGATCCAATAATTGACTTTGAGGGCACTATATCCAACAATCTCCCACTTACACTTAAGGTTAATTATTGCAATGTCGCATACTCACAGCCCGTGTGATACCGAACACCCAACTCATCTACTAATCAGTGTCACAAAGCTCGTTTGTAAAACTATTGTGTTCGAGAAATAGCCTCAGTGAGTGGATCCGCCCTGATGTTTCTTTCTGTCTCTCTTAATCTCAAGCTCGCGGAGAAAGCCATCTCCCGAATTGAGCAATACCTGTCTTAGAATATGTCTGGATATCTGATGGGACCTAATTCATAAATGAACTCCAAATCCAAACTTCTTAGACTGTATCGTCAACTGAACCTAATCAGTATCCTGCATCACACCTCCCTTGGTATCCGCTTGGACCACCTGTCCAAACTACTGCCCCTCGTCAGAGGGAAAACCGTAACTCTGACAGTCACTCGATCATCCATGTCACCTTGGAAGCCTGGAATGATAACCGTCTCTCAAAGGAGGCTACCGTTATCAAATCCCTAGAACATTTGCTCATGTTCTTAAACTGCTTTCTAACGTTTCTCCAGGATTGGATTAATATCTCTACTTATTGCATCTAGTGCAAAAACATCTGGTGTGGTACTTGACATCTCATGATTGACTCAATTGCCTAAGCAAATGATATGTCAATCATGCACATCCGTCTCCATCACTTGCAGGTACACCACCATGCCAGGAGTCGTCCATTCTAAAATACCTTTTAGAATACTGTCTAAGTACCCGGATTGGGAAACTACCCAAATCTAGATCTAAAACCATAGATCTAGTAACCAGAATGTCAGATATAATATCCATATCATATGTGGAGAAACTACTGTGTGACAACCACAGTATAACCGATCGTAGTATAGGAATTTTACTTTCTACTATGTGTATATCATCCAAATACCAGGACATCACACCATACTACCTTCTTAACAGATCCATCCCTTATTCTGATGAAGTCAAAGCCCATAACTGTCACATCAAAAATAGATGATCTATCTTCGCTATATCTGCTTTAGTCTATAAATAGACACAAGCTACTTGTCCACTATACTTCCGCTGCTCCTACTGAGCACAACAACCATCTGGCAGAGTCATATATACGTGCACTTCTAAAGCTAATTTAGAACGACGCTATACTCATCCTCCTGCCGGGTCTCATAGTCTGGAACAACAGTAATGGCAAGTTTGGGTAAACAAGAACCTCCATGTCACCGTCTTTGAGCATACCGGAGTACCTCTCGGGCGCCTGAGGTTACCCACGATATCTGCGCAGTGGCTAATGGAATATCAAACATGATTGAATCTCTAAGTCCTATTAAATTTTCAGTAATCGTTTGCGGTTCTGGAATCATTTCCAGTTCTACCATACTCCCACTACTGTTTTTCTGAAAAAATCCATTTTACTAAAACTGTGGCGAGTCAAGAACAATATCATTATTGATCTTCGAGATGGTAGAAAGTCAACCTTCGTCATAACCTGGGTCAACTCACAAACTGCCATTACAGAAACGTGCCTTGAGTTATACAAAGTCTGGTTTTAAGCATAAGCCGGACAACTCCCCGTACCTTAACATCGTTAAGATATGAACCATTCTATATCCAATATAGAAACTTTGGCACTGATTTAATTGGAACCAGATTCAAATCATGCAGCTGTCTCCAGTGCATGTTAAAAAAATGGAGAGAGGCGGATCAGCATTACGCAACTTAAGAGTGCATCCAATTATGAGTAACATGAAAGAGAAACCGGTTCTCAAAACCATTACTATCAACTGAATACCCAACACAAGTATCTATATTTTCGATCATCTTGAAGAATCCCGATACTTGCAACACATGGTTCTCTATTTTATTCTTGTACGTATAACTTCTTAAAACTTAGACCTTGTATTTCTACGAAACACTTGTCTAAGAACTAGAGAAGTCATAAGTAAACAGAATATAATACGAGGACCTATCCCTTTGTCCTAATGGACACTGGACAACATACAATACTTTGTATAAGTCCCTTGAGTTGAATAACTCAAACCCTGTGCGTCGTAGGTTGAGAACTGTACCCAGGCGATTTCCTCAAATATCACCAATTACAACGAATTCCGATATAATGAGGATGATCACCTAATTCCCAATAACTTACTCCCACTCATCGTCTGTAAAACCATACGGATATGAGAATCATACCTGGTAAATACATACCCTGGAGCAAGAGTCTAATTGGGAAATCGGTTTACAATTAACAATGCACAGTGAAACTGAAACATGAAAATGTTTCGTAGAGGTATCCGGGTATTCCTAGTAATGCCTCTACAATTTTCCAGATTCATGACTGTAACCGTATATTTCTTTGACATCTCTCCAAATCCCTTTATTTGTCTTTATTCATTACCTTCTGTACACCATCGTTAGGTTTAATGGTTTTCTTCCTTCGCTACCTTCCGGCACCGGCCTATGGTTTGGAAGAACACTATCCAATAAGCATAATAGGTGTACTCTCCTAATCCTAGGAGTACTCGCAACCTGAGCGAAGGTGATGATAAAAGACCACTGAATAAAATCTTATTCTATTTCTCCTGAATTGGAGAAAAGCAAAGGTGAAGTAGGAATGGCAATGAAGTACGCGGTTTGGTCGTGAATGATAGCAGTCGCAATTTACTTTGCCCTCTTTCTAATCCCTTTATTTTGCCTTTACTTATTACCTTCTATACACCCAACTTAGGCTAATTGGTTTTCTTTCTTCCCTACCTTTCGGCACCTGCCTATGGTTTGGAAGAAGAATATCCAATAAGCGTAATAGGTGTACTCTCGCATAATCCTAGGAGCCCTCACAACCTGAGAGAAGGTGATGATAAAAGACAACTGAATAAACCAATTCAATTTCTTCTGAAACTGAATCCATCCTCGAATCTGGAACAAGTTCCTTCGAGTTCATATATAACCATACGATGGATTTATCCAATGGAAGTGGATGTTCGTAGTAATACGAGGTGTTCTGGAGAAATGCAAAAAGTAAAAGAAGGAGCGGCAATGATGTATGCAACTCAGACAAACCAAAAGCCAGTATTTTAAGAAGGTTCGGTTAACTTGGTCATTGAGTCATGGTCTAGGATCGGGCCATCGTCGCTGCCAAAGAGAGAAAAAAAACACTCTGTGTGCACTCTAACCTAGATCAGAATGGTTATCACTTTATCTAATCAGGAAACCTCCCACTGTATCGTCAAATTCTCCTCCAAACCTGAAAGAAGAATTAGTCGGGATCACCCGAAGAGTAAACCAACTCATCAATGGAAATCGGGATCCAACTCTCATCGCATGATAACGTGAAGAAATCCACTCACGTTATCACACTCCAGAAGGTATGCGCATGCCTGACAAGTTTCCTGTATGTTCGAAACTCTCGATATGATTTTTACCCCATGCTCTTATGACCTTGATGAAAGTCGACAAATCATAAGTCACATGTCAAGTTCTACCCGTCATTGTCCAGGTTAATTTGAACCCACCCGTACAAGCCCTTGACGAAGGTCAACAAGGCTATACGACTGTCCCAAACCAACGCATCTATCTATGCAACAGAAAGGTAACAAGCAGCTACCATACACTATGCCTTGACGAAGGTCAACAAACATAGCATGAATACTAAGTGCTACCCGTCTGAAATGACGGAGGGCTATGGCTGGTTTTTGGCGAAAAACCTTTAACGTAATGAACTTGATATCGTTGAAGGAATCGGATAGCTTTTTACAAAAATATAGTGGCGAAAACCTTTGCTAAAGAGGTCACTCCCGGTGAAGGGATCTCGGCTCTTTCCCCGTAGAATGGGGTGCAGGATATTCCAAACTAAATACCTCGATGCAAAACAAAAAGTAATCGACTATAGTGAAGTTACTATCCTGACGCAAACCTCTGCCCAAGGGGTCACTCCCGGTGAAGGGATCCCAGCCCTTACCTCGTCGAATGAGGTGCTGGATATTCCAAATTGAATACCGCTGTGCAAAACAAATGAAAACGTCCTTGTAATAACAGCTTTTTGACAAATGTTCCTACAACATCCAATAGGTTTGTTTTCTTTTGCATTGATACGAATCAACGCAGTCCCATCGATTAATCACACCAGAAAAGAACGGAAATAAAATGTACGTATATGCCATCCGCATTTGCCACTGGGTCCCGTCATCACCCGTTAGGTTACTTAACTAACGACAGAGCGAGAACTGGACTAGCGCAGGTGTAAAACATATACAACATCTACTAGTATATATGTCAATATACAATAATCGCTCCAGGCGTGATAAATGCAACATTACAGAAAAGTAATAAGCATCACAGAACAATACAGATATCTGGGAGCCCCGGGTTTCATTGAGCCGCAACTGAAACCCGACGTTCCACTGGTCGTGTGGATAGCCTGTGCAATGAAACCTAGACCCCTACGAGTGCGGCAAGTTACCCACCAAAACCTGAAGCGAGGCAACCCCCTTCAGCAAAGTGAATGAACCACCCAGCGCTTCACGGAATCTGGTAACTTGAGCACCCCACCTTGGGTCAACCTGTACCCCCTACGAGTGCGGCGAATAGCCTGCCAATCCTAGAGTGAGGTCCCCTCCCTTTCAAAGCCATGAGATGCGGACCCGTTACCCTCCAAAGCCCGGCTATCCGTGCACTCCATCGAGGGGTAATCCTAGTACAGAAAAGAAAATATGTACAACGGGTACATCGACCTCAACCCGGTCGTGCCCCAAACAAATAATATACATACAGGCAGTGACGGCAGTCCACATGTCGGACACTCGCCCCGTGATATCAAATGTACAAATAAATCCAAACTGCACTACCATTGCCCACAGCTATCCACCACGACAAATCCGCAACATCACAGCACAACACAGAACATCAACGCGAATGTCACGTTCGCAAACCCGTCTAAAAGGACTATAGCAATTAGACAAGATTTACCGATCAAATGACATTCACGGTCGAAGATATGATGTAAGCACTGTAAACTAACGTATTTAAAATCTCGATCGACAAAACTTACCGAAATGGGCCCCAAGTACAAATCCAGTACTCAAACAAAATCTGGGCCCAAACAAAATATTCCATAAACCACAATTCCACATGAAAGACACCCAGAAGAAAAATGGTGCACTGTTGCTCCAAAACGGCGGCGGAAGAGCGGCCAATACAAGGCTTGTGCGGTGGTTCCGCGGCGGTCTTGAAGGTTCAGTCGACCAAATTTCTACAGTAGTCTTAGAAAAGCCTGCACGATTTTCTGACATACCCAAAATAATTTTTAGACCAGTTTAAAAATTCGACAGAAACTTTAACATTGAAAATGCGGTTTTGGAAATTTCGTTCGATCGATATTTTAAACACGTTAGAACAAGCAAGTAAAGGTTAATGGCGTGGCTCTGATACCATGTAAGTCTACGGTAGCGTCCCGGCCGTCAATCCGAGGCCAAACGCGGAACAAAAACTTTTATAAACTGGCGCTAGCATAGACTTTATCCCGGATCGTGTCATTAACACTAAACTAGCTAACTACAAAGATGATAGAATGGCTATAACGATCGATCCATGTCCTTCGGTCTTTAGCCATCATCCCACGCTCCTCGCGACATCTCCGATCTCGCTCGATCTCCAGTCTCCTCTTCGAAGTGGCACCACGTCAACGAATCTTTATACGGGCTCCCGCTTCAATCCGAAGCAACTCGGAGATAAAGTTTGCTAACCGACATGTCCAAGATTGAAGTAGAGAGAGTGTAGAATATTTTGTCTCAAGGCACCCAATGAATTGGGTGAAGGTAAATGATGTTGCCAATGGAGATGTAATGAAGTGTACAAAGGATTTTGCAAAGGAAAAATTCCTCACCCCAACAAAATGGGCTCAGCCAATCTGGGCACTCCCAATTATGCTCGGCCACAAGAAGTGTTTTCTAGCAATAGAATGGGGAGAGGTGAGCACTAGCTAATTAGTGGTAAGCATAAGGAAATATCATCACCAAAATATCCTAAGCTTTTACAAACAACATTGACAGGTTTTACAGGAGTATGAGCAGGCTTGCTTGTTGATCTTCTGATCGCTCAATACCCGGCTAGCCGTTACATCCAGCTAGTACCGCTGAAGGCTTATGGGTGCTTGATGTGATCATCACCTACTGCCGGCGTATTGACGAGTCTTTAGAGTCCTACACAAAGGTTTACTGGCTCAGGAAAAACGAAGTAGGAATGCATATGAGATATGTGCGGAACCGAGAATAATACGAGTATGTAATGTCGTATTCTATTCTCGCGATATGGGATATCGGTCGGTTATATGTGATATAGCCGGGTTATCGAATCAAGTGTTGATTCGATAAGATGATACATATTATATTAGTCGGTTATATGTGATATAACCGGATTATTAAATCAAATGTTGATTTGATAATTTAATGTATAATTGTATATTTGATATGCTAATTTACATTAACTAATATTTGCTCACTTATACTTTTCTATTCTCATATGTGCACACTTAATATATATGTGATATATATTATTTGTGTTTTCTTTTTATGTCATGCTTAATGATACACACTACATGGGGTGTATGAGACTTATACCATGCCATTAGATTATTAGGGTTTTTATTTATTTAGTGCAAATATAAATTGGTGGAAATTAAGCATGGTTGCAAGCTTTGGAAGCTTGTGGAAACCCTTGACTTAGTCCACTATATTTGTCTTGCACTAGATATTTATTGACCCAACCTTAATCTTTAAACATGGTAATGTCTCTACAAGGGTTATATGTGATATTTCTCACCCATGGTTGTCATTCACTCTCTCATCCATTATTTGCTTCGTCTTCCTCTTGCTCATGAAAGGGCTCTCTAGGTTTTTGAGAGAAGAAAAAGAGTGAGAAAAAGATTTCTAAAGTGAGCAAAATTCCTACTTCATCATTCTCTACTAGATTAGCCATTTAGATTAGGGTGTTAACTTCACTAATCCCTAATTAGTGAAGAGGTAGCTTGAGTTGGTGTCTTCTCGACGTAGATCATCTTCGGCTTTGAAGACTTCAAGCAAGTTTGCATCTTTCACCTTGTGGAGCCTCTCAAGAGTTCGGGAGATCATTACTCGTAGCGAAAGGACTTCTACACGGAGCATTTGAAGTGAAGGACCGGTCTACAAAGGTTATATTCCGCATTCACTTAGTTGTAAAGTTGTTTACATATCGTATCGTCTAAATCTTTAATTAAGATTCTAGGGTTAGGATTAAGTAGCATGGCAAATTTTAGAAAATGGCATGGACGATGCTCCCGAAACCTTGCTGTCGTGCTAAGTAACCCTACACTATCTTCATCGATACCTGCTTGAGGTTCCTGTCACCATGGCTTTGAGCGCAGAGAGAGCTGCTGCTAGAGATGCGGTCAGAGCGAGCTCGTCACGGACGATGACTGACAATGATATTCTTCTGGTGACATAGGAACGTATCGGTGTATTGTGAGTATTGAGATCTCTCGTTTGAGGCGAGCATTCGGATTTGCACCGGATGATCGGGCCATTGATAGAGGCTACCAGATTGAGAGGACCGTTGACGTACAGCCTACCTCAGAAATTGCGATGTCTACCGTGCAGACAGATGACCCAGCTGTTGCTGAGATTGATGGGACGTCGCATCCAGAGTTTGTGAGCTAAAACCGCTGAAACTTTCAGACAGAGATGTGACAAAAGATAGCTAGTCTATCTTGAGTTGAGCGACTGAGATAATTCGTCTGATCTGATTCGCCGACGCAGGCTCCACTGAGTTGAAGAATTCCAGTTTGAAGGATCTTACTCAGATCTAGAGTAAATCGAGCAAGAGAGGACGTTGTTCGTTGGATGCTCCGATATGAGATCAGTAAGTTGACCAGTTTCGGATAGAAGGACCTCACCCAGATGCGTTGTGAGTGATCGAGAACGGACGAATGGAACGTATTCCTCCGATAAATTGGACGAGTTCCCAAGAACGTTTTCGGCTAGATATCTTCCACAAGGTGGTGAAGATACCCGAGTTCGTAATTTCGAGTCCGTGTGAGAAACTCCGGATTGACTGTAGCCAAGAACGAATTGCAATACTTAGCCCGCAAGTTATGACATCGAAGTGGATGATGATGAAGACAGGTGAAGCAATAGATTCGTGCGAGATATTAACGAGCTATGTTACTTCCCGTTGATGCCAGAGGTTGATATGTATGCAGAGACGTGGGATACGGCCGACTTCCAGAGGGAAGCCGTGCTGAGGACGCAGCTGTCCGGGAATAAGAAAAAGGATTGAGTAAAGAGTGCCAACCTTCGTATAGTTCGGCATAGGTGAGATCGGAAAAGACCTTAAGATAGGTTCTTTCCAGGACACCACAGCGATAAAGATTTGCACCCAGAATCAGTTGTTTCGTGCATATTCAGAGGGCCAGATGCCATCACCAGTGACGTACTGCTTTGCGAGTAGTCATGTTAATTGGCCAAGAGAAGATCAGCGGAGTGCCAGAACGGAATTGTTTCCGTCGCTGCACTTAACCGGACCGACGAGCAGAAAGATTGTGGGACTGGAGATCCACATAGAAAACAAGAACACAGAGACGGAGGACGCCAAACCGTGAGCAGGAGGCAAGCGGATGTTCTCGATCTGCCGGCTTTGGACGCACCGGCATTTTTCGACATTGAAGGAAGTGTATCTCAATGTCATTTATTGCGATTTGTGTTTCGTGATCCGAGTATCACTTTTATCGCTTGGATTTGAGTTTCGATGGTTGGGTTTCATGAGATTTGTTTTCGTGCACCATGACCGCACCTACTAGATATTTTCAATTGTGCACAATTATTACACTTGATTTATGTTTTATACACTGTTACATTGATTTATGATTTGTGGATATCTATTGCACTTGATATCGATTTTGTGCCTTGACTGCACATATTTATGATTCCATGGATTTCGATACTGTCGATGAGATTTTATGCATGTTGTATGCACTCGATTTGATTTATGCACTCGGTATAGGTTACATGTGCTCGCAGTGCCTTGATATGGATTTTGTGCACGCAGTTGCAGACACTTATGATTTTAATACACCTTGGCACGTTCGGTGTTGTTTTTGTTCGTATTTGAGACATTGATAAGTTTTCGAGCACGTAGTGCACCTGAGATTATGTTTTGTGCATTTGTTGCACTAGATCTCTGTTTTCGTGCACCGTTGCACTTGACGTTCGTTTCCGTGCACTTTACTGCACTAGATATTTTGTGCGGACCTGACGCACTTGATTTGAATTTCCGCGCATATTAGGCGCATGGTATGAGATTTTGTGCACCGGATGCACTTGATTGAGATTTTATTCGTGCATGTTAGTTGCACTGGGTTGAGATTTTTGTGCGCTTTAGATGCACTTGATGTTATCATGCACACCCGTTGCACTTGACAGATACTTCCGTACACACCCGTTGCACTTAGTTTGGCTTTTGTGCACATTCGTGGTACTTGTATTTGTCTTTGATTTTCCGTGCGCACCAGACGCACGTGATGTTAGATGCGCCTTTTGAGACTGATTTTTTGCTCTTGAGCATTATATTTGATGTTGGGTACTATATTATATAGTAGCCGAACAGGACTGATCTGAGGACAACGCCTGAGTACTTTTGCATTCATAAAAGTTTACCGAAAGGTTTTCAAAAAAGAGCTACAGTCTCTATTTCCTATGTGTCCGCGAGTGACGCGAACTTTTATAAAGGAAACCCTTCTGGGATATTTCAAAAGACGGAACGTATATTTGAACAAATCATATATGAATGTATATTTACTACATTACAAATGAGCGTCCGCCACTTGTGTCGTGAGTTACGCATCACACGGCGATTCGGAAAAGATTTTGCATGTGTTTTATCCAAATTTTAGAGAAATTTAAAAGGATGCATACTATATACGTATTATGATTTTGACTATAATATATTTGGATTCCAGTAGTGGAATTCGAGATTCGTATTTCCATTGTAACTCCTATGATTGCGTGACGCTTGACGAAGTTTAATTTTGAGTTTCACACTTGTTTTCATGTGCACTCGATGCGCTGTGATATTTCTGTGTATTCCATGATTTCGGAGCCCCGTTGATTTGAGCTGGTTATTGAAATGTTTTAGTATTTAGGGGTTTAAATTTAAATTCAAGGACCGAATTTATTTAAGGGGGGAAGATTGTAACATTTCAGAAATATAAAATATTATTTTTGGAATTTAAATAATAAAATAATATATTTCATGAAAACTATTCGATTTATGAATTGGGGTTTTCGTACAATGGTATAATTATATACCGATAGTTTGGAAAATATTTGAAAAATTAATAAGAATTGTTGATTTTGAAAGAAATTATGGAAACGGAGTAACTCGCTCCAATTTCTCAGCAAATTTCTCGAGATGGAGAACCCTCATGTAAACTCTTTAAGAGGCTAATCTGATTGATCGTATCCTGCAGAATTTGTTGGTGTTTGGCAATTTTCTTTGGAGTATTAGTCAATATTACGTCAGCGTGCTTGCTTACATGCGAAGAGACGAAACGATCGTACGAAAGAAAGCAGTTGTCTTTGCATCTTTACTGATATTGGCTTAGACCATATTTCTCGGTGGTTTTTACGAACGATGAGAAGACCAGAGAGATTGTGATGGGATTGTCAACGTTCATCCCAAGGATTTTTATCCTGTGGCTCATTGTGGCCCATCTCTACACGATTCTGGTATGATGGATTAGGTCTATCCTGAGATTGCTATTTGCACAGGTTGCTAATGCGCATAGAATTTCATCCGAAAAAGGTCCAACCTCCTGACATATAGCGCCTCAACTATGATGGGATTTCTCCAGGGGTAATCATTTTGCACATGCTCCCCAGGTGACGTGATATATGGTGCCCAACAGACACTTTTATTTAGTCACTGAGGCACTATTTAGTGTAATGATACTAGTTGATGCTGCTAAGTGATTTCATGATACGAGAGAAAGGAAAGCTGGAGACCTAAAGATAGGCTTTGCTTCAGTTGTACATAGTATGCCTGTATTGTTTTTTATGATATAGCGATTATGGTATACCATTGAAAGGACCCATCACGTATATATATTACTATTACATTTATTAGTTCGCTTGCCACATTATTTGGAATTCAGACCATCATTTGGCTATGATGTTATAACATATGGGTCTTCATTTGTCTATGCGACATCATTGGTGGCATACGCTTACGTGATGCGCGCAGGATAAACCTGCATTCCCTTGCTATAGCGAATTTTGACCTGGCATTTTAAAGATCTGTTGTCACTATGATCTCCTGAGGATTATGGTGCAAGAATAACACGATCATTTCAAGCCTTTGTTGTATAACTTTAGTTTATCCTGAATCTGTTTGGGGATGTTTTTCAACTCATTTCAAGTTCTTGATAGTATTGTTGTTATGGTTGTAAAATTATTCATAATTAGCTAAGCTTGGGTCCCACAAATGGAAATGTCCACTTAGACTTTAACATGATATCGATTTTGATATTAAAACTCTATATCTTTCAAAGCATACTTGTATTACTTTCAATTCTTTTTGTACAAATTCAGAGATGTAAAGAAATGTACACGTATCAAATCAAATATAATGAACTCTTTTGATGACTCACTTTATATTATTTTTTATTGCAACTACATAAATCTGTGATGTGATCTTTCTTAAAATGGTGTGATTTAAAACGATATAATAAGGTATCACGTCTAGGTATTCCTTGAAGCAATAGTGTAAACTAACATTAAGTGTTTGCTTATTGGAAGTCACTAACTCAGGACCTACTGGTCAAACTTTCAAACTTTAAACTTTGATTTGTTTGAACTCTACCTTTATTTTAGCGTTCGATCATTAGAGGTTCTAAAAAGGGTAAACACATGGCTTCATGGTGGAGATTAGGGATTGCCAGTATCTCACAACCGAAGTGCGGAAGTTCTCCCATGTATTTTTTGTTATTATTTAATAAAATTGCATGTTTCAGGGATATTTTGTTCATTTAACCCCTCTAACGTATAAATAACAGAAAAAGAATGGAATTGAGATTGAAATTGACTAGGAGTGCATATTTAGTTTAATCTAAAGTATTGGATGTCCTTTCCAAAAAATACCAAGTTCTTAGTGGTATTTTTAAGAATATGAAACTTATGGATAGGTATCTCAAAATATGTCTATGTTGACTTCTTCCCTCTACCTTGTAAGAGGTATTCGCTAGATTTTATCGAAACTAAATTGTTGAGAAAAAGGATTGTAGGTTGCAGACTATGCAGCATAGATTCGGATACATATACGGGATATGATACGATTCAAATTGGTAGATACGCAATTCTCCAAAGCCCTAAAATACGGGGTATGTATTGATATCGAATTTTTTTTCACATACATACGTATAAATATATGAATAACTTAAAAGATTATATTAAACAATTCTAAGCTAATCATACTAAAACGTTATATGAAAATAGAGAGAAAAATACCTCAAAGAAAAATCTTAATTTTAATGGACATTCAAAAGCCTTAATTTTATTCTATGAATAATTTGAGAAAGACCACGGTCGAAAACGGCTTCAAAAAATAAGCTGCAAATAGAGCTTTGCAAGGAGAGGATAGAAGGTGGTGTGGGAGAAGAAAGCAGTGACAATGACCGTTGAGAAAGAGAGATAGCCATAATTCTTTATCAATAAATTGTTGGCTACGATCATGGGTTTAGGCATATTAATAAAGAATATTGTGAATAAGTTGATTTCAAACCCAACCCAAACCACATCTAAAAACCAATATAAATGTAAGGTTTTAAATATCACCAATATATATCATACATAGGCCGATATATAATTTATGGAGAGAAAACGATATGATTTATTGATTTAATATATTTTTAGTTTTAGGAGAATATCGACCTATATATCTCAAAATCGTCCGATATATCAGTTGTTACTAGTTAGATATATGTTCAAAAATCGCGATTTTTCCTTAAAAGTTTTATTTAGGTTATTGGATGTGATATTGGAACAAGATCCGATCCAACCCGGCCAATGATGGAGGATAACTTAAAGTCGAAAAGGTTCAAAAAAGAGCCCAGACAAAATCTTTTATCATCTCTTTAGCCAAAATGAAACTCTTCATCAAATCCATTTACGACATTTATAATACAAACCTACAAGAGGGTGCTCATTTTAAAAAGTAGACTATTCATCTTGAGTTACATCTTTTACATTTATAATAGAAACATATATACGGTTAATTTTTAAAATACATATATCCTGATATATCAGGGTATCAGATATTTAGAACATTGGCTGCACCATCATCTTAAAAAATCTTTCAAATACAATCACCTCCAAACCATAACTTTTCTATAATCCTAAATCTTATATTGAAGCTATGCATTAATGAGTTATTAAAGAAGAAAAACATAAGCAAACAAACATTCCAACTCTTAGTTATTACCATCACATCCCGAAAAGAAAATACAATAGCTACTTTTCATTGTAACATACGAGTTTGATTTGATTAATGGCATAATGGTTGAAAAATATTTGGTTAATGATAAAATACAAAGAACCATAACATTGTTCACTTCATATACATCTAGGTCTAGGTTATTTGATAGTCTTCTAATAATATAAATACTAAGTCCCATAAAAAAATTGACAAGTTATTCACACTTGACGGATTAACCAATATCAACACGAGCTCGAATTTTTCTGAAAGTCAATTACGAGTATGCACCATGTAGCATGCATCTTAGTATTATTTGTTAATTTCAATTTACAATAATAAAAATTAATCTCCTTTGTTTGTTTATATCATCTAAAATTTGTCACTGAGACTTGTAGTTTCATTACAAGATTGTGTTTGTCATTTTGCACCCACGCACATATGTTTAGTAGCCCTATCATTCTCGTCATGTGTCACTAGGCTCATCAAGAAAAAGGAATATAAACAAAGGTGAGAAGAGATCCGCAAAACCTCCCATGAAGGAGAAGAACTCTCCAAAAAGAGATAATTTTGATTAGTTAATTTGAAAATCTGCTTGCGCTTGGACATAGGGAGAGTCAAATCACATGCTTTCACAAACAACACTAAGTTCCTAAGTTGAAATGTTTACCTTTTAAAAATCAAACATTCATTTGTCTATTTAACACAATCATCACCTTCCTATCTAATATTGACACTTGAAATGTGTTAATCACAATCAATCAAGTGCTGAGGAGCCTTCTATGCAAACAGCATACTTGGATAGCTACAATAGTAGACTAGAGATTGTAAGCTGCCTTTACTCGTCTCCAATCGGTGCCACCTAATCATGCTTACATATTATCTCGCCATTTCAACAAAAACAGTTTCTACATTACCTTGCCTCTTTCTCATGACCTCCATTGCCATATAGCATCCATGTCCCAAGCCCGCCACCTCAGTTACCTGCTGACAATTTTCCTATCTTTATAATACCTACTCAAGTATGTCCTAACATGGAGGCAAACGCTCTCTCCTCTCTAAGTACATGGAAGAATCTTGGTGAACCCCACTTAATGAAGACCGCCATGATTGAATATGCATACATATGTGGATGGTATTAAGTCAAATCCTTCTTTCTCCTTGATACAAGTGTCTGTAGTATACATTGGTTTACCTCTCCAGTGTGTTCAGCATGCCGCAAGTAAAATTTGCACAATTTGGTTCAACATGAATGCAACACCCTCAACTTGTAATCGTCTGTTTCATAATAACAGCGGGATTATCCTAACATAAATGAGAGAGATGTTAAAGGACAATTATCATTGCACTCTACAATCTACATATCCTCTGTTCATCCTCCATTGACATCATATCCTCTCTAAATCTGAAACAAAAAGGGCTCGCAGACATAATTCTTCACTCATATAGTCCAATGTAAGACATAGTGTCAAAAGAGCAAACAAGCATGACTTTTCTACTTGAAACAGTATGCGTCAATACATGTCCACTTCACATCATTGTCAATGTCAAAAGCTAGAAACACTATTGCAGAGAATAAGTTGGATGATCTTCGTGATCACGTTGGTTCTGCCGACATAAGCAATTAGTCATCAACTGGATCCATTTACACTTTTTTTTCGGTCTACATAATTGTAGCCTATAAAACGTGAGAAGTATTGAAGTGCACAGCACCTGAGTACCAATTTTATTGTGCTTTTGCAAAGCAATGTCCCTCGTAGCCAATTAAAACCTAGTTAGAAAAATATGTAAAGAATATAATGAGTTATTATATATTAGTTATGAGTATATTTTGTTAGTAGATATTAGTTATGAATATTTTTTGTTGTTAGATTGTGCGATGGTCTATAACTCTCTATATAAAGATTTGTATGGACTCTTGTATAATTGATCCAATAAAAATTCTCTTAATTCTTTTCATGATATCAAAACGGTGAAAAGAATTGAGAAGGAAAAAAAATTTCCCAAACCCTAACCCTAATCCCCCTCTCATCACCAGCCGCCGCTCATATCACCCTCAACCACCCTCGATCCCTCCCCTGCCCCTTCCAGCACCATCGAAACCCTCTAGCACCTTCGCAACATCTTTCCAGCCCCCCCTCAAGCCCCTCCGGCCCCTCCAGCACCCTTGAACACCTCCAGCACCTTCGCATCTCCTTTCCAGCCCTCCCTCAAGCTCCTCCGGTCCCTCCAACAACATCAAACACCCTCCAGCACCTTCACAGAACCTTCGATCCTTGCTGGAACCTTCGATCCATACCAGAGGGCTACGATCCTTGCTCGAACCTTCGCAGGGCCTTCAATCCTTGCTGCAGCACTACTCCAGAGGATTCGATCCCCTTTACCCACTCTCCAGCAACCTCAGCCACCTCCACAGCACCTTCCAGAGCCTTCAATAGACGGCTACAGCACCGATTCGTCCTCCTAGCTACTCTTAAACCCTAGTCGTCTCCATGATCTATTAGATCATCTCGCTCCGTACAATTTTTGTGGGTTAGACAGCCTTTATTCTCCATCTCGGGATCTTCTTCTGCGCCGTTCATCATGGATTCTAGTGATAATAAAGTTAACTCGGCCTTTCTATCGTCCGTTGATTTCAACACGGATTTTCGCTTGACTACGATCTCTCTCTGGCGCTAAGAACTACCTCCAATGATCTAGTGCTGTGGAATGAGCCTTGAACAGCAAAGGCCTTCACCGCCACTTGACGGATGCTCCGCTTGACTCTAAAGATCCGCAATATGATACCTGGTTCCAAAACGATAACAAGGTAATTATTTGGTTATCTAACTCAATGGAATCTCGCTGCTATACATCTATTCTCTGAAAACTGCTAAGAAAGTTTGGACACACCTTTGTTCTCTATACTCGTCTAAGGATAATTTGCAGAAACGCTATGATATCTTTCATACCTTTACTACGGCTACTTTAAGGGAAGATATTCAGGATTTTGGCATCCTCTTCAGTGGGCTTCTTGATCAGTGGAATGTCTATCGGCCTATCTCCACTGACACTGTTGTCACAACCTGCTGTCACTCGCAAATAACGTGAGTCTCTTGTTGGCGTGTTATTCTTGACCCGACTACCACCCAGCTTTGAGGGTGTCCGCTCCCTCATTCTTTCTCAGAGTAGTTCTCCTTCATTGACGAGCATCATGTCGAGCGTTTATCGTATACCCACGGTCTCGTACCTCTCTACTGAGTCTATATCGACCGCACTTGTTACTCGAGGCCGTGGACGGGGACCTACAATCAGTCTGGACATGGTTTCTCGGATTCTCTTTAGTGGCCGTGAAGCATCTCGTGGTCGCCCCCCTTTGACTGCTCGGGGTCGTAGTTCCCATGGATGCAGTTGTGGCCGTGTGGCCTTTATTGTACTCATTGCGGTGGCACTAATCACCGCGAAGACTGGTGTTGGAAGAAGCATGGATATCCTGAAGATACACCTACAGCTCGCCAGACATCCAAACCAGCAACTACTGATCAACCTTCCATGACTACCGGTCAGGTACCATTGTCCAGTGATGAGTGGGACCAGTTACGTCGTCTCCTCTCTTCTGTAACTCCTGCCAACATTTCCACTCCGTCAGATATATCTTTACTTATTCTGATTCATGGGTAGCCGATTCCGGAGCCTCAAATCACATGTTTCGTGATGGATCATCTGATCTTACTTCTAGTCCTCACGAGTTTATTTCCATGACTAATGGTAATACTACACACATTTCTGACTCTGCTGATTTATCACTTATTTCATCTTTACACATGAAAAATGCTTTAATTGTGCCATCTTTAAAATAAAACTTGCTTTCTATTCGTTAGCTTACAAATAATTTCAACTGCTCAATAACTTTTTATCCATTTTATTTTGTGATACGGATCTTCTAACGAAGTAATGGATTATGAGGGCATGAGCAGAATGGACTGTATTATGTTAATCACCTTCCCAGTGTGTCTGCAGCCGTCTCTACCACCCAGTGGCGCCGGAGACTTGGTCACCCTTCCCTTTCTTCTTTACGAACTATGTTATCTTCTTTTAGTTTATCAGAATTTAGTTGAGTCTTGTATTCTTGGGAAGCATTATCGCTCCTCTTTTTCCCCAATTAATAAGAGACATGATTTACCTTTTGTTTTAGTACACTCTGATATTTGGGGACCTTTTAAATTTCCTAGCGTGTTTGGTTATAAATATTTTATTACATTTATTGATGATAATTCACACAACTTGACTGTATCTTCTGCATAATAGGTCTGAATTTTTGTCTACTTTGAAAATCTTTGTTGCTGATATTACTAATCAATTTAGTGTTTCAGTTAAGCATCTTCGTTCAGATAACGCTAAAAAGTATATTACCACGAAGTTTCTGCATTTTGAAAGACACGTGGAATATTGCACCAAACTTCATGTTATACTCCTCAGCAAAATGGAATTGCTGAACTGAAGAACCGATCTTCTCTTGCATATGCATGTCCCTAAACGATTGTAGAATTTTGTGGTTTTAACTGTCTGTTTTCATATCAATTGCATGCCTTCTCCGGTCCTAGGAACCAGTCCCCTTTCTTTATTTTGTTTCCGCAGAGCAAGTCTTTTCCTATTCCTCCTAAGATGATTGATTGCCTATGTTATACCCATATTCTAAGTCATATTGACAAGCTTGATTCTCAAGCCACCCATATGGTGTTTGTACATTACCCACGATCATAAAAAGGGTATGTTTGCTTTGACCCTTCCACATCTAATATTTGTACTTCATGTAGTGTGACATTCTTAGAAAATCAAGCCTATTTTCCAACCCTTTTAAGGACCCCACTTCTATTATTCAAATTCCTCACCTATCTTCCTCAGAGCTTGATTCGTCAGTTCAACCTATGCTCCCTAGTTTTCAGCCAGTGGCCCCTTATCTACGGGTGTATCACCGTCGTAAGAAAGTTATCTCATCCCCTCCTACCGATGATTCTTCTAACAATTTTTCTACAGGTCCTCCCATATAGTCCATTGTTCCTGATTCTTCACCGCCGCTACCTTTAGAAGATCTCTCTTCTTATTGTTTTACATAAAGGTAAGTGTTCATGTACTATACTGCACATCATATTTCTAACTTTGTTTCCTATATAATAGACTGACACAATCTGCTCATCAGTTTGTTTCTTCCTTGGCTGCCATCACTCTTCCTTTCTCTGTTCAAAAAACTCTTCAGTATCCAGATTGGCATGCAGCTATGTTAGAGGAGATTGCCGCACTGCGCTCTAATCAAACTTCGAAATTGGTACCTCCATCTTCAGATAAGAAAGTTGTCGGCTGTCGATGGGCATTTGTTGTTAAGTATAATCCTAAAAGGACGATTGACCGTCTCAAAGCTCGTTTAGTGGCCAAAGAATTTACTCACCGGTACTGTTTGGATTATGTCGAGACGTTTTCGACAATTTCCAAATTGACCTCGGTCCGTATTCTTACATTCTTGGCTGTTTCTAAGGCATGGCCTCTTCATCAGCTCGATGTGAAGAATGTCTTTCTTAATTGCGATCTTTCAGAGACTATTTATATGCAGCAGCCTCCTGATTTTGAGCGACCGGGAAAGTCGATGGTTTGTCTTCTATATAAATCGTTATATGGATTGAAGCAGTCGCCGTGTGCCTAGTTTAAAAGGTTTGGTACAATTCTACGACAGATCGGCTTCAAACGCAGTCGCGCCGACACATTTTCTTTACACATAATCGATCTCAAGGTAGGGTAATTGTGTTGGTGTATGTTGATGATATTATCATTATTGAGAATGATTCTGCCGGCATCTCCAAGGTGAAAGAATATTTGGCTTCATACTTCCATACCAAGGACAATGGGCCACTTAGATACTTCCTTGGAATTGAAGTATCACGGAATTCTGGTAGATTACAGCTCTCTCAGCGCAAGTATGCACTTGATCTTCTATCTGAGACGGGATTTCTGAAATGTAAACCAGCAAACACCCCTGTGGATTTCTCAGCCAAGCTATCTCGATTGAGCTCTCTCGGATTCTCCACCACCTGACCCAGGATGATATCGATGTCTAGTTGGGAAGTTTATTTACCTCATTGTCACTCGTCCTGATATTTTCTTTGCCGTTAGCATAATGAGTTAGTATATGCAGAATCATTTGACCTCTCATCTTAAGACGGTTGAGCATATTCTCAGATACATCAAAAGTTCTCCAGGACAGGGATTTCTTTACAAACCATCTATGTTGTCGCTCACGGCCTTTGCGGATGCTGACTTTGCTGGATCTATTGATGATCGTCGTTCCACGGCTATTGTCTTTTTAGGAGGAAATTTGATTACACGAAGGAATAAGAAGCAAAATGTAGTGGCTTCTACTGCAGAGGCTGAGTATAGATCTATGACGCATACGGTTATTGAGTTGGTATGGTTTACCTCTCTTCTGACAGATCTTGGGGTTCCTTCTTCGCTTCCGACTACACTCTTCTGTGATAATAAGGTCGGAATCCACATTGCTGAGAATCCAGTTTTTCATGAGCGGACCAACTATATTGAAATAGATTGTCACTTCATTCGTGACAAGATGACAAATAAGGTGGTTGCACTCCAACATATTTTCTCTTCAACTCAACTTGCAGATATCCTTACCAAATCTCTTTCTCGACCGGTTTTCGCTCGTTTTCTGTCCAGACTTGGCATGATTGACATCTGTGCTCCAGCTTACGGGGGAGTGTTAAGAATATAATTAGTTATTATATATTAGTTATGAGTGTATTTTGTTGGTAGATATTACTTATGAATATATTTTGTTATCAAATTGAGAGATCTATAACTTTCTATATAAAGATTTGTATGGACTCTTGTTTAATTAATCCAATAAAAATTCTCTTAATTCTTTTCAACAACTACTTGCAGAAAATACCTAAATTTATGAAAACTTAGTAAGAAAAATGACAACTACATGCAGAAAAAAGATAAATGTATGTGAATAGCAAATCAATGTTCCCTTACCATGCAAGTGAGTTGCTTAATAGCAATATAAATGCCAAGAAATTATTCAGCAATTTCAATCACTTAAAATTGATAATTTCATATAATCGCGGAGAATATGATTTACAATTGAATATTAATGATAAATATATTAAGTTTTTAATGATAACAGAGGGAAAAACACAACTTATTTGTTGATAAACAAATTCATAGTTCATGCTTCGCCATGTTGGTCTCTTTGAACATAAGGAATAAAGTAAACAAGTTCACTCACCTCATAATTGTTGATCCTTTGCATACTAATGCTTGACAAATAATCGACTGCTGCGCCCAACCTGATGGCTTGTGCTATTGCAGGAATTCCTGTTTCAAACCTGTAGCCAGTAAAGCACAAAAATTATATATGTAATCTCTCTCAAAACATCATCAATTCAAAGTTAAGTTCAGAAACAATACAGGAAAAGTAGAACACAAAATAGAAAATATTGTCATGATATAGTTGTACCGGTATCAGATAATTCCAACTAGAATATCCTGCATAACCTGATATGTGACTGAGTGCAATGTTTTATGATATGCAATTTCCATATCAGTGGCACCAAGCTGCAACTTAATAGAAAGCAAGCCAAACAGAATATAGTTGGACTACGACCCATATTACAAAAAATAATAAGAATAATAATCTAGATCGTCATAGGATAGGATTATCCTATGCAACAAAATGAAAGTATTTGAAAAGGCAATTATGAATGTTACTAAAAGATGTTGTCTAAGGCTCATAAGTATCGGGAAGGAGGGTAGCAAGTATCATAGAGTTATGTCAATTAGACTGTTTTTTGCTGTTTCCAAACATGTGCCTGAGAATGAATACATTTTCCTTCCCCTTCATGTGGACTCTTTCTCAAAATAGTTTTAAAGTTTAACTCCATCTATTACAAAGTGTTAAGAACTAAGAAAGCATGCAGTTGTATGCTTGTTAAGTGACTATAATAAAAAAAATTATTGTCATTAACAAGGCATCAAAGGGTTTTATAGTTCGAATCTCATCTATATTTCCGAAGTAATGAGATCTTTGCCAGTAACAGCAAAGAATTATATCACTAAAAGGAAAATAAAATTAGCACCATCAGATGTTGATTATTAAAAGTGGAAAATTCCCTAACCTGGAATGAGGTTCAGCAGAAGTGGAATTATCTTGAAATACATCAGCAATCATTTGTTCACCATCTGACCGGAAAAATAAAGGGATGACCATGGGCTTCCAAACTAATGCAGATAATTATAGCATTCCTTTTACGAAAATACATATTATATGCTTACCTAAATGAGCCATTGACGATAGTAATTTGCTTTTGCAATACAAGAACCCGATGCCGGTAGGTCCACACATCTAAGACAGGTTCATTTCACTTCATATTAGTAACCTTGTCTGAAACTAATATCCAGAGTACTTGAAGAATTATTAACGTTAGGAAAACCTTGTAAGAAGAGGCAACAAGAATATCGGTATCAAGTTTCTGCACATCAACCACCATGTGTGGAACACTTTGACAAGCATCAACAAGAACTCTTGCACCAACATCATGGGCCCAGACCACAATTTCCTCAATGGGCAGAATAGAACCTAAGGGGAAAAAATGGGTATTTGAGGTGATTGACCAACCCTATCTTCTTCAACATTTATATACTTATCTTTCCGATAAAGGAGAAAAATACTTAAAGCTTCTACAGTCACATCAACAAAAATTACCAGGGGCATGACAAATACGATAAGAAAAATAATAAATAGTAGAGAAGACAGAAATAAGAAAAAGCTACCCATAAAGGTGTACTGATGAAAAACCCCAATTGCACAATCCGTATGTCAGTGTGCCAGCAGAAGATGCTTCAGTTCAAAAAAAATACTGTGTTTTATAATAAACAATAACAGGCTTTGATCCCCAACTTAGGGTGTCAACTCCTTTGTTATAAACAGGAAAAAAACCACAATTAGGTCTAGAATAGGAGAAAGATGTGTAAAATATCAAAGGCCATTGAATACTATCCTAAAGCATGGCCTAACCTTATAGAAGAAATTATTGCCTTCATAAGACATCATGATAGATACAGATGCCCACTTTAAACTTTAAATAGAATTTTAAGTACTAAAATGTGAATCTTTGTATCCTCAAGGAATCCCATGCATTAAGAGTTCTTTGTCACGTTCACATGGTATCCGCGATCTCCCTTGATTTGTAATCCAATATGCAAACCAATTTGTTCCATCAGGTTAGCTGTATGCCGTGTCGTGTCAACTATTTCGAGACGATATCTTGAGCGGGTATGTATCTATGACCCCTGATGCAAATGGGTGAGTCTCTAACTCCCTACAAATTACTCATCAATACTATTTCTTTCAAATTTCATGTGTTGATTCCTCAATACGTGCTATCGTAGAATATTCATGCAATACCTTCTCCGATTTTGCCTGTATGATACATGTTCCTTCTATTTCTCCAAGTAAAGCCCTTCGCTAGCAATATGGTATCGGTTTGACCTTTCATAAGCGCAGATAAAATGAAACGACCATAATAAAGACGCTTACTGTCTACTCTTGATTCAACACAATGTCACTGTAGTGTTCGAGTGGATCCTGCTATTTCCTCTCGAATCATACTAATATTATTATTTGAGCATATCCTTGATCATTTTTCCTCTTGAAATCAGTTTCATTTTTATTTTCATGCATGCCTTTTTTTAAGGGGTCGGCATCCATTATGTGGCATAGGTGTTAAATCACGTACAAAACTTAATAGTATACCACATCTACAAATGGCCCGTGATGCTGTGTCTCTTCCAAGACCGCGACCTTTTATCATAACAAGATCTTTTTAACACCGAGATAACTAGAATATTTGATCATTCCCTTAAATCGAAGCATCTCTATAAACAATTTAAACTAACAAATAATTTTAAGTATAAACAAAAGGATTGACTAAGTTGAAAACCTACCAAATGCATTTGAGACATGATGAGTAACAACAAGCTTTGTCTTTTTCAAGAGGAGTTGCTTCAACTAATCAATGTTGGGAACTTGTTCTTCGGTCAGACCAACATATTTTAGAGTTGCACCAGTTTTTTGAGCAATTGGTTGCCAAGGAACTATATAACTGTGATGTTCTGCAATTATAAGCAGTATCTGACAAAAAATATGAATAATTAAGAATAGTAAGTATATCGTCTAAAAACATGGAAGTTAAAACTCAACAATTTTTAACACAATACTCATTCAGAATTTGTTAGGGTCGGAAATTTGTTTTAAAGTTCAAATTTCAAATGCTAAAAGGACTAGATCGACCATGGAAATACCTCATCCCCGGATCTAAGGTTTGAAAGACCCCATGAGTAAGTAACCATATTGATAGCTTCAGTAGCATTCCGTGTAAACACAATCTCTCTAGACTCCACAGCATTGATAAATGCTGCAACTTTTCCCCTTGCTAGCTCATATGCATCTGTAGCCTTTGCACTGATATTAACAAAAAAGAAGTTAAAAGTGTTTAGTATAGTAGTGAGCTTGAAAATCTGGGAACACTCAATAAAATGGAAACTGGAGTTTCTAAATTATAAATTTGCTGTAAGCCTATAATTCTCAAACAAAAATCAGACGGATTACGGATAAGGATGCTGATTATGTCAAACTTTTTTGATATGAAATTGATATACAAAAATAAAAGAAACTCGTCTTCTTCCATAATAAGAGAACTTGGCAGATGCCAACTAGGTCTATGGCAGGCTTCCTCAGCCCCTGGTTTGATTAAGCATGGTTTGACGTTAGGTCTACAAAGGGTAATAAAACATTGTCAAAAAGTGTTTCAAGAGCCTTGCTTCATAGCCAAACCCCATTTTGATGGGAAAAGGCTTTTAGATGATGATATTAATTACAATGATGATTATGATAATGAATAAAAATACACAAATTTATAGATAAGTTGAGAAAAGACTGCAGGAGCAATTGCACACCTCACGCCACCGATGCCATAGGGAACATCCAAATTATAGGATTCATTCAAAACCTTTAAGACTTCATAGGGCTTTTGAGAGGTCGCGACGTTATCCAAGTAGACCAGGTTGCATCCGTTAACAGTCTACATTATTCAAAAATCTTGTTTAGTACTTTCTAAAATAACATACACAACAGTAATTTCAAGATTCAACCTAAAATTATCCTAAAAATTTACAGACAAACTAAACAACAGTATTTCAATAGATGGTCAATGAAAAAGAGAGCCGAACACATATACAACAGAATTAATCATTGTTAAAAATTTTAACTTCTTATTCAAAAAGCCAAAGGGTCAATGATGTTATACAGTAAACAGTATAAACTAAACATAGCAACTACCAACCAATTCCCATCAAAAGCTTGCAAATTTAGCTCATACGTAAACAAAAGACTTTCATAATTTCCAAAAGGTCAATAAAATCATACAGTAAAACCACAACATTGAAGGAAATGGAAGTTAAACACAACAAGCTTGCAATTTTAACTCATATGTAAACAAAAGACTTTCATAATTTCCAAAAGGTCAACAAAATCATACAGTAAACCACAACATTGAAGGAAATGGAAGTTGAACACAACAACTACTCACCAATTTTAAACTCCATTAAAACAAATAAAAAAGCAACTAACCAAATCATATCAAAAGCTTGCAATTTGAGTATACACATACAAAATACTTCCATAATTCATGTAAAAGATTAGGCTTTTATCCAAAAACTGTCCAAAATTAATGAAATTTAACAGCAATTCTAACCAATTCACACCAAATACCTGATGAAGGATGCGGAAATCGGGCCTCGTGATATCCCAGAGATGGCGGCTCGGATTCTTTGGATGCTGGCATGGAGGGTACCGTCGACGACGAAGAAAGCAATGAGGATGAAAATCTTTGAAACTTTGAGCTAACTATAGCGAAATTAGGGTTAGGGTTAGGGTTAGGGTTAGGGTTAGGGTTTAGGATTGGGGATTTGAGGGGAACGAAATGGGGTTTATGAGATTGAGAGAAGAGTTTTGAGAGAGAGAGAAGAACGAGGTGAAGCGAAGTGGGAGAGAGAAGCCGTCGTTTTACTCGAGAATTTCAGAGGGGACAATTTTTCAGATTTAGCCCATTTTAAAAAATTATTATTAAAATTAAACCACTTTCCAAAATAATTAAAAATATAGGACACTTTCTGCCGCCTCAACGTCAGGTCAGCGCCTGGCACTGTGCTGTTTAAAAAAAAATCCAAAAGACGCACTTGTGTGTCCCATACAATTTCCCCTCTCAAATGTATGGGACGCACTTGGTAAGTGTGCCTCATACATTTTAGTGAGACGCGCACTTACCAAGTATGTCTCACACACTTGGCAAGTGCGCCCCATACATTTTTCAATGGGGCGCAGTTGACAAGTGCGCCCTAAAAAAAGGCATACTCATCCATGGGTCTGTTAAGTAATATAGCACTGGCTTTACTAAAGCCACACTCTTATGTATAAATAAATGACTTTTTTAGTCTTTTTCAGTTTATTGAATATATAGTTATTCAGATCGACTAATTATGTACATTGAATATCACTTTAAAGTATAGGACAATTTTTATAAATCATTTATAAGACAGTCCCTCCTTGATAGCTTATGGATTTTCATTATCCATTTTTATTTTGATAATAGTTAAAACATGAATAGTTGTTTGGTATCTCATACTTTATCTTGTTTATCTTATCGACACCAAACTCGTATACACTTGATATTTAACTTGCATATCGTATATCTTGTGTATACCAAGTAATATATCAATATCTCTTGCCATACTTGTGTAATATTCTTCATATCGATATATTACTCATATTCATTGTTTTGGTAATTCACAGTCCACACACATGTGCTCTGTTGCTTACTTGTCACATATATATATATATATATATATATATATATATATATATATTGCATTTGATTGATTTCTAGATATTGATATTGAATATACTATTCATTTCATATTTGTGATATCGGAACAATGAATGTTTCATATACTTGTGTTTAAATATCCTGCATTTTTTCATAACACTGTATATGATATACTTGGTCGTTTTGAGATTGGATTTCAGGATATTTCACGGCACAAGCGTACAAAGGAGGAGGGAGGAATCGAGCTTAAATTGGAATATCTAATGGAGGTTGGAGGATTCGGACGAGTGCTTCACAATTTGCATATTCAAGCTTCGTGATGCTAAGCGGCCAAGGTTCAAGAGATTCAAGAGTTCAAGCTATGAATCGGTAAGAAGCTTGAAGCCAAGTCTGAGTTTGAAGCGTCAAGTGTTGAAACTGATTGAAGATCAATCAATGCAAAATTCAAGCGAAGCGCCAAAGTTTCAAGAGCTCGTGTCGAAAATTCAAGATTTCGAAGAAATGCAACATCGACATGGGATTCTTTATAAGTACTCTATTGAATATGGTTATTATCAATTAGAACTCTTGAACACTCACACACGATAGTACAAAAGTTTTACAATTTTCGAATTTTCGAGTTTAAAGTTTTAGCTTTTATAAAAGCCCAAACTTTTGCTTTTTGTGCTTAGCCAGACGTCTGCCTCGTTGAAATTCAGACGTTTGTGTACTGTTCATTTTCTGATATTTGGCAATATCTGATATCCAGAGAAGAGGACAGTCGTCTGTAGTTCAGTTGACCAGACGTCTAATGAAGGTTTTGAAAAAGGATTTTTATACCTTCAGACGTATGTCATTTGTACTTGAGATGTCTATGCTAAAATCGCTGGTTGGTTTTTGTTTATCGATTCAATGTTACAGACGTTTACTGAAGGTTTTGAAAAATGAATTTTTATAACTTCAGACGTGTGCCCATTATTCTTCAAATGTCTGGATTCTCTCTGTGTTTTCAAATGGCTTTATTTATAAGAGACAGACGTTTGCCCATCGTTCTTCAAATATTTGTGTAAAAGTCTCGGGTTGAAAATAGTTTATCGTCAGACGTCTGAAGGTCTTTGTGACAGACGTCTGAATAAGAAATATTTTGAAAATTATAGTCGTCGGGTTTTTTCAATTTAACTTCAGACGTCTGCCCCGATGTTCTTCAAACGTTTTCCTTAGGTATTTTCTGCTGACTTTGATCCATAATGGCTAGTTTTCTTTGGGGAATATAAAAAGGTTTTGTGTTGGTATTTTGAACCTCAATCACTTAGAGATTTCAGTTGCTTATATTCTGAAGTGATCTTCAAAAGAAAAATTTCATCTCTTGTGAGAGTTTGATTGTGTTTTCATTTGCTATTAATTCACTCTCACACATAAAATATTCAAGAGCTTAACTTGATCATCCATATTTCCTTGAGTATTAGTTTGAGCTTTGAAAGAAACTCTATTAAGAGTATTTAAGCTTCATTTTCTTCTCCTTTTCTTTGTGTTTGGGCTCTTGAGTGCAAGAGTGTCATTGTAAGTGAGGTGATCATATATTGTAGAGAGAAGAGCTTGTTAAGAGAAGTGTTCAAGTGTGAGCACGTGTGATTGTATTGAGAGAGAAGCGCAAAGGGCTTGTAGAGAGAAGTGTGTCTTTTGAGGAGACGTGTTAGTTTGGCCTCCACCGGAAGCGGGGTTGTGGGTTACTTGAGGGCAACGTGTTTGACTCCGAGAAAGACGTGTTTGATGGAATGGACTCATGCGTCTAAAGAAAGAGGACTAGGAGATCTCCCAAATCTCTCTAAATCGCTTGTGTTTGCGTTTGCATTTCTATCTCTTAGTATAGCTTGCTTATTTACTTTCATTGATAGAATTGCTTGCTTGTGTTCCCTTGCCTATATGCTTATTGCTCATACTTGATATATCTTGATATCTTACTATATGTTCATTGTTCATAATTGTAGACTTGCTTAGTCTCTTATCCCATTGGTATATCGTTTGCTAAGCTATTTAATTGTGATTGTTGATCAGTCGAAAATATTGCATTTTTAACACGTCAATTTCCCTACCATTTGCACTCATCTAGAGGTGTTCGGTATTAATATAGCACATATTAGCAGATTGACTGTAAAATACCAAATAACTTGTGTTATATATTAAAATCGACATTTCTGAGGGAAATTGAGTGTTTATCATGGCATCGCATAATCTTTGTATAGCGCAACACTTGTCTCGAGAATCTGTGCAGGAAATTTCAGGAAAAGAGACAAAACAGTTAAAAGTGTTGAGAAAAATGCGCCAAGTCCAAGACTTGAAATCTGGCAGTGATCAAGAAATATTTAAAAGATTCCACACATCAGGAAACATCACTAAAGCCAACAGAAAGCAACACAGGAAACTTCATGTACAGAGCCTTCTATTGGGCCACGGATCTGCGGCCAATAGGCCCTTCCTGCCGCGGATCCGCGGCGCATTGATGACGTCGGCGCTTCAGTTTTTCACACGTGGCTTCCTTGTAACAGAAACGCTTCCAGAAGACTCCAAAAACACCACGTGGCTTCATTCAGAAGGCTCGGCCTAACAACCTAACCCTAGAATATACCTTATTCTAGAATATTCCCTTCAACAAATTTCTTCTAGAAGCCTCCTTATAACAAACTTCTTCTAGAGGCCTCCTTGTAACAACCTCATTCTAGAATATTCCCTCCAACAAACTTCTTCTAGAAGATTCTTTCTAACAACCTCATTTTGGAGGGAAGATTCAAATGAGGTACTTCATTTTGGAAAGAAAATTCAAATGAGGTAGTTTATTTTGGAGGGAAAAGTTGTTCATTTTGGAGGGAAAAGTGGTTCATTTTGGAGGGAAATTTGAATTCTAGATCTAAGGTTGAGAGGCTTATAAAAAGAAACCTAGATCTAGGGTTTTGGGTTGTTCATTAACCACTCATCAATTCCTAATACAAGTTGAGTGACACAACTTGTAAACCCTAATCCCCAATTCAAAATCCAAAGCCAAAAAATCAAGAACACCGAGTATAAATCAAGCGAGAAGCCTTCAACCTTTTAGGAGCGAAGCCGATCTTCATCCGAGCAAGTGATCCAAGACGATCCGATGTTAGGTTTACCTAGCACCTTATGAAGGTTTTGGAAGCATCACATGTCTCAAAATTAAATTTTTAAGGTGCTAAGTGAACACACAAAGAACCATTCCTAGAAAATTAGGGTTTCATAACTTAAACAACATCACAAGCAACAAAGGCTAGGGTTTTGAGAGTACAACCTTTGTAGCTCCCTAAGCTAGACTCCTTGGCCACTTGAGAGTTGGAAAAGGGTTCGCTTGAGGTCTTCTAATGTCCACGACGATCCGTCCGAAGCTCCTTTGTCCAAGCTTGCAACTTCACTTTATCAAGAGAAGGAAATGAAGCTAACACTCTTCACAAGTGGGCAAGACTTGTGTAGAATGGTGTTGTGGTGGCTTTTCTCACTTCAAAATCCTAACTTGGTGAGTGTTTTGCTCACTAGAGAAATCTAGAGAGCAAAAGAAGAAGGAGAAAGAAGATGATTGCCTTTTTTAGAACAAGAGAAAAGATAATGTCTTATGAAAAATAGAAAATATATGCATATATATTTTCCACTTCTCATTTCAAACCATGGTTAAATAATAAAGATATTATTGAATTTGAGTTAAAACACAAAAGGAAAGTTAATCCATGGTTAAAAGGTAGGTGAGCATGGTTAGGTCAAAGAAGAGTGTAGAAACAAAACCATGAATTATCCTTTTCCTTTTCTTTTGTTTTTAACAAAAATACAAATAATAATCCATATATTAACACAAGGTGTGAGTCTTATATTGCCACCATCTTCTATGTATACACAACCATGAAGGATGATGTATGTATGTATGTGTGCATGCACATCCATATGTGCAAGAACAAGAAAGAATGCATACATGCATACATACATCCAAAAATACAAGAAAGGATTTCTAGTGAGAAACTAATGGTCAAATGATAAATCAACACTTGATTTAGCAATTCGGTCATATCACATACGACCTGACCAAAAGCAAGCCGCCCGATTAATATACGGTATCTTATACGCGCATTTTAACCGTGTCCATGCGCATATCGCATACGCGCACCACAACGTTTCGCCTGGACTAGGTAACTCTTTTGTGGGACTCTAAGACTCGTCAATACGCCGGCAGTGGGTGGTGATCATATCAAGCACCCCCAAGCCGCAAGCGGTCAGCTAAACGTAACGGCCACCCGGGTATTGAGCGATCAGAAGAAAACAAGCGAACCTGCTACAACTCCCGTCGAGCCAACCGGCAACACTACCGTACAGTCTGGTCTCTTCGTCAGATATGCTGCATATCGAGCCTAGGGATGGCACGTCGACCCCAACAACTCAATAAGTCATGCCAGTGAATGGTCTATAACAGATCGAGAAACTACTGATAACACTTATCAGTAAATCTCAGCAGCCCTGGCCAGGGACTTACTGATATAACCAGTCGAGCACAGCACAGTATCAACTCCCAATACCGGGAGAGACGAAACCCCTCCTATCGCTCATCGCCTTCGTGTGTCTCGGGACTGTACCCAACGTCCACCTGTTTGCACGACTCAGTAGAGCCGTGGTAGGGTGTTAATCAAAGTACAGTGGGAGAGCACACAAGACTCTATGACGATCTTGGGTCTACAGACTAACCTGCACCAGTGTCACCTGAGAACTGCTATCCGACGATAGATATAATTCCATATAGGAGTTCTCGGTGAGTCCGTCCAGTGTACCCAGTCACCACTGAGCACCCGTATACGATCTCGATGTCAAACATCGATGAATGTGGGAACATTCATCGCCCATCATATGGGTCAAGTATCATATACGCTAGTCTACTCTGGTATATCGATGCCCCGTCTCGATATACCTACGACTAGGGACATTTCAGGATATGCTTATGAACTACAGATGTCCCACTAGTATGATCTCTATCATAATCACAGTAGTCAAGCCAATATCCTTAGGGCTTTATCAACATGTATGAAGGAATAAAAGCATGATCAAATCAATATGTCAGATAAAGAAAAACCAGATAGCATACTATCATGTCGAGCAAGAATGTACACTGAATATATATATATACATGTACAGAAACATCCACTATCATATAATGGCCTCTAGGGCATACATATATGCAACAATCTCCCACTTGCACTAAGGCCAGTTATTGGCGTATCTCATACCCAACATCTCAAAAAGTCGCTCATGCTGCGGCTGAGGGAGGGCCTTGGTGAATGGATCCGCGGCGTTATTCTTTGTGTCTACTCTCCTAATCTCGATCTCGCGGCGATCTACAATCTCCCGGATCAAATGAAAACATCTCAGGATGTGTCTAGACTGCTGATGGGACCTGGGCTCCTTGGCTAATGCCATAGCCCCATTATTATCACAATACAATGGTATTGGATCGATAATGATTGGAACTACTCCTAGCTCTGAGACGAACTTCCTCATCCAGACGGCTTCCTTGGCGGCATCATTCGCAGCAATGTACTCAGCTTCCATCGTAGAGTCTGCAACGGTATCCTGTTTGGAACTCTTCCAACTTACCGCCCCTCCATTAAGGGTAAATACAAACCCCAAGATAGATTTGTTGTCGTCCTTATCGCTCTGGAAGCTCGAATCGGTAAAGGCCTCCATTTGGAGATCTCCATTACCATACATCAAGAACAATTCTTTAGTCCTTCGTAAGTACTTAAGAATGTTCTTCACAGCTGTCTAGTGATTCTCCCCTGGGTTGGATTGATACCTCCTTACAACACTAAATGCATAAGCTACATCTGGACGTGTACATAACATCGCATACATTATAGATCCTACTGCCGAAGCATAGGGTATAACGCTCATGCGAGCTCTCTCTTCATCGGTCTTTGGGCAAGAGTCCTTGGAGAGAGTGACCCCATGGCAAGCGGGTAAGGCACCCCGCTTGGAGTCTTCCATACTAAACCTTTTTAAGATGGTGTTGATGTACCTGGTTTGGGACAATCCCAATAACCTTTTGGATCTATCCCTATAGATCCTTATGCCCAGAATGTATGTGGCATCACCCAGGTCCTTCATGGAGAACCTTAGTGATAAGAAAGATTTGACCGACTGTAGTATAGGAATATCATTTCCTATCAGAAGAATGTCGTCCACGTACAATACGAGGAATGTGACAACTCTCCCTACAGCCTTCTTATAAACACAAGGTTCATCTGAATTTTTGATGAAATCAAACTCTTTGATGACATCATCGAACAGATGTTCCAACTCCGTGATGCCTGCTTTAACCCATATATGGATTTAAGTAATTTACATGCTTTACCGCTGCTCCCACTGTCAATGAAGCCCTCTGGCCGATCCATATGAACGCATTCTTCTAAATTTCCATTTAGAAATGCTGTTTTAACGTCCATCTGCCAGATTTCATAGTCGTAGTGAGCAGCAATAGCAAATAGGATCCGAATGGATTTAAGCATGGCTACGGGCGAAAAAGTCTCGTCATAGTCCAAACATGGTCTTTGACGAAAACCCTTCGCCACAAGTCTTGCCTTATAGGTCTCCACCTGCCCATCTACACCAATCTTTCTTTTAAAGATCCATTTGCACCCCACAGGTTTTACCCCAGGGGGTACAACATCCAAAGTCCATACTTTGTTGGTGTACATAGACTCCATTTCGGATCTCATGGCATCCAGCCACTTCACAGAGTCTCCACTCGTGATAACTTGCTGAAAACTGGTAGGATCATCATCATCTATGATGTAGTCTTCTCCATCACCATCAATGAGGAAACCGTAGTACCTCTCCGGTGGGCGAGAAGTCCTACCAGACCTACGGAGTGGCTGAGGTTCCTCAGTTTCTATTGCAACAGCCAGTTCAACCAAATCGTCATTTGTAGTTTGTGTCTCTAGAACCTCTTCTAGATCCACCACCTTCCCATCATCTTTATCTGTGAAAAACTCTTTTTCCAAGAATGTGGCATGCTGAGAAACAAACACCTTTTCTTCCTCCTTGTGGTAGAATAGATATCCATAAGAGTTTCTTGGATATCCCACAAAGTTACACATGACTGACCGTGTCTCGAGTTTGTCCGGATTTTGCTTTTTAACATAGGCCGGGCAACCCCAAATCTTAGTTCTCTTAAGAGATGGTCTCTTCCCATGCCATATCTCATATGGCGTGGTAGACACGGTTTTGGTTGGAACCCTGTTTAGTAGAAATGCTGCAGTCTCCAATGCATGCCCCCAAAATGAGACGGGTAACTCAGCATCACTCATAATGCAACAGACCATATCTAATAGGGTTTCCGTCGTTCTGACACACCGTTGTGCTGTGGTGTGTAAGGAGGAGTGAGCTGAGAGAGAATCCCATTCTCTTTTAGGAAGTTTGCAAATTCTGTACTGAGATACTCACCACCTCGATCTGATCGAAGCATCTTGATACTCAAGCCAGTTTGTTTTTCTACTTCTTGTTTATATTCAATGAATTTCTCGAAAGTTTCAGACTTGTGCTTTAATAAAAATACATGACCGAATCTTGAGAAATCATCAGTGAACATAATGAAGTATGAAAAACCGCCTCTAGCTTGTGTAGACATTGGCCCGCATACATCACTATGTATGAGGCCTAGGAGCTCAGTAGCTCTTTCTCCGTGTCCGGTAAACGGAGTTTTGGTCATTTTACCCTTGATACAAGACCGGCAAGTCGCATAAGATTTATATTCAAAAGGGTTTAAATATCCATCTTTGTGTAACTTGTTTAGTCTTGTTTCGTTAATATGACCAAGTCTACAGTGCCAAAGAAAAGCTTCATTTATTTATGAAAGTTTTCTTGTATTAGTGTGTTGTATACTGAAAACTATGTATTGATTTAGGACATATATCCCGTTATTAAGCTTACCATACCCAACCAACGTTTGATTCAGGTGAATGTTCTGTTTCCCCCAATCAGAGCAAAGCTCTGTTGGAAATTCAAAATTCAAATTTTGAAGCAACGCTTCAAATCCCGGGCGCAACGCGCCACGTGTCAGGCGCAGGTACATCGGCGCAGCGCCCAAAGCAGCGCACCCAATCAAAGCAAAGCTCTATTTAAAGCAAAATTAAAGGAAGCAACGCTTCAGTTGCGCAAGTATTGCGCTGCGCAACACGTGTCAGCGCAGATGCGCTCGCGCAGATGCGCTCGCGCAGTCGCGCTGCGCTTTGCGCTGCACGACACGTGTCAGCGCAGATGCGCTAGCGCAGTCGCGCTGCGTTTTGCGCTGCGTCATTTGCGCCAAACAGAATCAAGATTCTAAAGAAATCTTTCTGTTCTTGTTAAAACAAGAAGATTTTCTTCTGTAAAACAGAAGCCATTGGATCAAAAATCCAACGGTGGGGAAAATTCCCTAAATCACTCAGAGAAAGATCTCTTTAACAAATTTAACTAATTTATGGACACTATAAAAAGGACCCTAGACCTCAATTCAAAAAAATGAACATTTTGTGAGAAATTAAACAGAGAGAACTCTGAAGAATTGGAAAGAAATCCTCAAGAACAAAAAGGTAAAAAGCCTTTAGAAAAAGAGAAAATTCTCTTATGAACAGATCATTGATCTAAAAACAAGATCAATGATCTTTAATAAAAAACAAAATAAAAACAGTGCTTTGCATTTTTTATGAACCTCTGGTTCCTGAAATAAGAAAAACTTGTTTTTCTTTGATCTAAATTAGATCAAGAAATCAAATAGTGCTTTGCACTTCTTTTATGAACCATTGGTTCTTGAATCTAAAAGATTCTCAAATTAATAGTGCTTTGCACTTGAAAAAACTGCGCTGTTGCGCTCTTGGGCTGGCGCAAGCCACCAGAGAGCGCCACGTGTCAGCATCTGAACCATTTGCGCTATGCGCTTTTGAAATAGAGCTTTGCTCTCTGAAATTGGCGCAACTCATCAGAGCGCGCCACGTGTCAGCAGCGCAAGTGCAGCGCACTAGCGCAGCGCACTGCGCTTGCATGACACGTGTCATCACCATAAGCGCTTGCGCTTTTTGATTGGCGCAAAGCGCCTGAAAAATGCAATGCATTTCTTTTGTTAAAGGGCCAGGCCCAAGTCAAAAAGACCCAGCAGGACAAAATAAATTGCAAAGCAATAAAAAGGGCAGAGCCCAAGTAAAATTGATACTCTGCATCATTTATAAATGGGCAGAGCCCAAAACAAATTGATGCTCTGCATCCTTTATGGACAGAGCCCAAATAAAAAAAATGCAATGCAAAAACAAATAAAAATGATAAGTATTTTCCAACTGGACTTAGCCCAATCATGGCTGTAAGTCCTCAAACTAAATTGACTGAGCAACATTGCTCTCCTAAATCAATTTACCTCCGGTTCGAGGGTACATCTCCGAACTTCTCCGACACCTGTCGTTGTAATCCTTCAACGACGTCAGAGAGGTGACGGGTCCCGACGACCACATACGAATATGGACTGCGGGGTCCTTAAACTCGTGGACCGAAACGTCCTTAAACTAATATTGGACCGAAATGTCCTTAAACTAATGATGGACCGAAACGTCCTTAAACTAATATTGGACCGAAATGTCATTAAACTAATGATGGACCGAAACGTCCTTAAACTAATAGTGGACCACCACGTCCCTAAACTGGAACATGGACCACTACGTTCCTAAACTGGAACAATAGAGCCTCCAAATGCTCTTTTGCCGGATCTAAACGGTCCCGTTTAAGTTGATCTTAGCCCCAAATACGGCTAACGTATCCTTAAACATTTAAATGGACTATAAAACTCTAAATCGACTTTGGTTCAAGGGTACATCTCTGAACTCCTCTGACACCTATCGTTGTAATCCTTCAACGACGTCAGAGAGGTGATGAGTCCTGACGGCCATATATTAAACGGATCGCCACGTTAAGTTGATCTTAGTCTCAAACAGGACTAACGTATCCTTAACGAACGTTTAAGTTGATATTAGCCTCAATACGGCTAACATATCCTTAAATTAAAAACACCAAACCCAAATCTAAGTAAATACGGGTTTGGACTAATCCACGTCCTACGGGCGACTGCATTACTCAGTCTTCGTATACAATCCACGGGCAACCACAAACAAAACAAACACACACGACACGAAGTGAAATTCTGGAGAAGGAGAAAGTGGCTACTGCGATGCGGTAGCGTAATTAACTGCAGGGGCTTGCACCTGCAGGGAAGAGCGTCCCCACAATCAAAAACCCCCTCAAGCGAGGGGGAATCTGACGAAGTCTGCTACATCGGCCGTATCCGTCTAAACCTCCGATACATGGTGCCATAAATCAATTTGGCATCTTCGGAAAGGTGGACGGATAAAACCATATAGCATCTGCCCCGAACCTCAGGCCTTAGATGTCCTCGCGTCGCGGCCGCCGTTCGGAGGGGAACAGATTCTGGCACGCCCGGTGGGACCTTTTCCTCTTTCCACTCCATACTTCATGTATCGTCTTCGCGAATGAATCGCGGTTTGTTAATGGTTGCCTTTGGATTTCAAGTTTACTAAGATTTGGTCTCTTGCTTGGCACAGAAAAGAAATCAAGCATCGATGGCCTCTACTTGTTCGAAGTGCTCCAACTGCAACTGCAACTGCAACTCGCGTCCTGCCTCAACTGGGGGCATAACCTACGGGCCCCAAGTGGCCTCTTTGTTCACCATGCCCGTGGAGCAGATTACTCAAGCCACCACGGGGTTGTTTTTCGGAACCATGCTTCCGCCAACAAGCTTCAGCACCCCTGTGCCCGTACAAGAAGCTCCTAAGAAGTCGGTCTTCGATCGACTTTCAGTTACTGCGGCCCCTCTCAACGGGTCGCCCAACACCAGTGCCTCAGTCTTCTCCAGATTGAGCCAAAACTCTCACGGACCCGCAATGAAGCTTGCAGTCCCAGAAAAGGTTACCTCAAAAGAAGTAGCCAAGCCTGCTACTGAAATCGTCAAGGCGGCTTCTCCTGCTAAGAGATCGGTCTTTACAAGATTGCCCGTCCCAACTCCCACTCCTGCTCCTGCTGCTCAAAAGACATCAGTCTTCAATAGGCTGACGCCGGCAACAGCCCCATACCTGAGCGGGGGGCAAGAAGAGGCTGTTTCTGTCTCTGAACTAATACCGACGACTCGTCGCGCCTGACGACGCCACTGGCGCCGAATAAGGAAGACTGGGGGCAACTCCCCTTCCGGGATAACTCCACCAGCTCCAACGGTGGAAGTTAATGTTGCTGTTCCAACTGGGAACAGCTTTGAGCTACTGAATAGGGTACGCAGGAACTCGCCAACTGCGGTGCTCAAGAGATCTCCTACACTGGTGGAGACCGCTGTGGAAGCAGAAAAGCCGGAGCAGCCTCCTTAATCGCTGTCCTCAAGGATTTACAAGACATGGCTACGAGTCCGAGAATCTGTTATTGATCCTAACTTCTCTCGCCAACAAAAGAAGGCGAAAGGTCGGCAAGGGGAAAATCCACCAGTCAAGCAACGAAAGGTGACGACCGCTTGGATGCCCAAAGCAACGGCCCCCTCAACTTCTACGGCCCATAAAAGAAGAAGGCCGGAAAAAGTGCCAACGCCGGCGACGAATATCAAAGGTGGTGAACCCAAACGTCCTAAGTCAGGGGGCATCGTAGTTCATACCGTCTACGTGGCGTCTGGTAAGGAGGACAGTCGCATATCTACGGGTCATCGGCCGCTTACGCGATCAGTGACCAAAGCACATGAGCAGCAGCAAAAGCTCCAAGAGATGATGAACGCTATGGCCGCACTTACTGGGCCAAAAGAAAACCCTGAAACGTCCTCGGAGGAACGCCGGGAGCAAGAAACTGACGCCGAATTCCTTCGATGAATATTGGAGAAGAAGGATAAAGAGGCTGCTGAACAAGCAGCCAACATAAAGTGTATGGGTCTCCTGTTCCAAGACATGGTGGGGATGATGATCCAACAAGATCCTCCGGCCGAAGATCCCCCTGTTTCCGCCGAAAAATTTTGCGCAGAAGAGTCCAAGGTATCAAATGGAAGCGATACGCTTAAGGAAATGCGAACCAATATCTTCCGGCCTGTATTTTGATAAGTTCCCGAAGGAGGAACTATTAAATTCTGATGGTATTGGAAGCATCTCGAAAAACCCTTCGATTTGATATATTATAGGCCTCATAATTCATCCGGGATCAAAAGTTATGAGGCATCATGTGTCCACACGTGATTGACTTCTAAGAACCCGCTGGAGGAGTTAAAAGATATACTAAAAACTCAGAAAAGACCCCAATGGGGCATCACGTGCTCACACGTGACCATGGGTCACGTGCAGACACGTGATGGGCTTTTAAGGCCTCTAAAATAATGAATAGAATTAAATTCTAAAATCTGTTCCCTGATTAAAAATCAGGAAATACCTCAACGAGCTATCACGTGCTCACACGTGAACAATGGTCACGTGTTGACACGTGATGGTTAAAACAACAACATAAATAAGCGGATGTTAAAGGAACCAATTTGGGGGTCACGTGCTCACACGTGACCAAGGGTCACGTGCCAGCACGTGACAGGCTTTGAAAGCCTTACAGTTTAATAGAATTAAAATTCTAAATTTCTCTAAAATCTTTCGAAATAGAATTAAAATTCTAAATTTCTTTAACTCTTTCCAAATGGAAAAGGATTATTGGGACCGTTGGATTAAAAATCCAATGGTGATTAAAAACCACCAATTTATGGAAAAATCTTAAATAAGGAAAGATCTCCCCAAATCTCACCGAAATAACAAACAGAATATCTTTGGATTTAAAATCCAACGGTGAATAAAGTTCACTGAATGATCTAAAGGATCATATTAATGATGAAATCAAATCAAATCTTTAAATGAGAGATTTGCTAAACAAATTGATTCTCTTCCTTCTCCTATAAATAGGAGCCAAGAAAAGAAGAGAAGGGAGCTTCTTTTTGGAGAGAAAAACAGAGAGAGGAGAATTTAATTCTCAAGAGAGAAGAAAAGAAAGGAGAATTTAATTCTCAACAAAAGAAAACCCTAGGTGAGAAAATAAAGGGAATCAAAACTTCAAACAGAGAATTTAATTCTCAAAAATCCAAGAGTTTAACTCTTATACAAAAAAGAACTTAATTCTTCTTCTGGCTGAAGATCTGCACAGAGCACATCTCCCCATAAGTTAAGAATTTAATTCTCATCGGGTCGAGATCTTGCCATGCAGATCCTAAATTTAGAAGGGGAATTGAGTTTTGAGAATTTAATTTTCCTAAAACAAAACTAGGGTTTAACCCTAATCAAGAATTTAATTCTTTTACATATCTGGGAATTTAATTCCTTTGAAAAGAAATCAGGGTTTTATCCTAAATAAGAATTTAATTCTTTCACGATAGGAATTTAATTCCTCCAAAATCATAATTAGGGTTTAACCCTACAGAGTATTCAATTCTTAAAAGATCTCTGTTCATGAAAAGAACTAGGGTCACGTGCCTCCACGTGACCCTTGAAAAGATTCCCTGCAAAGAACTTTGAAGTATCACCTCACGTGCTCCCACGTGACTCCCAAAACGCAGAAAGAAAAAGCAAAGGAAATGAAAGTTTTGGGCGCTCTCACGTGTTATCACGTGACCCCTCAGCAAATGATTTAACAATTGGCGCACAGATCCCCATCACGTGCCAACACGTGATGCTCTAAAATAAAAATAAAAGTGTTTAACACTTATTCGCAGATTTGAGGATAAACCAAAAGGAGATCTGGCTCCACATTTAGGGCGCCCTCACGTGTCCCCACGTGACCCCTAACGAATCCCTTTAATATCGAATGGATGGATGCCTATCACGTGCCCACACGTGATGGCCAGGAAATTAAAAGTGTTAAACACTTACCTGCAGAATAAAATAAGGGAAATCAGGGCGCTCTCACGTGTCCGAACGTGACCCCTCCCTCCTTAGTGTTTAATACTAATTGGAAAACTCTATCTGCAGTGTTTAACACTGATTTTCTTAGTGTTTAACACTAATTTGGAAAACTCTATTTGCAGTGTTTAACACTGATTTTCTTAGTGTTTAACACTAATGTGAAAACTCTGTTCCCGGTGTTTAACACTGATTTGTTTTAGTGTTTAACACTAATTTGAAATCTATGCTACCCGTGTTTAACACTGATTTTCTTTAGTGTTTAACACTAATTTGAAAGCTCAGTTGCTAGTGTTTAACACTGATTATCTTTTAGTGTTAAACACTAACTTGCTAATCTTAATTCCAGTGTTCAACACTGTTGGTCTTTAGTGTTTAACACTAGCTTTAGCCCAATTGGCTAAGTTTCTAGAGGCAAAGCCTCTCCTTCAATGAGTCAACAAAGAGCCAATATTTCAAACATAATTGGACTTAGCTCAAACTAGCCATAAGTCCTCAAATCATCTTGAACTGAGCACATCTGCTCTTTCAACCAACTCTTTGGTTCAAGGGTACATCTCTGAACTTCTCTGATATTTGTCGTTGTAATCCTTCAACGTCTTCAGAGAGGTGACGGGTCCCGACAACCACACATTAATACGGACTGTGGGGTCCTTAAACTCATGGACTTATGCGTCCTTAAACTAAAACACGGACTGTGGGGTCCTTAAACCCGCGGACTTATGCGTCCTTAAACTAAAACACGGACTGTGGGGTCCTTAAACCCACGGACTTAAGCGTCTCTAAACTACCTATGGACCACCATGTCCCTAAACTGGAATATGGACCCCCATGTCCCTAAACTGGCAATGGACCACCATGTCCCTAAACTGGAAATGGACCACTACGTCCCTAAACTGGAACAATAGAGCCCAAATGCTCTTTTGTCGGATCTAAACGATCCCGTTTAAGTTGATCTTAGCCTCAAATACGGCTAACGTATCCTTAAACCCTCAAACAGACTTTAGTCCCAAATTGGACTACAGGTCTCCCTACCAACTTTGGCCCAAGGGTACATCTCTGAACTCCTCTGATATCTGTCGTTGTAATCCTTCAACGTCGTCAGAGAGGCGACGGGTCCCGACGGCCATACATTCAATGGACCACTATGTCCTTAAACTGGTATTGGACCACTACGTCCTTAAACTGGTATTGGACCACCACGTCCCTAAACTGGCAATGGACCACCATGTCCCTAAACTGGAACAATAGAGCCCAAACGCTCTTTTGTCGGATCTAAACGATCCCGTTAAGTTGATCTTAGTCTCAAATTGGACTAACGTATCCTTAACAAACGTTTAAGTTGATCTTAGCCTCAAATATGGCTAACGTGTCCTTAAATCAAACCTTCAAACAGACTTTAGTCCCAAATTGGACTACAGATCTCTCAACCAACTTTGGTTCAAGGGTAGATCTCTGAACTCCTCTGATATTTGTCGTTGTAATCCTTCAACGTCGTCAGAGAGGTGACGGGTCCCGACAACCACACATTAATACGGACTGTGGGGTCCTTAAACTCATGGACTTATGCGTCCTTAAACCAACATCCGCCCCCAAAATGGGAATGCTGGACCACTATGTCCCTAAACTGGAACAATAGAGCCCCTAAACGCTCTTTTGTTGGATCTAAACGATCCCGTTAAGTTGATCTTAGTCTCAAATTAGACTAATGTATCCTTAACAAACGTTTGAGTTGATCTTAGCCTCAAATATGGCTAACGTATCCTCAAACCAAAACCCCAAACCCAAATCTAAGAAAATATGGATTTGGACTAATCCACGTCCTACGGGCGACAACATAAATTGGTCTCCGTATACAATCCACGGGCAACCACAAACAAAACAAACACCCACGACACGAAGTGAAATTCTGGAGAAGGAGAAAGTTGTTACCGCGATGCGGTAGCGTAATTAACTGCAGGGGCTTGCGCCTGCAGGGAAGAGCGTCTCCACAATCAAAAACCCCTCAAGCGAGGGGGAATCTGACGAAGTCTGCTACATCGGCCTCATCCGTTCAAACCTCCGATACACGGTGCCATAAATCAACTTGGCATCTTCGGAGAGGTGGACAGATAACACCTATTAGCATCTGCCTCGAATCTCAGGCCTAGACGTCCCATGTCGCGGCCGCCGTTCGGAGGGGAATACCCCCGATCGTCCTTGAAGACGATAGGGGAGAGACGTCAAATCCTCTGCCAGCTCTGTCAGCAGCTAAAGAAGAGACAATCTCCAAAGCTGACTTGGACGAGTACATAGCTCAACAGATCCGGGTTCATCATGCGACTGAAGCAGCCGGCCAGGTCGTAAAAACATGGTGGCCGTATCCAAGTTGGTACGATCAAATCAAATACCCACCCGGTTACACAATTCCCAAGTTCCATGTCTACAAGGGGACGGGCAATCCTCACCAGCATGTTGCCCAGTTCAGGGCACTCTGCGGCAACACCGGCGGTGATGACAAGCTGTTGCTTCGCCAGTTTGTTGGAAGTTTATCAGATATGGCATTCGAGTGGTACTCTGAACTCCCGAACGACTCTATCAAGACCTTCGCAGAGATGGAGCTGCTGTTTACCCAGCGTTTTGCAAGCGCCAGTGAACGCACCCCGATGATGGCACTGATTAACGCCAGGGTAAAGCCAGGCGAGACATGGGTTCAATATGCTATACGGTGGCGGAACTTATGGTCGAAGTGCGAACAGCGCATTGAAGAAGCTCTCGCAGTGGGTATGCTTGTGGGAACCCTTGATCCGCAAGCAACCATCTCGCGATTTATGATGTTTTTCAAGCCGACTACCTTCCAGGCCTTGATTGACAAGCTAGCGCAAATGGATCAGATGGGTCATAAACCCCCTCTTCCAAAGCCGGACTCCCGAAATGACAAAGGGAAGGGAAAAGCGATCGTGGTCGCTAATGCTCAACAACAACCGAGCAACTTGAAGCCGGTCGTTCGTCAAAATAATATGCGCCCGTACGTAGCCCTTGAGGAGAGGCTAGGACGTTCTTACTCTTTTCCCCGAGATAAAACGAGGAGGTTATTCGAGCTGGCGTTGCGCAATCGACTCATAAATCTGATGGATCCAAAACGTCCGTCGCAACCAAGTGATTTCAATGAGCCCAACTACTATCCTTATCATCGAGTACTGGGTCACCCGATCGAAGATTGCTACGTCTTCAAAAATTGGCTTGAAGACCAGTACCGACAGGGCAAGTTCGCGTTATCTGACAAATGGAAGGTGAATCCCCCGCAGCCCCACACCTCTAAGGGGATGAGTACGCCGGGGGAAACATGCTCTGTTGTTGAAGAAGCTCCTTGGGAGGTTGTATTATCAGCTAAGACAAAGAAAATGCTGAACGACTTTCAGGCAAGCCCAGCGATTAAATGGAAGAACCCGTTGGAACCTCAAATCATTGAAGGAATATTGAAGCCGCGTCCAACGCAAATGATCAATGGAGGTGGCCCAGGCATTCACAACCAGCCGTCGAAATCTTCAAAGAAGAAGAAAAAGAAATCAAAGAAGCCCGTGAAGCCTGGCGACCAGCGCACGGACTTGCAAAAACAAATTGACGCGCTGGAGGAATACAACCAGAAGGCACGGACTCCCATACATTCCAAGAGTTCCTCAATCACGTCTTTCAAGAGGAAGATGAGGGAGAAAGTTCATCTGATGAATCTGAAGAATACGTGGCGAGTTGTCATGTGATTTCCCACTCATTCATGGACGATGAGGAGACCCCTTGTACTGAAACGCTGGGGGCAGATCCTGAACCAAAAATTCTGGGGCCATCGGATGAAGTAATTGACGCATTCCTCAATGAAGCTCTCTTAAAAAGTAAAGCTGATCGGGAACGCGAGGCGGTCATATTTGAAAGGGCCAAGCGCCAGTGACTTGACGAAAGAGCTCAGATGCTCCCGCTGGAGCAAAATACATCCATTACCGACAAAAGCAAATTCAAGATGAGGAAAAGGTTTGCTAAAGCCATATCAATGGGCATGAAGCTACCATCCTTCGAAGGAAACATTACTGGTGAAATGGAAATGCACCCCTCCTATTGCTTATATCATCAGAAGGTTTCACACCCCACTCAAGAGTGCAAAGCTTTCGATAGATGGTGGCAAGGATATGTTGCTCATCGACAATATTTTAAACGGGAGAAACGTAAAACTCGTCGGGAATAGAAAAATATGACTGAAGGGTTTAACAGAACTACCAGTGATTGTCGCATGGTTAACACCGGCGGGTCACAAGTGCCTACATTCGGGAGCGATTCTGATGAGGAGCTGGAACTTGCCCCTCTCTTTAAAGAGTCCACTTCGGGAAAAGAAGAAGAGCCGAAGGTTTGCGAAAATATTCGGCCGCGGAATTAGACGCTGCCTGAAAAGAATCTCGGACCCTCAAACAAAAAAGATAAAGGGAAAGAAAAGGTCTCTGAAGATATCGTCTTAGATGACCAAGTTCTGGAGGAGCTAAGTGCCAAAGACCCTCCGAAGAGAAATAAGGTGGATTACAATGTCTTAGCGCATCTGAGAAAGCTACCCTCACAGCTCAGCATCCTTGACGTCCTTGTGTTGTCAAAGGAGGCGAGAGATTCGTTAATCAAGGCACTACAGGATCCGGAGCAATTCCAAGCTTTCCTGGCCGAGGAAAAGATGAAAGATAAATTGGAGGAAGTGCACACGGCCGATATCACTTTTGGTGATGAAGACCTTCTCCTTGGGACGTGCGAACACAATCGCCCCCTTTATGTCTCAGGATACTGTCATGATATAAAAATAGGCAAAATCCTGATCGACAATGGATCCTCTGTTAACCTTCTCAATGTGCGGGTGTTAAAAGAAATCTGCATGAGCGTCCAGCACCTTGCTCGGGACAAGATCACTATCTCCGGGTTCGACTCCCAGTCATCAAGAACTCTTGGGTCTGTGATACTGACGCTACGCTTCGGGCTACTCGTCACGGACATTAAGTTCCACGTCATAGACGCCAAGACATGCTACAACGCTCTGCTCAGCCGACCGTGGTTACACGAGTACAACATCATCCCTTCTACACAACATCAGTGTATGAAGTATTCTAAGGGCGGTCTCGAGTATACCGTGGCAGGAGAACTGAACCCATTCTCTATGAATGAGGTCCGCAAATATGAAGATGCCAAATACTTCTTGCCGGATTTCAAAGACACGGAGAGGTGTCACAAGCCGGAGAACAAAGCTAATGCCACCATCCCTGTTTTCGGGAGTGACACCGAGGAGGAAGAGGAGATAGTTTATTCGGGTCCGCCCCAATACAACAAGCCGGGACCATCTGCTCCTACGTTGATCTTTGGTAGTGACTCGGAAGATGAGGTCCATGCTATATTCTCTGCTCGGCCTTCAATATGAATGTCCGCTAATGAAGAACAAAGTCTACAAGTTGCCATGGTGCCGCTTAAACACCGTAAAGAACTGGATGCACTTGATATTTACAATGTAGAAGAGCTGCAAACGTTCTATATCTCTCCCAGGCGAGAAAGCGAAAAAGCAATTCTATTCTACCGCTCTGAAGAAACCAGAGTGGAGAAAGAAATCTGGCATGGTGCGGATCCTACGCTTGATAGGCTTCAGCCCATCCGTCTCCCCAGATATTATACAGAAGGCTTGAAAAGGTTGCTGAAACGCCAAGGGATATCCTTCAAGCAGACCGTTCGAAAAGCCAAGTTCTATGACAAAGTCTGGAACGTTCCCGGGACTCAACGCAAACTGCCTAATGGGAGAATGGAAACAAAATGGCTTGGATATATCCGGTCAAAGAAATGAGAGTTACTACACAGCTGTTACGTCGTGTATGACTTCGATGAAGAAGCGGATGCTCAATGGGAGGACACTAATCCTGACCTAGTAAAAGTTCCAGATGCAAAAGTGCCCAGCCCGTCGTTCGAAGAACAAATGGACAAATTTATAAGGAAAGCTGGTCAAAAAGTCCGAGACGACCATAACCGTGAAATGACCATCTACGAGAAAGCCAAAATGCAACGCCTCCTCCAACAGGCCGTGAAAGATGAGAATGCCGCTCCTTATCAACCTGTTATAAAGATGGCTCGACGCAGAGATAGAAACAAGTCGAAATGCGAAAAAGGCGCTCAACAGCAACGAAGCGGGGCTAAGAGGCCACTCAAGCAAAAATCGAGTGGTTCCGATCTATCCCTTATAAGAAAAATGGGTCGGGCATACTCTTTTCCTCGGGACAAGAAAAAGAAAATACTTGACCTCGCTCTAAAACATCACATGCTTACATTGCCGGAGTCTAAACACCCCGAACAAGCAGGCGAAGTCTCAAACCCAGACTATTGCCCTTATCACCGAGTGATAGGGCACCCTCTCGAGGATTGCTTCACCTTCAAGAATTGGGTTGAAGATCAGTATCAGCTTGGCAAGTTCGCTCTGTCCGACAACTGGAAGGTAGCGCCGCCACAGAAGCACAAACCTAAGGCCACGGAAGAAGAACCAGTTCCACATTGGGATTGGAAGCGAATTCGCACTTGTTATGTGATAACGATATCAAAAGAAGAGCCCGAGAACATGGATGACCTTCCCTGGTGCTTCGAAAACAGCAACGACGAAGTAATCTCAGAATTTCCACCAGCGCCAAAAGAGCTGGAAGATGGAATCCATACCACGGCGGATAACCTTAAGAAAATTGAGTTGGGGACGGCGAATGACCCGCGACTGACATTCATTAGTGAGCTGCTGTCTGAAGAGAAGGTGGTTTCATTAAAAGACCTGCTTATGCAGCATAAAGATTGCTTCACATGGAACTATTCCGAAATGCCGGGACTAGATCCAGAGATTGCTGTGCATAGATTGGCGATATCCCCAGACGTCAAGCCAGTCAAACAGGCGCCGAGAAGAATGCGGCTCGAGCTTGAGATGAGCATCAACGCCGAGGTCAAAAAGCTGATCGACTGTGGCTTTATTCAGGAGGTTCAATATCCGGAATGGATCGCCAACATCGTCCCGGTGATGAAGAAAAATGGGACAGTGCGCATATGCGTGGACTTCCGGGATCTCAATAAAGCATGTCCGAAGGACGATTTCCCAGTGCCAGTCACCGAACTGATGATAGACAATACGTCCACTCATGAGGTTTTCTCCTTTATGGACGGCTCGTCAGGGTATAATCAGATAAAGATGCATCCCGAAGACCAGAAGCACACCGCCTTCAGGATCCCTTTGGGTATATTCTACCACAAGGTAATGCCCTTCAGTTTAAAGAATGCCGGTGCCACCTATCAAAGGCCCATGACGAAGATCTTCGATGACCTTATACACGAAATCGTCGAATGCTATATCGACGATCTCGTGGTTAAAAGCAAATCATACGAGGAACATCTCGAGCATCTGAAAACTGTATTTCAACGCCTTCGACAATACAACTTGAAGATGAACCCTCTCAACTGCGCATTCAGAGTTTCCTCGGGTAAATTCCTAGGATTCATCGTCCGACACCGGGGTATCGAGATAGATCCGTCAAAGATCAAGGCGATCATAGAAATGCCTCCGCCAAGGACTCTCAAACAGCTGCGGTCTCTCCAAGGGAAGCTCGCGTATATACGACGATTTATAGCCAACCTTTCAGGCAAGTGCCGTCCTTACAGCCACCTGATGAAGAAGGGAACCCCGTTCGTCTGGGACCAAAAATGTCAAAGCGCGCTAGACGAGATCAAGCAATACCTGCAGAACCCGCCGGTGTTGGCTGCTCCGATCAAAGGAAAGTCCCTTATTCTTTATACAACCGCCTTCGAAGGATCCTTAGGCGCATTATGGGCGCAAGAGAATGACCAAGGGAAGGAAAGAGCACTTTACTACTTGAGTCGACTTCTACTGGGGGCAGAAAGCAACTACTCCCCCATTGAAAAACACTGCCTGGCGTTGATCTTCGCGATAACAAAGCTCAGGCACTATGCGTTGGCGCATGAGGTCCGTCTCATTTCAAAGGTGGACCCTCTTAAATATTTAATGTCAAAGGCCATATTGACGGGACGACTCGCTAAATGGGCCCTGCTCTTGATGGAGTTCTCGATAACATATCAACCTCTCAAGGCAGTGAAAGGCCAGGCCATCGCTGACTTCCTCGCTGAGCATCTGATACCCGCCGATTCCCCTCTGAATTGCGACCTTCCAGACGAACATGCGTTTGACGCGATCGACGGTGGTGATACCCGATGGGAGCTTTATTTCGATGGAGCATCTTCCGTGAAGAAGTGCAAACAAAGTACCCTTATAATCAAATCGGGGGTAAGACTCATCTTTGTAACTCCACGTGGAGGGATAATGCGCTTTGCTTTCTCCCTAACAGAGCCAAGGACAAACAATGAAGCCGAATACGAAGCTTTGATAGCAGGCCTCGAGATCGCCATCGACATGGGAATTGAAAACCTCCTCATATACGGAGACTCCCAGTTGGTCGTTAGTCAAGTAAACGGTGACTACCAAACGTGCAAATGAGAGTTGGTGAAGTACGGCTAAAAGGTGCAACAACTGTTGACCCAAATTCCTTCCTATACTTTGGAAAACATACCGCGCAGAAAACAGCAAAGCGGACGCGTTGGCCAAGCTCGCTAAAGAACTGGCTGATGAGAACCTCGATGACATAAGAATCGTGGTACAAAGGCGTCGGGTGCTTGCCCCAGCGGAAATATCTCCGGAATCATCCGAAGAAAAGGGAGCGACTGAGCAAATGGCTCTGCAAATAAAAGACCGGGAAAATACCGAGGATCGGAGAAAAGTCTTTATAGACTACTTCAAATACCGCCAAACGCCCGAAGATGCGTCATCAAGACACCAGCTTATGAAACGAGCTCTGTCTTTCGCCTTCGTCAATGATACTCTGTACAAGAGGTCATTCGATTCTTTGTGGTTGAGATGCCTAGGACCTGACGAAGCGAAAAGAGTCATCCAGGAAGTTCATGACGGACTCTGCGGTTCTCACCAAGCGGGCCCAAAGATGAAGTTGAAGATCAAACGGATGGGCTACTACTGGCCCACGATGATTCAAGACTGCCTTGAGTATGCAAAGCAGTGCCACTCATGTCAAATTCATGGGGATTTCATCCATCAGCATCCAAATCCACTACACCCGATGGTGGCTAGCTGGCCGTTCGAAATGTGGGGAACTGACATAGTTGGTCCCATCGAACCAGCATCGTCCAAGGGACATCATTTCATCCTGGCGGGGACTGACTGCTTCTCCAAATGGGCAGAGGCAGTACCGCTGAGGGAAGTGAAGACGGAGAATATCCTCCACTTCTTCAAGACGCACGTCATATATCGGTTTAGAACGCCAAGACGGATCGTCTCCGATAACGGGCCAGCCTACCGAAGCCACAAGATCAGTCGCTTCACACAGCAGCATAATATAGACTGGAGATATTCTTCAGTTTACAATCCGCGAGCTAATGGTCTAGCTGAAGCCTTCAACAAGACCCTGACGAAAATCATGAAAAAGACGGTGTCCCGAAATAAGAGAGATTGGCACGAGAGACTGCAGGAGGCTCTTTGGGCGTATCGAACTACGTTCAAGACGGCCACGAACACAAGGTCGTACGCGTTGGTATTTGGGATGGAAGCAGTACTCCCCCTCGAGATAGAGTTACCCTCTCTACGAGTGGCAGTCCACTACGAGCTGACGGACGAAGAAAATGCTCACCTTCGGTTTGAGGAGCTTGATGCCCTTGATGAAACCCGGCTCATAGCGCAACAAAATCTGGAAGCTTATAAAGCAAAGATGACGCGCTCATATGAAAAATAAACCCGATCGAGGACATTCCGCCAAGGAGAACTTGTGCTAGTGGTCAAAAGGCCTATGATCCCCAATCGCGCCAAGCGGGGAAAATTCGAGCCAAACTATGAAGGCCCGTACATCATAGATAAAGTTTACCAGGGTGGGGCCTATCTACTTATGGACATGCACGGTGAAAGGCCTTTCAGGCCAATAAACGGTCGCTTCCTAAAGAAATACTACGCTTAATGAGCCACAGCCTAGGTCAATGATAGATGACGACAATTATGTCCGCTCGCTATCTTCCTAAGCTCAAGATTTACAAGCAGTAGCCAGCCTTCTTAATGACGGACCGAAACGTCCTTAAACTACTACCGCAGCATCCTTAGGCTGACGGGATGAATAAAAAAAAAGAAAAAAAAGAGAAAAAGAAAATAAAAAAAATGATGATAAAAACGGTATGTCCATAAGCAAAAAGGTCACGGATGAAAACCCGAAAGGGCTCCGTGAGTAAAAACAGCAGGGCTACCGGCGAGTGTTCGTGAAAACCCAAAAGGGCGTGACCTCGTAAAAAAAAAGAAGAAAATAAAAAGAATAAAAAAAACGGTATGTCCATAAGCAAAATGGACACGGATGAAAACCCGAAAGGGCTCCGTGAGTAAAAACAGCAGGACTACCGGCGAGTGTTTGTGAAAACCCGAAAGGGCGCAACCTCGTTAAAAAACACTTATAGGGTCCTTTCGACCTTGTAAGGAGAAACCACCCGCGTGAGATCCTTACGACTCACAAGGGAGCAACACACTTAGGGATCCCCACGATTCCTAAGGAGAAAATACGCTTGTGAGATCCTCACGAGAACTCTCTTATGGGACCCTCACGGCTCATAAGATTTGAAAGTCTTAAGTTACAGAGACCTAAACCTGTGCTTAAGCAATCCCCACAACTTCCGATATTGCCCTACAAGTGGCTCAATACTGACCCTTGTATACAATCCATGGGCGCGAATAAACATTTCCCTAACCAAGTCTCATCCGCGACTGGGATATGTACGCATGATGAACAACCCTTATAAGTCCTCTCGACTTACAAGGGGAAAACCCTCTTGTAGGATCCTTACGACTTATAGAGGAACATACACTTAGGAATTCTCACGATTCTTAAGGAGAAAATACACCTACACTATCCTCATGACTTGTAGGGAGAAATACCTTTGTGAGACCCTTACGGCTCATGAAGTTAAAAGCCTTAGTTGACAGGACCTTAACCCTGCTCGCTAAGCCACCTTTGTTCAACATTTACGGAGGCAAATGATGATTCGCTCCTGGCAATATCCCAGTTGTAGCGGTGTTGATGCCGAAATCGGTTTCTAATTTTAGGTTTACGGTGAAAAGCCGCTAGGCCGCACGTGCATACGAAATAGCCGAAATGATAGGGCAACTTGCAATAAAAAGCAGCAAGTAAAAACATATGCATACAAAATAGCCGAAATGATTGAGCAACTCGCAATAAAAAGCAGCGAGTGAAAATAAAATAAATAGCCGAAATGATTGGGCAACTCGCAATAAAAAGCAGCGAGTGAAAATAAAATAAATAGCCGAAATGATTGGGCAACTCGCAATAAAAAGCAGCGAGTGAAAATAAAATAAATAGCCGAAATGATTGGGCAACTCGCAATAAAAAGCAGCGAGTGAAAATACAATAAATAGCCGAAATGATTGGGCACCGCGAAAAATAGCCGAAATAATTGGGCAATCACGACCTTCGCGATATAAAAGCTGAAATGATAGAGCATCGCGGAAATAAAACAAAAAAATGATGATAAAACTTTGGCCCTATAGTTGAGATCACATCGATCCCTGTATACAATCCAAGGGCGCAAACGAAGAGGGAACCATACTTTCCCAACAGGCTCCGCCAGAAAACGAAGCCAAATCTCGACGGTTCATCCCAACCCCGAAGAAATCAGTGTCTTTGGCAAATACCTTAATTCAGGGAAACAAACATCCTTGATGAGAGCCTCCTGATTTGCGTCGACTCGCAGAGCAACCAGTGTCTCCGTGGGAAATTCTCGATCCGTTTCAACACCAGGGAAACAAATAATCCTTGGTAAATACCTCAATTCAGGGAAACAAACATCCTTGATAAGAGCCTCCTGATTCGTGTCGACTCGCAGAGCAACCAGTGTCTCCGTGGGAAATTCTCGATCCAGAGAAACAAATAATCCTTGGCGAATACCTCAATTTAGGGAAACAAACATCCTTGATGAGAGCATTCTGATTCGCGTCGACTCGCAGAGCAACCAGTGTCTCCGTGGGAAATTCTCGATCCGTTTCAACACCAGGGAAACAAATAATCCTTGGCGAATACCTCAATTCAGGGAAACAAACATCCTTGATGAGAGCCTCCTGATTCGCGTTAACTCGCAGAGCAACCAGTGTCTCCGTAGGAAATTCTCGATCCGTTTCAACACCAGGGAAACAAATAATCCTTGGCAAATACCTCAATTCAGGGAAACAAACATCCTTGATGAGAGCCTCCTGATTCGCGTCGACTCGCAGAGCAACCAGTGTCTCCGTGGGAAATTCTCGATTTGTTTCAACACCAGAGAAATAAATAATCCTTGGCAAATATCTCAATTCAGGGAAACAAACATCCTTGATGAGAGCCTCCTGATTCGCGTCGACTCGCAGAGCAACCAGTGTCTCCGTGGGAAATTCTCGATTCGTTTCAACACCAGGGAAACAAATAATCTTTGGCAAATACCTCAATTCAGGGAAACAAACACCCTTGATGAGAGCCTCCTGATTTGCGTCGACTCGCAGAGCAACCAGTGTCTCCGTGGGAAATTCTCTATTCGTTTCAACACCAGGGAAACAAATAATCCTTGGCAAATACCTCAATTCAGGGAAACCAACATCCTTGATGAGAGCCTCCTGATTCGCGTCGACTTGCAGAGCAACCAGTGTCTCCGTGAGAAAGTCTCAATTCGTTTCAACACCAAGGAAACAAATAATTCTTGGCAAAAACCTCAACTCAGGGAAACAAACATCATTGACGATAGCCTCCTGATTCGCGTCGACTCACAGAGCAACCAATGTCTCCGTGGAAAATTCTCGATTCGTTTCAACACCAGGGAAACAAATAATCCCTGGCAAATACCTCAACTCAGGGAAACCAGCGTCCTTGACGAGAGCCTCCTGATTCGCGTCAGCTCGTAGAGAAACCAGTGTCTCTGTGGGAAATTCCCGATTCGTTTCAACTTGCAAGATGAAGCCTCAGGCAGCAGGGATTTTTAAAAAAAAACTTGCTTCCTGAACAATGGGACCCTGCAAGTCGGTCTAAAACGGTCTCTTGCATATTATTCACGGGTCTCACTCTCCAAAGTCGAGTTTCGACAAGGAGAGAAACAACCGCTTGCGGGTCCTCTTGACTCGTAAGAGGGAAAAATTCTCTTATAGGATCCTTACGACCTATAAAAGAAAACACACTTAGGAATCCTGACGACTCTTAAGGAGAAAACCCACCTACGAGATCCTCTCGATCCATAGGGAGAAAAGTCTCTATGAGACCCTCACGGCTCATAGAGTTGAAAAGTCTTAGGCGGCAGATCTGAACCTGCGGCCTAAGCCATTGCTGTTTCTTGAGGAAATCAAGATGCGTGCTCTATTATCTGTTAACCATGTTTACTAAGGTAGCATGCTGATAATAAAAGAAAGAAAAGGCGGAGAAATGACACAAGACATTACAAAAAATGTGTATCTTTTATTCATAAACTTGATTGGGTACAAGATACATTGTATTAAAGAATAAAAAAAAATATATACATTGTTTTTATTTACAAGTACAAACGATACAAAGAGGGATAGCTACTGAGGAGGAAGTGTCTTTAACAAATCCGCAAGCTGCTCTCGCACTTCCTTCAGCGCCTCCTACTGAGTGGCTGTCGTGGCCACCTCCGCTTCCACCTGGGCCCGCTGTCGCAAAAAGGATGAGAGTTGCTCCTCGGCCGCCTTCTGGGCTGCTTCCTGGCTAGGTGCATTCCGCTCGACAACGTCAAGCCGTTCCCTCAGTGAGAACCCTTCGGAAAGGCATTGCAGAAGGCCCTCAAAGACAACCTTCAGCCGTGCAGCATTGGCCTCCACCCGAGCATGCAGTTGGGCAGACTTGCTCGAAGTCTCACCACGCTCCTTACGCCTTGAAATGAATTCTTGCTCAAGATGGCAGAAGTAAGAAGCACTCTGCTCAATCCACGCTGCTCTTTGATTACTGGCAGCTAAGGTCTCGGAAGCGGGACGCATCGACTCCAGCTGATGCAGGCAGGCCTCGATCTCCCTGCAATGGTTAACCCAAGATGCGATGATGTCCTCGTCATGAAAGTTCACGAGTATCACCAGCATCAAGTTAACCGCCGTAGCGAAGTCTACGGCAGATGTAGGAGTTTCAACGTCGAGTTCCTCGACGTAGTCACTCAACATGCGCAGACTATTCGCGACACTTTTCGAAGATGGACGTCTCAGATAAGCACCTGCCGGCATCGTAATGCGAGGCTCGAAGGGCGCCGAGACCGGAACGACAGCTGAAAAGAAACAAAATGTGATCAGATAACAGTTCAGGAAATAAAAAGGGGGGGTTATCAGTGTAATAATCGCTGTACCAGCTAAAGCAGATGGTAAGGCCGGAAGGGCCGGTGGCGCAGCTGATCTTTCACCCCCTCCTTCAATCTGTAGCACTGCAGTCGGGACGAGAAAAAAGGTTAGAAGTAATTCCATCAATGGAAAAGGAAGATATCAATGAAAATCATACTCACCAGCGCCACCAGAGGAAGAAGCGAGTTCGGATGGGAAGGAGAAGTGTGGGAGCAACACCTGATAAAGATGGTCAAAAAGCACTCCTGAAAGGCACAACAGTATGACTTTAGTACACAAATTATACGTCTAAAAAGTAAGATTAATAAGTTGCAAACCCATACCTTCCAACATCTTTGACGGTATGAGAGAGGGTTGAGAAGTGACCACCGCCAAGGCGGTAGTTGAAGGCGCTCCCTCGAGCAATGGGGCATCGGCACTGGTTGCACCTGCGTTACGAACAAATGTGAACTTGTCAGAAAAGATTGTAAAATAAAGAGGACAGTAACTTGGGATTTACCTGACGAGCTGCCGGCCGAAACGGAGGCGACTCCCTCCTCCATCGACATGAGGCCACCGCCCGTGTCCTCGTCACCCGACTCAATAGGGACCGTTGTCGTGCTCGCAAGGCCAGGAGACGGCGGAAGAGCGTAGACGGGGAGGGAAATGATCGGAGCATTGCCGGACTCTTGAGAGAGAGCGGTTGACTCTTCCCCAAGAGTCGTGCCCATCTCACCCGCTACCTCTTTGGGCTCCGCAGTCTCCGTCGGCTCATCCGCCGTCACCACGAGGTCGTCGGCCTTAAGCGCCTCGTCCGCCACTACCCTGGGCTCAATTATAACAATCATTTCATCTGCCGCCACTTCAGGCTCGGTATCAATGACCTTCTCGGCTACGGATCCCTCGGCTTCCAGCTCAGGCTCCATTACCCCAGCGACGTTGCCGACCGTCAGCTCGAGTTCGGCAGGTGCCTCCTCCTCTGTTTCCTTGGGTTCAACAGTCTCCGCCTCCCCCTCGGTCGGACTAGGCCCTGCAGGATAGAATATATAAGAACCGATGACTTTCTAATTCGTACAACAAGATTCTGAAAGAAATGTTACCTGAAGTGGATTTATCATTTGCACTCCGAACCGCACGCGCCACTTGTCTGCGAGCGGTGGATAGGGCGACGGGGGCCTCTTTGGAGGGAGTATCAGCAAAAGGGACGGTGCTGGGGCCTGCTCCCGTAGCCAAAGCAGCCCGGCGCGCCTTCGCCTCACGCCTTAGCCGCTTCCTTTCCTCCCAGGCCGTTGAAACGGACCTCACCAGAGCCTCTTTCATTGAGGCGTCATCGTCCGTATACAGGGACGTCTCCAAATTCTTCAAGGCATCCCTCGTCAACTTGTCGAGTCGAGGCTCTTGCTGTAGCCCCGACGAGACTGGGACTTCGGCAGCTGGCAAAATGTCCGTGTCGCTTGGCGGGAACGGCATTGAGGTTCCTGCGATAAAAAGAAAGAGGTTAGGTCGACCATAACACAAGGGAAATGAAAACTTGATGAATTGAAACTTACTAAGGCCTAAAGACGCTCTGAGACATTCCTCCTCTTGGAAAGTCTCGAGGGAAACGGCAATGGCTTCTTCATCAGTGATGCCTGTTGGAAGAAAAGAAGGAGAAACGTTAGTCAAAGGCAATGAGGAGGATATGATACAATAAAGAAAATGCGACTAGTAGTTACCTGATTGCGCAAGCTTAGCTAGCCACGCGTCACGCTTTGCCAACCACGCTGAAGTTTCGAGAGCGGCCTCCAAGTCTGTATCATCCGGCGGCGGCATGACTAATCCCTCATTAGTCCCATATTCGCTCAGGCCCTCGGCATAGGGAGCGTGGGGTTCCTAATCGAACGCGGCATCTGCAGCGAAGAGCGACTTCTTTTTCTTCTGCCTTCCGACCCTAGGTGCACGTGGGATCGACTTACGCTTAGCAGCCACCTTGGGACGGCAGGTCCCGATGTCCGCACCCACGCCAGACTCTGGCGAGGCTACAACCACTGTCTCCACTGGAGCACAGGGCGCTGGAGGTGCATCCGCAGTAATCAGGGAGCGGTGATCCGTGTGGAGGACTTTGCGCACGCGGTGGCCCGGCTCTAGAATCTTTCAAAGGGGGAACTACCGGTGTCCTTAGCACTAACGGAGCGTTACGGTCGGTGCCGGGAGGTGCACCTTTACGGTCGACCAACACTCGCCTCTCTTCCTTTATAACGGCCCCCGTCGCATGACTGTACCATTCTTTATATACATTGAGGAGTCGTGGAGCGCAGGCCGGCGCACTGATAAAAAAATGAGAACCCGTGTTCAGGCGCATGAAGTGATGCAACGCGTTCTCCATCCCTTCTTCAGTGGTAGCAGGTTCCAGTAGGAAAGCTTCCAAGGGTACCCCTTGATCGTAGCCCAGTTGTTGGGCGAAACGATGCGGGTTATATCTCATGAAAATCGCCACACCATTCTGCCTGAAGACTAGGAAGCCCGGTTTAATAGAATATAAGTGAAAGGTCTCCCGGGCCGTCAAAATTGAGGCTCCATCCTTAAAGGAGTCTTGTAATGGTCGCACCGTAGTGGTGGATGCCTTTCCAATAGTCAACACCTTGTCAATAAAGGACATTCCGGCTCCAATGGTGTGAGGGCGAAGGAGTAAACCCCTGGCGTTCCGTGGTGATGGGGTCACAATTGATGCGCCGATCAGCTGTATAATGCGAGGGAAACCGTACTTGCCGAAGAACGAGGGCCTTTTATGCATGCCGAAGACACCCGCCGTGTGTAGCTCGAGCCACGATACAAAGTAGTGCATCGGGAAGACCACGTGCAGTACCCCTGGCTCATTAGCATCCGCTGCTCGACTGAGGCCATGATTTAGGTGTGCCAAGCCGGCGATCCCAACGGCCACCTTTACCCCGATGGCCATCCGGTGGGCTGGGTAAAAGACAGAGGGCCGCATACGGTGAGAGTGTATTAGGATCGCAAACCAACTCAGCCACAACCCGAGAAATCCTACGAAAAAGGCCTCCTCGTCCATCCCAGGGGCCGCAATTTCTGCAAAAGACATAGTCAGGAAGTCCGGAAGGAAAAAACCCTTTTGGTCTATCTCCTTCTCCGACAGGTTGTCCACACCTAGACCGAAAGGGTCATCCAGGGTAGCGAACTTGGCAGCTTCTGATGAAAGGACGCTTGGGCGAAGGAACCGAGCGATGAAATCCTCAAAGTTAACTCCTCGACTCCCATGTTCGATAAAAAGGGACTCATAGATGTTCAACACTTTAATCAAGCTTGGGAATTGGTGTTGAACAGCATTCTCCGGCGTGAGCTCCCTTACCACCGGCTTAGCACCGAAGACGTACTCGTCTGTCGGGAGCAACTCCTCATAATGTTCCCCTATGACTGGTAAACCGGATACCTCCGTGAACTCCTCCAAAGAGATTGACACTTCCCGATCCATGGCAAGGAAAGTGTGGGTAGGAATGTTCCACTGCTCCAAGAAAGCCTTGAACCACCAGGTAGGGAGCGTGGGATACTGGAAGAGAGAGACGTAGACCGCGGTGTACAATCCTAACCTTATCAACTGCGACTTCTTTGTCGACAGGATATACCGGGCCCACGGCAGATAGCCGATCGGGTGGCGGGGGATCAGACCAATGTTATATGATTGCCCCCAGGGTCACGCCTCACCCTGACAGATACGGCGTCCTAGGATATCCAAAACTATAGGACGCTGGACCGGAATCGCATCCATAGCGGGATGAAGAAAGCCCTTCGAGGTCCAATCAACCATCTTCACGGCATACTGCACCGAGGATGGGCTGGCATAGTGGATCGCTGTGATGGGTTCTGACGGTACTGCGCAGGTGAAGCTCCGTCGACCCATGATAATCTGGTTGTACCACGATCCCCAAAGGTGGAGACTCTTGTATTCCGAATCATAGTCCTTAATCATGGCCAGGACTTCGCGGTCCAAGGGCGCTTCGGGAAATCCCTCCTCCGAACGAGCAAACGGGAATGAGGTATCGAGAGACATGGTCACTGCAAAGGAACAAAAAATAGCCGTTAGTGCTGCAATTCCAACGCTTGGCGTTTAAAAATTTTCAATTAACTGAATTTAAAAATTGATTAAATTAAAATTAATCACACCACACTGCAGTGCAGTAGGTAGGGGACCAAATGGGGACCCACAAAATCTGGATGACAGTGCCTCATTTAATAAGACAGCCTCATCATTAGGTGAGACTGTCAGTTAAAGAAAAAATCCTCAAGAGAATATTCTCATCAGTGGGGAATCCCTAGAGACAAGGAGAAAATCTTCTCTTTCAGAGCAAAGCTCTGTCACAGAATGACACTTGTCAAATTCTGGTCTCAAAGGAATAAAATTCCTTAAAAGAGCATAGCTCTGTGATAATAATGGAAAGATCCACCAAAAAATTTTAGCACTTAAAAAAATTAAAATCTTTGGAATCTTGAAAAATCCATGAAAAATTATGGAAAATTCTTCATTTCTCAGATCTAAAAGATCTACATTTGATTCAAGAGCAAAGCTCTGTTCATGGGTTAGAACCTGTAGATCTATAAGTTTTTGAGAGCAAAGCTCTGTTTATGAAACCCCAATGGGGATCCCTTTAGATCAAAAGATCTATGAGAGCAAAGCTCTTTTAGTTAAGATTGATATGAATTAATACTGAATTAATTTAATTTAAATTAATTTTACCTAAAGTTTCTAACTTTGGAAATGAGCAAAGCTCTGAAGTTCTTAAGCAAGAGCAAAGCTCTGTTGAAATCAAAATCTTAAAAAAGATGGTGAAGATTTATTAAGGGCCATAGGTCCTATTTATAAGGCGCTTGCGCCCTTTCAGCTCATCCCTTGATCCAACGGTCAGAAGCTTGCCACCGTTGCGCTCACGTGGCGCCACGTGAGCGCAACGGTGGGGAGGGCATTTGTTTCCCCCAATCAGAGCAAAGCTCTGTTAGAAATTCAAAATTCAAATTTTGAAGCAACGCTTCAAATCCCGGGCGCAACGCGCCACGTGTCAGGCGCAGGTATATCAGCGCAGCGCCCAAAGCAGCGCACCCAATCAGAGCAAAGCTCTATTTAAAGCAAAATTAAAGGAAGCAACGCTTCAGTTGCGCAAGCACTATACTGCGTGACACGTGTCAGTACAGATGCGCTAGCGCAGTGGCGCTGCGCTTTGCGCTGCGCGACACGTGTCAGCGCAGATGCGCTAGCGCAGTGGCGCTGCGCTTTGCGCTGCGCGACACGTGTCAGCGCAGATGCGCTCGCGCAGTCGCGCTGCGCTGTCCGCTGCGTGACACGTGTCACGCGCTGGGACATTTGCGCCAAACAGAATCAAGATTCTAAAGAAATCTTTCTGTTCTTGTTAAAACAAGAAAATTTTCTTCTGTAAAACATAAGCCCTTGGATCAAAGATCCAACGGTGGGGAAAATTCTCCAAATCACTCAGAGAAAGATCTTGTAACGTCTTCAAAATAATAAAATATGATTTTTGGGAAATTTTATAATTTAATATTATTTTAATGAATATTTTAATATTCTGGTATAATTAAATACAGATAAATGGGGAAAAATTATGGAAAATTCTAAAATAAGGTATTTTAAGGAATTGCCTCGTTTTCTGTGCATGCCCCCATTTCCTCTAGTTTTGACCCTGAGTATGTCTAGTTTTGACTGATTCCATCTAGGGTGAAATCTGGGTTGATTTTCCTATGTTGGTGTATAATTTGGGACTTGTTTTAGCATGGATTTTGGTATTTGGTGATTCATTCCTGTCGGGTGGCGTTTGGACGTCAACGACAAGTGGATTTTGATTGTGTTTACATGCGAGTCGATAGGTTTTTACCTATGCGGGTAGCGTGTGCTATTTTGGTTTCCGATATGATTTTCATGTGCTTTAGCATTGTGATATACTTGTAGGTACCCCGCGTGGTGTTGAGGCAAAGGAGGTGAAGATAGCGACATCGGCTTTGGCACACGAGAAGCAAGGTGAGTAGATTTATATCTACGGGGAGAAGTCGGGTGGATGGCGTATAGCACCCCCGCAGTCCGTGGTGATGTATACGAATACGTATACACACGAATATTTATTATGTGTTGTTTAGGGTTATTGATGGTAATAATGATATTTTGATGATAAGAATATATTGGTTTAGTATAGTGCGAACCCTAGAGTAGTGGTTGCACTCACACATACATTTACACACATACTTGCATTCATTCTTTCATTTATTAGAGTGCATATGATGGTGCGTATATCTACACATGGGTATGGGAATATGTGTTTATATACGGGATTTGAGGATGATACGTGGTTTGAGATGATACTTGATGTGAGGCCGTGAGATCGGCGATGTGACATAGCTTGTCTTCGAGGTGCGATATGATAGTTTTAGCGGGCCTTTGGACATGTGCTTTACCCGCATTCATATTTTTATAGATGGTATCGATTTGTACTAGACTTAGAGTAGTACCCCAGATTATGCGATCTGATGATAGTGATACCTGATATGTGATGAGGTACTGTGATATTGACCCCTACCCAGCTATTGGGATGCCGTACGACGATCTACCGTACGAGCTATATTGATGATAGATCCGCACTCATGACTCGAGGATATCTTACGATATGTTATTGAGGCGGGATCACCGACTATCATATCTATATATATTGACTCAGATTAGGTGGTTTCTTACCCCTCCTGTCTAGATTACTTAGTAGACATTAGACTGGACCGAGTCATACCTATTTCAAACTAACGAATCGGGGATATTTTAAAGATAGGCAGAAGGGTCATACGGATATTTTCAAATGATGTATCTTTTCTTAAAACACCGTAGCCCTTGTTTTTCCAAAAGCCCTGATTCGTCTTATTTCAAATGGCACCTCTGCATGACTTGTACAGATTGGTGTAGATTCTTTACTTTTGCGTTGATTATTCGATTCCGCATATTCATGCTATTTGCATTGCATCGCTTGTACTGTGGTTATATTTCAGTCATGCTGCCAGGACACCAGCACCATTATCGATGATGCATATGTTCCACGTACACTTGTTGCCGGCTCACACACTCATCATCGATAATTGCCATGTCACTACACTGTAGTACTATTGCATTCAGTATATGATCCTTGCATGACATGATGATATGCATACCTTCCTTTACATGTCGCATACTTCATGCTTTTGATTATACGCATTGAGATATGTTGTTTCTATGATATTTCTGGATTTGGGAACCGAGAGTGTTTCAAAAGAGAATATGTCATTGCTTTAAAAACCCGGTTACCCTTGACATGATATTTCAGTGCGTCCACCATGTGTTTTCTCGGTGCTGAGAGCGACATGTGAAACCCGAATCGAGGAGTGGATGAGCCGATTGCGGGTACATGGTGGACCCGGTATGGTTCCCCTCGGCAAGATGATCGATGAGCTTTGCCGATTGAGCCTGGAGGCGGGCGAGTACCTACCGGTGATTGGTTGGACCTGGCGGTTATCCGGAGGATACTGACCAGAGTCGATGGATAGATTTGGGCGTCCTGCCGGGGCCGAGGGCCGATACCGCAGACAGAGCCCGCGGGCCGATCCGGACTGACGGAGCCCGATATATGAGGATTTATGTGCCGATGCTGGGCACAGTTTTCATGATGTTTTCGAGTGCCGATGCTGGGCACTCCGGTTCCATGATTTTGACGCGTCGCGAGGGATACGGGTGGGTTATATCCTCATATTTCCATGCACAGGTTTCATGATATTTACTTGCATGATGGTTATTGTCATTGGGTGACGAGTGGACGGGATCCACGTGTGTGCAGATTTGATTACATTGATCATACCTCATATTCATGACATGCTATTACCTGAGGCACTAGCACGAGCACTTGGCATTACACTCATGTAGAGATTACATTGCCAGTTTAGCATGCTTCAGCTTTATTCATATTGAGGTTTATTTATATCTGATCGTATTGACCTAGGATGGGTCATGCATTCGATCTCTGCTTGTAGATATTTTCTATTCACGAGTTGGCAACTCACCCCCGTTGTGCCCCAGTCCTTGCAGGTTTTTGCCGTACAGATTCCATAGCGGCATTTCTGGCACACTGCTTCCTTATGGGTGACTTGCTTGGATAGGTGGGTTCTTTTGTATCAGAACCGCCATTGTTCATGTATCATTTATTGTATCTAGAATTTCCATCAACCAAAACTTGTATTATTTCGACCTTAGAGTCGCGCTTGTAGTATTACGGTTTTCTGGCTGTTTTGAGTTTCTTTTGAGTTTGATCCTCGCCCTTTGGCGTTGTATATTATTATTGCTCGCGTGGTTGTGACCGTCGATTGACGAAGAGCTAGCTCCCGCTTGGGGATGCCTTTTATCATGTTATATATATTATTCTTGTTGTACCCCGTTCGGGGCCAGTTTTTACAAAGGAAACTCTGCCGAAATTTTTCAGGAAAAGTTACACATTTTTAAAATACATATTCGGCTTAGTTATTTAAAAACTTTGGATTTTTGAAACACGATTTCTTTACTTCTAAAAACCAGTTTTCCTTATTTACTTTTAAATGGTTTTAGATTTCTGGGCTTTTGGCTTACTTGGATCAGATGGAGTCCTATAGGCTTCATAGGGTTCAAGGGCCAGTCACGTGCTCTTTCGGGTCGTGACAAAGTTGGTATCAGAGCGCTAGGTTGACCTTGGTTCGAGTCTAAGTTTGACTATGTGGAGCCTAGGGCGTTATCTATATAAGGAACTTAGGCTTGACCATACGGAACTTAGACTTGGTCGAGGGGGTATTAGACCCGAACTTTCGTCGTGTAGGATGACCCTTGGTTGATGGAATAGGTGACTAAAGTAGAGTGACGTACCGTGGGTATGTTCCGCGGCATACTTACGACACGCCACTCCGCTTAAGAAACCTTAGGTTGTACATTTCCTTGCATTGTGTCATATTCCTTCCTATGATCTATCTTCATCGATACTGGTTATGGTTTTGCTGCCGCGATTGCACGGGCAGAGTGAGCTACGGCTCGAGTTGTCAGCATGAGCTCGTCGCGGACGAGGACTGACCGGGGCGTGATTCCAGAGACATACGGTTGCATTGAGGCTTCGTATTTTGTGTTTCCGCACTATGGGCGTTTGACAGATCGCTGCTGTGAGATTTCTAGGATGTACCGGACGGTACCAGAGGATTGAGCCACTGATAGAGGCCAGCCAGGATGTGCTGACCGTTGATGTATCGCTTATTCATGATGGTTGAGGCGCTGCTTAGCGTACCGACGAATGAGCCAGTTGCTGCTGCGAGTGATGAGATATCGCCCAGATGATTGGAGCTACTGCAGCATGAGCATATTCTTAGAGATGTGATAGTGAGTCGCTAGTCACCGAGGATTAATGACTAGGACATGTGGTTCGTTCGCTTACCCCGATGCGAGGTCATCAGATAGATTGATTCCAGCTAGAGGCGACTTCACGCAGACTCGTTGAGAGTCGATTGAGACGATCGAAGGTCAGGAACCCATTTTCCAAGTTTAAAGTATACGGAAAGACATGCAGGTGATTCTATGGACCCTCTAGAAGAATGAAACCCTAACTCGACTTAATGACCGTGTGAAAGCCTTTGAACCTTAGGGTTTGCGGCAGTTCCTCGGCGCCATTAGTGAGGCTTGGGTTTGCCCTTCTACGGCTGGACCACCGACGCTGTGGCATGTACTCGATACTATTAAACTGTACCCGAGATGTTGAGCTCTTGGGGGATTGTGAGGTTCTGACGAGTCGATCGGATGATTCGACATCATTCGGATATCATGTGATGGGACACTGCTTGGGAGACTCCAGATACGAGCATAGCCGTCGGAGCGCAGTCTGTGTAGCCATGATGAGATGAGTCCGAATCAGTCGATAGTGGAGCAAGGTGGAGTAAAGAGTTCACACGAGATTTCGACGAGATGACGTTCCACTCCGCTGACATCAGAGATGCGATATGCACGCTGAGGACGTGTTCGGCTAGATATCTTCTACTGAGTGATGAAGATACTGAGTTCGTGATTTTGAGTCCGTGTTAGAGACTTCGGGTGGACCGTAGCCGAGGACATTGCAGTGTGCAGATAAAGACGCGACGTCGAATGGTCGATGATACAGACAAGCGGGACAAGAAGTTCGTGCGAGAGGCAGACGAGCTGTTACTACACCCCGTTAAGATTAAAGGCCGGACATGCATACAGAGGCGCAGAGATGCGACCAGCTTCCGAGGAGATGTTGTACTAAGGACGCAGAGGTCCAGAGAGCGAGAAAAGATTACGCCAGAGTACCAGCCTCCTTACAGTTTGGCTTAGGCAAGATCAGAAGAGACCTTGAGTAGGATTCCTTCCAGTACACTGCTGCAATAAGAGTTGCACCCAGGATCGGATATGATATGCATTCAGAGGACCCGAGGTCGGCGCCAGAGATGTGCTGCTTTACGAGCGGTCGTGAGGATTGACCGAGAGATGACCAGGGAAGTGCAAGAACGGAATCGTTCCTGTCAGCACTCCTGACCGGGCCGATGAGCCGGTAGATTGCGAGATTGGTAATCTACAGGAAAGATCAGGAACCAGAGGCAGAGGACGCCAGCCGCGAGCTAGAGGCAAGTAGATATCTTGCGCCGCTAGCATCGGATGTTCCGGTACCTTCTCGACCCTGAAGGAGGATATACCGACGACGGTAATTATGATTTGTGATTTTGTGATTTGACTATCACGTATCCGTCACTTTGGATTTCGGTATTTTGGCGTCCTGTTTTCATGATTTAGTCTTGATGACTGAGTTTCATGATATTTGATTTTGTGCACCATGGTTGCACCTACTGGGTATTTATACCTTGTACATAGTTATTACTCTTGAGCTGTTGATTGCGATTTCATGCCTATTTTATGCCGGTGATTTGATTTACGCTTCCAGCAGAGTTTCATGTACTTTTAGTGTTTTGATTTTGCACTCGGTATAGCTTATATGTGCTCGTAGTGCATCGATATGTGTTTTGTGCACGCAGCTGCACAGGTTTATGATTTTCTTATATCTGGGTACACTTGGTGTTGCTGCTTACGTATTTGAGTTATTGCTTGGTATTTGTGCATAGGATGCACCAGTTTTATGTTTCTTGCGTTTATCGCATCAGATTTATATTTCGTGCCTTTGTTGCACCGGATTTATATTTTGTGCATTACGATTGCACCTGACTTCGATTTGATGCCTTTCGGTATGTCGATTTTGATTGTGATATTGATGTGGATTCTTGCACTCCGTGCTTTTGACTGGACTTACGCATATTCGACGTTGCTATTGGATTTTGTGATTCCGTGCATATTGAGTGCGCAGGGTCTAGATTTTCATTCGTGCATGATGGATGCACCGATTTGGATTTTCGCGCATGTTGGGCGCATGTTTTGAGATACGATTTTGGGGCACACCAGATGCACTAAATCGAGATTCTTCGTGCATGTCAGATGCACCTGTTTTGGCTGTCAGGCACACATGTTGCCTATGACAGATGCTTCGTGCACACCCGTTGCACCTAGATGTTGTTTTGTGCACATGTTTAGCGCATATATGGATTTTGATTTCCGTGCGCACCAGACGCACAGGGTGGTGTTATGTGATTTTTGGGATTTATTCCTTTTGGAGCAGTACATTTTTATGATGTTGGATATTTGCTTTCATACTGAGCAGGACTAGTCAGTGGGCAGTACCTGGATATATTTTGCATGCATCGATAGTTATCGAAGGGATTTCCGAAAAGCGAGCTATAGTCTCAGTATATACCTACGTGTCCGATATGACACGAAACATTTTAAAAACAAGGAAACCCTTCTAAACTGTTTTCAAAACGGCGGAACGTACCTATTAAACAAAGGATATATATACACATATATAGTTATTTTCTTATGAGAAACGTCCGCCACTGTGCAGTGTTACGCGCATCGCACAGCGACTTAAAAAGATTTGGCATACATTTGCATCAGCTATTTACATGTATAGATTGGATGTCTACATGTATAGTCTGATCCATATCATATTGGTTTTGTATTGGATTTGACATTTGTGTCTTTACCATGACTCCGATGATCGCGGGATGCTTGATGGAGTGTTGCTTTTGAGTTATCTACTCAGTACTCATGCGCATGCATTGCGCTATGATGTTTTATGTATAGATGATTTCGGAGCCCCGATGACTTAGAATTTGTATTGAAATATTTTAGCATTTGGGGGTTTAAATTTAAATTCGGGGACCGAATTTCTTTAAGGGGGGTAGATTGTAACGTCTTCAAAATAATAAAATATGATTTTTGGGAAATTTTATAATTTAATATTATTTTAATGAATATTTTAATATTCTGGTATAATTAAATACAGATAAATGGGGAAAAATTATGGAAAATTCTAAAATAAGGTATTTTAAGGAATTGCCTCGTTTTCTGTGCATGCCCCCATTTCCTCTAGTTTTGACCCTGAGTATGTCTAGTTTTGACTGATTCCATCTAGGGTGAAATCTGGGTTGATTTTCCTATGTTGGTGTATAATTTGGGACTTGTTTTAGCATGGATTTTGGTATTTGGTGATTCATTCCTGTCGGGTGGCGTTTGGACGTCAACGACAAGTGGATTTTGATTGTGTTTACATACGAGTCGATAGGTTTTTACCTATGCGGGTAGCGTGTGCTATTTTGGTTTCCGATATGATTTTCATGTGCTTTAGCATTGTGATATACTTGTAGGTACCCCGCGTGATGTTGAGGCAAAGGAGGTGAAGATAGCGACATCGGCTTTGGCACACGAGAAGCAAGGTGAGTAGATTTATATCTACGGGGAGAAGTCGGGTGGATGGCGTATAGCACCCCCGCAGTCCGTGGTGATGTATACGAATACGTATACACACGAATATTTATTATGTGTTGTTTAGGGTTATTGATGGTAATAATGATATTTTGATGATAAGAATATATTGGTTTAGTATAGTGCGAACCCTAGAGTAGTGGTTGCACTCACACATACATTTACACACATACTTGCATTCATTCTTTCATTTATTAGAGTGCATATGATGGTGCGTATATCTACACATGGGTATGGGAATATGTGTTTATATACGGGATTTGAGGATGATACGTGGTTTGAGATGATACTTGATGTGAGGCCGTGAGATCGGCGATGTGACATAGCTTGTCTTCGAGGTGCGATATGATAGTTTTAGCGGGCCTTTGGACATGTGCTTTACCCGCATTCATATTTTTATAGATGGTATCGATTTGTACTAGACTTAGAGTAGTACCCCAGATTATGCGATCTGATGATAGTGATACCTGATATGTGATGAGGTACTGTGATATTGACCCCTACCCAGCTATTGGGATGCCGTACGACGATCTACCGTACGAGCTATATTGATGATAGATCCGCACTCATGACTCGAGGATATCTTACGATATGTTATTGAGGCGGGATCACCGACTATCATATCTATATATATTGACTCAGATTAGGTGGTTTCTTACCCCTCCTGTCTAGATTACTTAGTAGACATTAGACTGGACCGAGTCATACCTATTTCAAACTAACGAATCGGGGATATTTTAAAGATAGGCAGAAGGGTCATACGGATATTTTCAAATGATGTATCTTTTCTTAAAACACCGTAGCCCTTGTTTTTCCAAAAGCCCTGATTCGTCTTATTTCAAATGGCACCTCTGCATGACTTGTACAGATTGGTGTAGATTCTTTACTTTTGCGTTGATTATTCGATTCCGCATATTCATGCTATTTGCATTGCATCGCTTGTACTGTGGTTATATTTCAGTCATGCTGCCAGGACACCAGCACCATTATCGATGATGCATATGTTCCACGTACACTTGTTGCCGGCTCACACACTCATCATCGATAATTGCCATGTCACTACACTGTAGTACTATTGCATTCAGTATATGATCCTTGCATGACATGATGATATGCATACCTTCCTTTACATGTCGCATACTTCATGCTTTTGATTATACGCATTGAGATATGTTGTTTCTATGATATTTCTGGATTTGGGAACCGAGAGTGTTTCAAAAGAGAATATGTCATTGCTTTAAAAACCCGGTTACCCTTGACATGATATTTCAGTGCGTCCACCATGTGTTTTCTCGGTGCTGAGAGCGACATGTGAAACCCGAATCGAGGAGTGGATGAGCCGATTGCGGGTACATGGTGGACCCGGTATGGTTCCCCTCGGCAAGATGATCGATGAGCTTTGCCGATTGAGCCTGGAGGCGGGCGAGTACCTACCGGTGATTGGTTGGACCTGGCGGTTATCCGGAGGATACTGACCAGAGTCGATGGATAGATTTGGGCGTCCTGCCGGGGCCGAGGGCCGATACCGCAGACAGAGCCCGCGGGCCGATCCGGACTGACGGAGCCCGATATATGAGGATTTATGTGCCGATGCTGGGCACAGTTTTCATGATGTTTTCGAGTGCCGATGCTGGGCACTCCGGTTCCATGATTTTGACGCGTCGCGAGGGACACGGGTGGGTTATATCCTCATATTTCCATGCACAGGTTTCATGATATTTACTTGCATGATGGTTATTGTCATTGGGTGACGAGTGGACGGGATCCACGTGTGTGCAGATTTGATTACATTGATCATACCTCATATTCATGACATGCTATTACCTGAGGCACTAGCACGAGCACTTGGCATTACACTCATGTAGAGATTACATTGCCAGTTTAGCATGCTTCAGCTTTATTCATATTGAGGTTTATTTATATCTGATCGTATTGACCTAGGATGGGTCATGCATTCGATCTCTGCTTGTAGATATTTTCTATTCACGAGTTGGCAACTCACCCCCGTTGTGCCCCAGTCCTTGCAGGTTTTTGCCGTACAGATTCCATAGCGGCATTTCTGGCACACTGCTTCCTTATGGGTGACTTGCTTGGATAGGTGGGTTCTTTTGTATCAGAACCGCCATTGTTCATGTATCATTTATTGTATCTAGAATTTCCATCAACCAAAACTTGTATTATTTCGACCTTAGAGTCGCGCTTGTAGTATTACGGTTTTCTGGCTGTTTTGAGTTTCTTTTGAGTTTGATCCTCGCCCTTTGGCGTTGTATATTATTATTGCTCGCGTGGTTGTGACCGTCGATTGACGAAGAGCTAGCTCCCGCTTGGGGATGCCTTTTATCATGTTATATATATTATTCTTGTTGTACCCCGTTCGGGGCCAGTTTTTACAAAGGAAACTCTGCCGAAATTTTTCAGGAAAAGTTACACATTTTTAAAATACATATTCGGCTTAGTTATTTAAAAACTTTGGATTTTTGAAACACGATTTCTTTACTTCTAAAAACCAGTTTTCCTTATTTACTTTTAAATGGTTTTAGATTTCTGGGCTTTTGGCTTACTTGGATCAAATGGAGTCCTATAGGCTTCATAGGGTTCAAGGGCCAGTCACGTGCTCTTTCGGGTCGTGACAAAGTTGGTATCAGAGCGCTAGGTTGACCTTGGTTCGAGTCTAAGTTTGACTATGTGGAGCCTAGGGCGTTATCTATATAAGGAACTTAGGCTTGACCATACGGAACTTAGACTTGGTCGAGGGGGTATTAGACCCGAACTTTCGTCGTGTAGGATGACCCTTGGTTGATGGAATAGGTGACTAAAGTAGAGTGACGTACCGTGGGTATGTTCCGCGGCATACTTACGACACGCCACTCCGCTTAAGAAACCTTAGGTTGTACATTTCCTTGCATTGTGTCATATTCCTTCCTATGATCTATCTTCATCGATACTGGTTATGGTTTTGCTGCCGCGATTGCACGGGCAGAGTGAGCTACGGCTCGAGTTGTCAGCATGAGCTCGTCGCGGACGAGGACTGACCGGGGCGTGATTCCAGAGACATACGGTTGCATTGAGGCTTCGTATTTTGTGTTTCCGCACTATGGGCGTTTGACAGATCGCTGCTGTGAGATTTCTAGGATGTACCGGACGGTACCAGAGGATTGAGCCACTGATAGAGGCCAGCCAGGATGTGCTGACCGTTGATGTATCGCTTATTCATGATGGTTGAGGCGCTGCTTAGCGTACCGACGAATGAGCCAGTTGCTGCTGCGAGTGATGAGATATCGCCCAGATGATTGGAGCTACTGCAGCATGAGCATATTCTTAGAGATGTGATAGTGAGTCGCTAGTCACCGAGGATTAATGACTAGGACATGTGGTTCGTTCGCTTACCCCGATGCGAGGTCATCAGATAGATTGATTCCAGCTAGAGGCGACTTCACGCAGACTCGTTGAGAGTCGATTGAGACGATCGAAGGTCAGGAACCCATTTTCCAAGTTTAAAGTATACGGAAAGACATGCAGGTGATTCTATGGACCCTCTAGAAGAATGAAACCCTAACTCGACTTAATGACCGTGTGAAAGCCTTTGAACCTTAGGGTTTGCGGCAGTTCCTCGGCGCCATTAGTGAGGCTTGGGTTTGCCCTTCTACGGCTGGACCACCGACGCTGTGGCATGTACTCGATACTATTAAACTGTACCCGAGATGTTGAGCTCTTGGGGGATTGTGAGGTTCTGACGAGTCGATCGGATGATTCGACATCATTCGGATATCATGTGATGGGACACTGCTTGGGAGACTCCAGATACGAGCATAGCCGTCGGAGCGCAGTCTGTGTAGCCATGATGAGATGAGTCCGAATCAGTCGATAGTGGAGCAAGGTGGAGTAAAGAGTTCACACGAGATTTCGACGAGATGACGTTCCACTCCGCTGACATCAGAGATGCGATATGCACGCTGAGGACGTGTTCGGCTAGATATCTTCTACTGAGTGATGAAGATACTGAGTTCGTGATTTTGAGTCCGTGTTAGAGACTTCGGGTGGACCGTAGCCGAGGACATTGCAGTGTGCAGATAAAGACGCGACGTCGAATGGTCGATGATACAGACAAGCGGGACAAGAAGTTCGTGCGAGAGGCAGACGAGCTGTTACTACACCCCGTTAAGATTAAAGGCCGGACATGCATACAGAGGCGCAGAGATGCGACCAGCTTCCGAGGAGATGTTGTACTAAGGACGCAGAGGTCCAGAGAGCGAGAAAAGATTACGCCAGAGTACCAGCCTCCTTACAGTTTGGCTTAGGCAAGATCAGAAGAGACCTTGAGTAGGATTCCTTCCAGTACACTGCTGCAATAAGAGTTGCACCCAGGATCGGATATGATATGCATTCAGAGGACCCGAGGTCGGCGCCAGAGATGTGCTGCTTTACGAGCGGTCGTGAGGATTGACCGAGAGATGACCAGGGAAGTGCAAGAACGGAATCGTTCCTGTCAGCACTCCTGACCGGGCCGATGAGCCGGTAGATTGCGAGATTGGTAATCTACAGGAAAGATCAGGAACCAGAGGCAGAGGACGCCAGCCGCGAGCTAGAGGCAAGTAGATATCTTGCGCCGCTAGCATCGGATGTTCCGGTACCTTCTCGACCCTGAAGGAGGATATACCGACGACGGTAATTATGATTTGTGATTTTGTGATTTGACTATCACGTATCCGTCACTTTGGATTTCGGTATTTTGGCGTCCTGTTTTCATGATTTAGTCTTGATGACTGAGTTTCATGATATTTGATTTTGTGCACCATGGTTGCACCTACTGGGTATTTATACCTTGTACATAGTTATTACTCTTGAGCTGTTGATTGCGATTTCATGCCTATTTTATGCCGGTGATTTGATTTACGCTTCCAGCAGAGTTTCATGTACTTTTAGTGTTTTGATTTTGCACTCGGTATAGCTTATATGTGCTCGTAGTGCATCGATATGTGTTTTGTGCACGCAGCTGCACAGGTTTATGATTTTCTTATATCTGGGTACACTTGGTGTTGCTGCTTACGTATTTGAGTTATTGCTTGGTATTTGTGCATAGGATGCACCAGTTTTATGTTTCTTGCGTTTATCGCATCAGATTTATATTTCGTGCCTTTGTTGCACCGGATTTATATTTTGTGCATTACGATTGCACCTGACTTCGATTTGATGCCTTTCGGTATGTCGATTTTGATTGTGATATTGATGTGGATTCTTGCACTCCGTGCTTTTGACTGGACTTACGCATATTCGACGTTGCTATTGGATTTTGTGATTCCGTGCATATTGAGTGCGCAGGGTCTAGATTTTCATTCGTGCATGATGGATGCACCGATTTGGATTTTCGCGCATGTTGGGCGCATGTTTTGAGATACGATTTTGGGGCACACCAGATGCACTAAATCGAGATTCTTCGTGCATGTCAGATGCACCTGTTTTGGCTGTCAGGCACACATGTTGCCTATGACAGATGCTTCGTGCACACCCGTTGCACCTAGATGTTGTTTTGTGCACATGTTTAGCGCATATATGGATTTTGATTTCCGTGCGCACCAGACGCACAGGGTGGTGTTATGTGATTTTTGGGATTTATTCCTTTTGGAGCAGTACATTTTTATGATGTTGGATATTTGCTTTCATACTGAGCAGGACTAGTCAGTGGGCAGTACCTGGATATATTTTGCATGCATCGATAGTTATCGAAGGGATTTCCGAAAAGCGAGCTATAGTCTCAGTATATACCTACGTGTCCGATATGACACGAAACGTTTTAAAAACAAGGAAACCCTTCTAAACTGTTTTCAAAACGGCGGAACGTACCTATTAAACAAAGGATATATATACACATATATAGTTATTTTCTTATGAGAAACGTCCGCCACTGTGCAGTGTTACGCGCATCGCACAGCGACTTAAAAAGATTTGGCATACATTTGCATCAGCTATTTACATGTATAGATTGGATGTCTACATGTATAGTCTGATCCATATCATATTGGTTTTGTATTGGATTTGACATTTGTGTCTTTACCATGACTCCGATGATCGCGGGATGCTTGATGGAGTGTTGCTTTTGAGTTATCTACTCAGTACTCATGCGCATGCATTGCGCTATGATGTTTTATGTATAGATGATTTCGGAGCCCCGATGACTTAGAATTTGTATTGAAATATTTTAGCATTTGGGGGTTTAAATTTAAATTCGGGGACCGAATTTCTTTAAGGGGGGTAGATTGTAACGTCTTCAAAATAATAAAATATGATTTTTGGGAAATTTTATAATTTAATATTATTTTAATGAATATTTTAATATTCTGGTATAATTAAATACAGATAAATGGGGAAAAATTATGGAAAATTCTAAAATAAGGTATTTTAAGGAATTGCCTCGTTTTCTGTGCATGCCCCCATTTCCTCTAGTTTTGACCCTGAGTATGTCTAGTTTTGACTGATTCCATCTAGGGTGAAATCTGGGTTGATTTTCCTATGTTGGTGTATAATTTGGGACTTGTTTTAGCATGGATTTTGGTATTTGGTGATTCATTCCTGTCGGGTGGCGTTTGGACGTCAACGACAAGTGGATTTTGATTGTGTTTACATGCGAGTCGATAGGTTTTTACCTATGCGGGTAGCGTGTGCTATTTTGGTTTCCGATATGATTTTCATATGCTTTAGCATTGTGATATACTTGTAGGTACCCCGCGTGATGTTGAGGCAAAGGAGGTGAAGATAGCGACATCGGCTTTGGCACACGAGAAGCAAGGTGAGTAGATTTATATCTACGGGGAGAAGTCGGGTGGATGGCGTATAGCACCCCCGCAGTCCGTGGTGATGTATACGAATACGTATACACACGAATATTTATTATGTGTTGTTTAGGGTTATTGATGGTAATAATGATATTTTGATGATAAGAATATATTGGTTTAGTATAGTGCGAACCCTAGAGTAGTGGTTGCACTCACACATACATTTACACACATACTTGCATTCATTCTTTCATTTATTAGAGTGCATATGATGGTGCGTATATCTACACATGGGTATGGGAATATGTGTTTATATACGGGATTTGAGGATGATACGTGGTTTGAGATGATACTTGATGTGAGGCCGTGAGATCGGCGATGTGACATAGCTTGTCTTCGAGGTGCGATATGATAGTTTTAGCGGGCCTTTGGACATGTGCTTTACCCGCATTCATATTTTTATAGATGGTATCGATTTGTACTAGACTTAGAGTAGTACCCCAGATTATGCGATCTGATGATAGTGATACCTGATATGTGATGAGGTACTGTGATATTGACCCCTACCCAGCTATTGGGATGCCGTACGACGATCTACCGTACGAGCTATATTGATGATAGATCCGCACTCATGACTCGAGGATATCTTACGATATGTTATTGAGGCGGGATCACCGACTATCATATCTATATATATTGACTCAGATTAGGTGGTTTCTTACCCCTCCTGTCTAGATTACTTAGTAGACATTAGACTGGACCGAGTCATACCTATTTCAAACTAACGAATCGGGGATATTTTAAAGATAGGCAGAAGGGTCATACGGATATTTTCAAATGATGTATCTTTTCTTAAAACACCGTAGCCCTTGTTTTTCCAAAAGCCCTGATTCGTCTTATTTCAAATGGCACCTCTGCATGACTTGTACAGATTGGTGTAGATTCTTTACTTTTGCGTTGATTATTCGATTCCGCATATTCATGCTATTTGCATTGCATCGCTTGTACTGTGGTTATATTTCAGTCATGCTGCCAGGACACCAGCACCATTATCGATGATGCATATGTTCCACGTACACTTGTTGCCGGCTCACACACTCATCATCGATAATTGCCATGTCACTACACTGTAGTACTATTGCATTCAGTATATGATCCTTGCATGACATGATGATATGCATACCTTCCTTTACATGTCGCATACTTCATGCTTTTGATTATACGCATTGAGATATGTTGTTTCTATGATATTTCTGGATTTGGGAACCGAGAGTGTTTCAAAAGAGAATATGTCATTGCTTTAAAAACCCGGTTACCCTTGACATGATATTTCAGTGCGTCCACCATGTGTTTTCTCGGTGCTGAGAGCGACATGTGAAACCCGAATCGAGGAGTGGATGAGCCGATTGCGGGTACATGGTGGACCCGGTATGGTTCCCCTCGGCAAGATGATCGATGAGCTTTGCCGATTGAGCCTGGAGGCGGGCGAGTACCTACCGGTGATTGGTTGGACCTGGCGGTTATCCGGAGGATACTGACCAGAGTCGATGGATAGATTTGGGCGTCCTGCCGGGGCCGAGGGCCGATACCGCAGACAGAGCCCGCGGGCCGATCCGGACTGACGGAGCCCGATATATGAGGATTTATGTGCCGATGCTGGGCACAGTTTTCATGATGTTTTCGAGTGCCGATGCTGGGCACTCCGGTTCCATGATTTTGACGCGTCGCGAGGGACACGGGTGGGTTATATCCTCATATTTCCATGCACAGGTTTCATGATATTTACTTGCATGATGGTTATTGTCATTGGGTGACGAGTGGACGGGATCCACGTGTGTGCAGATTTGATTACATTGATCATACCTCATATTCATGACATGCTATTACCTGAGGCACTAGCACGAGCACTTGGCATTACACTCATGTAGAGATTACATTGCCAGTTTAGCATGCTTCAGCTTTATTCATATTGAGGTTTATTTATATCTGATCGTATTGACCTAGGATGGGTCATGCATTCGATCTCTGCTTGTAGATATTTTCTATTCACGAGTTGGCAACTCACCCCCGTTGTGCCCCAGTCCTTGCAGGTTTTTGCCGTACAGATTCCATAGCGGCATTTCTGGCACACTGCTTCCTTATGGGTGACTTGCTTGGATAGGTGGGTTCTTTTGTATCAGAACCGCCATTGTTCATGTATCATTTATTGTATCTAGAATTTCCATCAACCAAAACTTGTATTATTTCGACCTTAGAGTCGCGCTTGTAGTATTACGGTTTTCTGGCTGTTTTGAGTTTCTTTTGAGTTTGATCCTCGCCCTTTGGCGTTGTATATTATTATTGCTCGCGTGGTTGTGACCGTCGATTGACGAAGAGCTAGCTCCCGCTTGGGGATGCCTTTTATCATGTTATATATATTATTCTTGTTGTACCCCGTTCGGGGCCAGTTTTTACAAAGGAAACTCTGCCGAAATTTTTCAGGAAAAGTTACACATTTTTAAAATACATATTCGGCTTAGTTATTTAAAAACTTTGGATTTTTGAAACACGATTTCTTTACTTCTAAAAACCAGTTTTCCTTATTTACTTTTAAATGGTTTTAGATTTCTGGGCTTTTGGCTTACTTGGATCAGATGGAGTCCTATAGGCTCCATAGGGTTCAAGGGCCAGTCACGTGCTCTTTCGGGTCGTGACAGATCTCTTTAACAAATTTAACTAATTTATGGGCACTATAAAAAGGACCCTAGACCTCAATTCAAAAAAATGAACATTTTGTGAGAAATTAAACAGAGAGAACTCTGAAGAATTGGAGAGAAATCCTCAAGAACAAAAAAGGTAAAAAGCCTTTAGAAAAAGAGAAAATTCTCTTATGAACAGATCATTGATCTAAAAACAAGATCAATGATCTTTAATAAAAAACAAAATAAAAACAGTGCCTTGCATTTTTTATGAACCTCTGGTTCCTGAAATAAGAAAAACTTGATTTTCTTTGATCTAAATTAGATCAAGAAATCAAATAGTATTTTGCATTTCTTTTATGAACCATTGGTTCTTGAATCTAAAAGATTCTCAAATTAATAGTGCTTTGCACTTGAAAAAACTGCGCTGTTGCGCTCTTGGGCTGGCGCAAGCCACCAGAGAGCTCCACGTGTTAGCATCTGAACCATTTGCGCTATGCGCTTTTGAAATAGAGCTTTGCTCTCTGAAATTGGCGCAACTCACCAGAGCGCGCCACGTATCAGCAGCACAAGCGCAGCGCACTGCGCTTACATGACACATGTCATCACCACAAGCGCTTGCGCTCTTTGATTGGTGCAAAGCGCCTGAAAAATGCAATGCATTTCTTTTGTTAAAGGGCCAGGCCCAAGTCAAAAAGACCTAGTAGGACAAAATAAATTGCAAAGCAATAAAAAGGGCAGAGCCCAAGTAAAATTGATACTCTGCATCATTTATAAATGGGCAGAGCCCAAAACAAATTGATGCTCTGCATCCTTTATGGGCAGAGCCCAAATAAAAATAAAAAGAAATGCATTGCAAAAACAAATAAAAATGATGAGTATTTTCCAACTGGACTTAGCCCAATCATGGCTGTAAGTCCTCAAACTAAATTGACTGAGCAACATTGCTCTCCTAAATCAATTTACCTCCGGTTCGAGGGTATATCTCCGAACTCCTCTGACACCTGTCGTTGTAATCCTTCAACGACGTCAGAGAGGTGACGGGTCCCGATGACCACATACGAATATGGACTGCGGGGTCCTTAAACTCGTGGACCGAAACGTCCTTAAACTAATATTGGACCGAAATGTCCTTAAACTAATGATGGACCGAAACGTCCTTAAACTAATATTGGACCGAAATGTCCTTAAACTAATGATGGACCGAAACGTCCTAAAACTAATGGTGGACCACCACGTCCCTAAACTGGAACATGGACCACTACGTCCCTAAACTGGAACAATAGAGCCTCCAAATGCTCTTTTGTCGGATCTAAACGGTCCCGTTTAAGTTGATCTTAGCCCCAAATACGGCTAACGTATCCTCAAACATTTAAATGGACTATAAAACTCCAAATCAACTTTGGTTCAAGGGTACATCTCTGAACTCTTCTGACACCTATCGTTGTAATCCTTCAACGACGTCAGAGAGGTGATGAGTCCTGACGGCCATATATTAAACGGATCACCACGTTAAGTTGATCTTAGTCTCAAACAGGACCAACGTATCCTTAACGAACGTTTAAGTTGATCTTAGCCTCAATACGGCTAACGTATTCTTAAACTAAAAACACAAAACCCAAATCTAAGTAAATACGGATTTGGATTATTCCACGTCCTACGGGCGACGGCATTACTCAGTCTCCGTATACAATCCACGGGCAACCACTGTAACACCCGAGCCCAGTGCTACTAATTTCAGTTACTGTTTGAGCGTAGTATGACACTTATTTCATTTATCTTGCTTGATTGTTACTTACTGTAAATTTTACCCGGCAAATTCATTTCTGCATATAAGAATTTTTGGCATCTAAAATAAAATTTAAAATATTCATCTTGGCCTACTTGACACCCCTAACCCCGTTGTAGCGTCCGTGCATCGTGTTCTCGTCCCGTTTAGTGAAACGGGCGAGTTTGGACGGCTACGTGCACGTACGTGTGTCCGTTTTGGGGGTATGCTTTTTGATCATAAAACACTTCATTTTCACTTTTGGATCCCGTTTAAAATTCTATTATTTCAATTTCAAATTTTGGACCCGACCCGGGCGCAATTTGGAAATGTTTCACTTTGCGCCAAAATCCCGAATTTTTAATATATTTAAACCATCGTATACTTATATATATATTAACCATCTAAATTTTATAATCTTTTAAGTCTTTATATTAATAAACGATTCTCTCCCCAGCCAATCACGGCTCTCCAAAAACCGTGTGCCCCACCTCTTATTTCTCTCTCCCTCTCTCTCCCGTATCTCTCTCTCTCCCTCCCTCTTATCTCTCTATCTCTCTCTCTCTCTCTCCACTCTCTCATCTATTTTAAAATGCTATATATGCTAAAACCCATCATATATCTCTCCCTCTCTCATCAAATTTTCTCTCCTCTAAATAACCAAAGCCCTAACCGAGCCTCATTCCATCTTCAACCTCGACCAAATCACTGTAGTCTCGTCCGAGCTCCATCCCTCAATTCCTCGCTCTCGTCTCCATCTCCCATCACCTGCCCAGCACTGCAGCAACCTCCTCTAGACCACCGCAAACCTTACCTCTCCTCCTCACCTTACCGTTGCCATCTCCCTTCAACCCTAGCCGTGACCTGCATCTACGCCACCTCCCTCAACCGAGAACCCATCAACACCCCCACTGCCGTCGCTTTCTTCATCCTTAGATGATCCAAACCACAGCCATATTTCCCTCCTCGTCGTCAACCAAACTCGAGAACAATCCTTTACCCAACTCCAGCAATCGCCTCACTTCATCATTGCCGTGATCGTCGTCTTCATCGCCGACGTCTTCTCTCTCGGCTGCAATCCAGATCACAAGTCGAGACTCATAAGAGAGATTGGCCGCATCCCAGTATCCGAGCCAAAATCCTAGCCGAGATTGCGTCGTGTTGTCTTTTGCATGTTCGTGTCCAAATACTTGCTCTAACATGCTATTTACCGTAAGCCTTCTTCTCCTCTTTCCTCCTTCCTTTCTTCTCTAGTTTCTTTCTTTTCTTGATTGCATATCTTGATCTTTACTGTTCATTCCTTGGCCGGAATCCGACGATGCCGACGACGTGACCCGACATTCCAGCGAGGTACCCCGACCCGTGTGGTTCCATTGTTCGTCGTTTGGGTTCATTCCGTGAGCCGTGCGCCCGTCGCGAGTTTCCCCGCCTACGTTTTACGTTTCGTTTTTCCCGGTTCGCAACCTATCGAGGCAAGTACCCCTTGCTACATGCTATACAATATTTACATATATATTATGACACCCTAAACCTGTAAATTTAACCTTGGTACGATCATTTCTCATTTTTCATGTACAATATTGTTATATATCATTTTATCTTTAAACTTGGAACCTACAGTTTGCAATTGAACCTAATAACCACATTTACTTGTTTAATCACATTTTTAATATTGACATAGCTTATGGCATTTATCTCTATAGTTTTGTTACATTCGGACAGTCGTATGCATTTTAGCCTGTAATAGCTGTATTGAACCTTTATATAAATCATTGCACCTCTAAAGTGCTTAAACTTGTTAACATGTTTAAAAGGCCATAATTGTCGTACTGCATTCGCATAACATTGAAATCATCTCTGTGACACAACTGACAATTGGACTGCTAATTCAGTGAATCTGCCTATTGCTTACTTCATTGCTTATCTCATGTTGTTGATTCCCATGCTTGATTATATAGCTGATTGTGAGCTGTTGGAGATAGTGCCCTCAGAGTCAATTATTGGATCACAGGCACGTGATTGCAATGATTGAGGGAGGACCTATCCCGGTAGGACAGTCTTACTCGAGATGATAGTATGCTATCTGGTTTATCTTTATCATCGTGTACTGCTTTAGGTGACCTGGCATGTCGCTATTACACGTTGATAGAGCCCCTAGGATTCTTGCTTGACTGCCGGCAGTATGATGGCGATCATATACGTGGGAGCTGGTAGTCTATAAGCACATCCTTAAAAGGTCCCTAGTCGTAGGAGTTTCGAGACAGGGCATCGATACTCCATTAGTAGACTAGTGTATACAGTCGAGACCCCGACGAGGGGCGGTGGCCGGTCTCACAAGCCACTGGTGTCAGTTGGTTCACCTAAGATGTATACAGGTGCTGATTGGGTTATGAGTACACCGGACAGGACTCGCCGGGAACCTGCTAGTTGGTCTTATACCAGATGTCAGATAGCAGTTCCCTGGTGACATGTGTACAGGTTAGTTCATCGACCTGAGATCGTCATTTGTCTCATGTGAGTTCCTACTGTGCTTTGATTACTACCCTACCACGGCTCAAAGGAGTCGTGCAAACAGGTTTTAGTTGGGTACAGTCCCGAGCCACATGGAGGCAGTGAGCGGATCTGCAGGGGTTCGTCTCTCCCGGTATTGGGGGTGAGGTCGCGCTGTGTCTAGGAGAGCCATTACGCAAAGCCCTCGGCCGAGGCAGGAGATTTACTGGTAGGTATTCCAGTAGTATCTCAGGGCGTTCTGGGCTACACTCCGACACGACTTGTACCGCTTTTGGGGGTCTGACTTTTACCAACCCCCTAGGCCCGCCATGCGATGCTCATAGACGAACGGACCGGACTGTACGGATATTGTCACTGACAGGCTCAGTAGGGTGTCAGGATGAGTTCGCTCATCGACGTCCCTTTTGGTCAATAGCTGGTGGCCCGTCACGTATTGGCTTATACCTCTGACGTGCTAGTGGTTAAATCCACAGCCATAGTATTGACGAGTCTTTAGAGTCCACCACACTTACAGTTACTCAAGCTTTCGGGCGAAACGCTGTAGAGGCCGTATGGAGATATGGCAGGGTCCGATCAGATACGTGCGGTATTGCACGCATCAGGATCGGACAGTTTTGTACTAATGGCCGTATAGTTATATGGCAGGGTTCGATCAGATACGTGCGGTATTGCACGGATCAGGATCGAACGGATTTTACTAGCCGGCTTTGGTTTAAGCCGGTACTAGTTTAGTACAGTGTAGATTTTGTCTCATTGCATTTGTATCCGGACGGAATACAGATGCGGGTGTGTATGCACAGTATCGGGGTTTTCCTGTAATTTATTACGGGACCAGTTTTCTGGAGTTTCCAATTTGCATTCCGTTCCGGCCGGTTTTCCTTTGTTCTTTCCCGGCCGGACTTTTCCGATGGAGGGGGTTATTTGCAAGTTTGCAAATAACATTTGAGGAGGGGGTTTCTTGCATATGTATTTATTATGATAGCATCTTTAGATACCATTCTTTTCCTTCATCTTTTCATGCTTTATTATGATTAGAATTGATAAGAATGGTTGATGTAAGTTTGTAATGATAATGTTTGGCTATGGTCACCACTTGTGCTCCTACCATCACCTCCCTTCATGCTTCATATTCTTTCTTCCACCATTTTCTAATATGATAAGTTTTTCATGGTTGAGAGAAAGAAGAGGATGAGAGCTTCATCTTGAGAGTTTCATTCTTGATCTCATTTTCTTGATAGAAAAATGCAAGCACCATTTTTCTAATCTTGATTCCTCCATCATCTTCAAAGGCAACAAACCCCAAATGAGACATAGCCTCTACATTACACATTCTACAGCATATCTTGAGCATGTCGAGTTGCCGACTTCATGCCCGAGTTGCCTCGGTATTGAGGCGGGAGCCCGTAAAAGACGCAGGCGATGTGGTGCCCTTCCGGCGAGGAGGCGACGATGTGGAGGCAAGACTTTCCGCGGGAGATCGGGACGATGACGAGAAGACCGGAGGACTCGGATCACTCGGTATACTTCTCTTCCCATCTCTTGTTAGCTAGTATAGGTTAATGGTTAACGATCCGGGTTTTCTTTGTCCGCGGTAGCGCCAGTTTCCAAGTAAGGAAAAATTTTGATTCCGCATTTTGGCCTCGGATAGACGGCCGGGGCGCTGCCGTGGCGCAACATGGTATCAGAGCCACGCCATTAACCTTGCCTAGCTTGTTCTAATGCGTTTTACTTATCCGATCGACCGAAATTCCAAAAACCTCATTTTTGTTCACATCAGTTTCTGTTGAAAATTTTTGGTGTCTAAAAATTTTTCAGGTTGTATAAAACTTATGTACTGCATATTATAAGACCTCTGTAAAAATTCGACACTTTCAGTCGACGACTTTAGCGCGGAACCGCGGCCAAACCCCCCTTGGGCCGCGGTTCCGCCGCGCTCTAGTGTCCTCACTGTGTCTAATTTTTACAGTGGGCTTGTGGGCTAATTTTGTGGGTTTTGGAATATTAAATTTGGGCCCAGGTTTTCTGTGACTGCTACAGTATTGGTTGGGGGCCCACTTGTTAATTGTTTGATCGATCGGATATTTTAAACACATTATTTCACAGTATTTACATTATATCTGCGACCGTGAATGTCACTTGATCGGTAAATCCCGTCTAACTGCTATAGCCCGGTTAGACGGATTTGCGAACGTGACTTTCGCGTTGATGTTCTATGTTTATGCTGTGTTGTTGCGGATCGGTCGTGGGGGATAGCCTGGATGCAATGCTAGTACAGTTTTATTGTATTATATACATTTGATATTGCGGGGCGAGCGTCCGACATGTGGACTGCCGTCACTGCCTGTTTGTATTATTCTTTTGGGGCACGACCTGGTTGCGGTCGATGTACCCGGTGTATGTATTTTTTACTTTCTGTACTAGGATTACCCCGCGGAGGGGTGCACGGATAGCCGGGTTCTAGAGGGCAACGGGCCCGTATCTCATGGCATTGAGACGGAGAGGGCTTCACTCTAGGATTGGCGGGCTATTCGCCGCACTCGTAGGGGTACAGGTTGACCCAGGAGGGGTGCCCAAGTTACCGGATTCCATGAAGTGCTGGGTGGTCCATTCACGGTGCTGAAAGGGGCTGCCTCGCTTCAGGTTTTGGCGGGTGACTTGCCGCGCCCGTAGGGGTCTAGGTTTTCATTGCACAGGCTATCCACACGACCAGGGGAACGTCGGGTTTCAGCAGCGGCTCTGTGAAACCCGGGGATCCCAGATATCTGTATTGTTCTGTGATGCTGTACATTTCTGTGATGTTGCATTTTATCACGCCTTGAGCGAATATAATATATTGGTATATATATTAGTAGATGTTGTATATGTTTTGCATCCGCGCTAGTCCAGTCCCCGCTCTGTCGTTAGTTAAGTAACCTAACGGGTGATGACGGGACCCAGTGGCGAATGCGGATGGCATATACGTACATCAGTATATTTTCGTTCTTTGTGGTGTGATCAATTGATGGGACTGCGTTGATTCGGATCAATGCAAGATAAACAAACCTATTCTGATGTTGTTGGAACAATTTTTCAAAAAGCTGTTATTGCAAGGACGATCACTTTTGTTTTGCATCATGGTATTCATTTGGAATATCCTGCTCCTCAGTCGACGAGGCAAGGGCCGAGATCCCTTCACCGGGAGTGACCCCTTGGACAGAAGTTTGCGTCAGGGCAATAACTTCACTATAACCGATTACTTTTGCTTTGCATCGTGGTATTCAGTTGGAATATCCTGCACCTCATTCTACGGGGAAAGAGCCGAGATCCCTTCACCGGGAGTGACCTCTTTAGTAAAGGTTTTCGTCACTATATTTTTATAAAAGTTATCCAGTTCCTTCAACGATATCAAGTTCATTACGTTAAAGGTTTTTCGCCAAAAACCATTTGTAGCCCTCCGTCATTTCGGATTAGTATTGCATAGTATTCGCGCTACGTTTGTCGTTGCTATTCGCCGAGGCGTAGTGTGCGGTAGCTCTGTAATGCTTTCTGTCGCATGGATATGTGGATTGGTTAGGACAGTCGTGCGACTTTGTTGATTATTCGTCAAGGGTCGTGCGGGTGGGTTTAACGCAATCAAGATAATGACGGGTTGAACTTGACTAGGACCTTTTGATTTGTTGATTATTCGTCAATGTCACTTGGGTCCTAGGGGTAAAAACACACATCGGGAGTTTCATAAGAACTGAAACTTGCCAGGCATGCGCATACCTTTTGGAGTGTGGTGACTTGAGTGGATTCCGTCAAGTTATCATGCGATGATAGTTGGATCCCGATTCCCACTGATGAGTTAGTTTACTCCTCGGGTGACCCCGACTAATTCTTCTTTCAGGTTTGGAGGAGAATTTGAGGTACAGTGGGAGGTTTCCTGATTAGATAAATTGGTAACCATTCTGATCTAGGTTAGAGTGCATGCTGAGTGTTTCTTTTCTCTCTCTCTTTGGCAGCGACCATTGACCCGACCCTGGACTTTGACTCAGTAACCAAGTTGACCGAACCTTCCTAACTTTGGCTTTTGGATTGTCAGAGTTGCAGACCTCATTGCCACTCCTACTTTTACCCTTTTCTCCAGGACACCCCGTATTACTACGAACGTCCACTTCCATTGGACAAAACCATCATATGGTTATATACGAACTCGAAGGACTTCGAGGATGGTTTCTGGTTCTGGAGAAAACGAATAGGACTATTCAGTTGTCTTTTCCTTTTACCTTCTCTCAGGTTGCGAGTACTCCTTGGTTTAGGAGTAGTACACCTATTACGCAAATTGGATAGTCTTCTTCCAAACCTTAGGCTGGTGCCGAACGGTGGGGAATGAAGAAAACCAATTAGCATAACGATGGTGTGCAGAAGGTATTAAGTTAAGACAAAGCAAGGGATCAGTAGGAGGGCAAAGTAAATTGCGACTGATATTCACGACCAAACCAAGTATTTCTTCGCCAATCCTAAATCACCTTTGTATTTCTCCAGGACACTCCGTGTCACTACGAAGATCCACAGTTTATTGGATACTCCATCGTATGGTTATATACGAACTCGAAAGGAACTTGTTCCAGTTCGGGGATGGATTCTGGTTCAGGAGAAATAGGAATAAAGTACATTCGGGTGTCTTTTATCTTCACCTTCTCTCGCGTTACGAGTGCTCCTAGGATTAGGACAGTACACCCTTTATGCCTTTTGGATAGTCTTCTTCCAAACCATAGGCTGGTGCCGAACGGTAGGGAAGGAAGAAAACCATTTGGCCTAAAGGGGTGTACAGAAGGTAATGACTAAAGACATAGAAAGGGATTTGGAGAGGTGGCAAAGAATTATACGGTTACAGTTGTGAATTTGGACAATGGAAGAGGCATTACTAGGAATACCAGGATACCCCGACGAAACATTTCAATGTTTCAGTTTCACCGTGTACTGTTAATGGAAAACTGATTTCCCAGTTAGACACTTGCTCCAGGGTATGTATTTACCAGGTATGATTCTCACATCTGTATGGTTTTACAGATGCTGAGTGGGAGTAAGTTATTGGGAATAGGGTGATCATCCTCATTATATCGGGATTCGTTGTAATCGGTGATATTTGAGGAGATCATCTGGGCTGTTTGCCGGTCGGCAAATATTTGGTTTTGAATATCCGCTGTTGTGAACCAATTTCAAATTGATATATCTGTACGTCTATTTTCATAGAGTGAGATATACCTTTTGATATTATGTCGATGACATTTACCTATATCAGTGGATGGTTAGGTAAGGAGCATTAAACAGTGGTGTAATTCTTCTTAACCATAAAGCACAGTTTTCAACCTACGACACACAGTGAAAGAGTTGTTAGACTCGGCGGACTTATACAGAGTATTGTATGTTGTCCAGTGTCCATTAGGACAGAGGGGTTGATCCTCATACTATATTCTGTTTACTTTTAACTTCTCTAGTTCTTAGACATGTGTTTCGTGGAAACACAGGGTCTAAGTTTTGAGGAGTTATAGGTATTTGAATAGAGTAAAGAACCAGGTATAGCAAGTATCGGGATTCTTCAAAGTGATCGAAGATGTAGATACTTGCGTATGGTATTCAGTTGATAGTAATGATAAAGAGAAATTGCTTCTCTTTCAGGTTACTCATAATTAGAAGCATTCCTAAGTTGAGTAACGCTGATCGGCCTCCTTCCATTTAGTTTACATGCACTGGAGATAGCTGCATGATTTGAATCTGGTTCAATTGAATCAGTGCCTCTGGTTCTATATTGGATATAGAACAGTTCATATCTTAACGATGTTAAGGTACGGGGAGTTGTCCGGCTTATGCTTAAAACCAGACACTGGACAACTCAAGACACGTTTCTGTAATGGCAGTTTGTGGGTTGACCCAGGCTATGATGAGGGTTGACTTTCTACCATCTGGAAGATCAATAGCGATATTGTTCTAGACTCGCCACAGTTTTATTAAAAAATGGATTTTTTCAGAAAACAGTAGTGGGAGTATGGTAGAACTGGAAGTGATTCCAGAACCGCAAACGATTACTGAAGATTTAATAAGGAACCTAAAGATTCAATCTGATTTGACATTCCATTGGCCACTCCGCAGATAAGGTGGGTAACTTCAGGCACCCGAGAGGTACTACGGTAGCCTCAAGGACGGTGACAGGAAAGTTCTTGTTTACCCAGACTTACCATTGCTGTTGTTCCAGACTGTGAGACCCGGCAGGAGGATGAGTATAGCGTCGTTCTAAACTAGCTTTAGAAGTGCACGTCTATATGACTCTGGCAGAGGGTTGTCGTAGTCAGTGGGAGCAGCGGAAGCATTGGTGGTCATCAGGCTTATGTCTATTTATAGACTAAAGCAGTTACAGCGGAGATAGATCATCTATTTCTGACCTGACAGTCATAGGTTTGACTTCATCAGAATAGGGGATGGATCTGTTGAGAAGGTAGTAGAGTATGATGTCCTGGTATTTGGATGACATACACAGAATAGGAAAAGATACTCCTATACTACGATCGGTTGTACTTTGGTCGTCACACAGTGGTTTCTCCATATAGGACTTGGATCTTATATCGTACATTCTGGTTACTAGATCTATGGTTTTAGATCTAGATTTGGGTGGTTTCCCAATCTGGGTACCTTGACAGCATTCTATGAGTATTTAGAATGGACGACTCCTGGCACGGTAGTGTACCTGCAGTTGATGGAGTCACCCTCTCTAAAGGTGTCTTACAGACTAAAGGGGAGAGGGATACTCATGATTGGCAGATCACTTGCTTAGGCAATTGAGTCAATCATGAGATGTCAAGTACCACACCAGATGTCGTTCTTGCAGTAGATGCAATAAGTTGATATTGATCCAATCCTGGAGAAACAGTCGGAAGCAGTTTTAGAACATAAGTTGATGTTCTAGGGATATGATAACGACGGCCTCATTCGAGAGACAGTTATCATTCCAGGCTTCCAAGGTGACCTGGACGACAAGGAGGTTGTCAGAGTTATAGTTTTCCCTCTGACGAGGGGCAGTATTTTGGACAGATGGTCCAAGGCAATACTGAGGGAGGCTTGGCGCAGGATACTGATTAAGTTCAGTTGACGATACAGTCTAAGAAGTCTGGATTTGGAGTTCATTTATGAACTAGGTCCCATCAGACATCCAGACGTTCCAAGACAGGTATTGCTCATTTCGGGAGATGGTTTTCTCCGCGAACTTGAGATATAGAGAGACATAGAAAGAAACATCACAGCGGATCCACTCACTGAGGCTATTCCTCGAACGCAATAGTTTCGCAAACGAGCTTTGTGAGACTGACTAGTAGAGGAGTTGGGTGTTCGGTATCACACGGGCTGTGAGTATGCGGCATCGCAATAATTAGCCTTGAGTGCAAGTGGGAGATTGTTGGAGATAGTGCCCTCAGAGTCAATTATTGGATCACAGGCACGTGATTGCAATGATTAAGGGAGGACCTATCCCGGTAGGACAGTCTTACTCGAGATAATAGTATGCTATCTAGTTTATCTTTATCATCGTGTACTGCTTTAGGTGACCTGGCATGTCGCTATTACACGTTGATAGAGCCCCTAGGATTCTTGCTTGACTGCCGGCAGTATGATGGCGATCATATACGTGGGAGCTGGTAGTCTATAAGCACATCCTTAAAAGGTCCCTAGTCGTAGGAGTTTCGAGACAGGGCATCGATACTCCATTAGTAGACTAGTGTATACAGTCGAGAACCCGACGAGGGGCGGTGGCCGGTCTCACAAGCCACTGGTGTCAGTTGGTTCACCTAAGATGTATACAGGTGCTCATTGGCTTATGAGTACACCGGACAGGACTCGCCGGGAACCTGCTAGTTGGTCTTATACCAGATGTCAGATAGCAGTTCCCTAGTGACATGTGTACAGGTTAGTTCATCGACCTGAGATCGTCATTTGTCTCATGTGAGTTCCCACTGTGCTTTGATTACTACCCTACCACGGCTCTGTAAGTCGATGTACTTCACCCCAGTACTTGTGGGGAGGCGGAATTTTCAAAAACGATCATGTTTAAAGAACGAACATCGACTAACCGCTTGAATCGAAGCTAAACTCTAAATAACCGTACACAAAGAGTTTCATAACTATTGTGTTTAGGGATTATACCTAATGAAACTAGTCCTTCGTCTTTACGATCTCCTTGTTCTCCTCGGCCTTCTCTAGGTAGTAGACGATCCACCCGAGAGCAAAACTCCAAGCTTAGCCTCTAAACTTGAGGCAACTAACCTTCTTGGATTGCTAATCAAAGAAGATAGATTGAGATAGAGTGATGGTTATGGATTGTTAAGTCTTGCTAATCCTTTGATCTCAACTCATGAGGTGTAAGGATTAGTTTCTTGAAGATGAGAGCTTGAGGAGAGAGAATATGATAATTATTATGAGATGAGAATTGTGAGTATCATAATATATTATGAAGCATTCTTATTTATCAACAAAAGAAAATAAGTGATGAATAAGCATGCTTCACAAATATCTAATGGTGATTCATTAAGCATGTGTCATTATCATTTATGGTGCAATAATGATAATGATGAATCACTCTCATGACTCACAAATCTTATCCAAAGTAACCTCCTTAGTCACATCTTCTAGAAGCTTCTCGCACAATTACGAGAACGCCCCTCCAATCCGCAAAAATACGGAAAAACTTTAGACTGTAAAAATCCAATAACCGGATACCAGTAACTGGCTTAAACCAAAGCCGACTGGTAAAAACTGTCCGAAAGTCGTACGTGCGTAAACGCACGTATGCGTCCGAACCCTTGTCGTAAAACCATACGACCTCTATATCGTTTCGCCTGGAATAGGAAACTCTGTGTGTGGGACTCTAGAGACTCGACTACTACGCTGGCAGTGGGTTTAACCACAGACCGCAAGCGGCACTAGCTGTACGTAACGGTCCCCAGGTAGTTGTCGATAAGAAGGCCGATGAGAAAACCCATCCGAACTCCTACTGAGTCTGATGTGACAATCTCCATACAGTCCGGTCCGTTCGTCCAAGACTATCGCATATCGGGCCTAGGGGGGCAGCAAGCGTCAGTCCCCTAATAGCGGTATAAGTCGTGTCGGAGGGAAGCCCATTACACCCTGAGAAACTACTGGAACCTACCAGCAAATCTCGCTTGCCCTGGCCAGGGACTTTGCGTAATGGCTCTCTGACACAGCACGATATCTACTCCCAATACCGGGAGGGACGAATCCTGTCTAACCGCCACTGCCTCCAAGTGCTCGGGACTGCACCCAACTGCTACCTGTTTGCACGACTCCTTTGAGCCGTGGTAGGGTAGCAATCTAAGAACAGTGGGACACACTCGAGGCGAAGTAGCAGTGTCAAGTCTGCGGACTACGCTGTACTCATGTCACCTGGGAACTGTTCACTGACGACTGGTATCAAACCAACCAACAGTTCCCTGTGAGTCCTGTCCGGTGTACCCGTAACCTAACGAGCACCTGCATACTATCTCCAGTACGACGTACTGACGGCTGTGGGACAGACCATCTCCCAAACTGGGATGAGAAGCGTACACACTAGTCTACTCCGGAGTATCGATGCTCTGTCTTGATAATCCAACGACCAGGGACCTGAATAAGGATGTGCTTGTAGACTACCCAGCCCCCACTAGTGTGACTGCCATCACAACGCTGGTAGACAAGCAAGATCCTAAGAGCTCTATCAATACGTATACTCACATATTAAGATAGAAAAACCAAGTAGCATACTACCATGTTTAGCAAGACTGTTATATACATGTGAATATCCCAAGCTTCCATTAAGTAATATACAAGCTAGTATGATACAGTAATGGCCTTCTAGGGCATAAACACTAACAATCTCCCACTTGCACTAGGGCCATGTACTGGCATATCGTAGACCAATGATCTCGAGTAGCCTCTCGAACTGAATCTGAGGAAGGGCCTTAGTGAATGGATCAGCAATGTTATCCTCCGTATTTACTCTCTTTACCTCGATCTCCCGGCGATCTACGATCTCCCTGATCAGGTGATACCGCCTTAAGATGTGTCTGGACTTCTGATGGGACCTTGGTTCCTTCGCTAAAGCTATAGCTCCGTTGTTGTCGCAATACAGAGGTATTGGACCAACACTGGTAGGAACCACCTGAAGTTCTGTGAGGAACTTATTCATCCAGACAGCTTCTTTTGCGGCATCGCAAGCAGCTATGTACTCCGCTTCCATCGTTGAGTCAGCAACGGTGTCCTGCTTGGAACTCTTCCAACAGACCGCCCCTCCATTGAGGGTAAAGACATAACCCGACATGGACTTGGAGTCATCCTTGTCACTCTGGAAGCCTGAATCAGCATAGGCCTCCATCTTGAGGTCCTTTCCGCCGTAAACCAAGAACATCTCCTTAGTCCTCCTCAGGTACTTGAGAATGTTCTTTACTGCTATCCAGTGATTCTCCCCTGGGTTTGCCTGATACCGGCTTACAACGCTCAATGCGTATGCTACATCTGGTCTGGTACATAACATCGCATACATTATAGAGCCTACCGCAGAAGCGTAGGGTATAATCGACATGCGTTCCCTTTCCAAATCAGTCTTGGGAGACATCTCTTTGGAGAGGGTGATTCCGTGACAAGCCGGTAGGTTACCGCGCTTAGAATCTTCCATACTGAATCTTTTCAATATGGTGTCTATGTACCTGGACTGTGAAAGTCCCAACATCCTCTTTGATCTATCACGATAGATCTGGATCCCCAGAATGTAGGTGGCATCACCCAGGTCCTTCATGGAGAATTTCTGTGACAAGAATCTTTTGACTGACTGTAGCATAGGAATATCATTTCCTATTAGGAGAATGTCATCCACGTACAAGACGAGGAATACAACAACTCTCCCTACAATCTTACTGTATATGCATGGTTCATCTGGATTTTTGATAAAGTCGAATTCTTTGACAATATCATCAAAACAGATGTTCCAACTCCGCGATGCCTGCTTTAGTCCATAAATGGATTTAAGCAGCTTGCATACTTTACCGCTGCTCCCACTCTGAATGAATCCCTCTGGCTGATCCATATTGACGCTCTCTTCTAAATTTCCATTTAGAAAGGCCGTCTTTACGTCCATCTGCCAGATTTCATAATCGTGGAAGGCAGCAATAGCAAGAAGGACCCGAATGGATTTCAGCATAGCTACAGGAGAAAAGGTTTCGTCATAGTCCAAACCAGGTCTTTGACGGAAACCCTTTGCAACAAGTCTAGCTTTATAGGTTTCAACCTGTCCATCTACACCAATCTTCTTTCTGAAGATCCACTTGCATCCTACGGGTTTCACCCCATCTGGAGCAGTGTCCAAAGTCCATACTTTGTTAGTGTACATGGACTCCATTTCGGTCCGCATTGCATCCAGCCATTTTACCGAGTCACCGCTCTGAATGGCTTGCTGGAAGCTAGTAGGGTCATCATTATCAATGACGCAATCTTCTCTATCTCCGTCTATGAGAAAACCGTAGTATCTCTCGGGCGGATGAGACTGCCTACTACTTCTGCGGATAGGCGCTGGTATGTCCCTTTCTTCTGAAACTTCTTGTTCCACCAAACTTTCAGTAACAGCTTGTGGTTCTGGAATTTCTTCCAGTTCTACTGCGCTCCCACTCTTCTGATTTTCTAAAAATTCAGTTTCTAAGAAGCGGGCATGACGAGAAACAAAAACTTTTTGTTCCTCTGCGTAGTAGAAGCAATATCCCATGGAATTCTTTGGATATCCCACAAACTTACACTCTACTGAGCGTGCCTCGAGCTTGTCCGGATGCTGTTTTTTTACAAAAGCTGGACATCCCCATGTCTTCAGGTACTGAAGATGGGGTTTCTTCCCACTCCACATCTGATATGGGGTGGTAGGCACAGTCTTGGTGGGAACCTTGTTTAAAAGATATGCCGCTGATTCTAGCGCATAACCCCAGAATGATCGCGGTAACTCAGCCTTACTCATCATGGAACGAACCATATCTAATAGGGTTCGATTCCTCCTTTCCGATACACCGTTGTGTTGTGGTGTGTATGGAGGAGTAAGCTGAGAGAGAATCCTTTTCTCTTTTAAGTAACCCAGGAACTCGGCACTTAAGTATTCACCATCTCGATCAGATCTCAGCGTTTTAATACTTTTGCCTGTTTGGTTTTCCACTTCATTCTTGTATTCTTGGAATTTCTCAAAGGCCTCGGATTTATGCTTCATCAAGAAGATATGTCCATACCTAGAGAAATCATCCGTAAAAGTAATGAAGTAGGAATAACCACCTCGCGCATGTGTAGACATTGGACCGCACACGTCACTGTGTACGAGTCCTAAGAGCTCGCTCGCTCTTACTCCGTGTCAAGAAAACGGAGTCTTTGTCATCTTTCCCATGAGACAAGATTCACAAGTGGCATAAGATTGATATTCGAACGAATTCAAATATCCTTCTCTATGTAACTTTGTTAACCGTGTTTCATTGATGTGACCTAGTCTACAATGCCATAAGAAAGCCTGATTCACTTCTGGAGACTTTCTTTTAAGTGTGTTCTGGACATTGAAAACCTGAGCTTGATTCAATACGTATATACCGTCATCTAATGTACCGGACCCAATCAGAACTTGATTTAGGTGGATGTGAACTACATCGCTTACGAATGTAAAGTCATATCCCTCTCTTGAAAGTGAGGACACTGATATGATATTACAAGTCAAACTAGGTACATACAGACAGTTACGTAGAATCAATATCTGCCCACTTGTCAAACCCAGGCGATATTCTCCCACGGATTCAGCATCCACGCTCATTCCGTTTGCAACTCTGAGAGATAAATCACATATCCTTATAACTTTACGGTTTCTCAAAGCATGTAACGAATTACAGATATGAGATCCTGCTCCGGTATCTAGTACCCAGGAAGTAGAGTTAATTGACAAACAGTTCTCAATTACAAACACACTTGAGGCTGAAGCCACAACATGCTTCGAATCCTGGCTACAGGCTTCCAAATCCCTGCAATCCTTCTGCCAATGTCCATTCCCATAACAATAGGAATATCCCTCCTTACCTATACCAAGTCCCAAAGCTGTTTCTCTTCCCTTTCCTCCTACTTTGCTGACACCGTATATCGGCTTTGTAGAGGTCTTCTTCTTTTTATCCTTTGCTTTCGCCTTGGATGAAGAGGAAGAAGGTCCCCTATTAAGCAGAGCTTGTGTCTCCCTGGTTTCTTTCAGGGTGTAAGTAGAGGGTAGGGACTGTGGAAATAAGTCAGTATATGACCTGTTTCCCAACGTGGTCTCCAGGTCCTTGAGCTCATTAATATAGCTAGTCATCGTAAGGACGTCGTCCCTTACAGATGACCCGTCAGCCGACCTCGCTTGAATCAATTCGTTCGAGGCCTCATATCTTGCGATATGAGATTGCTCTCCATATAAATCTTTGTTATGGAGAAAGATGGAACCAGAGTTCATCTTCTCGTGCTGCTTCTGGTATCTACCATCAACTGAAGCCAACACGAGGCACTTGGCTTTCGCTTTATTCTTTTCCTTTGTCTGACGGATATCCATATCCGCGACGGTGGAAACTGGACCTGGGACGGTGGGATCTTGAGTAGTAATAGGGTGGTCCAGCTTGTCATAGGCAATGGTTATCTGGACAGACCTTTGCCAGTCAAATAAGTTAGATTAAGTCATCTTGTTATCTAGATGTAACCTAGTCATGGTCACAAGGTCGCTGCAATGAGAGAGAGAGAAGAAAACACTTTAGCATGATGCTCTTGCAAGTTTAGATTGGTTTTTAATTTATCTAAACTGGATGGCTCCCACTGTTTTTCGAATCCTTCCTCAAACCATAAAAGAAAAATTAGCCAGGACTATTCTCACCGTACAATACTTGCTTAACCGTTCAGCCAGGCCAGTGTCGATACTTCGAGGGAGGTTTTCCAACGCTTTCGCGAAGTTCCTTAATTAAATAACCTCTTTTCTCTGGGGGCGTAACTCCGCTGACACCTTTCTGGACACCTACTAGGTTTATAGCATTGATCGTTAAGCGACGAATATCCTGATAAGTAGCATATACTCACAGTAGGATCGGGATCCAAATATCATCGTCTGATAATGTTGTAGGAATGCTACCAACATTCATCAAACTCAAAATGGTATGCATCTCTTTGCAAATTTCAGTTTCTTTAGAAATTCCCGATATACATTTTTGCCCCATGTTCTTATGACCTTGACGAAAGCCAACAAATCATAAAACACATGTCAAGTTCTGCCCATCATTATCTTGTTAATTTGAACCCACCCGTATATACCCTTGACGAAAGCCAACAAGGTTATACGACTGTCCCAAACCAACTCATCTATCTATGCAACAAATGAATACCCCAGCAGCTACCAAACACTATGCCTTGACGAAAGCCAACAAGCATAGCTTGAATACTACTGACCATCCATAAGAAATGACGGAGGGCTACGACTGGTTTTGGCGAAACCGTGAACGTAGTGAACTTGATATAACCGAAGGAACCTGATAGCTTTTAAAAGGAGTGGTTAAATCTCCGCATTTAAAAATATCTGTTTTAAAAATAACCGAGTGGTTTCTTTTAAATTGTTCCAACGATTTAAACTTGGTTTATTTTCTTTGCATTATAGATAATGCGTCCCATCATTAACCTATCATTGCAGAAAACAACGAAAATACAACGTCCTCTTATGCCATCCGCATTCGCCATGGGGTCCCGTCATCACCCGTTAGGTTACTTAACTAACGACAGAGCGGGGGCTGGGCTAGCGCGGGTGTAAAACATAAGTGACGTCTAAATAGCTATCATATATATAGATATTTTACATTCGTCTGACGCAATGATATTCATTCCAGAACACAGATAAACAATATTGGATTTGCAAGCAATCTGTATTTCTTTCGAGCCTGCAAGAAAAGACAGATTACACAGTTGTGATGAATAGCCGTTACCCCACCCTCGACCCCTACGGGTACGGCAAACTACCCACCCGGCAGTCTGTGTACCCCACCTTGGGTCAGTCCTAGGAGCAAAAACAGTAAAATGAAATAATACAACGGTGGCTACAACCGCAACCTGGATGTGCCCCGCAAAATAATATTACAACAAATTACATTTACAACAATTGAATTAAACAATAACCCATTGCTAAACCCCGGCTAAACACCACAACAGTCCAATACAGTTTATATGCACAAACAGATATAACCATTTCAGAAATGTGCAACCCCCTGCCAACCGACATACTAGCAGTTAGGGGAGGTTTACGAACACATTAAACAATCACAGATATAATCCAATATGCAAATACTGTACAATTTTGATCGATTAAACATCTTTAATATTGCTCCAAAATCTGCTCTGTTAACTGGAAACCTGAGCAAAATTAAAATATTCCAGAAAACCCCAAACACCAGAGAGGACCCACACATGAAAGATGAGTCCATGACTCGGCAACTCGGCCGCGGAACCGCGGCGGATCGGTGGGATCCGCCGCCCTTCCGCGGCGCTTTAGCCGAGTCATGGGCTCGAATTTCATGGGTGTTCTCCTGGACTCTTTTCTAGCTTTCTGAGCAACCCTGAACAATTTTAGGACATCATATTAAATTCGACAGAAACTGAAATATTTTAGGGTTTTCCGGCTTCGTTTTTCCATTCGAAATTCGTACAAATTTGCAATCAAGTTATTTATTGTTTAGCGAGGCTCTGATACCACTGTAAGTCGATGTACTTCACCCCAGTACTTGTGGGGAGGCGGAATTTTCAAAAACGATCATGTTTAAAGAACGAACATCGACTAACTGCTTGAATCGAAGCTAAACTCTAAATAACCGTACACAAAGAGTTTCATAACTATTGTGTTTAGGGATTATACCTAATGAAACTAGTCCTTCGTCTTTACGATCTCCTTGTTCTCCTCGGCCTTCTCTAGGTAGTAGACGATCCACCCGAGAGCAAAACTCCAAGCTTAGCCTCTAAACTTGAGGCAACTAACCTTCTTGGATTGCTAATCAAAGAAGATAGATTGAGATAGAGTGATGGTTATGGATTGTTAAGTCTTGCTAATCCTTTGATCTCAACTCATGAGGTGTAAGGATTAGTCTCTTGAAGATGAGAGCTTGAGGAGAGAGAATATGATAATTATTATGAGATGAGAATTGTGAGTATCATAATATATTATGAAGCATTCTTATTTATCAACAAAAGAAAATAAGTGATGAATAAGCATGCTTCACAAATATCTAATGGTGATTCATTAAGCATGTGTCATTATCATTTATGGTGCAATAATGATAATGATGAATCACTCTCATGACTCACAAATCTTATCCAAAGTAACCTCCTTAGTCACATCTTCTAGAAGCTTCTCGCACAATTACGAGAACGCCCCTCCAATCCGCAAAAATACGGAAAAACTTTAGACTGTAAAAATCCAATAACCGGATACCAGTAACTGGCTTAAACCAAAGCCGACTGGTAAAAACTGTCCGAAAGTCGTACGTGCGTAAACGCACGTATGCGTCCGAACCCTTGTCGTAAAACCATACGACCTCTATATCGTTTCGCCTGGAATAGGAAACTCTGTGTGTGGGACTCTAGAGACTCGACTACTACGCTGGCAGTGGGTTTAACCACAGACCGCAAGCGGCACTAGCTGTACGTAACGGTCCCCAGGTAGTTGTCGATAAGAAGGCCGATGAGAAAACCCATCCGAACTCCTACTGAGTCTGATGTGACAATCTCCATACAGTCCGGTCCGTTCGTCCAAGACTATCGCATATCGGGCCTAGGGGGGCGGCAAGCGTCAGTCCCCTAATAGCGGTATAAGTCGTGTCGGAGGGAAGCCCATTACACCCTGAGAAACTACTGGAACCTACCAGCAAATCTCGCTTGCCCTGGCCAGGGACTTTGAGTAATGGCTCTCTGACACAGCACGATATCTACTCCCAATACCGGGAGGGACGAATCCTGTCTAACCGCCACTGCCTCCAAGTGCTCGGGACTGCACCCAACTGCTACCTGTTTGCACGACTCCTTTGAGCCGTGGTAGGGTAGCAATCTAAGAACAGTGGGACACACTCGAGGCGAAGTAGCAGTGTCAAGTCTGCGGACTACGCTGTACTCATGTCACCTGGGAACTGTTCATTGACGACTGGTATCAAACCAACCAACAGTTCCCTGTGAGTCCTGTCCGGTGTACCCGTAACCTAACGAGCACCTGCATACTATCTCCAGTACGACGTACTGACGGCTGTGGGACAGACCATCTCCCAAACTGGGATGAGAAGCGTACACACTAGTCTACTCCGGAGTATCGATGCTCTGTCTTGATAATCCAACGACCAGGGACCTGAATAAGGATGTGCTTGTAGACTACCCAGCCCCCACTAGTATGACTACCATCACAACGCTGGTAGACAAGAGAGATCCTAAGAGCTCTATCAATACGTATACTCACATATTAAGATAGAAAAACCAAGTAGCATACTACCATGTTTAGCAAGACTGTTATATACATGTGAATATCCCAAGCTTCCATTAAGTAATATACAAGCTAGTATGATACAGTAATGGCCTTCTAGGGCATAAACACTAACAGGCTCAAAGGAGTCGTGCAAACAGGTTTTAGTTGGGTACAGTCCCGAGCCACATGGAGGCAGTGAGCGGTTCTGCAGGGGTTCGTCTCTCCCGGTATTGGGGGTGAGGTCGTGCTGTGTCTAGGAGAGCCATTACGCAAAGCCCTCGGCCGAGGCAGGAGATTTACTGGTAGGTATTCCAGTAGTATCTTAGGGCGTTCTGGGCTACACTCCGACACGACTTGTACCGCTTTTGGGGGTCTGACTTTTACCAACCCCCTAGGCCCGCCATGCGATGCTCATAGACGAACGGACCGGACTGTACGGATATTGTCACTGACAGGCTCAGTAGGGTGTCAGGATGAGTTCGCTCATCGACGTCCCTTTTGGTCAATAGCTGGTGGCCCGTCACGTATTGGCTTATACCTCTGACGTGCTAGTGGTTAAATCCACAGCTATAGTATTGACGAGTCTTTAGAGTCCACCACACTTACAGTTACTCAAGCTTTCGGGCGAAACGCTGTAGAGGCCGTATGGAGATACGGCAGGGTCCGATCAGATACGTGCGGTATTGCACGCATCAGGATCGGACAGTTTTGTACTAATGGCCGTATAGTTATATGGCAGGGTTCGATCAGATACGTGCGGTATTGCACGGATCAGGATCGAACGGATTTTACTAGCCGGCTTTGGTTTAAGCCGGAACTAGTTTAGTACAGTGTAGATTTTGTCTCATTGCATTTGTATCCGGACGGAATACAGATGCGGGTGTGTATGCACAGTATCGGGGTTTTCCTGTAATTTATTACGCGACCAGTTTTATGGAGTTGCCAGTTTGCATTCCGTTCCGGCCGGTTTTCCTTTGTTCTTTCCCGGCCGGACTTTTCCGATGGAGGGGGTTATTTGCAAGTTTGCAAATAACATTTGAGGAGGGGGTTTCTTGCATATGTATTTATTATGATAGCATCTTTAGATACCATTCTTTTCCTTCATCTTTTCATGCTTTATTATGATTAGAATTGATAAGAATGGTTGATGTAAGTTTGTAATGATAATGTTTGGCTATGGTCACCACTTGTGCTCCTACCATCACCTCCCTTCATGCTTCATATTCTTTCTTCCACCATTTTCTAATATGATAAGTTTTTCATGGTTGAGAGAAAGAAGAGGATGAGAGCTTCATCTTGAGAGTTTCATTCTTGATCTCATTTTCTTGCTAGAAAAATGCAAGCACCATTTTTCTAATCTTGATTCCTCCATCATCTTCAAAGGCAACAAACCCCAAATGAGACATAGCCTCTACACTACACATTCTACAGCATATCTTGAGTATGTCGAGTTGCCGGCTTCATGCCCGAGTTGCCTCGGTATTGAGGCGGGAGCCCGTAAAAGACGCAGGCGATGTGGTGCCCTTCCGGCGAGGAGGCGACGATGTGGAGGCAAGACTTTCCGCGGGAGATCGGGACGATGACGAGAAGACCGGAGGACTCCGATCACTCGGTATACTTCTCTTCCCATCTCTTGTTAGCTAGTATAGGTTAATGGTTAACGATCCGGGTTTTCTTTGTCCGCGGTAGAGCCAACTTCCAAGTAAGGAAAAATTTTGATTCCGCATTTTGGCCTCGGATAGACGGCCGGGGCGCTGCCGTGGCGCAACATGAGCACACCTATGTTACCGTTTATATCCTGACCTGACTTGCTACATGCATATTGATTGACCCGACATGGTACCGTATACTGCTTGACTTGACATGATGTACCATGACCTGATCCGTTACCTGATCTTGTGTCTAATGCCAACAAACCTGACATGTAGTCCTCATGGACCGGTCCTGTTGTCTATCCAGACAAACATGTTTACCTGATCCTGTGTTGTCATTAGTTTCTTGATTTCAGGATACCTGACTTGACTTGCACATATAACTTGGGGGTATGGGGAAATCAAAGGTGAAACATGACTTGTAACTCGACAGTTCACTACCTGTCCTGAGTGTACACATTCCTGTTTTGTGCCTAGCGGCATGTCTCGGTTTAAGCCGAGAATATTGTGGCCGTGGTCCCGGGTATGTACGGGATACTATTGAGTGTACACATTCCTGCTTTGTGCCTAGCGGCATGTCTCGGCTGCAGCCGAGAATATTATGGCTGTGGTCCCGGGTATGTACGGGATACTATTGAGTTACATCGATGATTCATCAATTTGGTTTCAAAGACTTTAGAACAGAGAACCTGATAGCACAGTTTAGTTTACCCACTGCACACTACCCTGCACTGCTCTAATTTATATTATTGTTACCCTTGCTTTATTCATGTTTATACTCGCATTGCATGTTTATTATGTTATTACTTAATGACTTAACGCGCCGACGTCTGGGTTTTGCATGGCCCAGATTTTTCTACCTTGCTGTAGACTGATTAAGAGTTTTGCCGCTGTTAGACGAGCGGTGAGGTTCTTGTCGGTACGTAGTTTCACTCCAGGTGTTTCATTTATTGTATCGTTTGGCTTCCGCATATTATTATCTCTTGACTCATTACTCTGGCTTATGGACATGTACTAGATAGTTAGTTTACTTTCCTGTTCTTGATATCTCCACAGCCATAATGTGACTGTGGAAGGATTTTTCGTATCCACAGGTAGCATGGTTGGCTATGTCATGTGCCCACTTTAGCATACTTTGGGAAGCGGGGCATGACATGGTTCTTTTGGTATCAGAGCCATAGGTTAGTCGGGTTGATTCTTTTGTAGTTGGGTATTGTACCCAATACATGAATCAGAATACCCGTGTTTAGGAAACATGTCCTGCCACCTTGCCGTTTTACCATTCTTGAATCACATTCTTCCTGATTATATCTTTTACGATGTGCAAACTTCCTTTGCATATCGACTCGAAACCTGATTCCTTGCAATCTCTAGGACTTAGGCGACTTGGGTGGAGTTATGTAATTGTGGCTATGATACCACGGCATAGTTACAATGCGGCACTCTATTTAAATATCTTGGAGTTTTAGCATTGATCTATATTTTGAATCTATCATCATGCTAATGTTGGGTGTTTGATATGGCTGGTAAGAATTTGAAGACGTACCAAAGGCGTGTGGAAGAAGCTGCCATGCTTAGAATGATAAGAGGAATGTTGGAGAATCAAAAGAAGCAGACCGAGCTAATCCAGCAGCAAGCGGACTCATTTCAAGAAGGTTTGCAAATCGTTCAGCAGTCTGTGAACAATGTTGGAGCTAAGCCAGTTGACCGAGTAAGGACAGTAGCAGATTTCAGACGTTTAGGGTCCGTCTACATTTACTGGTTTGGAGGAGCCGTTGCCAGCGGAGCAGTGGCTAGTTGACACAGAGAATTTGCTTTTTGCGCCACAGATTCCAGATGATAAAGGAGTTGATGTGGTACGCATTCAGTTAGTGGACTACGCCCGGGAATGGTGGCTGGTGGAGGAGAACCGCTTGCCCAAACCGATCAAGTGGGCGGATTTTTCAAAGAGTTTCCTGGAGAAGTTCTTCCTGCGGACTGCACGGGACGAAATGGAAGAGAAATTCATCAGGCCAAAGCAGAGTGGAGCACCCGTCGATGTGCATGCAGCAGAATGGATGAGACTCAGTAGATTCGTTGGACCTTTAGTTGCCAACGATGCAGACAGGGCACGGAGGTTCATGCGCAGCTTGGACGTGGACATCCAGAGGCAGATTGTCTCTCTGGGTTTGACCACTTTCTCACAAGTACTTGCGGCAACTGAGAGTAGCAGAGTTTATCTGGGATGAAGGGGAGTTTGCAGCAGACAACAGTTGCGGTAAGGAAGCAGTTCTGTCGGGCCAGTCGAGTTTAGGGCTAGGCCGACAAACAATATTCTTACAGCAATGGAAGTTGATTTAAGTGAAGAACCGGCCGTTGTTCGTGATTTTATAGACGTGTTTGAAGATATATCGGGTTTACCGCCGAAGCGAGACGTGGAGTTCACAATTGATCTTATTCCTGGTGCAGCGCCAGTATCCAAAGCGTATTATCCAATGGCGCCACTAGAGTTGGAAGAAGTCAAGAAACAGGTTGCTGAATTGCTTGAAAAGGGTTGGATTCGAAGCAGTAACTCGCCTTGGGGAGCTCCAGTTCTTCTAGTAAAGAAGAAGGATGGCACAAGAAGAATGTGCATCGACTATCGAGAATTAAACCGGGTGACTATTAAGAACAAGTACCCAATCCCTCGCACTGGCGAACTTTTCGAGCAGCTTAGTGGCGCGAGGGTATTTTCGAAGCTGGATTTGCGATCCGGATATCATCAGGTCCGAGTGGAAGCAGAAGATATTTGCAAGACGGCGTTCCGAACTCGGTATGGACATTACGAGTACTTAGTGATGCCCTTCAGAGTAACGAATGCGCCGATAGTATTCATGGACTTGATGAACCGAATCTTTTCTCCGTTCTTGGACCAGTGTATCATGGTTTTCATCGATGATATTCTGGTTTACTCGAAGAGTTTTGAAGAGCAAGAGCATGTTGAGCATTTGAAGATCGCACTGCAAACGCTAAGACAAGAGAGGTTATATGCGAAGATGAGTAAGTGCGAGTTTTGGCTGGAGGAAGTAAAGTTTTGGGGCATGTTGTGTCTGGCGATGGAATTGCCGTCGATCCAGAGAAGATTGCAGCAGTTCGAGACTGGCCGATTCCAAGGAATGTTGCGGAGATAAGAAGTTTTCTTGGACTCGCCGGGTATTACAGAAGATTTATGGAGAACTTTGCTCGTCTGGCGGAGCCGTTAACCAAGCTTACGCGCAAGGAGGTACCTTTTGTATGGACGGATAAATGTGCGTTAGCTTTTGAGACGTTGAAGCAGAAGTTGATAACCGCCCCTATTCTGACCGTGCCAGACAATTCCGGAGGATTGGTGATTCACAGCGACGCATCTGGGAAAGGATCGGGATGTGTTTTGATGCAGCATGGGAAGGTTGTAGTTTACGGATCGAGGCAGTTGAAGACCCATGAGAAGAATGACCCAACTCATGACTTGGAGCTAGCAGCTGTGGTTTTCGCTTTGAAGATTTGGAGACACTACTTATTGGGCAAAAGGGTCGAGGTTTTCACCGATCACAAAAGCCTAAAGTACGTGTTCACACACAAGGAGCTCAACATGAGGCAGCGTAGATGGTTGGAGCTGATGGCTGACTACGATCTCGATCTTAAGTACCATCCGGGGAAGGTTAATGTTGTGCCGGATGCGCTTAGTCGGTTACCAGCAATTCAGGTGTTAACTACGCAGAAAGAGCTTGTTGAAGATTTTCGAAGATTTGACTTGGAGGTTGTGCTACCGCATTCTACGGGACAGTTGATGCAGCTGTAAGTACAGTCATCGTTGATCGAGAATACTAAAGTAGCACAATCGCAGGACCCTAGACTGCAAAAGTTTCGAGAACAGGTTGAAGCCGGATTACGAACAGATTTATTGATCCACGAAGATGGTTCGTTGAGGTATGGTAACCGTTTGTGTGTGCCAAAGGGGGATATTCGTGAAGAGCTTATGAAGAAGGCACACGGTTCAGCTTATTCTGTACATCCAGGAGGCACAAAGATGTACCGAGATATTCGACAGCATTTCTGGTGGGAAGGCATGAAACGGGAGATTGCTCGCTTTGTGGTGAAGTGCTTGGTGTGTCAGCAAGTTAAGGCTGAACATCAAAGGGTTGCTGGTTTATTGCAACCACTTCCGATTCCTCAGTGGAAGTGGGAACATATAACCATGGATTTCGTGACGGCTTTACCGCGGAGTCCAAAAGGCAACAATGCTGTATGGGTGATTGTTGATCGGTTGACCAAGGCAGCTCACTTCATTCCTTTCCGGGTTGGTCAATCAACAGAGACTTTGGCAGAGCGGTACATGCAAGAGATTGTAAGATTGCATGGAGTACCGATGAGTATCGTGTCCGATCGGGACACTTGGTTCTTATCACACTTTGGCGGAGGTTACAGGAAAGTTTGGGGACTCGATTGAAGTTTAGCATAGCTTATCATCCTCAAACTGATGGTCAGTCGGAGAGAACGATCCAAACTCTTGATGATATGTTAAGAGCATGCATGTTGGACTTCAAGGGTTCTTGGGAGGATCATCTACACTTGGTGGAGTTTTCTCACAACAACAGTTTTCAGGAAACTATCCAGATGGCTCCATTTGAAGCTTTGTATGGTCGTAAATGCCGTTCACCTGTTTGTTGGGACGATGTCGGTGAACGAAGATTATTGGGACCAGATTTGGTTGTGCAGACAGTTGAGAAGGTTAACACTATCAGAAATCATATGAAGGCAGCACAAGACCGATAGAAGAGTTGGGCAGACACGTCAAGAAGACCTCTAGAGCTCGCCGTGGGTGATTTGGTATTCTTGAAGATATCACCGACTAGAGGGGTGATTCGTTTTGGAAGTCGAGGAAAGCTTAGTCCTCGATTCGTTGGACCCTTTGAGATCTTGGAGCGTGTTGGTGAGGTAGCATATCGTTTGGCGTTACCGCAGTCCTTGGCGAATGTGCACGATTTGTTTCACGTATCTCAACTCCGTAGGTATGTTCGAGATGAAACACATGTATTGGATCATTCAGAGCTAACAGTACGAGAAGACTTGACTTTTGAGGAGCGACCGATTGAAATCGTGGATCGAAGGGAAAAGATTCTTAAGAACAAGGTGATCCCTCTTATGCTTGTTTCTTGGGGTAATCGCTCGCATGGAGAGTCCACTTGGGAATGAGAAGATGAAATCCGGCAGAAGTTTCCTTACCTTTTCTTGTAGTTATCTTTTTTTGCATTCTTGGAATTTCGAGGACGAAATTCTTTTTGTAGTTGGGTATGTAACACCCGAGCCCAGTGCTACTAACTTCAGTTACTGTTTGAGCGTAGTATGGCACTCATTTCATTTATCTTGCTTGATTATTACTTACTGTAAATTTTACCCGGCAAATTCATTTCTGCATATAACAATTTTTGGCATCTAAAATAAAATTAAAAATATTCATCTTGGCCTACTTGACACCCCTAACCCCATTGTAGCGTCCGTGCATCGTGTTCTCGCCTCGTTCAGTGAAACGGGCGAGTTTGGATGGCTACGTGCACATACGTGTGTCCGTTTTGGGGGTATACTTTTTGATCATAAAACACTTCGTTTTCACTTTTGGATCCCGCTTAAAATTATATTATTTCAATTTCAAATTTTGGACCTGACCCGGGCGCAATTTGGAAATGTTTCACTTTGCGCCAAAATCCCGAATTTTTAATATATTTAAACCACCGTATACTTATATATATATTAACCATCTAAATTTTATAATCTTTTAAATCTTTATATTAATAAACGATTCTCTCCCCAGCCAATCACGGCTCTCCAAAAATCGTGGGCCCCACCTCTTATTTCTCTCTCCCTCTCCCTCCCGTATCTCTCTCTCTCTCTCTCCCTCTTATCTCTCTCTCTCTCTCTCCCCCCCACTCTCTTATCTATTTTAAAATGCTATATATGCTAAAACCCATCATATATCTCTCCCTCTCTCATTAAATTTTCTCTCCTCTAAATAACCAAAGCCCTAACCGAGCCTCATCCCATCTTCAACCTCGACCAAACCATTGTAGTCTCGTCCGAGCTCAATCCCTCAATTCCTCGCCTTCGTCTCCATCTCCCATCACCCGCCCAACACAGCAGCAACCTCCTCTAGACCACCGCAAACCTTACCTCTCCTCCTCACCTTACCGTTGCCATCTCCCTTCAACCCTAGCCGTGACCTGCATCTACGCCACCTCCCTCAACCGAGAACCCATCAGCACCCCTACTGCCGTCGCCTTCTTCATCCTTAGACGATCCAAACCGCAGCCATATTTCCCTCCTCGCCGTCAACCAAACTCGAGCACAAACCTTTACCCAACTCCAGCAATCGCCTCACTTCATCATTGCCGTGATCGTCGTCTTCATCGCCGACGTCTTCTCTCTCGGCTGCAATCCAGATCACAAGTTGAGACTCATAAGAGAGCTTGGCCGCATCCCAGTATCCGAGCCGAAATCCTAGCCTAGATTGCGTCGTGTTGTCTTTTGCATGTTCGTGTCCAAATACTTTCTCTAACATGCTATTTACCGTAAGCCTTCTTCTCCTCTTTCCTCCTTCCTTTCTTCTCTAGTTTCTTTCTCTTCTTGATTGCATATCTTGATCTTTACTGTTCATTCCTTGGCCGGAATCCGACGATGCCGACGACGTGACCCGATGTTCCAGCGAGGTACCCCGACCCGTGTGGTTCCATTGTTCGTCGTTTGGGTTCATTCCGTGAGCCGTGCGCCCGTCGCGAGTTTCCCCGCCGACGTTTTACGTTCCGTTTTTCCCGGTTCGCGACCCGTCGAGGCAAGTACCCCTTACTACATGCTATACAATATTTACATATATATTATGACACCCTAAACCTGTAAATTTAACCTAGGTACGATCATTTCTCATTTTTCATGTACAATATTGTTATATATCATTTTATCTTTAAACTTGGAACCTACAGTTTGCAATTGAACCTAATAACCACATTTACCTGTTTAATCACATTTTTAATATTGACATAGCTTATGGCATTTATCTCTATAGTTTTGTTACATTCGGACAGTCGTATGCATTTTAGCCTGTAATAGCTGTATTGAACCTGTATATAAATCATTGCACCTCTAAAGTGCTTAAACTTGTTAACATGTTTAAAAGGCCATAATTGTCGTACTGCATTCGCATAACATTGAAATCATCTCTGTGACACAACTGACAACTGGACTGCTAATTCAGTGAATCTGCCTATTGCTTACTTCATTGCTTATCTCATGTTGTTGATTCCCATGCTTGATTATATAGCTGATTGTGAGCACACCTATGTTACCGTTTATATCCTGACCTGACTTGCTACATGCATATTGATTGACCCGACATGGTACCGTATACTGCTTGACTTGACATGATGTACCATGACCTGATCCGTTACCTGATCTTGTGTCTAATGCCAACAAACCTGACATGTAGTCCTCATGGACCGGTCCTGTTGTCTATCCAGACAAACCTGTTTACCTGATCCTGTGTTGGCATTAGTTTCTTGATTTCGGGATACCTGACTTGACTTGCACATATAACTTGGGGGTATGGGGAAATCAAAGGTGAAACCTGACTTGTAACTCGACAGTTCACTACCTGTCCTGAGTGTACACATTCCTGTTTTGTGCCTAGCGGCATGTCTCGGCTTAAGCCGAGAATATTGTGGCCGTGGTCCCGGGTATGTACGGTATACTATTGAGTTACATCGATGATTCATCAATTTGGTTTCAAAGATATTAGAACAGAGAACCTGATAGCACAGTTTAGTTTACCCACTGCACACTACCCTGCACTGCTCTGATTTATATTATTGTTACCCTTGCTTTATTCATGTTTACACTCGCATTGCCTGTTTATTATGTTATTACTTGATGACTTGACACACTGACGTCTGGGTTTTGCATGGCCCAGATTCTTCTACCTTGCTGCGGACTGTTTAGGAGTTTTACCGCTATTAGACGAGCGGCGAGGTTCCTGTCGGTACGTAGTTTCACTCCAGGTGTTTCATTTATTGTATAGTTTGGCTTCCGCATATTATTATCTCTTGACTCATTACTCTGGCTTATGGACATGTACTAGATAGTTAGTTTACTTTCCTGTTCTTGATATCTCCACAGCCGTAATGTGACCGTGGAAGGATTTTTCCTATCCACAGATAGCGTGGTTGGCTATGTCACGTGCCCACTTTAGCGTACTTTGGGAAGCGGGGCGTGACAACCACAAACAAAACAAACACACACGACACGAAGTGAAATTCTGGAGAAGGAGAAAGTGGCTACCGCGATGCGGTAGCGTAATTAACTGCAGGGGTTTGCGCCTGCAGGGAAGAGCGTCACACAATCAAAAACCCCTCAAGCGAGGGGGAATCTGACGAAGTCTGCTACATCGGCCGCATCCGTCTAAACCTCCGATACATGGTGCCAAAAATCAATTTGGCATCTTCGGAGAGGTGGACAGATAAAACCATATAGCATTTGTCCCGAACCTCAGGCCCTAGACGTCCTCGCGTCGCGGCCGCCGTTCGGAGGGGAACATGTTCATAACATTGTTCTGCAATACAAAATTATATCCTTCATTGTCTAACAAAGAAACAGATATTATATTACAAAGCATACTTGGTACAAAATAACATGGGTTCAAAACCAATATACACCCAGATGGCAACCCCAAGTGATACTCTCCCACTGCGACTGTATGTACATTGGAACCATTTCCAACGCGGAGAGTATGGTCACCTGTCTTCAAAACCTTGCTATTTCTCAGCCCCTGCATAGAATTGCAAATGTGAGAACCTGAACCGGTATCCAATACCCAGGAAGCAGAGTTTATTGAAAAACAATTTTCTGTCACAAACGCACCTGAAGCAGAAGCATCTCTATGCATCTTCTTGAGATTTAAGTACTCAGTGCAGTTGCGCTTCCAATGTCCTGTCTTGTGGCAATGAAAACATTCCCCTTTCCCCGAGTCTCCAGCTTTGGACTTTTCCTTTCCCTTCACTTTTTTAACACCACCCTTAGGATTGGTGGGTTTCTTCTTTTTCTTTCCCTTGGCCTTGGCCTTTGGGCGAGAAGAGGAAGACTGTCCAACAGTCATAACAGGAGTTTTTGCTGATTTCATAGTGCTCTCTGCACTCCTTAACATATTAAGAAGTTCAGGTAGTTCCTTCTCCATGTTATGCATGTTGAAGTTCACTATGAATTGAGCAAAGGTGGAGGGGAGGGACTGCAGAATAATATCCGTATATTGTTCATTGTCCATCGTCCATCCAAGGTCCTCAAGCTCTTCTATAAGAGCTATCATCTTCAGAACATGGTCTCCTACTGGTGTGCGAGGGGCCATTCGGATCTGAAACAATTTCTTTGATGCTTTGTATCGTAATACGCGGGATTGCTCTCCATACAACTCCTTTGCATGGAGCAATATGGCGTTAATGTCCATATTCTCGTGCTGCTTTTGATGTGTGTTATCCATCGATGCAAGTGCGAGGCATTTGGCCGTGGCACAGTCAGCGTCCCATGTCTTGCGTACTTCAATATCCGCAACTGAGGATTTTAGGCCTGGGACGGGCCGGGCTGGAGCCGTGAGGACACATGATACCTTATCATAAGTCAAGGCTATTTTTAGATTCCTCAGCCAGTCTTTATAATTGGTCCCATTCAGTTTGTTTTTATCTAGTAGAAGTTTGAGTCCAGTCATGGGTATCTGCCATTAAGAGAGAGAAAAGAATATACTCAGCGAAAGCTCTTGCATAGATCAGATTGGTTATTATCTTGTCTAATCGATGTTTCCCACTGCTTTAATCGAGTTTTTCTTTCAAACCTTAAAAAGAAAAACTAGCCAGGATTAATTACAGTCTACAACTTCGCTAACCGTTCAGCCAGGCCAGTGTCGGTACTTGAGGGAGGTTCCCCGTGCTTTCGCACGGACCTAATTAAAGTAAACCTCGTTTTCCCAGAGGCGTAGCCCCGTTGACACCTTTTTAGACACCTAATGAGTTAGCTAATTGTAAACTGTAAAACTCTCCTAGGAGCAACTATTGCCCACAGTGGGATCGGGATCCAACCATCATATGGAAGGTATGCAATCTCATTGCAAATCTCAACACTTGAAATTCCCGATATGATTTTTACCCCTAGCACTCATAACCTTGGCTAAGGTCAACAAATCACAAGCACTAGTCAAGTTCAACCCGTCATTTCTTGATTAATCAGACCCGTTTACATGACCCTTGGCTAAGGTCAACAAAGTCATATACCCGTCCTAATTAATCTGCATCATATGCATTGTAGAAAGACATCACTTAGCTACCGTACACTACGCCTTGGCTAAGGTCAACAAACGTAGCACGAATACTAAGTACTCTACTTCCTAAAATGACGGAGGGTTGTGGATGATTTTTAAGAAAATCTTTAACGCTTTGAACTTGATGTCGTTGTAGAATCAAATGGTTTTCAAAAGGAGTGGCTTAAGCTCCGCAGTTTTGAAATGTAGCTTTTTCATAAAGAGCCGAGTGGTTTTCAAATCTGATTCTACAACATCTTTTTAGGTTTATTTTCTTTACATTAATCATATTAATGTAGTCCCATCATTTAAGTCCTTAAGCCAATCACAGAAAAGAAACGAAAATAACACGTACGCTTATGCCATCCGCATTCGCCGCAATGTTCCGTTATGCACCGTTAGGTTACTTAACTAACGGTATACCGGGACGGGACTAGCGCGGGTGTAAAACATAAGCAACTTCTACTATATATCTTATATATAATATATCATTTGTCTCAGATATCACAGAACACAGGTAGCAGAAACATATATATAATGTGGGATATACTAGGACGCCCGTATTTAGTATTTAGCTAACAATAGAAAATACGGATTCCACAGTCGCGATGAATAGCCAAGCCCACACCCCTAGACCCCTACGAGAGCGGCAAGCGACCCTACCAATCCTGGAGTTTAGGAGACCCGGTCTCGACTCCTCGAGATGGCCTCCCACTGAACCCCAGAACCCGGTCACTTGTGCTTCCCTCCTTGGGTCTATCCTAATGCGGAAAAGTAAATAATATACAACACTGGTGACATCAACCTCAACCCGGAAGTGCCCCAAATAAAAGAATATTACATTACATTTGAATTTTACATGAATGAAAAATAAAACTCTCATCTCACATAAAAACCCCTGGCTATTCAATCACGACAATCCTGCACATCATATCTCAGCAACACATAATATCATATATCATCAACGTAAGTAAGTATGCGTACCCCGATTGCCGTTGATGTATAGCAACGAAACCGGTGATATCGACATACTACACTTACGGTCACAGAAAAGAAAGTGTAAAACTACAATATTTGGAATCCACATTCTCTTTAGACATCATAAATGCGAAATATCACATACTTCGTATTTCATGCCTAACGATATGAATTCCACATATTGTATCACATTCCAGATAAATAGACAGTATTAAAGTTTTCGAACGAATAATCAAATACCCAAAAATTCCCTAAAGCTCAACACTTGAGCGGAGTTCAAAAAACCCGGAACGTGTCACAGTAGTAGCGGTCCAGCCGTAGAAGGGTCAAGCCAACGCCTCACATGTGGCATGCCGTACTGCCTCAAACCCTAAGGTTCAAAAGGCAGTTCAAGATGGTCACATAATCAAGTTAAGGTTTGTTGTCTTCTAGAGGGTCCACCACAAAAAAACTTGCACATATTTCCGAAAGATTTAAACCCCGTGAAAAAGTGAGTTAATGATACTCGTCCGAACTTTTTAATACTTTCTAAGTTACCCGGAAAAAAAACACGAAATTGAAATTCCGATCGAATCATTGAACCCATAACAATCTCCAGAACAAATAACACTTAAACCAGATTAAAAATACCCAAAAATATCAACAAGCAGTTATAAGTATTACTGTATAAAAATCATGCATTGATTCATGTGTACGGCCGCGGAACCGCGGCCCAAGCAAGCTTTGGCCGCGTTTCCGCGACGGAAATTACTGTTCACTGCATCGTTTTCTTACAGTGTTTCTTAGATTTACCTGCTGAATTTTTTACATATTTTTAATTCTGGAAAATAACAGTTTTGAAAAATTGTCCAGAGAGTGTCCCAAAAAACCGTATTTTGGTTCGATCGGAGTTTTAACTTCGCTAAAGTGTCGCCTAAAGTTCTAGGTCGGCTCTGATACCAATGTTAGTCAGGCAGCCACCCCATCTAATGGGGTCACCGTGGCACCAACGGGTCCCTCAGCAGCTACTTTTTACGCATGCCCCCTCGCGAGGACTACAACCCGCCGGAACACCTTCCGGTCTCGGGACACCCTGGGGGTAAGAGCCTATGCTTCGCCACACTGTCACACAGTGAGAACCCCCCATAGGTCGACATCTAATGCCTAGTAGCTCTGATACCAATGTTAGGTTTACCTAGTACCTTATGAAGGGTTTGGAAGCATCACATGTCTCAAAATTAAATTTTTAAGGTTCTAAGTGAACACACAAAGAATCATTCCTAGAAAATTAGGGTTTCATAACTTAAACAACATCACAAGCAACAAAGGCTAGGGTTTTGAGAGTACAACCTTTGTAGCTCCCTACGCTAGACTCCTTGGCCACTTGAGAGTTGGAAAAGGGTTTGCTTGAGGTCTTCTAATGTCCACGACGATCCACCCGAAGCTCCTTTGTCCAAGCTTGCAACTTCACTTTATCAAGAGAAGGAAATGAAGCTAACACTCTTCACAAGTGGGCAAGATTTATGTAGAATGGTGTTGTGGTGGCTTTTCTCACTTCAAAATCCTAACTTGGTGAGTGTTTTGCTCACTAGAGAAATCTAGAGAGCAAAAGAAGAAGGAGGAAGAAGATGATTGCCTTTTTTAGAACAAGAGAAAAGATAATGTCTTATGAAAAATAGAAAATATATGCATATATATTTTCCACTTCTCATCTCAAACCATGGTTAAATAATAAAGATATTATTGAATTTGAGTTAAAACACAAAAGGAAAGTTAATCCATGGTTAAAAGGTAGGTGATCATGGTTAGGTCAAAGAAGAGTGTAGAAACAAAATCATGAATTATCATTTTCCTTTTCTTTTGTTTTTAACACAAATACAAATAATAATCCATATATTAACACAAGGTGTGAGTCTTATATTGCCACCATCTTCTATGTATACACAACCATGAAGGATGATGTATGTATGTATGTGTGCATGCACATCCATATGTGCAAGAACAAAAAATAATGCATACATGCATACATACATCCAAAAATACAAGAAAGGATTTCTAGTGAGAAACTAATGGTCAAATGATAAATCAACACTTGATTTAGCAATTCGGTCATATCACATACGACCTGACCAAAAGCAAGCCGCCCGATTAATATACGGTATCTTATACGCGCATTTTAACCGGGTCCATGCGCATATCGCATACGCGCACCACAACGTTTCTCCCGGACTAGGTAACTCCTTTGTAGGACTCTAAGACTTGTCAATACGCCGGCAGTGCGTGATGATCATATCAAGCACCCCCAAGCCGCAAGCGGTCAGCTAAACGTAACGGCCACCTGGGTATTGAGCGATCAGAAGAAAACAAGCGAACCTGCTACAACTCCCGTCGAGCCAACTGGCAACACTACCGTACAGTCCGGTCTCTTTGTCAGATATGCTGCATATCGAGCCTAGGGATGGTCACGTCGACCCCAACAACTCAATAAGTCGTGCCAGTGAATGGTCTATAACAGATCGAGAAACTACTGATAACACTTATCAGTAAATCTCAGCAGCCCTGGCCAGGGACTTACTGATATAACCAGTCGAGCACAGCACAGCATCAACTCCCATTACTGGGAGAGACGAAACCCCTCCTATCGCTCATCGCCTACGTGTGTCTCGGGACTGTACGCAACGTCCACCTGTTTGCACGACTTAGTAGAGCCGTGGTAGGGTGGTAATCAAAGTACAGTGGGAGAGCACACAATACTCTATGACGATCTCGGGTGTACAGACTAACCTGCACCAGTGTCACCTGAGAACTGTTATCCGACGATAGATATAATTCCATATAGGAGTTCTCGGTGAGTCCGTCCAGTGTACCCAGTCACCACTGGGCACCCGTATACGATCTCGATGTCAAACATTGATGAATGTGGGAACATTCATCGCCCATCATATGGGTCAAGTATCATATACGGTAGTTTACTCTGGTATATCGATGCCCCGTCTCGATATACCTATGACTAGGGACATTTCAGGATATGCTTATGAACTACAGATGTCCCACTAGTATGATCTCTATCATAATCACAGTAGTCAAGCCAATATCCTCAGGGCTTTATCAACATGTGTGAATGAATAAAAGCATGATCAAATCAACATGTCAGATAAAGAAAAACTAGATAGCATACTATCATGTCGAGCAAGAATGTACACTGAATATATATATACATGTACAGATACATCCACTATCATATAATGGCCTCTAGGGCATACATATATCCAACATCCGTGACTCACGAAGACGAGCGAAGCCAAATCGACGATCGAGTTCTTTCCTCATTGTAGATCTTGAGAGAATTGTAACAAAATTGTGTTTGTTATATGTATGCCCTAGAGGCCATTACTGTACATAAGATGTATATTGTAGTGGATGCTGGGACATATATAGGGAGGACTTTCTTGCTCAACATGATAGTACGCTATCTGGTTGCTCTTTATCTTAACATGTATACTTATTATCTCTCTGTTACATGTTGATAAAGCCCTTAGGATGTGTACTTGACTTCCAGGACTATGATGTAGATCATAGTAGTAGGGCCTGGGTAGTCCATGAGTACTTCCTTCAATGTTCCTAGTCGTGGGAATATCGAGACGGGGCATTGATATTCCAGAGTAGACTAGCGTATATCTTCTCGACCCATGAGATGGGCGATGGCTGATCCCATATCCATTGGTGTTTGACATCAGAGACGGTATGCGGGTGCTCAGTGGAGACTGGGTACACTGAACGGACTCGCCGAGAACTCCCAGATGGTATTATACCTTACGTCAGATGGCAGCTCTCTGGTGACACTGGTACAACTTAGTCTGTTGACCCAAGATCGTCATAGAGCCTTGTGTGTCTCCCACTGTGCTTTGATTTCCACCCTACCACGGCTTTACTGAGTCGTGCAAACAGGTGGTTTTTTGGGTACAGTCCCGATTCACATGGAGGCAATGAGCGATAGGAGGGGATTCGTCTCTCCCGGTATTGGGGGTTGATGTTGCGCTATGCTCGACTGGCTATAACTGGAAATCCCTGGCCAGGGTTGCCGTGATTTACTGGTAAGTGTTATCAGTAGTTTCACGCTTGTTGTGGACCTTATATCGGCATGACTTATCAAGCTACTGAGGTCTGACGTTTACCACCCCTAGGCGAGATATGCGACATATCAGACGAACAGACCGAACTGTGCGGTAAGTGTTACTGATTGGATTCGCAGGAGCACTAGCGGGCTTGCTTGTTGATCTTCTGATCGCTCAATACCCGGGTGGCCGTTACGTTTAGCAGACCGATTGCGGCTTGTGGGTGTTTGATATGATCATCACCTACTACCGGCGTATTGTCGAGTCTTTAGAGTCCTACACAGGGGTTTCCTGGCTCAAGCGAAACGGAGTAGGAGCACATATGTGATATGTGCGGGACCGAGATTGATACGATATGAGATACCGTATTCTATTCTCGCGATTTGTGACATTGATCGGCTGTATGCGATATAGCCGGGTTATCGGATCAAGTGTTGATTCGATGAGTTGTTACTATTGATATTAGTCGGTTATAGCCGGATTATTAAATCAAGAATTGATTTAATAATTTATTGTATAATTATATATTTGATATATTACATTACATTAACTAGTATTAGCTCACTTATGATTTATTTTCTCACTAGAATGTGCACATTGTTTATATGTGATATATGCAAGTGTACATATTTGTATCATGCTTGATGATACATATAAGATGGGTGTATGAGACTTATACCAAATCAAGGTTAAATTAGGGTTTACTAATTTCCTAACAAATAACAAAAGAGATGAGACTTTGGTCAAAGTTATCAAGCTTCATGAAGCTTGATTAACGTTGACAAAGTCAACTCTTTTGTCATTCCTTAGGATATTAGTTAACCCAACCCTTAAGCTCATACTTTGGTTAATTCTCTACATGAGTTAAGCATGAGGGCTTAACTCAACCATGGTGCAATAATTAAAAGGATAAGTTTTCATTTGGATGAATTATCCTTTCTTCTTCTTCTTCATCAAGCTCCATGAAAAGCTTACTAGCTCCAATGGTGCCATGAGAAAAAGTGTGAGAAAATCAATTCTAAAGTGAGCCCAATTTCTACTTCTTCATCCTCTACCACTTACCATGTAGTAGAGTGTGTTCTCTTCACAAAGTTCATGACCCAGTGAAGGAATAGCTTGAGTTAGCGTCTCCCCGACGTAGATCATCTTCGGCCTCGAAGTCATCGAAGCAAGCACGTTCGTTCTTCTCGTGAAGCTTCCCTAGAGTCCGGAGTTCATGATCGCAGCGATGGGGACATCTACACGGAGCTAATGAAGTGAAGGACCGGATCTACAAAGGTTGTAATCCCTTTCGCTTAGTAGTAAAGTTGTTTGCTTGCTTTTAGTTTCGTCTTATCTCTAGTAAACGATCTTGCATAGGGTTGTTCGGCACATAAAAATTCTGATTATGGCATGGTTGATACCTTGTAGAACCTTGTTAGAGTGCCTAAGAACCCTACAGTGGTATCAGAGCCTAGCTAGAGCTTTAGGCGAAGTGTAGACGAAGTTAGAAATCCGATCGAACTCCGAAACCCTAATCTATACCCTTCTCTGTACATTTTTAAAACTGTGATTTTTTATGAATTAAAAATTCTCAGAAAATTAAGTAGGAAAAACTAAGAATTACCGTGAAGTACAGACCACTGATTCGTCTATATGGCCGCGGACCGCGGCCAAACCAAGGGTTTGGCGGCGGTTCCGCGGCACAAATTATGACTTAGTCCCTCATACTTCATATATTTATTCTTAGGTCCTTTCTTGTCAATTTTTTCTGGGAATTTTTTAATTCCACCCAAGTGTTGAGTTTTCTTAGGGTTGTATTGGGGACTCGTTGACTCGATCGGATAATTTAACTTTGTTTAGTTTGTCCGGGTAATTTTTAGAAAGTGTTAAAAAGTTCGGCCGGATATCAATAACTCACTTTTTCCCCTGCCGGAAAATTTCCAAGTGTTGGATTTTTCCGTAGTTTAAGAACGTTCTAAGTCGTGCAAGTAACGCGATGGACCCTCTAGAAGACAACAAACCTTAACTCGATTATGTGACCGTCTTGAACTGACTTTTGAAGCTTAGGGTTTGGGGCGGTACAGCGTGCCACATGTGAGGTGTTGGCTTGACCCTTCTACAGCTGGACCGTTGGTACTGTGGCATGACATGGATGTTTTAAAACTTATTTCATGTGTTGAGCTATTTGGGAAAACTTGGGTGTTTGATTATTCGATCGGAAAGTTTAACATTGTCTATTTATCTGGAATGTAATACAATATTTGGAATCCACAAATAGTTATGAGATAACTGATTTGAATGTTATAAACATAGCAGTTTAGTCTCATTTGATCGGTTGCCACGGGATTTTGATGTGATCAAAAGTCCGTCGCAATCACGTAGCGTACGCGGATACTCGCCGATAAACTTAATAGACAGCCACGCCCCATAGCCCCGACCAAGTGACTGTAGGAGAACCCCGTCGCCAAAAGCATCCGTTCGGGTGCTCGCGGCAGCGGTGTTCCGCCTTAGTGCACTTCGTCGATGGCATCCGGGGGTGCGGCCGTCTACTAAAGTTTGCGACGAGCATTCGATCAGGATGTCGGGAATTTGGTTGAATTGCCCGACTTGATATTGAAAGGAGTTTTCGATAATGAGACTAAAATGCGGGGTTTATAATTGTTAGGCATGCGATGTCTAAGGAATTCATTTGGTTAGGCATGCGATGTCTAAGGAAATTGCGGATTTCAACTGTTGTAGTTTTACACTTTCTTTTCTGCGACCGTAAGTGTAATATATGATATCGCCGGTTTCGTTGCTATATGTCAACGACAATTGGGATGGGCATATTTACTTACGTTGATGACATGTGATGTTATGTGTTGCTGGATATGTTATATTGGATCATCGTGTTTGAATAGTCGGGTTTTTTTATGTGAGACGAGTGTTTTTCATTTTCATTCATGTAAAAATTTGTATGTAATATTCTTTTATTGGGGCACTTCCGGGTTGAGGATGATGTCACCATTTTATATTATTTACTTTTCCGCATTAGGATAGACCCAAGGAAGGGAGCACAAGTAACCGGGTTCTAGGGTCCAGTGGGAGACCATCTCGAGGAGTCGAGTCAGGGTCTCCTAACTTTTGAATTGGTAGGGTTGCTTGCCGCTCTCGTAGGGGTCTAGGGATGTGGGATTGGCTATTCATCACTGAAAGGTTAGTATAGCACCCTATGAAGAGTTTTGAAGCATCACATGACCCAAAGTTTTAATTTTTATGGTACTAAACTAACATGCAAAGGGATCGATCCTAGAAAATTAGGGTTATTAAACATTAAGCTAGAAAAGATTAGGGTTTGAAGGCTACAACCTTTGTAGCTCCCCTTTGCTAGACTCCTTGGTGTCTTGGGTGTTGAATCAAGGTCCTCTTGAAGTTCCCTTGCGTCCACGACGATCCACCACGGAGTACTCCGTCCAAGCTCGCTACTTTGGAAAACCGAAGGAAACACTCTAATCAAGTCGGCTAGACTTGAGTAGAATGATGTTGTGGTTTGGAATCTCACTTCAAAAACCTATCTTTAAGTGGTATTTGCTCACTAGGAAAAACAAGAGAGCAAAGGAGCTAGAGGAAGAAGATGGTGGCAATTTTAACAAGAGGTAAAAAGCATAACTCTAGTGAAGAAAAAGAAATATATCTATATATATATTTTATTCCTTCATGCTATGAACCATGGTTAAAGTGATGGAGACATTATTTAACTTGAGTTTTGAATGATAAAGAGAAGGATAACCATAGGTTAGTGATAGTTGAGCATGGTTAGGTCAAAGGAAGAATGTAGAAGCAAGAATGATTATCCTTTCCTTTTCATTTTCTTTTTAAATCCAAAATCAAATAATAATCCATAATATAATCCATGGTGTGAGTCTTATATTGCCACCATTTCCATATGCTAACAACCATGATGGATGGGTGTATGTATGTATGCATGTATGCACATCTACATGTACATACATGCATACATACATACACCCATCCATCATGGTTGTGCATGAAACTAAAAGGAAGAAAGAAACACATGCATGCATGCATACATCCATCAAAACCCTAGAAAGGTTTCAAGTGAGAAAACTAATGGTTAGATGATAAATCAACACTTAATTTATCAATCCGGTCATATCTCATATGACCCCACCAAAAGCAGGCCACCCGATCAATGTTCGGTATCATATACGCATATTTCAATCGGGTGCAAGCGCATATCGCATACGCGCACCACAACGTTTCGCCTGGACTGGGTAACTCCTCTGTGGGACTCTAAGACTCATCAATACGCCGGCAGAGGGTGATGATCATATCAAGTACCCTCAAGCCGCAAGCGGTCAGCTAAACGTAACGGCCACCCGGGTATTGAGCGATCAGAAGACAACAAGCGAACCTGCTACAACTCCCGTCGAGCCATCCGGCAACACTACCGTACAGTCCGGTCTCTTCGTCAGATATGCTGCATATCGAGCCTAGGGATGGTCACGTCGACCCCAATAACTCAATAAGTCGTGCCGGTGAATGGTCTATAGCAGATCGAGAAACTACTGATAACACTTATCAGCAAATCTCAGCAGCCCTGGCCAGGGACTTACTGATATAACCAGTCGGGCACAGTACAACATCAACTCCCAATATCGGGAGAGACGAAACCCCTCCTATCGCTCATTGCCTTCGTGTGTCTCGGGACTGTACCCAACGGCCACCTGCTTGCACGACTCAGTAGAGCAGTGGTAGGGTGGTAATCAAAGTACAGTGGGAGAACACACAAGGCTCTATGACGATCTCGGGTCTACAGACTAACCTGTACCAGTGTCACCTGAGAACTGCTATCCGACGATAGATATAATTCCATATAGGAGTTCTCGGTGAGTCCGTCCAGTGTACCCAGTCACCACTGAGCACCCGTATATGATCTTGATGTCAAACATCGATGAATGTGGGAACATTCATCGCCCATCGTATGGGTCTAGTATCATATACGCTAGTCTACTCTGGTATATCAATGCCCCGTCTCGATATACCTACGACTAGGGACGTTCCAGGATATGCTTATAGACTACAGATGTCCCACTAGTATGATCTCCATCATAATCAGAGTAGTCAAGCCGATATCCTCAGGGCTTTATCAGCATGTATGAATGAATAGAAGCATGATCAAATAAACATGTCAGATAAAGAAGAACCAGATAGCATACTATCATGTCGAGCAAGAATGCAAACTGAATATATATACATGTATAGATACATCCACTATCACATAATGGCCTCTAGGGCATACATATATCCAACAATCACGACCGTGGAATCCGTGTTTTATACAGGCTCAAAATAAAGCACGGGCGTCCTAGTATATCCAATATTTCATATGATATTTTCTGCCGCGTTATCTGTGATGTGATCATGTGATTTGTTCAGATAGATATTGTATATAGTGTTAGTTATATGTATGCCCTAGAGGCCATTACTGTACATAGGATGTATATTGTAGTGGATGCTGGGACATATATAGGGAGGACTTTCTTGCTCGACATGATAGTATGCTATCTGGTTGCTCTTTACCTTAACGTGTATACTGATTGTCTCTCTGTTACATGTTGGTAAAGCCCTTAGGATGTGTACTTGACTACCTGGACTATGATGCGGATCATACTAGTGGGGACATGGTAGTCCATAAGTACATCCTTCAAGGTCCCTAGTCGTGGGTGTATCGAGACAGGGCATCGATATACCAGAGTAGACTAGCGTATACCTTCCCGACCCATACAGATGGGCGATGGATGATCCCATATCTATTGGTGTTTGACATCAGAGATGATATACGGGTGCTCAGTGGAGACTGGGTACACTGGACGGACTCGCCGAGAACTCCCAGATGGTATTATACTTTACATCAGATGGCAGTTCTCTGGTGACACCGGTACAAGTTAGTCTGTAGACTCGAGATCGTCATAGAGTCTTCTGTGATTCCCACTGTGCTTTGATTTCCACCTTACCACGTCCAAGAGGGCGTGCAAAACGGTGGCTTTTGGGTATAGTCCCGAATCACATGGAGGCAATAGCGATAGGAGGGGATTCGTCTCTCCCGGTATAGGGAGTTGATGTTGCGCTGTGTTCGATTGGCTATAACCGGAAATCCCTGGCCAGGGTTGCTGATATTTACTGGTAAGTGTTACCAGTAGTTTCTCGAAATGTTATAGACCTCATATCGACACGACTTATCGAGCTACTGGGGTCTGACGTTTACCACCCCTAGGCGAGATATGCGACATATCAGACGATCAGACCGGACTGTACGGCAAGTGTTACTGGTTGGATTCACAGGAGTATGAGCGGGCTTGCTCGTCGATCTTCTGATCGCTCAATACCCGGGTGGCCGTTACGTTTAGCAGACCGCTTGCGGCTTGTGGGTGTTTGATATGATCATCACCTGCTGCCGGCGTATTGACGAGTCTTTAGAGTCCTACATAGAGGTTTCCTGGCTCAAGCGAAACGAAATAGGAGCGCATATGAGATATGTGCAGGACCGAAAATAATGCATGTATGTGATACCGTATTCTATTCTCGCGATTTGTATCATTGGACGGTTATATATGATATAGCCGGGTTACCGAATCAAGTGTTGATTCGATACATTGATACACTTGATATTAGTCGGTTATATGCGATATGACCGGATCATTAAATCAAGTATTGATTTAATGATTTGATATATAATTATATATTTGATATATTACTTTACATTAACTAGTATTTGTTCACTTAAGATTATTTTCTCACTTGATTGTGCACATTGTATATGTGATATATTTTTGTGCACTAGATTGTATCATGTTTGATGATACATGCAAACTTGGGTGTATGTTTACTTTAAACCTTGTTTAAGTGAATGGTTAGGGTTTTGTTATCTTTTCTTCATCATTTATTTATTTATTCATTTTGGCAAAAAATGAAATGGTGGCTTTCTTTGGATTTATCTTGAAGCTTCATGAAGCTTTGATCACTTTGTTTCTTTCCTTAACCTAACCATTCACTTAAACCCTAGTTTAGTCTCTACATGAGTTACACTCACCCATGGTTGCAAAATGATAAGAATCACTTGATTTTCTATTTTTCATAATTCACTTTCATTTCTTTCTTCTTCATCTTCTTCATGAAGAAAGAAAAACCATTCTTGAAATTTCCAAGTGATGATTCCAAGTGAGAAATCCAAATCCAAAGTGAACCCACTTCCTATTTCTTCATCCTCTACCACTTTCCATGTAGTATAGGGTGTTTTCTTCACAAGTTTCATGACTTGGTGAAGTTGGAGCTTGATCTTGAGTTGCCTCGACGTAGATCATCTTCGGCATCGAAGTCGACGACCTAGCCTGATCTTTTCTCCGATGAAACCACCGCGAGAGTCTAGGATTCCGATGGTTGCAGTGGAGGGACGTCATCACGGAGCCAAGGAAGTGAAGGACCGGATCTACAAAGGTTGTAGCCCCTTTCACTTAGCACTAAAGCAGTTTAGTAGCTTGTAGTTTCGCCTAATTTCTAGTTAACGATCTATATTAGGGTTTCTCGGCACATAAATTTTTGAATTTGGCATGGTTGATGCCTTGTGGAACCTCATTAGTGTGCCTAGGAACCCTTCATATAGTATATATGATATATTATATAGACGTTGCTTATGTTTTACACCCGCGCTAGCCCTGCCCCGCTCTGCCGTTAGTTACCTAACCTAACGGTGCAGACGGGACATCGAGGCGAATGCGGATGGCATAAGCGTACGTTGTATTTATCTGTGATGTTTAGGTGGACTTAAATGATAGGACACTCATTAATGAGATTAATGAAAGAAAATAAACCTAAAATATGTTGTGGAATCGAATTTCAAAAATAAGGTAGCTCTAGTTTTTGCTTTGCATAGCGGTGTTCCTTGTAGAACATCCTGTACCTCATTCGACGAGGAAAGAGCCGAGATCCCTTCACCGGGAGTGACCTCTTTAGCAATGACTAGCAGATGCTAAAACCTTCGGTTTGTCTTTTGACTGCTTTTCTAGTTCTTGCTTTGCATAGTGGTATTGTGAATATCCTGCACCTCATTCGACGAGGAAAGAGCCGAGATCCCTTCACCGGGAGTGACCTCTTTAGCGAAACTAGCAAAAGCCTAAAAAACACTCCATTTTAAACCATTTGATTGTGCAGCGAGATCAAGTTCAAAGCGTTAAAGGTTTTATTAAAAACCATCCGCAACCCTCCGTCATTTTAGAAAGTAGAGTACTTAGTATTCGTGCTGCGTTTGTCGACCATAGCCAAGGCGTAGTGTACAGTAGCTAAGTGATGTCTTCCTACACAGCATATGATGCAATTAGTTAGGACAGTTATGTGACTTTATTGACCTTAGCCAAGGGTCATGTGGGTGGGTCTAATTAATCACGAAATGACGGGTAGATTTTGACTAGTGCTTATGATTTGTTGACCATAGCCAAGGTCATAGGTGCTAGTGGTAAAAACCTTTATCGGGAGTTTTAAGTGTTGAAATTTGCAATGAGATTGCATACCTTCTATGAGATAGTTGGATCCCGATACCCACTGCGAGTAATTGTTACTCCTGGGAGAGTTTTGCACTTTACAATTAGCCGATCAAGTAGGTGTCTAGAAAGGTGTCAACGGGGTTACGCCCCTGGGAAAACGAGGTTTATTTTAATTAGGTCCGTGCGAAAGCACGGGGAACCTCCCTCAAAGTACCGGCACTGGCCTGGCTGAAAGATTGGCGAACTTGTAGAGTGTAATGAATCCCGGCTAGTCTTTCCTTTTAAGGTTTGAAGGAAGATTTGATAAAAACAGTGGGAGCCATCCTGATTAGATAAAATATATTACCAATCTAATGTTGCAAGAGCGCACGCAGAGTGTTTTCTTCTCTCTCTCTCCAGGTAGCGACCATGTCACGCCTTAATCAAGATAATAATATGGATGTATTGACCGAACCCGCTTGTTATACTGTGCTGGGGAACGTTGGTCCCGCTCCAACTTATAATTGTTATAAGACCGAGCAGGAAATTGGGGAATACCAGATTTTCCGTGCCGCCCAAACGAAGAAAGTGCATGATGATGCATCTTCTTCGGGTGTGTTCATTACAAAGAACTGTTTCTCAGTATCCTCTACGTCCTGGGTATTAAATACCGGATCAGGATCCCGCATATGTAATCTGTTACATGGGCTACAGAAAGGTAGAGAACAGAGAATGGGTGATAAGTTTCATGAGATAGAAAACGGTGCAAGTGTTGCAGCCAAGTCTGTTGGTCACTATCACCCTGTATTACTAGAATACATTGATTCTGAACGAATGTTATTAGATACCGAACTTGATATACAACATCATATCAGTCTCTTTACTAGTAAAGAAAGGATATAATTTTGTATTGTTGGATAATGTTTTGAACATTTCCTATATCAAGAGTTGATCGGTTCAGGCACGTTATCTAAAAGCATTGACGTTCTAAATCAAACTACAGTTCTTAGTATACAGAACACACACGAGAGGAAGAGTTCAGAAATGAACGAATTCTTCTTGAGGCATTGTAGACTAGGTCATATCAATGCAACCCGACTAGCTAAGTTACATTTAGATGCATATTTAAATCAGTTTAAATTTACATCTTATGAAACTTGCCAGTCATGTCACAAAGATAAGATGACCATAGCTCCGTTTACTGGAAACAGAGAAAGAGTTAGTGAACTCTTGGGACTGATACATAGTGATGTATAAAGGTCCCCGGTCTACATATGCCAGGACTGATTCTTTGTACTTCCTTACATTCACTGATGATCTCTCAAGATTCGGACACATGTTCCTGTTGAAACACAAGTCCGAAACTTTTGAGATAATCACCGAATATAAGTTAGAAGTAGAGAACCAAAAATGGGTATAAGTATTATGTCCTTTGATGTGATCAGGGAGGAGAATACTTGAGCATGGGATTCCTGGACTATTCTAAAGGAGAATGAGATTCTCTCTCAGCATTACTCCTCTGTATACACCACAGCACGTCGGTGTATCGGGGCGGAGCAATTACACCCTATATGATATGGTGCGCTCTATGATGAGTACTGCTGAGTTACCTGTTTCCTTTTGGAGGTTATGCACTTAAGAAGCTGCATACCTATTGAATTAGGTTCGAATCAGATCACTGCCTACCACTCCATATGAGATATGGTATGGGAAGAGCCCATCTCTTAAGCAAGTTAAGATTTGGGTTGTCCGGCTTATGTCAAAAGCAAAATCTGGGCAAGATCGAGGTAAGGTCAGTTCTGTAGAACTGGAAGGATTTCCAGCTATACAAACTGCAGATGATGATTTGATAGAACCAAAGGATTCAATAGTCTCCGACGAACCTCAGCCTCTCCGTCGATCCAGTAGGGTTCCTCATCCGCCTGAGAGATACTTCAGTTTCTTGATGACAGTGGGAGCGAGGATTGCATCATGAGATGATGACCCAACTAGTTTCGAGCAGGCCATCAAGAGTGGCGACTCTGTACGAATGGCTGGATGCTTAGCGATCTGAGATGGAATCCATGTACACCAACAAAGTATGGACTTTGGTTGCTATATCTGAAGGGTTAAATTCCCATCAGGAGCATGTATATCTTGAGAAGATTACTTGGTGTAGAGGGAAAAGTTGAGACTTTCAAAGCTAGACTTGTTAAAGTTTTTCATCATCGACCAGGCATGGATAATGATGAAACCTTTTCCAGTGGCTATGCTTAAGTCCATCCGGATCCTACTTGCCATTGCTGCATACCATGACCGCGATATCTGGTGGTTGGGTGTCATGACTGCTTTTCTAAATATTAATTTAGAAGTGAGCGTCTATAAGAACACAGCCAGATGGCTTCGTAAACAGTGGGAGCAGCGGAAACGTGTGCAACATGCTCTGTGTGATAAAGCAGGCATCACGGAGTTGGAACATCTGTTTTGATGTGGTAGTCAAAGAGTTTGACTTCATCAAAGTGGTAGATGAACCTTGTATATACAAAAAGGTAGTAGAGAGTAAGGTGGTGATCCTCGTAGAGTACGTGGATGACATACTCTTGATAGGGAAAGAGTTTCCTATGCTACGCTCGGTCAATCTCCGCTTATCACAAGGATTCTCCAAATAAGATCAAAGTGATACCTCCTAAATCCTGGGTTATGGATCTATGCGATAGATCTAAATGGATATTAGGATTCTCACTAGGTGTAGTGAGATAGTATCAGTTGATCCTGGGGAGAATCACTGGAAAAGTTCCAGGTTGATAAGGACGACTGAATGTCAGTCGCAGGCATTGTCTTTACCCTCAGTGGAGGGACGGTATGTTGGAAGAGTTCCAAGCTAGATACCGTGGCAAACTAGACGATAAAGACTGGTGACATCGCTATCAATGATACTACCAAAGAGGCAGTTTGAGTGTATATTAGTTCATGAGATGAACTAGGTTCCTACCATTGTATGACAATGGAGGTGAGGTTTTAGCCCAGAAACCACGGTCCCATCAGTGACCCAGACATATTCCAAGGCAGTATCACCTGATCATGGAGATAGTTGATCTCCAGGGTGATCGAGGTTAGGAGAGTAGACTCAGAGGACAACACGGCGAATCCACTCAGAAAGGCTTTTTCCCAGAGAGGGACTATTATGGGATGGTTGAGTATGAGATACTGCAACCACTGCTACAGATGGCCCTAGTGCATGTGGGAGATTGTTGGTTATATGTATGCCCTAGAGGCTATTACTGTACATGAGATGTATATTGTAGTGGATGCTGGGACATATATAGGGAGGACTTTCTTGCTCGACATGATAGTACGCTATCTGGTTGCTCTTTATCTTAACATGTATATTTATTATCTCTCTGTTACATGTTGATAAAGCCCTTAGGATGTGTACTCGACTTCCAGGACTATGATGTAGATCATACTAGTGGGGCCTGGGTAGTCCATGAGTACATCCTTCAATGTTCCTAGTCGTGGGAATATCGAGACGGGGCATCGATATTCCAGAGTAGACTAGCGTATATCTTCTCGACCCATGAGATGGGCAATGGCTGATCCCATATCCATTGGTGTTTGACATCAGAGATGGTATGCGGGTGCTCAGTGGAGACTGGGTATACTGAACGGACTCACCGAGAACTCCCAGATGGTATTATACTTCACGTCAGATGGCAGTTCTCTGGTGACACTGGTACAACTTAGTCTGTTGACCCGAGATCGTCATAGAGCCTTGTGTGTCTCCCATTGTGCTTTGATTTCCACCCTACCACGGCTCTACTGAGTCGTGCAAACAGGTAGTTTTTTTGGGTATAGTCCTGATTCACATGGAGGCAATGAGCGATGGGAGGGGATTCGTCTCTCCCGGTATTGGGGGTTGATGTTGCGCTATGCTCGACTGGCCATAACTGGAAATCCCTGGTCAGGGTTGCCGTGGTTTACTGGTAAGTGTTATCAGTAGTTTCACGCTTGTTGTGGACCTTACATTGGCATGACTTATCAAGTTACTGAGGTCTGACGTTTACCACCCCTAGGCGAGATATGCGACATATCAGATGAACAGACCGAACTGTGCGGTAAGTGTTACTGATTGGATTCGCAGGAGCACTAGCGGGCTTGCTTGTTGATCTTCTGATCGCTCAATACCCGGGTGGCCTTTACGTTTAGCAGACCGCTTGCGGCTTGTGGGTGTTTGATATGATCATCACCTACTACCGGCGTATTGACGAGTCTTTAGAGTCCTACACAAGGGTTTCCTGGCTCAAGCGAAACGGAGTAGGAGCACATATGTGATATTTGCGGGACCGAGATTGATACGATATGAGATACCGTATTCTATTCTCACGATTTGTGACATTGATCGGTTGTATGCGATATAGCCGGGTTATCGGATCAAGTGTTGATTCGATAAGTTGTTACTATTGATATTAGTCGGTTATAGCCGGATTATTAAATCAAGAGTTGATTTAATAATTTAATGTATAATTATATATTTGATATATTACATTACATTAACTAGTATTAGCTCACTTATGATTTATTTTCTCACTAGAATGTGCACATTGTTTATATGTGATATATGCAAGTGTACATGTTTGTATCATGCTTGATGATATATACAAGATGGGTGTATGAGACTTATACAAATCAAGGTTAAATTAGGGTTTACTAATTTCCTAACAAATAACAAAAGAGATGAGACTTTGGTTGAAGTTATCAAGCTTCATGAAGCTTGATAAACATTGACAAAGTCAACTCTTTTGTCATTCTTTAGGATATTAGTTAACCCAACCCTTAAGCTCATACTTTGGTTAATTCTCTACATGAGTTAAGCATGAGGGCTTAACTCAACCATGGTGCAATAATTAAAAGGATAAGTTTTCATTTGGATGAATTATCCTTTCTTCTTCTTCTTCATCAAGTTCCATGAAAAGCTTACTAGCTCCAATGGTGCCATGAGAAAAAGTGTGAGAAAATCAATTCTAAAGTGAGCCCAATTTCTACTTCTTCATCCTATACCACTTGCCATGTAGTAGAGTGTGTTCTTTTCACAAAGTTCATGACCTAGTGAAGGAATAGCTTGAGTTAGTGTCTCCCCGACGTAGACATCTTTGGCCTCGAAGTCATCGAAGCAAGCACGTTCGTTCTTCTCGTGAAGCTTCCCTAGAGTCCGGAGTTCATGATCGCATCGATGGGGAATTCTTCATGGAGCTAATGAAGTGAAGGACCGGATCTACAAAGGTTGTAATCCCTTTTGCTTAGTAGTAAAGTTGTTTGCTTGCTTTTAGTTTCGCCTCATCTCTAGTAAACGATCTTGCATAGGGTTGTTCGGCACATAAAAATTCTGATTATGGCATGGTTGATGCCTTGTAGAACCTTGTTAGAGTGCCTAGGAACGCTACAAATTGTTGATAAATAAAAGGTGAAATTCTTTATCTTGCTTTCTTTACATTCTTGCATCATGATTAGATCTCGATTTGTGATTGTGTTCTTTGATATGATGTTTGAGTAAAACTCCGCTAGTGAAGGAGTCGAGAGAATCAATAGATGATGATGATTAGATCTTGAAACGATTCTTAATTCCTATAAGTTTTGTAAACTTTAGTAAATTGAAGAATCGGCAACCTAGTTTCGAGCGATGCTTTCTTGATTGTGTTCACTCTTAATTAGTGATCCACGATCGATTCTTGAATTTACTAGAGGCTAGTTTTTGAATGAGATTCATCGAAAAGACAAAGGATGAGATAAAGAAACCCTAGTTTCTTCGAAAGATCCTTAAACCTCGATTAATCGTCATCGATCCAGTATCAAATCATTAATGGATAAGAAAACGTAATCAATAGTTTTCATCACGTCTATAGATTCGATCGATTCCTACGAGCCTCACTTCGATTCTTGATTATTGGATTTGAAATCATCAATTCTTGATTCTTGATTTTAATGTTTTCTTGATTTTAGATTTAGATCTAGCTAATTCTTGAACTTCAACTTTAAAATCTTGAATTGAATTGTCTTTCTTTCTTTTCTTTTATTTTCAATTCATCTAATTCAAATTCGAACGGATCTCACTTTCCCTGTGGACGATCCGCACTCGCTAACGCGCTACATCCGACACCGTTATTGATTGCAGTCAAAATATTTTTGGTTGTGATTTCTATACATTTTCTACCGACACGAACCGAGAAAACATTCAATCAATTGTGTATTAGCAAGTGTTTAGAGTTTTTTATTTGAGCATATCGGTAGCTTAGTCATTCACCCCGCCTCTCGGACTATTTGTGTAAGTTTCTGCGTTCTTTCACTCCTTTGTAAATTTTGAATAAAATTCATTTACAACGATAGTAAAATAAATGCATCCTCATATGGGAGCTAACTCGACGCCCACATGGCGGAGACATAATCTACGCAAACTATACGACGCTTAAAGGCGAAAAACAACAAGCGGAAAGCAATAAACGCTAAATATAAATAAAGTCAAGCCGACTCTACACAAGTTCGACTACAATACAACACAATACGACATAAAATTACATATAACAAGTCATTACACTAAAATCTAACGCAGTCGTCTCGATGCATATGGTGTCTTCTACTTTTTGCACGAAGCGGAGGCTGTGATGGTCCAACTTCGTCGGCGCTAAGTCGTTGAGACGACACTGGCTGGGATGATGGCTGCACGTACTCATCGGGATGCTGAGACGATGGTGGCTGAGATGATTCTGCTTGTGCCTATCTACGTCTTCTAAGTGAATATGTGATGGGTGGTGCACGAACGGGAAGAGGACGTGTGAATTTGTACTTCGCGAACACACTCCTTGTTGGTTATAGTGCTCTTAAGGAAATTATTATAATGGCGAGCAGGCAATTATGATGATTGAGGGAGGACCTATATGGATAGAACACTCTTACTCAAGATGATAGTATGCTATCTGGTTTATCTTTATCATCATGTACATACATTCTGTGGTATTATGGATCACGATTACATGTTGATAGAGCCCATATGATTCATGCTTGACTACTAGGGCTATTGTGGTGATCACACTTATGAGAACTGGGTAGTCTATAAGTAAATCCTTAAATCTCCCTAGTCGTGGGTGAAAGTATGTCTTAGCACCACCACTAGATTTCAAGGAGTATCAAGTATGCAATTTTAAAAGATCTAGAGTGCTAAGGCATACAATCTAAGAATCGAACTAGAGAATTAGGGTTTTAGTATAATCAAACATGTCCTAAACTAAGTGAAGAGGATTACAATCTTTGTAGACCAGTCCTTCGCTTCTATAGCTCTAAATAGTAGTCCCCAGAACTCTTCTTAGACTCTACTTGGTGAAAAGAACGAGCTTGCTTTGTAGTCTTCGAAGCCAAAGATGATCCACCTTGAAGTCTCTCTCACTCAAGCTCACTCTTCACTAATCAAAGTATTAGTGAAGCAAAAAACCTATACTAGAGGGCTAGGATAATGTAGGTTGATGAAGTAAGAATTTTTCTCACTTTAGAAATCTTTTTCTCTTTTTTTTCCAACTCAAGAAAAACCCTAGAGAGCTCTTGAGGAAGAAAATGAACTTGGGTGTGTGAGTGAATGAGAGAATGAACCATGAGCTAGAGATAAGGTTGGGGTGAATAAATATCTAAGAGTAAAAAAAAAACATGAGTCATGCTTCTCAATACTTCTCCAAGCATCCAAGGCCATGACTCATTTCTAGCCCTTTTCAATTTTCGTTAAAAAAATTAAATCCCCAATAATCTTTAGCTCTATGTGTGTTTCTCATACACTCATGTTCTATGTATCATCTACCATGATATAATTTTCAAATACATTTATAAATATTATAACATTTCTGAAATATAAAATATTATTTTTGGAAATTTAATATTAAAATAATATATTTCGCGAAAACTACCCGATTTGCGAAATTTGAGATTTTCGTAAAGTGGTATAAGTGTATACCAATATTTGGAAATTTATCGGAGAATTAAATGATTTATTTATTTTAATGATATTTATCTGATTTTTGGGCAAAATCCGCATCTTTACATTTTTCATGATTCTGCACCATGTTATGTGCATGTGTATGTTTGTGAGTTTTGTGAGATAGAGATTGAAAAAGGAAATGAAAAGGAAAGAAAAGAAAATGGAATGATTTGAGTGTGAATGGAATATGGAGTTGATGCAATGAGATGTTTGTGAGTAAAACAAAAGAGATTTAGATATTTTGAGAGAGAGTGGGTGTAGGAGAGGGTGATGCTAAGAGTGAGAGAGCCTTGGCTGCCCAACCCCTTCATCCTCCATTTGTTTCTTCATGTTTGCTTCTTCTTCTTCAATCCCTCACTACCCCAATGCCACATCTCTAAATACTTGCCCAAAACCTCATGCCCTCTTCACTAAAAACATGTACCAAGCCATTCTAAACCCATAGAACCTTTCAAGTTTGGATTTTGAAGACTTTGAGCAACTATAAAATTTTCCTAAGTGGCCAATGAGGTATGCCTCTTCACTTTTAGATTGTAATCGTGTTAAATATCGTATTTTGTGGATTTTGTGATAGGATTTTGAGATCTGCTATGACCTGGGTACCCTAAAAATTATTTAGCGAACACAGAGAGACGTGTAGGCAACCAGGAACCTACCCTAGAAACCCGAGCCCATTCCCTCTTATCCTGGCCGTAGATTTATTCCATATGGCCGCAATTTGCGGCCACTTTGTGATGAAATGTGTTAGTTATGTATATACCCTAGAGGCCATTGTTGTACATATGATGTATATTATAATGGATGCTTGGATATATATAGAGAGGACTTTCTTGCTCGTCATGATAGTATGCTATTTGGTTTCACTTTATCTTAACATGTTGACTTATATTAGTTTGCTGTCTTACTCTCACATATTGATAAAACTCTTAGGATTTGTACTCGACTACTGGGACTATGATGAGATCATACTAGTAGGGCCACGGTAGTCAATGAGTACATCCTATAACTGTTCCTAGTCGAGGGTGTGTCGAGACAGGGTATCGATACACCAGAGTAGACTAGCGTATACGCATCTTGACCTATTTGATGGGCGATGGATGATTCCATATCCATCGGTGTTTGACATCAAAGATGGTGTACGGGTGCTCAGTGAAGACTGGGTACACTGAACGGACTCCCCGACAACTCCTAGATGGTATTATACCTATTGTCAGATAGCAGTTCTCCGGTGACACTGGTACAGGTTAGTCTGTAGACCCGAGATCATCATAGAGTCTTGTGTGATTCCCACTGTGCTTTGATTTCCACCTTACCACGTCCAAGAGGGCATGCAAAACGGTGGCTTTTGGGTACAGTCCCGAATCACATGGAGGCAATGAGCGATAGGAGGGGATTCGTCTCTCCCGGTATAGAGAGCTGATGTTGTACCGTGTTCGATTGGTTATAACTAGAAGTCCCTGGCCAGGGCAGATATAGAGATTTACCGGTAAGTGTTATCAGTAGTTTTTTGACCTGTTATGAGCCTCACATCGACACGACTTATCGGTTACTGGGGTCTGACGTATACCACCCCTAGACTAGATATGCAACATATCAGACGAAGAGACCGGACTGTACGGGAGTGTTACTGATTGGATTCACAGGAGAATGTACAGGCTTGCTTGTTGATCTTCTGATCGCTCAATACCTGGGTGGCTGTTACGTTTAGCTGACCGCTTGCAGCTTGTGGGTGTTTGATATGATCATCACCTACTGCCGGCGTATTAACGATTCTTTAGAGTCCTACACAGAGGTTTCTTGGCTCAGGCAAAACGGAGTAGGAGCACATATGTGATATGTGCGGAACCGAGAATAATACGATATGAGATACCGTATTTTATTCTCGCGATATGAGATATCGGCCGGGTATATGTGATATAACTGGGACATCAGATCAAGTGTCGATTCGATGAAATGGTACATGTTATATTAGTCGGTTATATGTAATATAGCCGGGTTATCGGATCAAGTATTGATTCGATAATTTAATGTATAATTATATATGTGATATATTATGTTACGTTAACTAATATAAGCTCGCTTTATTGATTCATTTTCTCACGGGATAATACATTGATATATATCTGATATATGTTAATTGTATTGTTTTCTATTGTTACAAAATATATTGTATATGTGATATATAATATTGTAACATGTTAGGGTTACAAATTTAACATTGGTTTAGGGTTTAAACTTGGTCAGGGTTTGGATTAGGGTTAGCTTTTGCATGAAGCTTCCATGAAGCTTCATGAAGCTTTGACTTTGTCTTTGGCTTGATATTTTGTGAAGATATTATGTTAACCCAATCCAAACCATTAACTCAAGTTAATTCTCTACAAGGGTTAACTCCTTCATGCTTAACTCTTGGTTAGATTTGTAACCACTACAATAATTCATTATTCATCACAAAAGGAATTATCCATTCACTTTCTTCTTCTTCTTCTTCCTTTGAGCTTTGAGAAAGCTTTCTAGGTTTTCTTTAGGTGATGAATTAAAGTGAGAATTTGATAATAAAAGAGAGCATAAATCCTACTTCATCATCCTCATCTAATCCAGCCAATTAGATTAGGGTGTTCACCTCATTAGAGAGAGAGAGCTTGGGTTATAGAAATTTCAAGGTAGATCATCGGAGAAAAGGAAGACTACAAGCTAGCATGGATCATTCGGGTTGTGAAGATTCTCTTGAGTCCGGGAGATCATGGATCGCGGCGAAGGGACTTCTACTCCGAGCTTATGAAGTGAAGGAGCGGACTACAAAGGTTGTAATCCCTCACTTTTAGTAGTAAAGATATTTACTTGCATGTGAAACCCTAATAATCTAGCAAAGATCCCGGCTTTGGGTTGTTCGGCACGTCTAAAATTTTATTCGGGTATGGTTGATGCCTTCTTGAACCTTGTAAGAGTACCTAGGAACCCTACAGTGGTATCGGAGTCTAGCTAGAGCATTAGGCGACGTGTATACGAAGTTAAAACTCCGATCGAACCCCGGAACGTCGAAATAAACCCCTCTCTGGAAATTTTGTGAAAATGTGATTTTTTCTGCATTAAAAATACTTTAAAAAATCAACAGGGAATTCTAAGAATTACCATGAAATACGAGCCCAAAATTCCATGAAGTCACCGTAGAACCGCGGCAGGAACCTGCTTCCCGCGGCGGTTCCGCGGCCGAACTTTGGAATTATTGGCACGTGTCTTCAGGGTACATCCATAGGTGTTTCTGCATTGATCTGGGTATTTTTAATCCGACTCAAGTGTTGAGTGTTCTGGGGATTATTTTGAATTCGTTGATTCGATCGGAAAGTTTAATTTCGTTTATTTTTTCGGATAATTTAGAAACTATTAAAATGTTCGAACAGATATCATTAACACACTTTTTCCCGACACGAAAAACTTTTAAGTGTTGACTTTTTCTTGAGTTTAAATCTTTCGGAAAAATGTGCAAGTAATGCGGTGGACCCTCCAGAAGAACACAAACCTTAACTCGATTATGTGACCGTCTGAAATGCCTCTAAACCTTAGGGTTTGGGGCATGATTGACTGAATTTCTCGTTGTGTTGGTATTTAGAAAATTGTATAGAAATCACAACCAAAAATATTTTGACCGCAATCAATAACGGTGTCGAATGTAGCGCGTTAGTAAGTGCGGATCGTCCACAGGGAAAGTGAGATCCGTTCAATTTTAGAATTAGATGAGTTGAAAATTTAAAGAAAAGAAAAGAAACAATTCATGATTTATAAAATTGAATTTCAAGAATTAGAAAAATCTAGATCTAAGAAAACATTAAAATCAAGAATTGAGATATGATGATTTCCAAACCAACAATCAAGATTCGAAGTGTGGCTCGTAGGAGTAGATCGGATCTATAGATGTGATGAGATCTAATGATTACATACTCTTATCCATTAATTGATACTAGATCGATGATGATTTATCGAGGTTTAAGGATCTTGCAACGAAACTAGGGATTCCTCATCTCATCCTTTGTCCTTTCGATGAATCTCATTCACAAACTAGCTTCTAGTAAATCTAATAATCGATCGTTGATCTTTAGTTCCGAGCGAAAATAATCAAGAAAAAATTTCGCATTGAAACTAGATCGTGGATCATTCGATTTACAAGAATTTACAAACATTATAGGACTTAAGAATCGTAAAAGAGTCTAAATCATCATCATCTATTGATCGTCACAACTCCTACACGAGCGGAGTTTTACTCAAACATCATAATAACAAACACAATCACAAATTGAGATCGAATCATAATGCTTGAATTAAAAGATAAGCATGATATAGAAATTTCACCTTTATTTATCGACAAATTCGTTACAACTCTCTTGAAATTTACAAAAGGAAGGAACTAGATCGTCGATTTCGGCTTCGCTCGGCTCCTTGAGTCGCGGATCTCCTTGGATCTCTTGCTCCGATGAAGTCCGGCGTCGCTTTCTAAAGGATCGAAGGCTTCAAGCTTGATGTGGTACTCGGAATTCTTGATCTTGGTTTTGGAATTGGAATTAGGGTTAGGGCTTTGAGGCACAAGTTGTGTCACTCAACTTGTGGGTGGAAGATGAAGGATAAATTCTTGAACAACCTCAACCCTAGATCTAGGTTCCCTTTTATAAGCCTTATAACCCTAGATCTAGGATTTCAAATTTCAAATTTCCCTCCAAAAGTTTGTTAAAGAGAGCCTTCTAGAAATAGTTTGTTAAGCCGAGCCTTCTAGATGAAGCCGCGTGGAGTTTCTCAAGAGTTCTGGAAGCTTGGCCGTTACAAATAAGCACATGGGGAAATTTTTCTTATCTGATGACGTCATCATGCCGCGGATCCGCGGCGCAAGCCTGCTTAGGCCGCGGATCCACGGCCCAATAGGAGCCTTAGGGCTTCGGTCTTCAACTGTGGCCTTCTGATGACATTTTGGTATTTTTCTGATATTTTTAATATTGTAACTCCTTCTAGTGTATTGCCAGATCAACAATCTTAGACTTGGCGTAATTTTGATTAGCTCTTTTCCCAATTTTGGCTTTGTTCCTGCAATTTCCTGTACAATTTCTCGAGACAAGTGTTGCGCTATACAAGAATGATGCGATGCCATGAAAAACAGTCAATTTCCCTAAAAATGCCGGTTTTAATATACAGTACAGGTAATTCAGTATTATACAGGTGTTTTGTTAATATGTGCAATATGAATACTGAACACCTCTAGATGAATGCAAAAGATAGGGAAATTGCCGTGTTAAAAATGCAGTATTTTTGACTGATCAGGACAGTACGGCGTGCCACATGTGAGGCGTTGGCTTGACCCTTCTACGGCTGGACCATTGCTACTGTGACATATTCTGGGATTATTTGAACTCCGCTCAAGTGTTGAGCTATTTAGGAAATCTTGGGTATTTGATTATTCGATTGGAAAGTTTAATATTGTCTATTTATCTGGAATGTGATACAATATGTGGAATTCATATAGTTAGGCATGAAATGCGAAGTATGTGATATTTCGGATTTATGATGTCTAAAGTGAATGTGGATTCCAAATGTTGTAGTTTTACACTTTCTTTTCTGTGACCGTAAGCGTAGTGTGTGGGGTATCGCCGGCTTCGTTGCTATACATCAACGACAATCGGGATACGCATACTTGCTTACGTTGATGATATGAGATATTATGTGTTGCTGTGATATGTTGTATTGGATTGTCGTGTTTTGAATAGCCGGGGTTTTATGTGAGATGAGAGTTTTTATTTTCATTCATGTAAAATTCATTTGTATGTAATATTGTTTTATTGGGCCACTTCCGGGATGAGGTTGACGTCACCAGTGTATATTATTTACTTTTCCACATTAGGTAGACCCAAGGAGGGGAGCACAAGTAACCGGGTTCTAGGGTCTAGTAGGAGCCCATCTCGAGGAGTCGAGACCGGGTCTTCTAACCCTAGAATTGGCAGTGTTACTTGCCGCTCTCGTAGGGGGTCTAGGGATGTGGGTTTGGCTATTCATCGCTACCGTGGAATCCGTGTTTTATACAGGCTCGTATTAAAACACGGACATCCTAGTATATCCAATATTTCATATATGTTCTTCTGCTGCAATGTTCTGTGATGAGATCATATTACTGCCTGAGACGAATGCTTATACCATATATATATATGCTGATATATAAATATTACTGCTTTCGTTTCTTCTGTGATTCTTAGGAAGCATAAGCTGATGGGTTTTATTAATGAGATTAATAAAAAGAAAAGAAACCTAAAAGATGTTGTAGAATCAAAACTTTATAAAAAGGGTAGCTACAGTCTTGCTTTGCATAGCGGTATATATGATATACCCTGCACCTTATTCGATGAGGAAAGAGCCGAGATCCCTTCACCGGGAGTGACCTCTTTAGCTAAACTGGCAGATGCTACAAACTCACGATTTAGTTTTTGATTGCTTCAATAGTTCTTGCTTTGCACAGCGGTATATATGATATACCCTGCACCTTATTCGATGGGGAAAGAGTCGAGATCCCTTCACCGGGAGTGACCTCTTTAGTGAAACTAGAAAAGCCTAAAAAACACTCCTTTTCAAAAATCACTTGTTTCTACAACGATATCAAGTTCATTACGCTCATGGTTTTCTGAAAAACCTGCGTAGCCCTCCGACATTTCAGATAGGTAATACTTAGTATTCGTGCTGCGTTTGTTGGCTTTCGTCAAGGCGTAGTGTGCGGTAGCTAACTATTGCTTATCTGTAACATATGATGAGATTGGGTTAGGGTAGTTGTACGGCTTTGTTGGTTTTCGTCAAGGGACGTACGGCTGGGTTTAATTCAATCAAGAAATGACTTGATTAGCGGACTATGGTTTGTTGGCATTCGTCAAGGTCATAGCACGTTAGGGGCAAAATATTATCGGGAATTTCAAGTGTTGAAATTTGCAATGAGATTGCATATCTCCTATGAGATAGTTGGATCCTGATACCCACTACGAGTAAGAGTTACTCCTGGGAGAATTTTACACAGGACAATTAGCCGATCAAGTAGGTGTCTAGAAAGGTGTTAACGGGGGGTTATGCCTCTGGGAAAACGAGGTTTATTTTAATTAGGTCCGTGCGAAAGCACGGGAAACCTCCCTCAAGTACCGACACTGATCCAGCTGAAAGATTGATGAAATTGTAGGGTGTAATTAATCCCGGCTAATCTTACCTTTTAGGGTTTGAAGGAAGATTTGATAAAAACAGTGGGAGACATCCTGATTAGATAAGATAATAACCAATCTAATCTTGCAAGAGCATACGTTAAAGTGTTTTCTTCTCTCTCTCTCCAGGTAGCGACCATGTCAGGCCATAATCAAGATAATAATATTGATGTATTGACTGAACCTGCTTATTATACTGAGCAGGGGAACGTTGGTCCCGTTCTTTCTTATAAGAGATATAAGACTGAACAGGGAATATGAGAATATCTGGATTCTCACTCCGCCCAAACGAAGAATAAGCATGCTGATACATCTTCTTCGGGTGTGTTAGTTATTGAGAACTGTTTCTCAGTTCACCCTACGTCCTGGGTATTAGATACCGGATCAGGATCCCACATATGTAAATTGTTACATGGGCTACGTAAAGGTAGAGAACTGGGAAAAGGTGATCATTCCGTTCAAGTAGGGAATGGTGCAAGTATTGCAGCTAAAGCAGTTGGCGAATATCACCTAGTGTTACCAAGTCGTAATACACTGATTCTGAATGGGTGCTATTATATACCGAACATGATGTGCAACATTATATCAGTTTCTTTATTAAGTAAAGAAGGATATAATTTTGTAGTAAAGGATAATGTTATGAACATATTCCTAGATCAAAAGTTGATTGGATCAGGCTCGTTACATAATGGTATATTCATTCTCAATCAAACTACAGTCCTTAATGTACAAAACACACATAAGAGGAAGAGTTCAGAAATGAACGAATCCTTCTTGTGGCATTGTAGACTTGGTCATATCAATGCGACACGGCTAACTAAGTTACATAAGGATGGATATTTGAATTCATTCAAATTATCATCTTATGATACTTGCCATTCATGTCTCAAAGGGAAAATGAACAAGACTCCGTTTAGTGGACACGGAGAAAGAGTTACGGAACTCTTAGGACTAGTACATAGTGATGTATGCGGTCCTATGTCTACGCATGCCAGGAACGGTTATTCCTACTTCATTACATTCACTGACGATCTCTCTAGATACGGACATGTGTTCCTGATGAAACACAAGTCTGAAGCTTTTGAGAAATTCAAAAAATATAAGAACGAAGTAGAGAACCAAACGGGCAAAAGTATTAAGATCCTTCGATCTGATCGAGGAGGAGAATACTTGAGCAATGAGTTCCTAGATTATCTAAAAGAGAATGGGATTCTCTTTCAGCTTACACCTCCCTATACACCACAACACAACGGTGTATCGGAGCGGAGGAATCGCACCCTATTAGATATGGTGCGCTCTATGATGAGCACTGCTGAGTTACCTATTTCCTTCTGGGGACATGCACTGGAGACAGCTGCATACCTATTGAATCAAGTTCCGTCTAAATCTATACCTACCACACCATATGAGATATAGAGTGGGAAGAGACCGTATCTTAAACGAGTTAAGATATGGGGTTGTCCGGCCTATGTCAAAAGGCAAAATCCGGACAAACTCGAGGCACGATCAGTTCTTTGCAAGTTTGTAGGATATCCGAAGAATTCTTATGGATATTTTTTTCTACCACAGTAAGGAGCAAAAGGTGTTTGTTGCTCAATATGCCACCTTTTTAGAAAAGGAATTTCTTGTAAAAGAGATTAGTGGCTCTGAGGTAGAACTGGAAGAAGTTCCGGCAACACAAACTGCAACTGAAGATTTAGTGGAACCAGAGGATTCAGTAGTACCCGATGAACCCCAGCCTCTCCGCCGATTTAGCAGGGTTTCTCATCCACCTAAGAGATATTACGGTTTTCTCATTGATGGTGGAAGCGAGGATTGCATCATGGAAGATGATGACCCAACTAGCTTCGAGCAGGCTATCACGAGTGGGGACTCTGTGAAATGGCTAGATGCAATGCGATCTGAGATGGAATCCATGTACACCAACAAAGTATGGACTTTGGAAGTTGCTCCTGAAGGGGTAAAACCCATTGGGAGCAAGTGGATCTTTAAGAAGAAACTTGGTGTAGATGGAAAAGTGGAGACTTTCAAAGATAGACTTGTTGCAAAGGGTTTTCGTCAACGACCAGGTGTGGATTATGACGAAACCTTTTCTCCAGTGGCTATGCTTAAGTCCATTCGGATCTTACTTGCCATTGCTGCATAGCATGACTACGAAATCTGGCAAATGGATGTTAAGACCGCCTTTCTAAATGGTGATTTAGAGGAGTGCGTGTACATGACTCAGCTACAGGGCTTCGTAGATAGTGCGAGCAGCCGAAAGGTGTGCAAGCTGCTTAAATCCATCTATGGGTTAAAGCAGACATCGCGGAGTTGGAACATATGTTTTGATGTGGTAGTCAAAGAGTTTGACTTCATCAAGAACATAGATGAACCTTATATTTACAAGAAGGTTGCAGAGAGTAAGGTTGTCTTCCTCGTATTGTACGTGGATGACATACTCTTGATAGGAAATGATGTTCCTATGCTGCACTCGGTCAAGCTCTTCTTATCACATAGATTCTCAATGAAAGATCTAGGAGATGCCTCCTGCATTTTGGGGATTAGGATCTATAGAGATAGATCCAAGAGGATACTAGGATTGTCCCAATCCAGGTACATTGACACCATACTAAAGATGTTTAGTATGGAAGAATCCAAGCGTGGGAACCAACCCACGATCTTTGGACTCACTTTCTCCAAAGAGATGTCTCCTAAGACCGATTTGGAGAGAGCTCGCATGCAAGGGATACCCTATGCTTCGGCAGTAGGCTCTATCATGTACGCGATGCTATGTACTAGACCCGATGTGACATACTCACTAAGTGTAGTGAGTAGGTATCAAGCAGATCCAAGAGAGAATCACTGGACAGCTGTGAAGAACATTCTCAAGTACTTGAGAATAACTAAGGAGATGTTCTTGGTGTATGGTAATGGAGAACTCCAAGTGGAGTCCTTTACCGATTCAAGCTTCCAAAGTGATAAGGACGACTCTAAGTCGCAATTGGGATTTGTCTTTACCCTAAATGGAGGGGCGGTTTGTTGGAAGAGTTCCAAGCAAGAAACCGTGGCAGACTCGAAAATGGAGGCTGAATACATTACTGCCAACGATGCTGCCAAAGAAGCTGTCTGGATGAAGAAGTTCATCACTGAACTTGGTGTGGTTCCTTCCATTGAGCATCCAATACCTTTGTATTGTGATAACAATGGAGCTGTGGCTTTGGCCAGGGAACCCAGGTCCCATCAAAAGTCCAGACATATTCTGAGGCGGTATCACCTGATCAGGGAGATAGTTGATCGATGGGAGATCGAGGTCAGGAGAGTAGATACGAAGGACAACACTGCGGATCCACTCATGAAGGACATTCCCCAGATACAGTTTGAGAGATTATTCGGGATGTTGGGTATGAGATACTACCACAGTTGGCCTTAGTGCAAGTGAGAGATTGTTAGTTATGTATATACCCTAGAGGCCATTGTTGTACATATGATGTATATTATAATGGATGCTTGGATATATATAGAGAGGACTTTCTCGCTCGTCATGATAGTATACTATTTGGTTTCACTTTATCTTAACATGTTGCCTTATATTAGTTTACTGTCTTACTCTTACATGTTGATAAAGCCTTTAGGATTTGTACTCGACTACTGGGACTATGATGAGATCATACTAGTGGGGCCACGGTAGTCGATGAGTACATCCTATAACTGTTCCTAGTCGAGGGTGTGTCGAGACAGGACATCGATACACCAGAGTAGACTAGCGTATACGCATCTTGACCCATTTGATGGGCGATGGATGATCCCATATCCATCGGTGTTTGACGTCAAAGACGGTGTACGGGTGCTCAGTGAAGACTGGGTACACTGAATGGACTCGCCGAGAACTCCTAGATGGTATTATACCTATCGTCAGATAGCAGTTCTCCGGTGACTCTGTAGACCCAAGATCGTCATAGAGTCTTGTGTGATTCCCACCGTGCTTTGATTTCCACCTTACCACATCCAAGAGGGCGTGCAAAACGGTGGCTTTTGGGTACAGTCCTGAATCACATGGAGGCAATGAGCGATAGGAGGGGATTCGTCTCTCCCGGTATAGGGAGTTGATGTTGTGCTGTGTTCGATTGGCTATAACTAGAAGTCCCTGGCCAGGGCTGATATAGAGATTTACCGGTAAGTGTTATTAGTAGTTTCTCGACCTGTTATGAGCCTCACATCGACACGGCTTATCGGTTACTGGGGTCTGACGTATAACACCCCTAGACTAGATATGCAACATATCAGACGAAGAGACCGGACTGTACGGGAGTGTTACTGATTGGATTCACAGGAGAATGTACAGGCTTGCTTGTTGATCTTCTGATCACTCAATATCTGGGTGGCTGTTACGTTTAGCTGACCGCTTGCAGCTTGTGGGTGTTTGATATGATCATCACCTACTGCCGGCGTATTGACGATTCTTTAGAGTCCTACACAGAGGTTTCCTGGCTCAGGCAAAACGGAGTAGGAGCACATATGTGATATGTGCGGAACCGAGAATAATATGATATGAGATACCGTATTCTATTCTTGCGATATGAGATATCGGCCGGGTATATGTGATATAGCCGGGTCATCGGATCAAGTGTTGATTCGATGAAATGGTACATGTTATATTAGTCGGTTATATGTAATATAGCCGGGTTATCAGATCAAGTATTGATTCGATAATTTAATGTATAATTATATATGTGATATATTACGTTACGTTAACTAATATAAGCTCGCTTTATTGATTCATTTTCTCACGGGATAATACATTGATATATATGCGATATATGTTAATTGTATTATTTTCTATTGCTACAAAATATATTGTATATGTGATATATAATATTGTAACATGTTAGGGTTACAAATTTAACATTGGTTTAGGGTTTAAACTTGGTTAGGGTTTGGATTAGGGTTAGCTTTTGCATGAAGCTTCCATGAAGCTTCATGAAGCTTTGACTTTGTCTTTGGCTTGATATTTTGTGAAGATATTATGTTAACCCAATCCAAACCATTAACTCAAGTTAATTCTCTACAAGGGTTAACTCCTTCATGCTTAACCCTTGGTTAGATTTGTAACCACTACAATAATTCATTATTCATCACAAAAGGAATTGTCCATTCACTTCTTCTTCTTCCTTTGAGCTTTGAGAAAGCTTTCTAGGTTTTCTTTAGGTGATGAATTAAAGTGAGAATTTGATAATAAAAGAGAGCATAAATCCTACTTCATCATCATCATCTAATCTAGCCAATTAGATTAGGGTGTTCACCTCATTAGAGAGAGAGAGAGCTTGAGTTATTGAAACTTTAAGGTAGATCATCGGAGAAAAGGAAGACTACAAGCTAGCATGGATCATTCGGGTTGTGAAGCTTCTCTTGAGTCCAGGAGATCATGGATCATGATGAAGAGACTTCTACTCGGAGCTTATGAAGCAAAGGAGCGGACTACAAAGGTTGTAATCCCTCACTTTTAGTAGTAAAGATGTTTACTTGCATGTGAAACCCTAATAATCTAGCAAAGATCCCGACTTTGGGTTGTTCGGCACGTCTAAAATTTTATTCTGGCATGGTTGATGGCTTCTTGAACCTTGTAAGAGTGCCTAGGAACCCTACAAACTGTGGTGATTTTTGTTCTGTAGCTTCCTTATCCTATATCTAGAGCAACCTGATATGCAAAATTGACTAATTTGACATGAACCAAAATCTGGGAGCACATTGGGGTGTTTTTGGGCTATGTTTTCCGTATTTTGGAATTCTTGGTTTTAGTGTTTGATATTGTATTAGGTCGTTGGATGTTTGTACGTCAACGAAGAGGGTTGTTCGATTGTTTTTGCATGCGTAGGCTATAGGTTCTAACCTATGAGCGCACCGTGTGCCGTATCGGTTTTCGGACATTGATTTTGATAGTAGTGTGATATGTATTGTTATTGTAGGTACCTTCGCGTGAATTCCGAGACGACGAAGCACATCGACTACGGCTAAGCGAGGAGTTTAGCAGGTGAGTAGATTTATATCTACGGGGGAAGTCGGGTGGATGGCGTATAGCACCCCCGCAAACATTGATATGGAAGATCGTTTGTTTATTATATCCTGATAAATGATATGCGACGGGACATGAGTATAGGATTTAATAACGATAATATGATAAAAGTTGACACTAATGAACATATTGACATATGAGAAGTGAATCATAATAGGTACGAATTGAAAGAGAACAAGTATGAGTTGATAATGGTATGAGGTGTGTTCGAGATCGATAAACATGACACGAGATTGAGATAGAGGTGTTGTAAAATTAATAAGATATGACGTTTATACAAATGTGATGAGAGATATTAATGTGATGAACGAGTATACGATGTGATATGATGACTTAGTGTGATATATCGTTAAATGGATACGAGTCGATATGAAATAGTTGATACCTTGCCGGTCCCCTGATACGAGATTGACGCGGATGTGACCTGAGAGATAGGTATATATATATGGATAATGATATGCATAATGAGTGATATGCTGTACGAGACTTAGGTCCGTACCCCCGATGTTGTATAGGTTGATAGAATCTCTGAATTGTTTAATGTCGTCGTACGATAGATTACCGTACGCGATGAGTTTTACTTGTTGATTTATTTATACACTTGATTAGAGGATGCCGTACGATGGATTGTACCGTACGTGATGTTGTGACGCCGGATGCCGATTGATAGATTCACCGACTCGGTCATGTTAGATACGTATACCTTATAGCATTTAGTTCACGATGTACTTTATGCTGCACTCATATTATTCTCATTTGCATTATATATGTACCTGTGCTAGTACACCTTCACCATTATCGATGATGCGTATGTTACACTTACACTGATTGCCGGCTCACACACTTTCATCATCGATAATTGCTATGTCACTCACACTGTAGAATTGCTACATCATGCTATGATATACTTGCTATGCTCACATCATTATGCCATGTTGCATGACATACCCTGCTATAGCTGTATATAACCCTAAGTGGTGTTGTATAGTCATTTGGTATTGAGACGTTGATTATTGTGCTATTGTGCTTATGAGATGCATCATATATACCTGCTTACATGTAGATACACATATATTGCTATAGTTACATGTACACCTCATATGATGCTGCACTTGATTTCGGAGGGTTTGGGAACCGCATGATATATTTTAAAACTGGATTCATTTAAAAGAGCGGTTTTCCCTTAATATGCTCATTTTGCTGTTTTATATTGCATATATCAGTTTTCAAGGATTTATGCATTGAGATATGGATTTCATATGATTTATGGATTTGAGAATCGTGGGGGTGTTTCAAGAATTTATGTGTTGTTTGTGTAAGTCGATGTAGTACACCCCAGTACTTGTGGGGAGGCGGAATTTTCAAAAACGATCAAGTTTAAAGAACGAACATCGACTAACCGCTTGAATCGAAGCTAAACTATAAATAACCGTACACAAAGAGTTTCTTTTCAATTGTGTTTAGGGATTATACCTAATGAAACCGGTCCTTCGTCTTTTTGTCCTCCTTTGTTCTCCTCGACCTTCTCTAGGTAGTAGACGATCCACCCGAGAGCAAAATACCAAGCTACACCTCTAACTTGAGGTAACTAATCTACTTTGATTGCTAATCAAAGAAGAAAGGATGATATAGAGTGAAGGTAATGGATGTTTAAGTCTAACTAAACCTTTGATCTCAACACATGAGGATTAAGGATTAGTCTCTTGAAGATGAGAGCTTGAGGAGAGAGAATGTGAGATAAGATAATGAGATGAGAGAGAGTGTATCATAATATATTATGAAGCATTCTCATTTATCAACAAAAGAAAATGAGTGATGAATAAGCATGCTTCACAAATATCTAATGGTGATTCATTAAGCATGTGTCATTATCATTTATGGTGCAATAATGATAATGATGAATCACTCTCATGACTCACAATCTTATCCAAAGTAACCTCCTTAGTCACATCTTCTAGAAGCTTCTCGTACAATTACGAGAACGCCCCTCCAATCCGCAAAAATACGGAAAAACTTTAGACTGTAAAAATCCAATAACCGGATACCAGTAACTGGCTTAAACCAAAGCCGACTGGTAAAAACTGTCCGAAAGTCGTACGTGCGTAAACGCACGTATGCGTCCGAACCCTTTGTCGCAAAACCATGCGACCTCTATAACGTTTCGCCTGGAGTAGGAAACTCTCTGTGTGGGACTCTAGAGACTCGACTACTACGCTGGCAGTGGGTTTAACCACAGACCGCAAGCGGCACTAGCTGTACGTAACGGTCCCCAGGTAGTTGTCGATAAGAAGGCCGATGAGAAAACCCATCCGAACTCCTACTGAGTCTGATGTGACAATCTCCATACAGTCCGGTCCGTTCGTCCAAGACTATCGCATATCGGGCCTAGGGGGCGGCAAGCGTCATTCCCCTAATAGCGGTATAAGTCGTGTCGGAGGGAAGCCCATTACACCCTGAGAAACTACTGGAACCTACCAGCAAATCTCGCTTGCCCTGGCCAGGGACTTTGCGTAATGGCTCTCTGACACAGCACGATATCTACTCCCAATACCGGGAGGGACGAATCCTGTCTAACCGCCACTGCCTCCAAGTGCTCGGGACTGCACCCAACTGCTACTTGTTTGCACGACTCCTTTGAGCCGTGGTAGGGTAGCAATCTAAGAACAGTGGGACACACTCGAGGCGAAGTAGCAGTGTCAAGTCTGCGGACTACGCTGTACTCATGTCACCTGGGAACTGTTCACTGACGACTGGTATCAAACCAACCAACAGTTCCCTGTGAGTTCTGTCCGGTGTACCCGTAACCTAACGAGCACCTGCATACTATCTCCAGTACGACGTACTGACGGCTGTGGGACAGACCATCTCCCCAACTGGGATGAGAAGCGTACACACCAGTCTACTCTGGAGTATCGATGCTCTGTCTCGATAATCCAACGACCAGGGACCTGAATAAGGATGTGGTTGTAGACTACCCAGCCCCCACTAGTGTGACTGCCATCACAACGCTGGTAGACAAGCAAGATCCTAAGAGCTCTATCAATACGTACACTCACATATTAAGATAGAAAAACTAAGTAGCATACTACCATGTTTAGCAAGACTGTTATATACATGTGAATATCCCAAGCTTCCATTAAGTAATATACAAGCTAGTATGATACAGTAATGGCCTTCTAGGGCATAAACACTAACAATCTCCCACTTGCACTAGGGCCATGTACTGGCATATCGTAGACCAATGATCTCGAGTAGCCTCTCGAACTGAATCTGAGGAAGGGCCTTCGTGAATGGATCAGCAATGTTCTCTTCAGAAGCAACTCTCCGAACCTCGATCTCCTGACGATCAATGATCTCCCTGATCAGGTGATACCGCCTCAAGATGTGTCTGGACTTCTGATGGGACCTTGGTTCCTTCGCTAAAGCTATAGCTCCGTTGTTGTCGCAATACAGAGGTATTGGATCAACTATGGTAGGAACAACCTGAAGTTCTGTTAGGAACTTCTTCATCCAGACTGCTTCTTTTGCGGCATCGCAAGCAGCTATATACTCCGCTTCCATCGTAGAGTCAGCAACGGTGTCCTGCTTGGAGCTCTTCCAGCACACCGCCCCTCCATTGAGGGTAAAGACATAACCCGACATGGACTTGGAATCGTCCTTATCACTCTGGAAGCCGGAATCAGCAAAGGCCTCCAACCTGAGGTCTTTTCCGCCGTAAACCAAGAACATCTCCTTAGTCCTCCTCAGGTACTTGAGAATGTTCTTTACTGCTATCCAGTGTTTCTCCCCTGGGTCTGACTGATACCGGCTTACCACGCTCAGTGCGTAAGCTACATCTGGTCTGGTACACAACATCGCATACATTATAGAGCCTACCGCAGAAGCGTAGGGTATAATAGACATGCGTTCCCTTTCCAAATCAGTCTTGGGAGACATCTCTTTGGAGAGGGTGATTCCGTGACAAGCCGGTAGATTACCGCGCTTAGAATCTTCCATACTGAATCTTTTCAGTACAGTGTCGATATACCTGGACTGCGAAAGTCCCAACATCCTCTTGGATCTATCACGATAGATCCGGATCCCCAGAATGTAAGAGGCATCACCCAGGTCTTTCATGGAGAACCTGTGTGACAAGAATCCTTTGACAGATTGTAGCATAGGAATGTCATTTCCTATCAATAGAATGTCATCCACGTACAAGACGAGGAATACGACACTTCTGGCCACAACTTTACTATATATGCACGGTTCATCTGGATTTTTGATAAAGTCATATTCTTTGACTGTCTCATCAAAACAGATGTTCCAACTCCGCGATGCCTGCTTTAGTCCATAAATAGACTTAAGCAGCTTGCATACTTTCCCGCTGCTCCCACTCTGATTGAAACCCTCTGGCTGATCCATATAGACGCTCTCTTCTAAATTTCCATTTAGAAAAGCCGTCATTACGTCCATCTGCCAGATTTCATAATCATGGAAGGCAGCAATAGCAAGAAGGACCCGAATGGATTTGAGCATAGCCACTGGAGAAAAAGTTTCGTCATAGTCCAAACCAGGTCTTTGACGAAAACCCTTTGCAACAAGTCTAGCCTTATAGGTTTCCACCTGTCCATCTACACCAATCTTTTTCTTGAAGATCCATTTGCATCCTATGGGTTTTACCCCATCTGGAGCAAAGTCCAAAGTCCATACTTTGTTGGTGTACATGGACTCCATTTCGGTTCGCATTGCATCTAGCCCTCGTACCGAGTCGCCGCTCTGGATGGCCTGCTGGAAGTCAGTAGGTTCATCATCATCTATGATGCAATCCTCTCTATCCCCGTCAATGAGAAAACCGTAGTATCTCTCAGGCGGATGAGACGGCCTACTACTTCTGCGGAGGGGTGCGGGAATGTTTTGTTCTTCTTGAACCTCTGGTTCTACCAAACTTTCAGTAGCAGTTTGTGGTTCTGGAATTTCTTCCAGTTCTATTTCGCTCCCACTTATTTCCTTTTCTAAAAACTGATATTCTAGAAAATGGGCATTACGAGAAACAAACACCTTTTGTTCCTCTGCGTAATAGAATAGATATCCCTTGGAGTTCTTTGGATATCCCACAAACTGACACTTTACTGATCGTGCCTCGAGCTTGTCCACATGCTGCTTCTTAACAAAAGCTGGACATCCCCAAATCTTTAGATACTGAAGATAGGGTTTCTTCCCACTCCACATCTGATATGGTGTGGTAGGCACAGTCTTGGTAGGAACCATGTTCAAAAGATATGCCGCTGATTCTAGCGCATAACCCCAGAAAGATCGCGGTAACTCAGCATTACTCATCAGGGATCGTACCATATCCAATAGGGTTCGATTCCGTCTCTCCGATACACCGTTATGCTGTGGAGTGTATGGAGGAGTAAGCTGAGAGAGAATTCCTTTCTCTTTTAGGTAACCAAAGAACTCGGCACTCAAGTATTCACCACCTCGATCAGATCTTAGTGTCTTAATACTTTTGCCGGTTTGGTTTTCTACTTCATTCTTATACTCTTGGAATTTCTCAAAAGCCTCGGATTTATGTTTCATCAGATAAATGAATCCGTATCTTGAGTAATCATCCGTGAAAGTAATGAAATAGGAAAAACCACCTCTCGCATGTGTAGACATCGGACCACATACATCGCTGTGTATGAGTCCTAAGAGCTCGCTCGCTCTTACTCCTTGTCCAGTGAATGGAGTCTTTGTCATCTTTCCTTTGAGACAAGATTGACAAGTGTCATAAGATTGATATTCGAACGAGTCCAAATATCCTTCTCTATGCAACTTAGTCAACCTTCTCTCATTGATGTGACCCAGTCTACAATGCCATAAGAAAGCTTTATTTAAATCTGGAGACTTTCTTTTTAGTGTGTTCTGGACATTGAAAATTTGGAGTTGGTTTAAAACATATATGCCGTTATTTAGAGTACCGGACCCAATCAAACCATGATTAAGGTGGTTGTTGACAACATCTCTTACAAACGTGAAATCATAACCTTTATTTGATAACAAGGAAACTGATATGATATTACACGTTAAGCTGGGTACAAAATAACAGTTATGTAAAACCAAAATGTGTCCACTCGTCAATCCTAGGTGATAATCCCCGACGGACGCAGCTCCCACGCTAGCTCCGTTAGCAACCCTGAGGATCATATCACCTTCCTTCAGCACTCTACGGTTTCTCAGTGCCTGCAATGAATTGCAAATATGAGATCCTGATCCGGTATCCAATACCCAGGAAGTAGAGTTGATCGACAGACAATTCTCAATTACAAACACACCTGAAGTCGAAGCCACAGCTTGCTTCGGTTCCTGGTTCTTGGCGTTCCACGCCTTGCAATCCTTCTTCCAGTGCCCTTTCCTGTGACAATGGAAGCACTCATCCTGACCAACTATCGGTACTGCTTTCTTTTTCTTTCCCTTCCCTCCCACCTTACTAACACCTCCTCTAGGTCTGGGTGCGGCCTTCTTCTTCCTTCCTTTGGCCCTAGCCTTGGACCCGGAAGAAGATGAACCGCCAACAAACATAGCGGGTGTTTCCCTTGATTTCTTCAAGGTGCCCTCTGCACTCCTTAACATGTTCAGGAGTTCCGGAAGTTCAACTTCTTTTCTTTGAAGGTTGAAGTTCAGGATAAACTGGGCGTAGGTGTGAGGAAGGGACTGGAGAATAAGGTCTGTATAGAGCTCATTATCCAAAGTCGTCCCAAGGTCTGCGAGCTCTTCTATATAGCCGATCATCTGTAGGACATGTTCACCTACTGATGACCCGACAGCCAACCTCGCTCGAAACAAGTTCTTAGAGGTCTCGTATCTTGCTATACGAGATTGCTCTCCATAAAGTTCCTTTGTATGGAGAAATATGCCATCTAGGGACATATCCTCGTGCCTCCTCTGATGTTCATTGTCCATCGAGGCAAGCACGATGCACTTGGCTCTCGCGCAATCTAAATCCCAGGTTTTGCGGATTTCCTTATCCGCATTGCTGGATTTGGGACCAGGGACAGCAGGTGCCGTAGCGGTGAGGACGTACCCCAGTTTGTCATAGGTCAAAGCCATTTTGACATTCCGCAGCCAATCTTTATAGTTTGGCCCCGTCAGTATATTTTTCTCTAAAAGTAACTTAAGTCCAGTCATTTTCAGGGTCGCTGCAATTAGGAGAGAGAGAAGAAAACTCTTTAGCATGATGCTCTTGCAAGTTTAGAGTGGTTTTTAGTTTATCTAAACTGGATGGCTCCCACTGTTTCTCGAATCCTTCCTCAAACCATAAAAGAAGAATTAGCCAAGACTATTCTCACCGTACAATACTTGCTTAACCGTTCAGCCAGGCCGGTGTCGATACTTCGAGGGAGGTTTTCCAACGCTTTCGCGAAGTTCCTTAATTAAATAACCTCTTTTCTCTGGGGGCGTAACCCCGCTGACACTTTTCTGGACACCTACTAGGTTTATAGCATTGATCGTTAAGCGACGAATATCCTGATAAGTAGCATATACTCACAGTAGGATCGGGATCCAAATATCATCGTCTGATAATGCTGTAGGAATGCTACCAACATTCATCAAACTCAAAATGGTATGCATCTCTTTGCAAATTTCAGTTTCTTTAGAAATTCCCGATATATATTTTTGCCCCATGCTCTTATGACCTTGGCGTTGGTCAAAATATCATAAGTCACATGTCAAGTTCTACCCATCATTATCTTGTTAATTTGAACCCATCCGTACATATCCTTGACGTTGGCCAAAATGATCATACGACTGTCCCAAACTAACTCATCTATCTATGCAACAAATGAATATCCAGCAGCTACCAAACACTATGCCTTGGCGTTGGTCAAAATACATAGCTTGAATACTACTGAATACCCAGATGAAATGACGGAGGGCTACGAATGGTTTTGGCGAAACCGTGAACGTAGTGAACTTGATATAACCGAAGGAACCTGATAGCTTTTAAAAGGAGTGGTTAAGGCTCCGCATTTAAAAATATCTGTTTTTTAAAATTAACCGAGTGGTTTCTTTTAAATTGTTCCAACGATTTAAACTTTGGTTTGTTTTACTTTGCATTATAGATAATGCGTCCCATCATTAACCTATCATTGCAGAAAACAACGAAAATACAACGTCCTCTTATGCCATCCGCATTCGCCACGGGGTCCCGTCATCACCCGTTAGGTTACTTAACTAACGACAGAGCGGGGGCTGGGCTAGCGCGGGTGTAAAACATAAGTGATGTCTAAATAGCTACAATAAATATAGATATTTTACATTCGTCTGACGCAATGATATACATTCCAGAACACAGATAAACAATATTGGATTTGCAAGCAATCTGTATTTCTTTTGAGCCTGCAAGAAAAGACAGATTACACAGTTGTGATGAATAGCCGTTACCCCACCCTCGACCCCTACGGGTACGACAAACTACCCACCCGGCAGTCTGTGTACCCCACCTTGGGTCAGTCCTAGGAGCAAAAACAGTAAAATGAAATAATACAACGGTGGCTACGACCGCAACCTGGAAGTGCCCCGCAAAAATAATATTACAACAAATTACATTTACAACAAATGAATTAAACAATAACCCATTGCTAACCCCGGCTATACACCACAACAGTCCAATATAGTTTATATGCACAAACAGATATAACCATTTCAGAAATGTGCAACCCCCTGCCAACCGACATACTAGCAGTTAGGGGAGGTTTACGAACACATTAAACAATCACAGATATAATCCGATATGCAAATACTGTACAATTTCGATCGATTAAACAACATCAATATTGCTCCAAAATCTGCTCTGTTAAACAGTAACCTGAGCAAATATTAAATATTCCAGAAAACCCCAAATTACACAGAGAAGCAACAGAAGAAATATCGGCTCCTGACTCGCCAACTCGGCGGCGGAAGCGCGGCGACTCAGTAGGCTGAGGCCGCCCTTCCGCGGCGAGTTGGACGATTCAGGCGACTGTTTTTCTTGGGTGTTCTACTGGTGTCATGTCAAGCTCTCTGAACACACCTGAAAAATTTTTGGACATCATTTAAATTTCGACAGAAACTTGCATTTTTTAGGGTTTTCCGGCTTCGTTTTTCCGTTCGAAATTCGTACAAATTTGCAATTAAGTTATTTAGTGTTTAGCGAGGCTCTAATACCACTGTAAGTCGATGTAGTACACCCCAGTACTTGTGGGGAGGCGGAATTTTCAAAAACGATCAAGTTTAAAGAACGAACATCGACTAACCGCTTGAATCGAAGCTAAACTATAAATAACCGTACACAAAGAGTTTCTTTTCAATTGTGTTTAGGGATTATACCTAATGAAACCGGTCCTTCGTCTTTGTGTCCTCCTTTGTTCTCCTCGACCTTCTCTAGGTAGTAGACGATCCACCCGAGAGCAAAACACCAAGCTACACCTCTAACTTGAGGTAACTAATCTACTTTGATTGCTAATCAAAGAAGAAAGGATGATATAGAGTGAAGGTAATGGATGTTTAAGTCTAACTAAACCTTTGATCTCAACACATGAGGATTAAGGATTAGTCTCTTGAAGATGAGAGCTTGAGGAGAGAGAATGTGAGATAAGATAATGAGATGAGAGAGAGTGTATCATAATATATTATGAAGCATTCTCATTTATCAACAAAAGAAAATGAGTGATGAATAAGCATGCTTCACAAATATCTAATGGTGATTCATTAAGCATGTGTCATTATCATTTATGGTGCAATAATGATAATGATGAATCACTCTCATGACTCACAATCTTATCCAAAGTAACCTCCTTAGTCACATCTTCTAGAAGCTTCTCGTACAATTACGAGAACGCCCCTCCAATCCGCAAAAATACGGAAAAACTTTAGACTGTAAAAATCCAATAACCGGATACCAGTAACTGGCTTAAACCAAAGCCGACTGGTAAAAACTGTCCGAAAGCCGTACGTGCGTAAACGCACGTATGCGTCCGAACCCTTTGTCGCAAAACCATGCGACCTCTATAACGTTTTGCCTGGAGTAGGAAACTCTCTGTGTGGGACTCTAGAGACTCGACTACTACGCTGGCAGTGGGTTTAACCACAGACCGCAAGCGGCACTAGCTGTACGTAACGGTCCCCAGGTAGTTGTCGATAAGAAGGCCGATGAGAAAACCCATCCGAACTCCTACTGAGTCTGATGTGACAATCTCCATACAGTCCGGTCCGTTCGTCCAAGACTATCGCATATCGGGCCTAGGGGGGCGGCAAGCGTCAGTCCCCTAATAGCGGTATAAGTCGTGTCGGAGGGAAGCCCATTACACCCTGAGAAACTACTGGAACCTACCAGCAAATCTCGCTTGCCCTGGCCAGGGACTTTGCGTAATGGCTCTCTGACACAGCACGATATCTACTCCCAATACCGGGAGGGACGAATCCTGTCTAACCGCCACTGCCTCCAAGTGCTCGGGACTGCACCCAACTGCTACCTGTTTGCACGACTCCTTTGAGCCGTGGTAGGGTAGCAATCTAAGAACAGTGGGACACACTCGAGGCGAAGTAGCAGTGTCAAGTCTGCGGACTACGCTGTACTCATGTCACCTGGGAACTGTTCACTGACGACTGGTATCAAACCAACCAACAGTTCCCTGTGAGTCCTGTCCGGTGTACCCATAACCTAACGAGCACCTGCATACTATCTCCAGTACGACGTACTGACGGCTATGGGACAGACCATCTCCCCAACTGGGATGAGAAGCGTACACCCCAGTCTACTCTGGAGTATCGATGCTCTGTCTCGATAATCCAACGACCAGGGACCTGAATAAGGATGTGCTTGTAGACTACCCAGCCCCCACTAGTGTGACTGCCATCACAACGCTGGTAGACAAGCAAGATCCTAAGAGCTCTATCAATACGTACACTCACATATTAAGATAGAAAAACCAAGTAGCATACTACCATGTTTAGCAAGACTGTTATATACATGTGAATATCCCAAGCTTCCATTAAGTAATATACAAGCTAGTATGATACAGTAATGGCCTTCTAGGGCATAAACACTAACAGTTTGAAAACCCGGTTTCTCTTGATATGATATTTCAGTGCGTCCACGATTTGTTTTCTCGGTTCTGAGATTGATATGTGATACCCGATTCGAGGTGCGGGAGACGCCGTCTGCGGGTACATGGTGGACCCAGTATGGTACCCCGGGGCGAGAGGTGATTTCGTGGTGTAGAAGATGAGCCTGGCAGAGGGACCACTACCTACTGGTGATAGTATTTGGACTCGGCGTTTATCTGGAGGATACCGACCGGAGTTATGAGATGGATATGGGCCGACCCGTTCTGCCGGAGCCGTGGGCCGATCTCGCAGACTGACGGAGTCGAGATATGAGGATTTACATATCGATGTTGGATACGGGTTTCATGATATTTCGATGTGTCACTGATGGACACACGTTGATTTATATCCTCATATTTACATGCATATGCTTTTATGATATTTACATGCATGATGTTGTTGTGTCATGGGTTGACACTTGGATGAGATCCATATGCGTACAGGCTTTGATTATATAGTTGGATGAGGTCCACTTGTTGATAGGCATTGATTTATGTGTTGGCACATATACAAATATAGTCACCCTAGATATCATAGTATTACTTCTATGGTATAGTTGACCTAGGAATCGTTGTTTATTTCGATTTCTACCTGATGATGTTTTCTACTCACGAGTTGGCAACTCACCCCGTTGTGCCACAGTTCTTGCAGGTTGTCCGCATGGATTAGTAGCGGCATCGCTGGCACACAGCTGCATTCGGGTGATTTGCTTTAGTAGGTGGTACATGTTGGATCATGCCACTCTTGTATTATTATTCCTATTGTATCTAGTCAACTCCATCAAATCAGAAACTAGTATTTGTATAAGTAGAAAGACTTAGCAAGACTTGTAGTTGCGAGACTTGAGCCATGGGTTATATGTTCGCTTGGGGGGTTGATGTCTTGCTTTACTTTATCTTTTGTGGTGATCTTCACCGTTGGGCATCGTATACATATATTCTGTCTTGCGTGGTTGTGATCCGCCGTTTGGCTAAGAGCTTGCTCCCCCTTGGGGATGCCTTTTTTTATTATCATGGATAAGTGGTTTTGGATCAAAACATACAATGGAGGTGCTGCCCAAATTTCTTTTTTTCTAAAAAGGGTTTAGATTTCTGGGCTTCGGCTTACTTAATTTACATTACACCTTTAGACGTTGCGTGAGTTAAGTACCGGTCACGAACTAATATTTTCGGGTCGTGACGAATATATATCTCATATATATTTAAATGTATGTAAAGAGAAGAAAATCAAAAGTGAGCATTTATATTAGTTAATATATATTAATATATCAAATATAAATATATATCAAATTATTAAATCAACACTTGATTCAATAATCCAGTTATATCATATATAACCGACTAATATCATATATATATGTATATCAAATTATTAAATCAACACTTGATTCAATAATCTAGTTATATCATATATAACCGACTAATATTCAATACTAGATACTAAATCAACACTTGATTCAATAATCCGGTCATATCATATATAACCGGCCAATATCAAATATATATACATAAAAGAAATCATCGAATCAACACTTGATTCAATAATCCGGTTATGTCACATATAACCTAACCGATATCAAATATCGCCTGATTAGAATACGGTATCACATACTCGTATTTAATCAAGCTCCCGCACATATCTCTATATGTACCCTACTTCGTTTCGCTTGAGCTAGGAAACCTCTGTGTGGGACTCAGAAAACTCGTCAATACGCCAGCAGTAGGTAATAATCACATCAGATACCCACAAGCCATCAGCGGTACTAGCTGGACGTAACGGTTACCCAGGTATTGAATGAATAGAAGATCAACAAGCAAGCTTGTCTAAACTCCCATAAAGCCTATAAGCAACACTTACCGTACAGTCCGCTCTCTTCGTCTGATATATCGCATATCGAGTCTAGGGGTGGAGTCGTCAGATCCCAGTAACTTGATAAGTCATGTCTATGTGTAGCCTATAACCTTTCGAGAAACTACTGATAACACTTACCGGTAAATCTCATCAGCCCTGGCTAGGGACTTGCCGTTATAGCCAATCGAGTATAGCGCAACATTAACTCCCAATACCGGAAGAGACGAAACCCCTCCTATCGCTCACTACCTCCATGTGACTCGGGACTGTACCCAAAATCCACATGTTTGCACGACTCCTTTGAGCCATGGTAGGAAGAAAATCAAAGCATAGTGGGAACTACACAAGACACTGTGACGATCTCGGGTCTATAGATTAACATGTACAAGTGTCATCGGAGAACTTCTATCTGACGATAGGTATGGTACCATCTAGGAGTTCTCGACGAGTCATGTTCGGTGTACCCATTCTCTAATGAGCATTTGTGTACAATCTTTGATGTCAAATATCAATGGTTGTGGGATCAACCATCGCCTCATACAGGGTCAAGAAATGTACACATTAGTCTACTCTGGAATATCTATGCCCTGTCTCGATATCCCCTCGACTAGGAACAATTAAAGGATGTGCTTGTGGACTACACAAGTCCCAGTAGTATGATCCGCATCATAGTCCTGGTAGTCAAGCAAACATCCTAAGGGCTTTATCAACATGTATCAGAGAGACAGTATAATAATACAATTGTACATGTTAAGATAAAGAGTAACCAGATAGTATACTATCATGTCGAGTAAGAAAGTCCGCTATATATATGTCCAAGCATCCACTATATCATACAATGGCATCTAGGGCATACATATTCCTAACAATCTCCCACTTGCACTAAGACCAATTGTTGTAGTATCTCATACCCAACATCCCAAAAAGTCTCTCAAACTGCGTCTGGGGGAGGGCTTTCATGAGTGGATCCGCTACGCTTTTCTTTGTGTCAACTCTCCTGACCTCGATCTCCCGTCGATCTACTATCTCCCGGATCAGGTGATACCCCCTAAGAATATGTCTGGATCTCTGATGGGACCGGGGTTCCTTGGCCAAAGCCATAACTCTATTGTTATCACAATACACAGGTATTGGATGCTCAATGGATGGAACCACACCAAGTTCAGCAATGAACTTCTTCATCCAGACAGCCTCTTTGGCACCATCGTTGGCAGCGATGTATTCAGCCTCCATCGCCGAGTCTGCTATGGTATCTTGTTTGGAACTCTTTCAACATACCATCCCTCCATTGAGGGTGAAGATAAAACCCGAGACCGACTTACTGTCGCCCATATCACTCTGGAAGCTCGAATCGGTAAAGGACTCCACTTGGAGTTCTTCGTTATCATACACCAAGAACATTTCTTAAGTCCTTCTCAAGTACTTAAGAATGTTCTTCACAGCTGTCCAGTGCTTATCCCCTGGATCTGATTGATACCTACTTACCACACTAAGTGCGTAAGCTACATCCGGTCTGGTGCATAACATCGCATATATGATAGACCCAACTGCAGAAGCATAGGGTATCATTTGCATGCGAGCCCTCTCCAAATCAGTCTTGGGAGACATCTCTTTGGAGAGAGTGATTCTTAAGCAAGCGGGTAAATTACCACGCTTAGAATCTTCCATACTAAACCTCTTTAGTATAGTGTCTATGTACCTGGATTGGGACAATCCCAATATCCTTTTAAATCTATCTCTATAGATCTTTATCCCCAGGATGTAGGAGGCATCACATAGATCTTTCATGGAGAACTTTTGTGATAGTAAGAGTTTGACCGAGTGTAGCATAAGAACATCATTTCCTATTAAGAGTATGTCATCCATGTACAATACAAGGAAGACAACCTTACTCTCTACAACCTTTTTATATATACAAGGTTTATCTACTTTTTGATGAAGTCAAACTCTTTGAATGCCACATCAAAACAGATATTCCAACTCCGTGATACCTGCTTTAATCCGTAAATTGATTTAAGCAGCTTGCACACCTTCCCGCTGCTCCCACTGTCTACGAAGCCCTCTGGCTGTGTCATATACACGCTTTCTTCTAAATCACCATTTAGAAAGGCAATCTTGACGTCCATCTGCCAGATTTCATAGTCATGGTATGCACCAATGGCAAGTAGGATCCTGATGGACTTAAGAATAGCCACTGGAGAAAAGGTTTCATCATAATCGACACCTGGTCGTTAACGGAAACCTTTTCCTACAAATCTTGCTTTGAAGGTCTCAACCTTTCCATCTACACCAATTTTCTTCTTAAAGATACACTTGCTTCCCAATGGGTTTTACCCCTTCAGGAGCAACATCCAAAGTCCATATTTGTTGGTGTACATGGATTCCATCTCAGATCGCATAGCATCCAGCCATTTCACAGAGTCTCCACTTGTGATGGCCTGCTTGAAACTAGTCGGGTCATCATCTTCCATGATGCAATTCTCACTTCCACCGTTTATGAGAAAACCGTAGTATCTCTCAGGTGGATGAGGAACCCTACTAGATCTGCGGAGTGGCCGAGGTTCGTCGGGGACTATCAAATCCTCTGGTTCTACCAAATCATTGTAAGTCTACGCTAGCGCCCCGGCCAATAATTTAAGGCCAAACGCGGAACAAAAACTTTTTCATAAACTGGCGCTAACATAGACTGTAACCCGGATCGTGCCATTAAAACTAAACTAGCAAACTGTAAAATGATGGAATGGCTATACCGATCAATCCGTGTCCTTCGGTCTTTAGCCATCATCCCACGCTCCTCGCGGCATCTCCGATCTCCTGTCTCCTCGTCGAGGTGACACCACGTCAACGGATCTTTATACAGGCTCCCGCCTCTAAACCAAGGCAACTCGAACATGAAGTTTGCTAGCCGACATGTCCAAGATTGATGTAGAGATAGCATAGAATACTTTGTCTCAAGACACCCAAGCTATTGGGTGGAGGTAAATTGAATTTGCTAATTGGGGTGATGAATCGAGCTTTAGATTTTACAAAATGAATCGACCATTCTTTGGGCCTGAAATAGGAATGGGGTCGGCCATGAGGTGGAGGGGGTGAGCACAAGATAAAGTGAAGGTGACCATAAACAAATATCAACCACAAAATATCACAAAAGATCTAAAAGGAAACAAAAGCCATTTAATGAAAATGGTGACTCATTAAACACCTCATCACAAAAGAATTCCAGAGGTCGCTGGAGCCCCTGACACCACGAAAAGTCCCTTCCCTTTATGAAAGTAGCATTTGCAAATAAACCCCCAAATGAAAAGGCTTAAAGCACATCAAGAAGCCCAGTGAAAAATCAGCCAAGGATGAAAGAAAGAGAAATGGCTGAAACGAAAATTCAAACTGGCAACATCAAAAAGCGATCCCGTAACTAATTACAGGATAACCCCACAACAGTATAAACATACCCGCATTTGTATTGCGACCGAATACAAATGCAATGAGACAAAAATATCCCTACACAATATAATACATGGATCCGGCTTAAACCAAAGCCCACCAGTATTATCTGTCCGAACCATGACACGTGTATAAGTGCACATGTATATTCGAACCCTGCCATAAAACCATACGTCCTCTACAATATTTCGTCCGAACTTGGGAAACAATCTGTGGGGGACTCTAAAGACTCGTCAATACTCTGGCAGTGGGTTTAACCACAAGCCGTCAGTGGTACTAGCTGTACGTAATGGCTGCCCATGTATTGATAGAAAGGGAAGCTGATGAGCGAACTCATCCTGAAACCCTACAGAGCCTATCAGTGACAATATCTGTACAGTCCGGTCCGTTCGTCTATGAGCATCGCATATCGGGCCTAGGGGGCTGGTAACGTCAGACCCCCAATAGCGGTATAAGTCGTGTCAGAGTGTAGCCCAGAACACCCTGAGATACTACTGGAGTACCTACCAGTAAATCTCCTGCCTCGGCCGAGGGCTTTGTGTAATGGCTCTCCTAGACACAGCGCGATCTCACCCCCAATACCGGGAAAGACGAATCCCCTGCCGATCCGCTCACTTGCCTCCATGTGGCTCGGGACTGTACCCAACTAAAATCTGTTTGCATGACTCCTTTGAGCCGTGGTAGGGTAATAATGAAAGCACAGTGTGAACTCACACGCGACAAATGATGATCTCAGGTCGATGAACTAACCTGTACACATGTCACCAGGGAACTGCTATCTGACGCTAGGTATAATACCAACTAGTAGGTTCCCGGCGAGTCCTGTCCGATGCACTCATAATCTAATGAGCACCTGTATACATCTTAGGTGAACCAACTGACACCAATGGCTTGTAAGACAGGCCACCGCCTCTCGTCGGGGTCTCGACTGTATACACTAGTCTACTCCGGAGTATCGATGCCCTGTCTCGAAACTCCCACGACTAGGGACCACTTTTAAGTATGTGCTTATAAACTACCCAACTCTCACGTATATGATCACCATCATACTGTTGGTAGCCAAGCAAGAATCCTATGGGCTCTTTCAACGTGCAATAGTGATCTATAATGTCACCTAAAGCAGTACACGATGATAAAGACAAACCAGATAGCATACTATCATCTCGAGTAAGACTGTCCTACCGATATATGTCCTCCTCAATCATTGCAATCACGTGCCTGCGATCCAATAATTGACTTTGAAGGCACTATATCCAACAATCTCCCACTTGCACTTAAGGTAATTATTGCGATGTCGCATACTCACAGCCCGTGTGATACCGAACACCCAACTCCTCTACTAATCAGTGTCACAAAGCTCGTTTGTAAAACTATTGTGTTCGAGAAATAGCCTTAGTGAGTGGATCCGCCCTGATGTTTCTTTCTATGTCTCTCTTAATCTCATGTTCGCGGAGAAAGCCATCTTCCGAATTGAGTAATACCTGTCTTAGAATATGTCTGGATGTCTGATGGGACCTAGTTCATAAATGAACTCCAAATCCAAACTTCTTAAACTGTATCGTCAACTAAACCTAATCAGTATCCTGCGCCATGCCTTCCTCAGTATCCGCTTGGACCACCTATCCAAACTACTGCCCCTCGTCAGAGGGAAAACTATAACTCTGACAGTCACTCTGTCATCCATGTCACCTTGGAAGCCTGGAATGATAACCGTCTCCCGAAGGAGGCTGCCATCATCAAATCCGTAGAACATCCACTTATGTTCTAAAACTGCTTCCCAACGTTTCTCCAGGATTGGATTAATATCAACCTATTGCATCTAGTGCAAAAACAACATCTGGTGTGATACTTGACATCTCATGATTGACTCAATTGCTTAAGCAAGTGATATGCCAATCATGCACATCCCTCTCTTGCAGGATATTGGCTCACTCTCATTTTTGATCCTCACTCTCTACTCTCTCTCACTTCCTTCCTCATACATGGCCAGCCAAGCTAGGGGGGGCTGTCCAAAAGTTTTAGAGTGGGATTTTGTTCTCTACATGCTAGAAAAATCCCTAAGTTCATCTAGAAAAAGTTCACATATCATTTCTCCACCATTATGGCAACTTCCACAACCCCAAAGAGACATAGATTTCTACAGTTAACCTACAGCACTCTTGGGCACATCGGCTCGCCAACTTCATGCCCGAGTTGCCTCGGTCAAGAGGTAGGAGCCCGTAAAAGAAGCCGGCGACGTGGTGCCCTTCTGGCGAGGAGGTGAAGACCGGAGATTCTGCGGGAGATCGGGACGGCGACGAGAAGACCGAAGGACACGGATCGCTCGGTATATCTCTCTACCCCGTTCTTTAGTTAGCTAGAATTAGTTTAATGGCCCGATCCGGGATTTTTGTGCGCGGTGGTGCCGGTTATAAAGTTTAAAGTAAATTATCGTTTCCGCATTTTGGTCTCGGATTGATGGCCGGGGTGCCGCCGTGCACTTACATTTTTATCCTCAGATTAGTGACTTCCTTCATCTTACTAACCCTTGGGACAACAGCTCATTACTACTTATTACTAGTTCGTTTAAGAAAACTTCTAATTTTCTTGGTTTTCTTAAACTATTCCTATCTTTTGGATGTAATTTTTCACACTCTACTCTTTTGTTATAATTTTTTTTTAATGCCCAGTGTCAAAGATAATTCAGTGAATACAAACCTCCCCCCAAACCTGTTTTCAGCAGTGTCCTCACTGATGTAGCCTTTTGAGAACAAGGACCTGTATACTAGGAGAGAGATACAAGGGGTAAAATAATAGTTAAATGAAAAATACCTCCAAACTTGATCTTTGACACACACAGATATTCAATCAAATCCATTTTTACTCACCTCCATTCTTAAAATGAGAAAATGTTACAAAAACATGGAGGCGAGGCGGAGGAATTTTAGTTTTGATAAAGCGGCTCCTGTAAAAACAGGAGCTCCTCCACGGGGTCAGCAGAAAAATACGGTTTTAATCTATGCCCATTTACTTTAAAAATTGAACCGTTTTTCAAATTTTCGACTTCAACTGCCCCGTGCGGGTGTACATACCGCACCACAAAAGGTCCTTTCCAACAAGATTTAAGCTTACCCGGATGAAGATGGAGACGAGAATCGTAAAGAAGGACTTGTTGCCCTGATGTGAAGGTTTTTCTACAAAGATTTTTATCGTGGAACACTTTAGTCCTGTTCTTTACTATCGCCGCATTATCGTAAGCTTCATCGCGGAGTTCGCTTAGCTCATTCAATTGCAGCTTCCGATAGCTGCCTGCATGATCAAGATCAAAATCAAGCTCTTTAATAGCCCACATTACTTTATGTTCGATCTCGACAGGAAGGTGGCATGCCTTCCTAAACACAAGGCGGTATGGAGACATACCAAGATCGGTCTTATAAGCGGTGCAGAATGCCCAAAGAGCATCCGTCAATTTGGTTGACCAATCTTTACAGTTTTTCGAAACCGTCTTCTCCAATATTTGTGTGATCCGTCTATTTGAGATCTCAGCCTGCCCGCTTGTTTGGGGATGATAGGGCGTAGAAAGCTTGTGAGTGATTGAATATTTCCGCATCAAGGCCTCGAAAGACCGATTGCAGAAATGTGTCCCATTGTCGCTAATTATAGCGCGAGGGTGTCCGAATCGCGAAAAGATATTTTCTTTAAGGAACTTAATGACAACTTTGTTGTCATTAGTGCGACACGGTATAGCTTTCACTCATTTCGAGACATAATCAACCGCTAACAAGATATATAGATTCCCAAAGGAGTTGGGAAAAGGGCCCATAAAATCAATACCCCACACATCGAATATTTCCACAACCAATATAGGTTGGAGCGGCATCTCGTTTCTTCATGAAATCCGACCCAAATGCTGACAACGTGGACAAGTTTTGCAATGTTCATATGCATCTTTAAATAATGTTGGCCAATAAAAGCCACATTGCAAAACTTTCTCCAACGTTTTGCGAGGACCAAAATGACCGCCGCATGCCTGATCATGACAAAATGATAACACGCTCTTGAATTCATCGTTAGGGACACACCTGCGAATGATTTGATCGGAACAATACTTAAATAGATAAGGTTCGTCCCAGTAAAAATATTTTACTTGGGATAGAAATCGAAGTTTGTCTTGTTTTGACCAATCGCTAGGAATAAGTCCCGTTGCAAGATAGTTCACGATATCCACGAACCAAGGTTCGTAGGATACAGTCAAGAGCCGTTCGTCAGGAAATGAGTCATTTATCGGCACGGTCAAAGTTGGTGAAGAAGTGATGCGTGAAAAATGGTCGGCTACAACGTTTTCACATCCACTCTTGTCTCGGATGACAAGATCAAATTCTTGTAACAATAGGATCCAACGTATTAACCTGGCCTTCGCATCCTTCTTCTATAAAAGATGTCGTAGGGCGGAGTGATCTGTGTAAACCACAATAGGCGAGCCAATCAAGTAGGGCCTGAATTTCTCTAATGCAAATACAACCGCCAAGAGTTCTTTCTCGGTAGTTGTGTAATTTATTTGTGCATCATTCAAGGTCCTACTTGCATAGTAAATTACATGTCATCTTATCAATGTGCTGTCCTAAGACAGCACCAATAGAAAAATCTGATGCGTCACACATAAGCTCGAACGGGTGGTTCCAATCCGGAGATGATAAACGGGGGCTGTAGTGAGAGATCTTTTAAGCGATTCAAAAGCAACCTCACAATCCGAATCGAAGTGAAAAGTAGTGTCCTTGGCCAATAGAAGGGTTAAGGGTCTAGCAATTTTGCTAAAGTCCTTAATAAATCTTCTATAAAATCCTGCATGGCCAAGGAAGGATCGTATATCTTTGACGCAGTTGGGACGAGGGAGGTTATGAATGACATCTATTTTAGCTCTGTCAACCTCAATGCCTTTTCGTGAAATTATATGTCCAAGTACAATACCTTCTTGGACCACAAAATGACATTTTTCCCAATTCAAAGTCAAGTTCTTATCCTTACAGCGGGTAAGAACCGCATCAAGATTACGAAGGCAGTCCTCAAATGAGTCCCCAAAAATGGAGAAATCGTCCATAAAAATTTCTAGAAAATTTTCCACCATATCTGAAAATATCCCCATCATGCACCGTTGAAATGTAGCGGGAGCGTTGCATAACCCAAAGGGCATGCATCTATAAAAAAAAGTTCCGAAAGGACAAGTAAAAGTGGTTTTATCTTGATCCTTTTCGGCGATGGGGACCTGGTTATAGCCAGAGTATCCGTCCAAGAAACAGTAGTATTTGTGTTCCGCTAATCGTTCCAACATCTGGTCAATGAAAGGTAGAGGGAAGTGATCTTTCCTTGTCGCAGCATTGAGTTTCCTGTAATCAATACATACGCGCCATCCAGTTTGGGTGCGTGTTTGGATTAACTCATTAGCCTCATTAGTGATGACCGTGATGCCAGACTTTTTAGGGACCACATGCATTGGACTTACCCATTAGCTATCAGATATGGGATAAATTATTCCACTATCAAGGCACTTGACGATTTCTTTCTTTACCGCCTCCTTCATAACGGGATTTAACCGTCTTTGTGGGTCTCGGGTTGGTTTGGCTTCATCCATCAGATGTATGTTATGCTCAACAATTAAGGGACTAATCCCTTTGATGTCGGCTATCGTCCAACCAAATGCTTGCCGATTCGATCTCAACACTGCCAAAAGTGCATTCTCTTGCTCTAAGGCTAGAGAAGCGGATATAATCACTGGCAAAGTCTCATTCTCTCCTAAATATGCATATTTAAGATGAGAAGGTAGCGGTTTGAGATCAAGAATTGGCGGAGAGACAATAGAAGGTGGGGTAACGGAATGATATTCGGACTCCTTAAGAGGTTCAAAACTTGCATAAGATATTGACTCGGAAAGTGCTGCTGACTTTTGCAACGAGTTAACGGGTTCAATCTCAAGGTCGGACTCATTGAACATATCCTCACTGTGAAGTGGTGCAAGATCAAACGATGTCTCATTAGTGTTGTCGAGAACATCAAAGCAAAGTTCCTCATCCATGCAGCTTTCGGAAGCTATCTTGTGGATGGAACAAACATCCAGCAAATGAGCAGAAGGTTCTGACGGCTTACTTCCTAGCTTGTAAATATTAAACTCAATTGTCATTTTCCCGAAGGATAAGTTCATAGAACCATTACGACAATTAATTACAGCGTTAGAAGTTGCTAGGAAGGGTCGACCAAGTATCACCGGGATTTGATTGCGTGGGTTTGCCACAGGTTGTGTATCTAAAACAATAAAGTCCACGGGAAATATGAATTCCCCGACTTTAATTAACACATCCTCTAGTTCTCCCCGAGGTTTGGTGATAGATCGGTCTGCCATCTGGAGAGTACAATGGGCGGGTTTTAACTCTCCAATTCCTAACTGCTCGTATACTGAATAAGGAAGCAAGTTAACGCTAGCGTCTAGATCGAGTAAAGCACGATTAATATTTTTACCCCCAATAGAGATAAAGATTGTAGGACAGCCGGGGTCCTTACGTTTCTTTGGTATTTGTTGGGTAAAAGCGGTACCAACATTACTCGTCATGAAAACCTTCTTAGGCACTTGAGTTTTTCTCTTCCTAGTGCATAAGTCTTTAAGGATTTTTGCATAAGATGAGACTTGTTGAATAGCATCTAGGAGAGGAATATTCACGCTAACTTGCTTAAACATTTCCACAATCTTCTCCATTTGCGGGTTAAGTCTGTTGGCCCTTAATCGGTTTGGAAATGGAGCTCGATCAATAAGTTTTGGGTCCAACGTTTGTGGAGAAGACTGTGGCGACGGATTCGATCCCAAAATTGGAGTGGGAATCGACTTAGATAGATTTGGCGAAATGTTCGAGCCTTGGGGAAAACGGAGAATAGGCTCAGATGAAGGTGGAAGATTAGACGAATTAGGGGAAGAAGAAGCTGGGGTATCAATGGTGTCACTAACATCAAATTGCTCACCCACTCGGTAATTCAGCACTCTCCCCGATCTCAACGTAGTAATGGCATTCACATTGTAATTTTGTGAATGGCCAGGATTCGGTAGGGGTTAAGATGGGAGTTTCCTTTTTTCTCTCGCACTCATTGCGGCGTTTAACTGTGCGATTTGGTTTTCTATTAATTTAATACTCTCACCATGGGAGGCGGAGTTTTTCGTTATGGTATCAATAGAAGACTTCATCTCAGCCGACAATTGCATGGATTGTTTCATGAACAAATCCAAAGTTTATACTAGTGAAGAGTTGTCAGTACCGGCCACTTGTGGTGTAGAAGTGTTGGCCGGATTTTGGAAATTCTGTGATTGAAAGGGGGGCTGATTCTGTGGTTGTGGTTGCTGTGGAGGAGGTCTTTGATAATTGCTTTGTTGGTTTTGATTCCAAGCAAAGTTAGGATGATTCCTCCATCCTTGATTGTATGTGGAAGAATAAGGATCGTTTCTAGGTCGCTGCTGAAAAGCAGCATTAGTTTGCTCGTGACCTTGAAACGGTGCATTCATAGGACATTCTTCCGTTAAGTGTGAAGGATCCGAACAGCAACCACAGACGGTCTTAGGAAGCGTGACCTGATTTAGGGAGAATGATAAGAATTTGTTTTCAATAGCGTCGAGTTTCTTCTGTATCGCTGCCATTTCGGTTTTTACTGCGATAGAAACATCGAGCTGGTGAACACCTCCCCTAGATGAAGGTAGTCTTACGCTTTCCCACTGCAAAGTGTGTTCAGCGAGGTCTTCCAGATACTTCCAAGCTTCACCGTCATCTTTAGACATGAAATTGCATTGACACATTGTTTCAAGCATCTGCTTTGTCGCTGGATTAATGCCCTCATAAATAATTCGGCATAAATCCCATCTATTGATTCCATGATGAGGACATTGGACAAGCAGATCTTTGAAACGTTCAAAGCACTTCCAAAATGGTTCATTGGGAAGCTGGGTGAACTGGTTGATCTCGCTTCTAACACAGGCAGTCTTATGGTTTGGGTAAAACTTCTTAAGAAATGATATGACGAATTCATCCCAATTAGTGATAGAGTGTGCAGCAGTATTGTAAAGCCATTTTTCTGCCAAGTCGCACAGTGTGACGTAAGCGCATAGCATCTAAAGTCAATTGTGAAGTACCCATCATTGCGCATACGTTTTCGAATTTGGTAATGAAAACGTACGCGTCTTCCGACTCAAGCCCATGAAATTTGGGCAGCAGATTGATGTAGTGGGGTTTAATTTCGAAATTATCCCCGTTAGGTGGTGGAAGAGATAGACAAGTAGGAAGGGGACCACGGATAGGATAGCATCTCTCTTGGAGAGAGATGCGCGGTGGATTCTGCGCACCTACGGGCGGTAGCAGCGTGGTGTTATATTCTGATGGAGTGCCGTCCATCTCGGTCGTGGTGTGTGGTGGGGGAAAAGAAGATGAATAAGTACCGACTTCGGCGTCAATAGCAGGAACGCGGACAAGACGGGCACTAGGATCCCGTGTCCAGCCGAGCATGCACTAAGCGGGTTTAGTGCAAGTGGCAGCGTGTGTGTGATTTAAAATTGGCTTGTTTTGAAAAAAAGTGGGACTCAAGACAAATCACTCTAAAATGCACAAGCAACCCTAGAACTAAGGTCACCTAGGTCAAGTCTCTAGACCGCTCCTAGACTTTCAAAGGACAAGCCGCAGGATAAATCCTCTACCGCCTCTTTACTACTCTTATAGCCAGGTAAGTGCCAGGTGAGTGGGAGGCTCCCCATTACGAAGGTAGTGGTCCTAATTAAGTAACCACTCGCCTTGGACACACTTGCCTAGGCACTACAAAAGTAATGCGGATAAGCGATAGATTATCCACGACCTTCCTCTGTCCTTAATGAGCGCAACAGTCCTTAGAGTCTGGTCTAGATATTTTTTAAATTAATGAAGGGTCGATCTAGATGCTCGGTTTGTGATTTGTGGGGCTTAGGAGGGGTGATGAAATCCCTACCTAATCTTGATTTGGTCTTTGCCCCTTAAAGTCCGTATTAAAATATGCAAAACAAAACCAATCACAAAACTTTTGCAAAAAGATTTTTTTTTGTGGCGCTATTTTGCAAAGAATCCTGCAGAAAATAGATTTTATTGGATTTGAGAGTAGAGAGAAAGAGTTAAGAAAGATACCAGAGAAGTGTGAAACCCTAAATCTCCTGTTTCCTCAAGTCTGTGACCCCAGATCTCCTTGCAAAAATTCACGCACAAATCGTTAAATATGCAATTTGCAGTTTTGTTTTAATAATGATATGAATCGTCTAAGAATTCAACACAAATAGTAAGAATAAAAAATTACGCATGTATCCCCTTCAACGGCGCCATTTGATTGTTTCGAAAAAGTGTGTTTGTAGTGTAACCGCAATCAGAACGGTGTCGCGTGTAGCTAGACCGAAGTGAGTACGGGTCGTCCTCAGGGAAACGTTGAATATTTTACTCTTACTTTATATGTGTTGAAAAAGAAAGGAGGGGATAAAGAATTTTGAAGAATGGTTTCTAGATCTACGTTAAGCAAGAATACAAAAATATAGATCTAGATTATTTTAGAGATGTAGTTAATATAATAAGGGGGCTTGTAGGGTTCCTTAGGATTTAGTAGTCATGGACGATTAATTAAAAGTTAGTCTTTTTATCCTTTAATAGATTTAAAACTAGAACGACGGTGATGCGTGTAGATTAGGGTTTCTGGAGGGAAAAGGAATCCCACTCTTAACCCTTATCTCGATACGGAACTCCGTTCATATCTAGCCATTACCAAAACAATCATTAATCTAATCTCTAATCGCGGTCGGAACTAACAAAGAATTGTTAGCGCGTCCGATTAGGATGTTAATGATTCTTTTGATAAAGTTCATAAACTTTATAGGACTTAAAAAGGGTTTAGGGATGTTCATCATCCATTAGCCTACCATAATCCTACGAACCCTAACAAGCGGAGAATTACTCGCGCATGTTGAGAGAAGAAGAGATGGAGAGAAAATGCATAATTAAACTACGAAGAAATAGAATAGGAAAAAGAACTACCTTTATTAATCAACAATATTCATTACACTTTGATTCCTTAGAAAATGATTACAAAGACTAGCTTGCTTCTCGATCTCTTCCAAGGAGGTAGACGAACAGTTGATGATCAGCCTGGATGCGTGAGCCGTCTTGGACTTCGTGATCTCGTCGGCTTGATCATTTTTCCAAGAGGCTCTCGGTCTTTATTTATAGTCCCAAAGCCAGAAACTTAGCTTCTAAATTTGGAAGCTAACAGAAAAGATTCAGCCCAAAAAATCTCAGCTTCCAACCTCTCTGTATTGCGGCGGATCCGCGGCCCAAGGGGGGGGTATGGCCGTGGATCCACGGCCATTATATCTCATCCGTTCATCATTTTTCTGGGTCTGGTTTGTTGTGACATTTGACAATCCTTGGAACCTTCAGAATTTGGAAATCTTTTCTTTTTTTTCTGCCAGAATTGATTTCTTAATTTTGATTTCTTAATTAGGCAGGTTAGCTTTAACAACTTGATTTCCTTGATTTAAGACCTGAAAATTCTGCACAACAACTTAAATAATATTTAGTAGACTTAGTTCTACTAGGATTAGGCCAATAATATTATATACATTTTCCTACCAAATGCTAATTATAATATATCAACACATGGAAAATAGTATTTTTACACATAAACCCTCATATGTATGATATATTATAAGGGCCTTTTTAAATATGGAAATGGTAAGAAAAATGTAATAACAAATAGGCAGTTTTATCAACTGAACACTTCTCTTTGCCATAGTAAACCCAAAACAAATAACCATACACCCAAAAATCATGTAGGAAAAAATGTAACAAGTGTTAAAATGACATGTGCATGTCATGTGCACAAAACACGTTTAGTGCCCGATTAGCGATTTTTAATCGCGATTAGCACAAAAATTAGTGTATAATAAATCATAAAATTTCATAATTTACTTAAATCACATAAAGCACCATCTTTTTAGTAATTTCCATAATTTTCCATTTTTCCCAATTTATCGGTATTTAATTATACCGCCTTATTAAATTATTCAATATTTTATTATTTAATACAAAAATTCCCAAAAATAAATTTTTTTTTGAAATGTTACAATCTTTCCCCCTTAAAGAAATTCGCTCCCCGAATTTAAATTTAAACGCCTCAATGCTAAAACATTTCAGTAAAAAGTCCAAGTCGTCGGGGCTCTGAAATCATCAATACATAAAACGCATCATAGCGCAATGCATGCGCATGAACAATGAGCAGATAACTCAAAAACAAAACTCCGTCAAGTATCCCGCAATCATCGGAGTTATGAGGAAGACATCAATGTCTAAATCCAATACGAAAACCGACATGATATACATCAAAACTATACATATAAACACCTGAAGGAAATGCATGTCAAACCGTTTTAAGTCGCTGTGCGATGCGCATAACACTGCACAGTGGCGGACGTATCTAGTAAGAAAATAACTCTCTATATATATCCTTTTTTTACATGCACGTACCGCCGTTTTGAAAACAATTTAGAAGGGTTCCCTTGTTTTTAAACGTTTCATGTCCTATCAGACACGTAGGTAAATACTTAGACTATAGCTCCCTTTTTTTTGGAAATCCCTTCGGTATCTATCAATGCATGCAAAATATACTCAGGTACTATCCTCTGACTAGTCCTACTCAGTACGAAACAATAGTAAATATCATAAAAACGTACCACTCCATAAGAAATCAAATCCAAAAGGTGCATAAGAATACCGCGTGCGTCTGGTGCGCACGGCCATGAATGTGCCATACATGTGCACGGAAACAACATCTATGTGCAACGGGTGTGCACGAAACACCTGTCAGAGGCAACGTGTGTGCCTGACAGCAAAATTAGTTGCATCTGACATGCACGAAGAATCCCGATTTAGTGCATCTGGTGTGCACCAAAATCGCATCTCATAACATGCGCCCAACATGCGTGAAAATCCAAATCAGGTGCATCCATCATGCACGAAAAAATCTAAATCATGTGCATCCAACATTCACAAAATCAACTCAACTGTATAAAATCCATGAAGACATAACCATCTGTAGCCAAGGTACAAAATGATATCATGTGCAATAACTGTGCACAAATCATAAATACTCAGTAGGTACAACCATGGTGCACAAAAGCAAATATCATGAAACTCGGTCATCAAAACTCAATCATGACATAAATCACCCAAAATACCGAAATCCAGTATGGCGGAATAGTCCCGCTCAAGCACATCCTCTAAGAGTCTCTGGCCAACTGTCGTGGCCACTCATAACATGTCTCGTCGACGATGCCGAACTCTGGCCTGCTGGCTTGCGTAACATGACCACTCCTGGGTTCAAGTCTTCTCGTGCATTATTCCAGAAAGGTCCTGTCGAAGTATCTTCCAAATCTCGCCTCTGCCGAACTATCCGGAAGTTATCACCCTTCACTAAATCCGTTTCTTGTTCCGAAACGGCTGCATACTCATCGCGACTCCTTCCGGAAGATATATCCATATATAATGCCTCTGCATGCGTATCACATCTCTGATGTCGGCGAAGTGGAACGTCATCTCATCAAGATCTCGTACGAACCTCTTACTCCACCTTTCTCTACTGCCGACTGCTTCGGACTCGTTTCATCGTGGCTGCATGGACTGCGCTCCAACGGCTATACTCGTATCTGGAATCTCCCAAGCAATGCATCTCCCCACATAGCATCCGAATGAAGTTGAACCATTCGATCGATTCGTCAAAACCTCATAATCCTCTAAGAGCTCAATATCTTGGGTACGGTATAATAGTATCGAGTACATACCACATCATCGGTGGACCAGCCGTAGAAGGGCAAACCCAAGCCTCACTAATGGCACCGCGGAACTGCAGCAAACCCTAAGATTCAAAGGCTTTCACACCGTCATTATGTCGAGTTAGGGTTTCATTCTTCCAGAGGGTCCATAGAATTGCTTGCATGTCTTTCCGAACACTTTAAACTTGGAATATGGGTTTCTGACATTCGATCGCCTCTATCGACTCTCAACGTACCTCCGTGAAGTCGTCTCTAGATAGAATCAATCCATCCGATTACCTCGCATCGGGATAATCGAACGAACCATATGTCCTAGTCATTCATCCTCAGGTGACAAGCGATCTTCTGTCATATCTCTAAGTACAACTCGTACTGCAATAGCTCTAACATCTGGGGCAATATCTCGTCGTTCGCAGCAACTACTGGCTCATCCTTCTGCACGCTGAACAATGCCTCAATCATCATGAATAGGCGATACATCAATGGTCATCACATTCTGGCTGGCCTCTATCAGTGGCCCAATCCTCTGGTGCAAATCTGCACGCCCAAGAAATCTCATAACAGCGATCCATCAACGCTCATGGCGCGAAAACATAATAACGCGGCACATCTATGCAAATCATATGTCCCTGGAATCATGCCCTGGTCAGTCCTCGTTCGTGACGAGCTCGTGCTGACCGCAACTCTAGCCGTAGCTCTCTGTGCCCGTACAACCGTGGTAACAAAACCAAAACTGGTACCGATGAGGCTAGATCATAGGAAGGAATATAATACTGTGCAAGGAAATGTACATCCTAAGGCTTCTTAAGCGGAGTAGCATATCGTAAATATGCCGTGGAATATACGTACGGTACGTCACTCTACTCAAGCTACCTACTCCATCAACCAAGGGTCATCCTACACTCCGAAGGTAAAACCTAACGCTTTGATACCAACTTTTTTACGACCCAAAAAGTACGGAACATGACCGGCACTTAAATTAAGAAACGTATCGATGCGTACGTAATCTAAGTAAGCCAAAACCCAGAAATCAAAACCAAGTAAAGCAGTAGAATGAAGGAAAACCAATTTAAATCAAGCAGTTTATAAACATAAGCCGAAATATGCATTTTTAAAAAAAAATCACAAGTCTTTTCTGAAAATTTCGGCAGAGTTTCCTTTGTAAATACTGGCCCCGAACGGGGTACAACATGATAAATATATGCATCAATGATAAAAGGCATCCCCAAGCGGGAGCTAGCTCTTCGTCAATCGACGGCCACAACCACGCAAGCAATATAATATACAACGCCGAAAGGCGAAGATCAAAACTAAAAGAAAAACTCTAAACAACATGAAATCCATAATAATACAACGCGCGACTCTTAGGTCGAAAGAATATACATGTCTGGTTGATGGAGTTTACTAGATACAACTGAAATAAATAATATACAAGGTATAATGGTGGTCACGATGCAAGTGAACCCACCTACCAAAGCAAATCACCCGGAAAGGAAGCAGTGTGCCAGCAAAGCCGTAACGAACCCTGTACGGCAAAACCAGCAAGAAACTATGGCACAACGAGGGTGAGTTGCCAACTCGTGAGTAGAAAACATCACCGAGCAGAAATCGTATGCATGACACAATCCTAGGTCAATACGATCAGTATAAAAATATCATAAATATGATAAAGTCTGAAGCAAGAAAAGGTAGCCAGGGTAAACATCTATACATAAGTGTAATCCCATGTGCTCGTGTCAGTGCCTCAGGTAGCAACATATCATATGAATGAGGTATGAATGCATGAAAACAGAATACATGTAAATGAAGAAACTGCTTTCATAACTTAGTGAGATTTCTGTATATTTAAAATGAGGTATCATCAATGAAATCAACATAAACAGTGTCTAGTATCGACACAAAACATAAATCCCAATATCTCAATATCTCAGGCTCCGGCTATCCGGACTGGCCTGTATCATCAAATCTCAATACCTCAAAATCTCAAAATCTCAGTGTCTCAAATCTAACTATCTAGGCTCCGTCAGCCCGGATTGGCCCCTATCATCAATCACACGACCACGAACGGTATCCTCCGGATATCTGACGCGCCAGGTAAATGTTAGTTATGTATATACCCTAGAGGCCATTGTTGTACATATGATGTATATTATAATGGATGCTTGGATATATATAGAGAGGACTTTCTTGCTTGTCATGATAGTATGTAATTTGGTTTCCCTTTATCTTAACATGTTGACTTATATTAGTTTACTGTCTTACTCTCACATGTTGATAAAGCCCTTAGGATATGTACTCGACTACTGGGACTATGATGAGATCATACTAGTGGGGCCACGGTAGTCGATGAGTACATCCTATAACTGTTCCTAGTCGAGGGTGTGTCGAGACAGGGCATCGATATACCAGAGTAGACTTGCGTATACGCATCTTGACCCATATGATGGGCAATGGATGATCCCATATCCATCGGTGTTTGACATTAAGGATGGTGTACGGGTGCTCAGTGGAGACTGAGTACACTGGACGGACTCGTCGAGAACTCCCAGATGGTATTATACCTTACGTCAGATGGCAGTTCTCCGGTGACACAAGTACAGGGTAGTCTGTAGACCCGAGATCGTCATAGAGTCTTGGGTGATTCCAACTGTGCTTTGATTTCCACCTTACCACGTCCAAGAGGGCATGCAAAATGGTGGCTTTTGGGTACAGTCTCGAATTACATGGAGGCAATGAGCGATAGGAGGGGATTCGTCTCTCCCGGTATAGGGAGTTGATGTTGTGTTGTGTTCGATTGGCTATAACTGGAAGTCGCTGGCCGGGGCGGATATTGAGTACTACTTGTAGGGTTCCTAGGCACTCTTACAAAGGTCTATAAGGCATCAACCATGCCCGAATAAAAATTTAGACGTGCCGAACAACCCAAAGCCGGGGTGCTAGACTATTAGGCTTTAACATGCAAGTAAACATCTTTACAACTAAGTGTGGGGGATTACAACCTTTGTAGTACTCTCCTTCGCTTCATAAGCTCCGAGTATAAGTCCCTTCACCGCGATCTATGTTCTCCCGGACTTAAGAGAGGCTCCACAACTCGAACGATCCATGCTAGCATGTAGTCTTCCTTTTCTCCGATGATCTACCTCGAAGTTTCTATAACTCAAGCTCTCTCTCTCTCTCTCTAATGAGGTGAACACCCTAATCTAATTTGCTAGATTAGATGAGGATGATGGAGTAGTATTTGTGCTCTCTTTTCTTATCAAATTCTCACTCTTAATCATCACAAAATGAAAACCTAGAAAGCTTTCTCAAAGCTCAAGGTTGAAGAAGAAGAAGAAATAATGGATAAATCCTTTTGTGATGAATAATGAAATGATATATGATTAATAATGTAACCATGGTCAACCATGACAAGGCTAACTCATGTAGAGAATTAACAAGGGCTAGGGTTTGGGTTGGGTTAAAGAATGAGTCACTAGAAAATATCAACCATAATATCTTAACTAATGACAAAAGAAAACCTTCTAGAAGCATCATGAAAGAACTAACCCAATTTAAATCCTAATATTGTTTAATCTCCACTAAACATGTTGCATTAGTAATCATATCATGTTACAATAATATATATCACATATATATTATTTATTTGTAACAAAAGAAAATAATACAATTAATATATATCGCATATATATCAATGTATTACCCGGTAAGAAAATGAAATAATAAAGCGAGCCTATATTAGATAATGTAATGCAATATATCATATATATTATTATACATTAAATTATCGAATCAACACTTGATCCGACAATCCGGCTATATCGAATATAATTGACTAATATATCATGTACCAATTCATCGAATCAACACTTGATCCGATGACCCGGCTCATATCAAAATATCGCGAGAATATAATATGGTATCTCATATCACATTATCCTCAGTTCTGCACATATCACATATGTGCTCCTACTCCGTTTTGCCTGAGTCAAGAAACCTCTATATAGGACTCTAAAGAATCGTCAATACGCCGGCAGTAGGTGATGATCATATCAAACACCCACAAGCTGCAAGCGGTCAGCTAAACGTAACAACCATCCAGTTATTGAGCAATCAGAAGATCAACAAGCAAGCCTGTACATTATCTTGTGAATCCAATCAGTAACACTCCCACACAGTCCGGTCTCTTCGTCTGATATGTTGCATATCTAGTCTAGGGGTGGTATACGTCAGACCCCAGTAACCGATAAGTCGTGTCGATGTAAGGCTCATAACAGGTCAAGAAACTACTGGTAACACTTACCAGTAAATCTCTATATCAGCCCTGGCCAGGGACTTCCAGTTATAGCCAATCGAACACAGCACAACATCAACTCCCTATAACGGGAGAGACGAATCCCCTCCATCGCTCATTGTCTCCATGTGATTCGGGACTGCACCCAAAAGCCACCGTTTTGCACGCCCTCTTGGACGTGGTAAGGTGGAAATCAAAGCACGGTGGGAATCACACAAGACTCTATGACGATCTCGGGTCTACAGACTACCCTGTACCAGTGTCACCGGAGAACTGCCATATGACGTGTGGTATATCACCATCTGGGAGTTCTCAGCGAGTCCGTCCAGTGTACCCAGTCTTCACTGAGCACCCGTACACCATCTTTGATGTCAAAACACCGATGGATATGGGATCATCCATCGCCCATCATATGGGTCAAGATGCGTATACGCTAGTCTACTCTGGTGTATCGATGCCCTGTCTCGACACACCCTCAAGTAGGAACAGTTATAGGTTGTACTCATCGACTGCCGTCGCCCCACTAGTATGATCTCATCATAGTCCCAGTAGTCGAGTACAGATCCTAAGGGCTTTATCAACATGTGAGAGTAAGACAGTAAACTAATATAAGACAACATGTTAAGATAAAGGAAAACCAAATAGCATACTATTATGACGAGCAAGAAAGTCCTCTCTCTATATATCCAAGCATCCATTATAATATACATCATATGTACAACAATGGCCTCTAGGGCATATTCATAACTAACAATCTCCCACTTGCACTAAGGCCAGCTACTGTAGTATCTCATACCTAGCATCCCGAATAATCTCTCAAACTGTATCTGGGGAATGGCCTTCGTGAGTGGATCCGCAGTGTTGTCCTTCGTATCTACTCTCCTGACCTCGATCTCCCGGCGATCAACCATCTCCCTGATCAGGTGATACCGCCTCAGAATATGTCTGGACTTTTGATGGGACCTGGGTTCCTTGGCCAAAGCCACAGCTCCATTGTTATCGCAATACACAGGTATTGGATGCTCAATGGATGGAACCACACCAAGTTCACTAATGAACTTCTTTATCCAGACAGCCTCTTTGGCAGCATCGTTGGCAGCGATGTATTCAGCCTCCATCGTCGAGTCTGCAACGGTATCCTGTTTGGAACTCTTCCAACATACCGCCCCTCCATTGAGGGTAAAGACAAATCCCGAGTGCGACTTAGAGTCGTCCTTATCACTTTGGAAGCTGGAATCGGTAAAGGACTCCACCTGGAGTTCTCCGTTACCATACACCAAGAACACCTCCTTAGTCCTTCGTAAGTACTTGAGAATGTTCTTCACAGCTATCCAGTGACTCTCTCCAGGATCTGTTTGATACCGACTCACTGCAGTTAGTGAGTGTTCAGACCAAAATATTGCATTTTAATACCGCTCATTCATTTTCTATTTTTTGTATATATCGGTACTATTAACCGGTGTTTGCTCAGTAATACAGATTACAGGTATCTTGGACAAAACACTAGAAATACATCCAGAATCATGGATATTACATTTGTGAGCTGACACTGCAACCAGAACCGCAAACCGACCGATATCCCTAGAGTTATTTTGCAAACAAGTGTGTGCACAATATTTTGGTCCAATACATAACATGTGTACACACTAACTCTTGGAACTTGGACCATGGACCTAGGGGGGCTGCCATGAATGATGGCATAAGTGGGCATGAGGTGATATGGGTGTGACATGCATTTATTGCAAAAAGTAGTGATGTGATTTGTATCTACCATGTTCCCTCCAAGTCCTGAGTGCATCCAGAGATGTTTCTGACCAAACAAACAACACCAGAAGCGTGAAGGGGACAACACAAGAACACCACTGCAATACGGGACCCACCCATCGGTTTTTGGCCGACCACTCCCTAGCCAAAACCGGCCAGGCCGGCCCCACCTCTTCCTGTGGGCCCCAGCTTCTCACAGTGGCCTCCATGCTGCCATTTAGTCCTATTTTTATTGTTTATTTTCTTTTCTTCTTTGCCTATAAATAGCAGGCTGAGGGTAAGGGTTCAAGGGATTCTTTAGCTTGGATTGTGCTTTCATTCTTCATTCTTTGTCTAAGTTTTCTTTTATCTTTTCTTGTAAATAGCTTAGTCCCCTTGAGTTCTTAACCTTCTCTTGATCCTTCAACCTCTTCATTGAGCTTGAAAGTTTAAGGGTTGGTTATTGATGTCAAGGGGTTGTATCATTCTTGAAGTTTAATAAAGTGTTCTTTTTTGCTTCATTCACCATGAGTTCTATGCCTCTTCTTGATCTTGCAACCTCTTAATTGAGCTTGCAAGTTTAAGATTAGGTTATTGAACCCATGTCTTGTATATTGTTCCATGGTTCCTAGTTCTTTCTTTCTTGCTTTTTATTACTTGCCCTTTACATTCTTGCTTTACTTTCTTGCACTTTACATTCATGCTTTACTTACTTGCTCTTTAAATTCCATGTCATTTAATTACTTGCTTGTAATCTTTTCTTTTCTTTGTTCTTCTCTTTTGTTCTCTCCTTTTGGTTTGTTTTGTGAATGGTTGTTAATATGGTGTTGTTATGAATAAATACGATATTGTAAGTTAAGATTTCCTTGCCGATTTCCTTTTCCCGTATTTTCCATTGAACTCCGTCCAAACGTTACGCAAGCGCTCCGTTAGGCACCTTACCCTACCAAGGTAAAGGTGATTCCTAACAGCGACCGGTTGCGTTCGGTTTGGCCGGAGGCGAAAGCAAGAGACAAGAACGGACGGACAAGGGTCAATAAGCCGGATTCCATGAATACCGTGCTTAAGCACCCTAATCTACCTTGTTGCCGATTGCTCTAGCTTCAATCGTTAAGTTCGGCTCAAAGGTTTTGAGTGCGGATTTCCTTAGCTTACACCATCGTATCTTTTCCTAACAACTTTATACTTGCATATAACACATAGGTTAGATTTGAACAATCCACCCTCGCGCATTAACTCGTAAGGACAAGAACGTAAAATGCTCCGTCTCCCTGTGGATCGACCCGTGCTCATCGCGGCTAGCTGCAAAGCAACACCGTCTTGATTGCGGTTAACTAAAAATTCTACCAATCAAATGGCGCCGTTGCCGGGGACACGGTAACGTTTTTATTCTTGTTGTTTCGGGTTAATCTCTGTACATTTCATCTATACAACTAACCCTATTTTCAAAATAAAAATTTCAAAAAACCAAAACCAAAACAAAAGCTAACATTCTTAACTCCTTTTTTGCTCTCTGGATTTTGTACCTGCAAGCACTCTGGATTTGAACTGAAAAGGTAAACAATATCAGTGAGATACTAGTAGAACAGTGTATTCACAGAAGAAAGTTAGAGCCCATCCACCACAAGAAATCCGGCGACATCACCACCAAATCCGGCGTCGCCGGCCCAAGCTCCTCCTTCTGCCTCCAATTTTTCATCTGTGCTCCATTGTTCTGGTTTTGTCCCATTTTTATTGTTTGCTTGTTTTAAATTTTAGTGTGCAGGTATTTGGGCATTCGTATCGCTTTTCCACACTAATATCCATTTTTTCTGACATTTGTAGATTTTTGCGGATTTGCGAACTATGATCGTGGGGAGCAAAGTGTACATTCAACGTTAAGGTGATTGCGAAGTACAGTGCCAATGATCCGGGTAGTTTGACCCGTGCAAGCGAACTTTTCAAGCTTACCGGATTTGATTTAACGGGGGCTTCCTAACCCAAAAACTTAACGGTACGTATTTCTTAAACACCTTCTTCTCAAATCCGACGCATCCAATATACTATTCTTTGCAGGATTCTTTGCAAGTTCGCTTCCAAACGCTCAAATTAACTAACCCATATTTGTTGCAGTGCCGAGCTTAAACTAAAAAAAGAAACAATTGTTTGATTCTTTATAGAATTTTTATTGAATTGCGCATTGCATCAATTAATACGGACTTAAGGGCAAGCGAACCCCACAACATACGGTAAAGGATTTCATCACCTTTTCCGTGGCCCACAAATCACGAATTGTGCATAACGTATACCCACACAAATTTTTAAAAAGAAACTAGACTTTAAGCCTTAAGGACTTCGCGCTCACTAGGAGAGCTTAACTGTGTTTAGAACACCGCTTAATGGTATATTGTATACGGGGTGTCTAGAAAAGTGTTAACGGCGAAACCGCCAAAAGAGAAAGGGTTATTTAATTAAGGACCTTCGCGAAAGCGTCGGAAAACCTCCTCTTATCTCTGCACTTACCTGGCCTCGTGATCAGTGTATCTTGAGCCCGTTTCTCGCCACAGTTTTACTTCGACAATCAAGTTCTGGAGCAGGTATAGTTGACCTAGGTGAACCCTAGAACGATTAGGGGTGTGGTATTTTTGTGTCGTGATTGTTTTTGTCCAGATTCTTTTTGTGTGTATATTTCATTCTTTTGTTGGTAACTAACTTATAAAAAATAAAAAAAAAAAAAAAAAAATCACATTCTTTTTCTTCTTCTTTCTCTCATCATATCATTGGTACCCTGCCTCGAAAAACTCTTGCCGAACTTTGGTACCCACAACCAGACATTACCTCATACGGTTCTTTCTTTGGCCGAACTTCGAACGATCCATCCATGCCCAAAATTTCGTTGAGAGATAGGATAGACGCGTCTAGGACAAACAATTGGACTCCGCAATCCACTTCGTATCAACCATTTCAAACATTCACCCCTTCTCATTTTGATACCCCATCTGAGAGTATTGTTGCGACTCCGAGACCAATGTCCATTGCTGAACATATTGCACAATCTCGTAGCCGATCTTTCACTCATTTCACCGCTTCAAATTCTTTTGATCAACCATTCCAACCTTCTTATCATAACGTTGATCATCATCCTGTCTAACCATTCGATTCCTATCAATCCTACCCGACTTTTACACTCTCCCTAGACATTGCTTCTGAATCGTCATTTGGGAGTTTTCAGTATCCAAACAACTTTGAATCTTTTACTGAAACCCCTTCACAACCCATGTCTAGTCTTGAACAGTCGTTGGAAGACTTTAAAGTAGCGTCATGCCAACAGATGATGGATTTGAATGCGTCCATGGCCGCCCTCATACAACCTACTGACCCGGTAGCTAGTTTTCAACTAACTCCAAATTTTCCAATGTATGATGAGGCGGTAGGACAGGTTGAGAATTTGAGTGATGAGAGTGAGTTGTACCCCCTTCCAAGTCAAACCTACCCGTTACAAATTGAATCACACAACTCCGGTTTTGAATGTCTATCTAGTGTTCCAAACGATTCATCGATTAAAGATAGAACAGATAATGAGTTGTGTGACTTTGTAGTGTTTGATTTGCCCGATTGTAAAGGGTCCCTTTTGAGTGAAACCACACCCAATCCTTTTGACCTCTACACCTCCATCTTAGAACCAAAATTGATTGAAATCCATGCTTTTGATGAGGTGTCTGAGAATATTGATTTTCACTTGATTGAGGATATTGACGCCGGGAATATTTTGGATGATGAACCCACAGTTTTGGATTAGTTTTTCTCTTCAATTTATCATCCCGAGTCATTAAATGTTTTTCCCGAACTCCATATGCGTTTTGATATTGATGAAAAATGCATGGATGAAATAATTTTTGAGGAGACTTTTGAGGTTAGATTTGAGGATGAACCAGTTTTAATTGATAAGTCAGATTTTCCAATTCATCCTGTTCCTTTCATTGACTGTGTACACTCTCCTGAACCTTTAACCAATACCCTTCCTCAAACACTTCCCTCCATTCTTTTCATCGTTCCGACCTTGCAAGACACTGTATCATTTTCACTTCCTGTGTCTGGTTTACCAAGTTCGGCGTACCCATAGTTTCTCACGAATCTTGAGGGATTTGACCCCATTTCTCGATGGGTTAATAGATTAGCACAAACGCTTCTTACACATCGGTCATCACAAATTGTGCTAATCTATTCACTCTATTTTCACCCTCAAGTTCGTGCTCCGTTTCTTTTTCCCTTCCGCCATTTTTCTTCTCATATACCGAGACCGTATACCACTTCTATCTCCATACGGTCGCACGTATTCTTCATTTCATTCCTCAATGTATTCTTTCACCAACCAGCACATTATAGAGATAAAATCTTTGAATGGTTGGTGCTCACTTTTGGCTTTTGTAAGGCCTTGTATAGATTGATACTGTTCTCTTTCCCCTCTAATCCTAAAACTTCAACGCTTAACAGTGGAAACACTGTTGTACTTAAGTTTGGGGGGAACCTTTTTGTGTATATATTTTTGTTTTTCTTTTTGTTTTGTATAAATCATTTGGGGAGCGCCGACAATTTTGACCCTCTTGGTGTAGCCTGACAGTGAGGGCACTGTCAAGTTTAAGTTTGGGGGTATGCTCGGTAAGCTTTCTTCCTTCACATTCATGTGTATATTTTGCATTGACATACCTAATTAAAAAACCCACAAAAATCGAAAATTTTCCAAAAATATAAAAACTTTGTCGTCAAGTTAGCTAATAGGGCAACTTAGATTTTTATTCTGAAAGTATAGTTGATACGTTAGAAATAACTAAATCCTAGGCTTAGGAATTGAAAACCCTAAAAATAACTCTCTTTCTGTTAAACTTTGGAAAGTATACATCCTTACAGTTTTTTTTTGAGAAATAGGTAATCTTGAGTTTAGTTCTTGAGTTAAGTCAAGATGAAAGGAAAGTATTGAAGCTTTACTAAAGAATAAGTCTGAAAAATAGTTTCTATTCTTAAGTCCAAATTTAGAAAGTATATACCCTACAACTGCACATACACGCACCTTGAAACTTGGGATAGTAGATGATACCTAGAAATACTCTTGCCTGAAAGCCTAGTACGAAAGAAAAAAAATGGTATTTAAAGTTAAACACCAAAAGAGCATCGTTGAAAAATATATCCGGTCTTGAAAAAGAAAAAAAAGAAAAAAAGAAAAAAGAAGAAGAAAAATAAATAAAGTCAAGACCTGAAAACTGCTAATTACGCTTTAAGCTTATACATTCAGTAATCGGCTGTTGGTGCCTCAAGAAGCATTAATAGTCGCATGAAAGGTGTGTGAGCAACACCGTCCATCATTAATGAAAAGAAATAGTATTAGGTATTAGGGCAAGGGTATTACAGCTTGAATTAAATTCTTGAGTTTAGGGGTGCAAATACACACATGCGTAGGGGTATACAATCGATGTTTGGATAAAAGATAGAGATGAAGAATAAGACTTATGTTTTCCGTAAAGTTGATAAAAATCCCTGATTTGAGACCGCACTTTTAGAAGGAAAACTCAGGAGATACCAACATCTTTCTAAACTTTTTTGGTACGTATAGGATCTAAGGTTAAATAGATTAGAGGCGTGAAAAATAAGGGTTGGATATTTCTAACTTAGGATGATAGAATTTCTAACGTAGATACTAAACTGTAGGAGTAGAATCGATGTTAACTTATGAAACTAGCTTGACAGGATTTTGTGGGTAGTATCTGCTGAAAACCCTCAGGAGACAACACTCCTCCTACTAGGGACACCTAGAGGTTTAACGGCTTGTTGCACGCACTCAGTGCAATCGCGTTCCCTGCGAAAGTGAGGCTAGGATTTTGTTTTGTTCGGGACGAGCAAAAGATAAGTTTGGGGGTATTTGTTCAGACCAGAATATTGCATTTTAATACCGCTCATTCATTATCTATTTTTTGTATATATCGGTACTATTAACCGGTGTTTGCTCAGTAATACAGATTACAGGTATCTTGGACAAAACACTAGAAATACATCCAGAATCACGGATATTACATTTGTGAGCTGACACTGCAACCAGAACCGCAAACCGACCGATATCCCAAGAGTTATTTTGCAAACAAGTGTGTGCACAATATTTTGGTCCAACACATAACATGTGTACACACTAACTCTTGGAGCTTGGACCATGGACCTAGGGGGCTGCCATGAATCATGGCACAAGTGGGCATGAGGTGATATGGGTGTGACATGCATTTATTGCAAAAAGTAGTGATGTGATTTGTATCTACCATGTTCCCTCCAAGTCCTGAGTGCATCCAGAGATGTTTCTGACCAAACAAACAACACCAAAGGCATGAGGGGGACAACACAAGACCACCACTGCAATACGGGACCCACCCATCGGTTTTTGGCCGACCACTCCCTAGCCAAAACCGGCCAGGCCGGCCCCACCTCTTCCTGTGGGCCCCAGCTTCTCACAGTGTCCTCCATGCTGCCATTTAGCCCTATTTTTATTGTTTATTTTCTTTTCTTCTTTGCCTATAAATAGCAGGCTGAGGGTAAGGGTTCAAGGGATTCTTTAGCTTGGATTGTGCTTTCATTCTTCATTCTTTGTCCAAGTTTTCTTTTATCTTTTCTTGTAAATAGCTTAGTCCCCTTGAGTTCTTAACCTTCTCTTGATCCTTCAACCTCTTCATTGAGCTTGAAAGTTTAAGGGTTGGTTATTGATGTCAAGGGGTTGTATCATTCTTGAAGTTTAATAAAGTGTTCTTTTTTGCTTCATTCACCATGAGTTCTATGCCTCTTCTTGATCTTGCAACCTCTTAATTGAGCTTGCAAGTTTAAGATTAGGTTATTGAACCCATGTCTTGTATATTGTTCCATGGTTCCTAGTTCTTTCTTTCTTGCTTTTTATTACTTGCCCTTTACATTCTTGCTTTACTTTCTTGCACTTTACATTCATGCTTTACTTACTTGCTCTTTAAATTCCATGTCATTTAATTACTTGCTTGTAATCTTTTCTTTTCTTTGTTCTTCTCTTTTGTTCTCTCTTTTTGGTTTGTTTTGTGAATGGTTGTTAATATGGTGTTGTTATGAATAAATACGATATTGTAAGTTAAGATTTCTTTGCTCATTTCCTTTTCCCGTATTTTTCATTGAACTCCGTCCAAACGTTACGCAAGCGCTCCGTTAGGCACCTTACCCTACCAAGGTAAAGGTGATTCTTAACAGCGTCCGGTTGAGTTCGGTTTGGCCGGAGGCGAAAGCAAGAGACTAGAACGGACGGACAAGGGTCAATAAGCTGGATTCCATGAATACCGTGCTTAAGCACCCTAATCCACCTTGTTGCCGATTGCTCTAGCTTCAATCGTTAAGTTCGGCTCAAAGATTTTGAGTGCGGATTTCCTTAGCTTACACCATCGTATCTTTTCCTAACAACTTTATACTTGCATATAACACATAGGTTAGATTTGAACAATCCGCCCTCGCGCATTAACTCGTAAGGACAAGAACGTAAAACGCTCCGTCTCCCTGTGGATCGACCCGTGCTCATCGCAGCTAGCTGCAAAGCGACACCGTCTTGATTGCGGTTAACTAAAAATTCTTCCAATCAGTGAGTATGCTACATCAGGTCTGGTACATAGCATCGCATACATGATAGAGCCTACTGCCGAAGCATAGGGTATCCCTTGCATGCGAGCTCTTTCCAAATCAGTCTTGGGAGACATCCCTTTGGAGAGAGTGAGTCCCGAGATCGTGGGTTGGTTCCCACGCTTGGATTCTTCCATACTAAACCTCTTTAGTATGATGTCAATGTACCTGGATTAGGACAATCCCAGTATTCGTTTAGATCTATCTCTATAGATCATGATTCCCAATATGTAGGAGGCATCACCTAGATCTTTCATTGAGAATCTTTGTGATAAGAAGAGCTTGACTGATTGCAACATAGGAACATCATTTCCTATCAAGAGTATGTCATCCACGTATAATACGAGGAATACAACCTTACTCTCTGCACCCTTTTTATAAATACAAGGTTCATCTACGTTTTTGATGAAGTCAAACTCTTTGACCACAACATCAAAGCAGATGTTCCAACTCCGCGATGCTTGCTTTAACCCATAAATGGATTTAAGCAGTTTGCACACCTTTCCGCTGCTCCCACTATCTATGAAGCCCTCTGGCTGAGTCATGTACACGCACTCTTCTAAATCACCATTTAGAAAGGCGGTCTTAACATCCATTTGCCAGATTTCGTAGTCATGGTATGCAGTAATGGCAAGTAAGATCCGGATGGACTTAAGCATAGCCACTGGAGAAAAGGTTTCGTCATAATCCACACCTGGTCATTGACGAAAGCCCTTTGCAACAAGTCTAGCTTTGAAAGTCTCAACTTTTCCATCTACACCAATTTTCTTTTAAAGATCCACTTTCTCCCAATAGGTTTTACCCCTTCAGGAACATTTTCCAAAGTCCATACTTTGTTGGTGTACATGGATTCAATCTCAGATCGCATTGCATCCAGCCATTTCACAGAGTCACTACTCGTGATGGCCTGCTCGAAACTAGTCGGGTCATCATCTTCCATGATGCAATCCTCGCTTCCACCATCAATGAGAACACCATAGTATCTCTCAGGTGGATGAGAAACCCTGCTAGATCGGCGGAGAGGCTGGGGTTCGTCGGGTACTACTGAATGCTCTGGTTCCAATAAATCATCAATTGTAGTTTGTGGTGCTGGAACCTCTCCCAGCTCTACCGCATCGCCATTAATTTCTTTTGCAAGAAATTCATTTTCCAAAAAGGTGGCATGTTGAGCAACAAACACCTTTTGTTGTTCACTGTGGTAGAAAAGATATCCATTTGAATGTTTAGGATATCCTACAAACTTATAAAGAACTGATCGTGCCTCGAGTTTGTCCGGATTTTGCCTTTTGACATAGGCCGGACAACCCCATATCTTAACTCGTTTAAGACATGGTCTATTGCCACTCCATATCTCATATGGTGTGGTAGGTACTGATTTTGATGGAACCTGATTCAATAGATATGCTGCTGCTTCAAGCGCATAACCCCAAAAGGAAATAGGCAACTCGGCCGTGCTCATTATAGAGCGCACCATATCTAATAGGGGGCGAATCCTCCATTCCGATACACCGTTGTGCTGTGGTGTATAAGGAGGAGTAAGCTGAGAGAGAATCCCATTCTCTTTTAGATAATCTAGGAACTTATTGCTCAAGTATTCACCTCCTCGATCAGATCGAAGGATCTTAATACTTTTACCCGTTTGGTTCTCTACTTCGTGTTTATATTCTCTGAATTTCTCAAAAGCTTCAGACTTGTGTCTTATCAGGAATACATGTCCGTATCTTAAGAGATCGTCAGTGAATGTAATAAAGTAGGAAGAACCGTTTCTGGTATGCGTAGACATGGGACCACATACATAACGATGTACCAGCCCTAAGAGTTCCGCAACTCTTTCTCCGTATCTACTAAACGGAGTTTTGGTCATTTTTCCTTTGAGACATGAATGGCAAGTATCATAAGATGATAAGCCGATACATAGGATACTAGTCGGTTATATGCGATATGACCGGATCGTTAAATCAAGTGTTGATTTAATGATTTAATGTATAATTATATATTTGATATATTGCTTTGCATTAACTAGTATTGGTTCACTTTAAATGGATTTTCTCACTTGATGTGCAAGTTGTATATGTGATATACTTTTGTGCACATGTTTGTATCATGTTTGATGATACTTGCTCATTTGGTAAAGTATAAAGAATTAAACCATGGTTAAGAGATGATTAGGGTTTTGCCTTTTCATTTATTTATCTGTTTATTTATTTTGAAAAGATTATGATAAGATTGGTGGCTTTCTTTATCTCTAGTTGAAGCTTCATGAAGCTTTGACTTCTTAACCATTCTTGTCTTCATGCTTAACCCTAACTCATCCAAGTCACCATAGTATATTCTCTACACTCTACCCTAGTTAGTATATGATAAGTATTCATTTACTTTTCTATTTTAAGATAGACTTATCATAATTCTAGCTTCATCTTCTCCTTCTTCTTCAAGAAAAACCTTGCCTTCATCAATGGCAACTTGAGCAAAAGTGAGAGAAATCCAATTCTAAAGTGAACCCACCTCCTATTTCTTCACCCTCTACCTCTTGCCAAGTTGTTTTGGGTGTTTTCTTCACAAGTTTCACAACTTGTTGAAGTCAGAGCTTGAACTTGTGATGCCTTGACGTAGATCATCTTCGGCACGAAGTCGATGACCTATTCCGCTCATTTCTCCGATGAAGCCGATGCGAGAGTCCGAGATCCGACTAGGACAGCGAGAGGACGTCTACGTGGAGCTAAGGAAGTGGATAACCGGATCTACAAAGGTTGTAGCTTCTTATCTTTAGTTAAGTTGTTAACTAGATTCGTATTTTGCCTAAACATCTAGTCAACGATCCGTATTAGGTTTCCTCGGCACCCTAAAAATTTGAAATTGGCATGATTGATGCCTTGTGAGACCTCTTGAGAGTGCCTAGGAACCTTTCACTGGTATCAGAGCCTAGCTAGAGCCTTAGGCGAAGTCTAGACGGAGTTTGAAGTCCGATCGAACCGAAACCCCAAGATTTTCCATGCTCTCTGGACTTTTTCTAAAAACTGGGATTTTTCCAGATTAAAAATTCCTAAAAAATTTAGCAGGAAATTGTAAGAATTACTGTGCAAATACGACACTGTTTGGAGCTTAAACAGTCGCGGAACCGTGACAAGAGCTGGCTCGTGCGGCGGTTCCGCCGCCACTTGATGACGTCATCCCTATCAATTCGCACAGTAATTCCTATTTAACAGTGCTGAGTTCTCTGGGTATTTTTAATATTTATTCAAGAGTTGAATATTCCAGGTTGTTTTGGGGATTAGATGATTCGATCGGATTATCAGATTTTGTCTATGTGGATTCCGGAAAATTTTTGAATTTGTTAAAAAGTTCGACCGGATAGAAATACCCAACTTTTCCCTTGTCGGGAAATTTCCAAGTGTTGGATTTTTCCGTAGTTTAATGACGTTCTAAGTAGTGCAAGTAACGCGATGGACCCCTCTAGAAGACAACAAACCTTAACTCGATTATGTGACCGTCTTGAACTGCCCTTTGAACCTTCGGGTTTGAGGGAGTACGGCGTGCCACATGTGAGGCGTTGGCTCGACCCTTCTACGGCTGGACCGTTGGTACTGAGGCACGAACTGAATGTTGTTAGACTTATTTCAAGTGTTGAGCTGTATCGGGAAAACTTGGGTATTCGACTGTTCGATCGGAAAGTTTAACATTTTCTGTTTAGCTGGAATGTGATACAATAATTGGAATTCACAAACAGTTATGAGATAACTGAATGAATGTTATAAATCTAGCGGTTTAGTTTCACTTGATATTGAAAAGAGTTTTCGATTTTGAGACTAAAATGCGGGGTTTATAATTGTTAGGCATGCGACGTCTAAGGAATTCATTTGATTAGGCATGCGATGTCTATAGAGGTTGCGGATTCCAACTGTTGTAGTTTTACACTTTCTTTTCTGTGACCGTAAGTGTAATATGTGATATTGCCGGTTTCGTTGCTATATGTCAACGACAATTGGGATGCGCATATTTACTTACGTTGATGACATGTGATGTTATGTGTTGCTGGATATGTTATATTGGATCGTCGTGTTCGAATAGCCGGGGTTTTTTTTATGTGAGATGAGTGTTTTTCATTTTCATTCATGTAAAAACTTGTATGTAATATTCTTTTATTTGGGACACTTCCAGGTAGCGGAAGTTGTCACCTTTTGTATATTATTTACTTTTCTGCATTAGGATAGACCTAAGGAGGGGAGCACAAGTAACCGGGTTCTGGGGTCCAGTGGGAGACCAACTCGAGGAGTCGAGTCCGGGTCTCCTAACCCTAGAATTGGCAGGGTTGCTTGCTGCGCTCGTAGGGGTCTAGGGGTGTGGGATTGGCTATTCATCACGACCGTGGAATCCGTGTTTTATACTGGCTCGTATTGAAAACACGGACGTCCTAGTATATCCAATGTTTCATATGTTTCTTCTGCTGCGATATCTGTGATGTGATCATGTGATGTTCTGTGATAGATACAGTATATAGTATATATATGATATATTATATATAGACGTTACTTATGTTTTGCACCCGCACTAGCCCTGCCCTGCTCTGTCGTTAGTTACCTAACCTAACGGTGCACGAGGGGACATCGAGGCGAATGCGGATGGCATAAGTGTACGTCGTATTTATCTGTGATGTTTAGGTACTTAAATGATGAGACTTCATTAATGAGATTAATGAAAGAAAAGAAACCTAAGATGTTGTAGAATCAAATTTTAAATAAAACAGGTAGCTACAGTTCTTGCTTTGCACAGCGGTATATGTGATATATCCTGCACCTTATTCGATGAGGAAAGGACCGAGATCCCTTCACCGGGAGTGACTCCTTTAGCAATAACTGGTATATGCTACACCCTCGGTTTGTTTTTGATTGCTTCTATAGTTTCTGCTTTGCACAATGATATATATGATATATCCCACACCTCATTCGACGAGGAAAGGGCCGACGAACCCTTCACCGGGAGTGACCCCTTTAGCAAAACTAGAAAAGCCTCAAAATCACTCCATTTCAAAACTTCATTTGATTCTACAACGATATCAAGTTCATTACGCAATAGGTTTTCAGAAAAACCTGTCGTAGCCCTCCGTCATTTCAGATAAGTACTAGTTAGTATTCGTGCTACGTTTGTTGACTATGTTAAGGCGCAGTGTGCGGTAGCTGACTAGTATTTATCTGCTTATGCATATGATGCAGATTGGATTAGGGTAGTCGTGCGACTTTGTTTACTATGTTAAGGGTCGTGCGGGTGGGTTTAATTCAATCAGGAAACGACGGGTTGAACTTGACTAGCACTTGTGATTTGTTGACTATGTTAAGGTCATATAGCTGCTAGGGGCAAAATATTATCGGGAATTTCAAGTGTTGAAATTTGCAATGAGATTGCATACCTTCTATAAGATAGTTGGATCCCGATACCCACTGCGAGTAAGAGTTACTCCTGGGAGAGTTTTGCACATTGCAATTAGCCGATCAAGTAGGTGTCTAGAAAGGTGTCAACGAGGTTACGCCTGTGGGAAAATGAGGTTTACATTAATTAGGTTCGTGCGAAAGCACGGGGGACCTCCCTCAAAGTACCGACACTGGCCTGGCTGAAAGATTGGCGAACTTGTAGTGTGTAATTAATCCCGGCTAGTCTTTCCTTTTAGGGTTTGAACGAAGATTTTATAAAAACCAGTGGGAGCCATCCTGATTAGATAAGATAACAACCAATCTGATCTTGCACGAGCATACGCTAAAGTGTTTTCTTCTCTCTCTCTCCAGGTAGCGACCATTTCATGCCCTAATGAAGATAATAATATGGATGTATTGACCGAACCCGCATGTTATACTGTGCTGGGGAACGTTGGTTCCGTTCTTTCTTATAAGAGTTATAGGAATGAACAGGACATAGGGGAATACCAGGATTCCCATGCCACCCGAATGAAGAAAGTACATGTTGATGCATTTTCTTCGGGTGTGTTCGTTACAGAGAACTGTTTCTCCATTTCCTCTACGTCCTGGGTATTAGATACCGGGTCAGGATCCCATATATGTAATCAGTTACATGGGCTAAGGAAAGGTAAAGAACTTGGAGAAGGTGATAAAGACATTAGAGATGGAAATGGTGCAATTGTTGCAGCTAAGACTGTCGGGGAATATCACCTAGTATTACCAACTGGTAATACATTGGTTCTGAACGAATGCTATTACATGCCGAACCTGATATGCAACATTATATCGGTTTCTTTATTGAGTAAAGAGGGATATAATTTTGTATTACAGGACAATGTTATGAACATTTTCCGTAACCAAAAGTTGGTTGGATCAGGCACGTTGTGCAATGGCATTTATGTTCTAAATCAATCAACAGTTCTGAGCATAACAAACACACACAAGGGGAAGAGTTCAGAACTGAACGAATCCTACTTGTGGCATTGTAGACTGGGTCACATCAATGTGACACGACTGGCTAAGTTGCATAAGGATGGATATTTGAAACCATTCGAATTTTCATCGTATGACACTTGCCAGTCATGTCTCAAAGGCAAGATGACCAAAACTCCGTTTACGGGACACGGAGAAAGAGTTACTGAACTCTTGGGACTAATACATAGTGATGTATGCGGTCCCATGTCTATACATGCCAGGGATGGTTCTTCATACTTCATTACATTCACTGACGATCTCTCTAGGTTCGGGTATGTGTTCCTGATGAAACACAAATCAGAAGCTTTTGAGAAATTTAGGGAATATAAACAAGAAGTTGAGAACCAAACCGGAAAAAGTATTAAAATCCTACGATCTGATCGAGGAGGTGAATACTTGAGCAATGAATTCCTGGACTTCCTAAAAGAGAATGGGATTCTCTCTCAGCTGACTCCTCCATATACACCACAGCACAACGGTGTATCAGAACGGAGGAACCGCACCCTATTAGATATGGTGCGCTCTATGATGAGTACAGCTGAGTTACCTCTTTCCTTCTGGGGATATGCGCTGGAAACAGTAACATACCTATTGAATCAAGTTCCATCTAAATCTGTACCTACCACACCATATGAGATATGGAGTGGGAAGAGACCATATTTTAAACGAGTTAAGATATGGGGTTTTCCGGCCTATGTCCAAAGGCAAAATCCAGACAAACTCGAGGCACGGTCAGTTCTTTGCAAGTTTGTGGGATATCCTAAGAATTCCCAAGGATATTTTTTCTACCATGCCGAAGAACAAAAAGTGTTTGTTTCTCAATATGCCACCTTTTTAGAAAAGGAATTCCTTGAAAAAGAAATTAGTGGTAAAGTGGTAGAGCTGGAAGAAGTTCCAGATACACAAACCGTAACTGAAGATTTAGTGGAACCAAAAGATTCAGTAGCTCCCAATGAACCTCAGCCTCTCCGCCGATCTAGTAGGGTTCCTCGCCAACCTGAGAGATACTACGGTTTTCTCATGGATGGTGGGAGCGAGGATTGCATCATGGAGGATGATGACCCAACTAGCTTCGAGCAGGCCATCACGAGTAGGGACTCAGTGAAATGGCTGGATGCTATGCGGTCCGAGATGGAATCCATGTACACCAACAAAGTATGGACTTTGGACGTTGCTCCTGAAGGGGTAAAACCCATTGGGAGCTAGTGGATCTTCAAGAAGAAACTTGGTGTAGATGGGAAAGTGGAGACTTTCAAAGCTAGACTTGTTGCAAAGGGTTTTCGTCAAAGACTAGGTGTGGACTATGACGAAACCTTTTCTCCAGTGGCTATGCTTAAATCCATCCGGATCATGCTTGCCATCGCTGCATATCATGATTACGAAATCTGGTAAATGGATGTTAACACCGCTTTTCTAAATGGTGATTTAGAAGAGTGCGTGTACATGACTCAGCCAGAGGGCTTCGTAGACAGTGGGAGCAGCGGAAAGGTGTGCAAGTTGCTTAAATCCATTTATGGATTAAAGCAAGCATCGCGGAGTTGGAACATCTGCTTTGACGTCGTTATCAAAGAGTTTGATTTCGTCAAAAACCCAGATGAACCTTGTATTTACAAGAAGGTTGCAGAGAATAAGGTTGTCTTCCTCGTATTGTACGTGGACGACATACTCTTGATAGGAAATGATATTCCTATGCTGCAATCGGTCAAGCTCTTCTTATCACAAAGATTCTCGATGAAAGATCTTGGTGATGCCTCCTGCATATTGGGAATTAGGATCTATAGGGATAGATCCAAAAGGATTTTGGGATTGTCCCAATCCAGGTACATTGACACCATACTAAAGAGGTTTAGTATGGAAGAATCCAAGCGTGGGAACTTGCCCACGATCTCTGGAGCCACTCTTTCCAAAGAGATGTCTCCCAAGACTGATTTGGAGAGAGCTCGCATGCAAGGGATACCCTATGCTTCGGCTGTAGGCTCTATCATGTATGCGATGCTATGTACCAGACCCGATGTAGCATACTCACTAAGTGTAGTGAGCAGGTATTAAGCTGATCCTAGAGAGAGTCACTGGACAGCTGTGAAGAGCATTCTCAAGTACTTATGAAGGACTAAAGAGATGCTCTTGGTGTATGGTAACGGGGAACTCTAAGTGGAGTCCTTTACCGATTCGAGCTTCCAGAGTGATAAGGACGACTCTAAGTCGCAGTCGGGATTTGTCTTTACCCTTTACGGAGGGGCGGTTAGCTGGAAGAGTTCCAAGCAGGAAACCGTGGCAGACTCGACGATGGAGGCTGAATACATCGCTGCCAACGATGCTGCCAAAGAGGCTGTCTGGATCAAGAAGTTCATTACTGAACTTGGAGTGGTTCCATCCATTGAGCATCTAATACCTTTGTATTGCGATAACAATGGAGCGGTGGCTTTGGCCAAGGAACCCAGGTCCTATCAGCGATCCAGGCATATTCTGAGGCGGTATCACCTGATCCGGGAGATAGTTGATCGTCGGGAGATCGAGGTCAGGAGGGTTGACACGAAGAACAACACGGCGGATCCACTCACGAAGGCCATTCCCCAGATACAGTTTGAGAGACTCTTCGGGATGCTCGGTATGCGATACTACAGCAGCTGGCCCTAGTGCAAGTGGGAGATTGTTAGTTGTATGTATGCTCTAGAGGCCAGTATTGTACAGATGATGTATATTATATTGGATGCTTGGACATATATAGAGATGACTTTCTTGCTCGATATGATAGCATGCTATCTGGTTACTCTTTACCTTAACGTGTACACTAGTCTCTTTAAACTGTCTTATGGTTACATGTTGGTAAAGCCCTTAGGATGTGTACTTGACTACCTGGACTATGATGCAGATCATACTAGTGGGGACATGGTAGTCCATAAGTACATCCTTCAAGGTCCCTAGTCGTGGGTGTATTGAGACGGGGCATCGATATACCAGAGTAGACTAGCGTATACGCTTCTCGACCCATGAGATGGGCGATGGATGATCCCATATCCATTGGTGTTTGACATCAGAGATGGTATACGGGTGCTCAGTGGAGACTGGGTACACTGGACGGACTCGCCGAGAACTCCCAGATGGTATTATACCTCACGTCAGATGGCAGTTCTCAGGTGACACTTGTACAGGTTAGTCTGTAGACCCGAGATCGTCATAGAGTCTTGTGTGATTCCCACTGTGCTTTGATCTCCACCTTACCACGTCCATGAGGGCGTGCAAAACGGTGGTCTTTGGGTACAGTCCCGAGTCACATGGAGGCAATGAGCGATAGGAGGGGTTTCGTCTCTCCCGGTATTGGGGGTTGATGTTGCGCTGTGCTCGATTGGCCGTAACAGGGAAGTCCCTGGCCAGGGCTGATCAGAGATTTGCTGGTAAGTGTTACCAGTAGTTTCTCGACCCGTTATGAGCCTCACATCGGCACGACTTATCGGTTATTGGGGTCTGACGTTTACCACCCCTAGACTTGATATGCGACGTATCAGACGAACAGACCGGACTGTACGGTAAGTGTTACTGGTTGGATTCACAGGAGTGTGAGCGGGCTAGCTCGTCGATCTTCTGATCACTTAATACCCGGGTGGCCGTTACGTTTAGCAGACCGCTTGCGGCTTGTGGGTGCTTGATATGATCATCATCTGCTACCGGCGTATTGACGAGTCTTTAGAGTCCTACACAGAGGTTTCCTGGCTCAAGCGAAACAAAATAGGAGCGCATATGAGATATGTGCAGGACCGAGAATAATACGTGTATGTGATACCATTTCAATTCTCGCGATGAATGTATCGATTGGTTGTATACGATATAACCTAGATATCGAATCAAGGATTGATTCGATAAGCCGATACATAGGATACTAGTCGGTTATATGCGATATGACCGGATCGTTAAATCAAGTGTTGATTTAATGATTTAATGTATAATTATATATTTGATATATTGCTTTGCATTAACTAGTATTGGTTCACTTTAAATGGATTTTCTCACTTGATGTGCAAGTTGTATATGTGATATACTTTTGTGCACATGTTTGTATCATGTTTGATGATACTTGCTCATTTGGTAAAGTATAAAGAATTAAACCATGGTTAAGAGATGATTAGGGTTTTGCTTTTTCATTTATTTATTTGTTTATTTATTTTGAAAAGATTATGATAAGAATGGTGGCTTTCTTTGTCTCTAGTTGAAGCTTCATGAAGCTTTGACTTCTTAACCATTCTTGTCTTCATGCTTAACCCTAACTCATCCAAGTAACCACAGTCTATTCTCTACACTCTACCCTAGTTAGTATATGATAAGTATTCATTTACTTTTCTATTTTAAGATAGACTTATCATAATTCTAGCTTCATCTTCTCCTTCTTCTTCTTCAAGAAAAACCTTGCCTTCATCAATGGCAACTTGAGCAAAAGTGAGAGAAATCCAATTCTAAAGTGAACCCACCTCCTATTTCTTCACCCTCTACCTCTTGCCAAGTTGTTTTGGGTGTTTTCTTCACAAGTTTCACAACTTGTTGAAGTCGGAGCTTGAACTTGTGATGCCTCGACGTAGATCATCTTCGGCACGAAGCCGACGACCTATTCCGCTCATTTCTCCGATGAAGCCGATGCGAGAGTCCGAGATCCGACTAGGACAGCGAGAGGATGTCTACGTGGAGCTAAGGAAGTGGATAACCGGATCTACAAAGGTTGTAGCTTCTTATCTTTAGTTAAGTTGTTAACTAGATTCGTATTTCGCCTAAACATCTAGTCAACGATCCGTATTAGGTTTCCTCGGCACCCTAAAAATTTGAAATTGGCATGATTGATGCCTTGTGAGACCTCTTGAGAGTGCCTAGGAACCTTTCACTGGTATCAGAGCCTAGCTAGACTCTTAGGCGAAGTCTAGACGGAGTTTGAAGTCCGATCGAACGGAAACCCCAAGATTTTCCATGCTCTCTGGACTTTTTCTAAAAACTGGGATTTTTCCAGATTAAAAATTCCTAAAAAATTCAGCAGGAAATTGTAAGAATTACTGTGCAAATACGACACTGTTTGGAGCTTAAACAGCCGCGGAACCGCGGCAAGAGCTGGCTCGTGCGGCGGTTCCGCCGCCACTTGATGACGTCATCCCTATCAATTTGCACAATAATTCCTATTTAACTGTGCTGAGTTCTCTGGGTATTTTTAATATTTATTCAAGAGTTGAATATTCCAGGTTGTTTTGGGGATTCGATGATTCGATCGGATTATCAGATTTTGTCTATGTGGATTCCGGATAATTTTTGAATTTGTTAAAATGTTCGACCGGATAGAAATACCCAACTTTTCCCCTGTCGGGAAATTTCCAAGTGTTGGATTTTTCCGTAGTTTAATGACATTCTAAGTAGTGCAAGTAACGCGATGGACCCTTTAGAAGATAACAAACCTTAATTCGATTATGTGACCGTCTTGAACTGCCCTTTGAACCTTCGGGTTTGGGGCAGTACGGCGTGCCACATGTGAGGCGTTGGCTTGACCCTTCTACGGCTGGACCGTTGGTACTGAGGCACGAACTGAATGTTGTTAGACTTATTTCATGTTTTGAGCTGTATCGGGAAAACTTGGGTATTCGACTGTTCGATCGGAAAGTTTAACATTTTCTGTTTATCTGGAATGTGATATAATAATTGGAATTCACAAACAGTTATGAGATAACTGAATGAATGTTATAAATCTAGCGGTTTAGTTTCACTTGATATTGAAAAGAGTTTTCGATTTTGAGACTAAAATGCGGGGTTTATAATTGTTAGGCATGTGATGTCTAAGGAATTCATTTGATTAGGCATGCGATGTCTATAGAGGTTGCGGATTCCAACTGTTGTAGTTTTACACTTTCTTTTCTGTGACCGTAAATGTAATATGTGATATCGCCGGTTTCGTTGCTATATGTCAACGACAATTGGGATGCGCATATTTACTTACGTTGATAACATGTGATGTTATGTGTTGCTGGATATGTTATATTGGATCGTCGTGTTCGAATAGCCGGGTTTTTTTATGTGAGATGAGTGTTTTTCATTTTCATTCATGTAAAAACTTATATGTAATATTCTTTTATTTGGGACACTTCCAGGTAGCGGAAGTTGTCACTTTTTGTATATTATTTACTTTTCCGCATTAGGATAGACCCATGGAGGGGAGCACAAGTAACCGGGTTCTGGGGTCCAGTGGGAGACCAACTTGAGGAGTCGAGTCTGGGTCTCCTAACCCTAGAATTGGCAGGGTTGCTTGCCGCTCTCGTATGGGTCTAGGGGTGTGGGATTGGCTATTCATCACGACCGTGGAATCCGTGTTTTATACTGGCTCGTATTGAAAACACGGACGTCCTAGTATATCCAATGTTTCATATGTTTCTTCTGCTGCGATATCTGTGATGTGATCATGTGATGTTCTGTGATAGATACAGTATATAGTATATATATGATATATTATATATAGAAGTTACTTATGTTTTGCACCCGCACTAGCCCTGCCCTTCTCTGTCGTTAGTTACCTAACCTAACGGTGAACGAGGGGACATCGAGGCGAATGCGGATGGCATAAGTGTACGTCGTATTTATCTGTGATGTTTAGGTACTTAAATGACGGGACTTCATTAATGAGATTAATGAAAGAAAAGAAACCTAAGATGTTGTAGAATCAAATTTTAAATAAAACAGGTAGTTACAGTTCTTGCTTTGCACAGCGGTATATGTGATATATCCTGCACCTTATTCGATGAGGAAAGGACCGAGATCCCTTCACCGGGAGTGACTCCTTTAGCAATAACTGGTATATGCTACACCCTCGGTTTGTTTTTGATTGCTTCTATAGTTTCTGCTTTGCACAGTGATATATATGATATATCCCGCACATCATTCGACGAGGAAAGGGCCGACGATCCCTTCACCGGGAGTGACCCCTTTAGCAAAACTAGAAAAGCCTCAAAATCACTCCATTTCAAAACTTCATTTGATTCTACAACGATATCAAGTTCATTACGCAATAGGTTTTCAGAAAAACCTGTCGTAGCCCTCCGTCATTTCAGATAAGTACTAGTTAGTATTCGTGCTACGTTTGTTGACTATGTTAAGGCGTAGTGTGCGGAAGCTGACCAGTATTTATCTGCTTATGCATATGATGCAGATTGGATTAGGGTAGTCGTGCGACTTTGTTGACTATGTTAAGGGTCGTGCGGGTGGGTTTAATTCAATCAGGAAATGACGGGTTGAACTTGACTAGCACTTGTGATTTGTTGACTATGTTAAGGTCATATAGCTGCTAGGGGCAAAATATTATCGGGAATTTCAAGTGTTGAAATTTGCAATGAGATTGCATACCTTCTATGAGATAGTTGGATCCCGATACCCACTGCGAGTAAGAGTTACTCCTGGGAGAGTTTTGCACATTGCAATTAGCCGATCAAGTAGGTGTCTAGAAAGGTGTCAACGAGGTTATGCCTCTGGGAAAACGAGGTTTACATTAATTAGGTTCGTGCGAAAGCACGGGGGACCTCCCTCAAAGTACCGACACTGGCCTGGCTGAAAGATTGGCGAACTTGTAGTGTGTAATTAATCCCGGCTAGTCTTTCCTTTTAGGGTTTGAACGAAGATTTTATAAAAACCAGTGGGAGCCATCCTGATTAGATAAGATAATAACCAATCTGATCTTGCATGAGCATACGCTAAAGTGTTTTCTTCTCTCTCTCTCCAGGTAGCGACCATTTCATGCCCTAATGAAGATAATAATATGGATGTATTGACCGAACCCGCATGTTATACTGTGCTGGGGAACGTTGGTTCCGTTCTTTCTTATAAGAGTTATAGGAATGAACAGGACATAGGGGAATACCAGGATTCCCATGCCACCCGAATGAAGAAAGTACATGTTGAAGCATTTTCTTCGGGTGTGTTCGTTACAGAGAACTGTTTCTCCATTTCCTCTACGTCCTGGGTATTAGATACCGGGTCAGGATCCCATATATGTAATCAGTTACTTGGGCTAAGGAAAGGTAAAGAACTTGGAGAAGGTGATAAAGACATTAGAGTTGGAAATGGTGCAATTGTTGCAGCTAAGACTGTCGGGGAATATCACCTAGTATTACCAACTGGTAATACATTGGTTCTGAACGAATGTTATTACATGCCGAACCTGATATGTAACATTATATCGGTTTCTTTAATGAGTAAAGAGGGATATAATTTTGTATTACAGGACAATGTTATGAACATTTTCCGTAACCAAAAGTTGGTTGGATCAGGCACGTTGTGCAATGGCATTTATGTTCTAAATCAATCAACAGTTCTGAGCATAACAAACACACACAAGAGGAAGAGTTCAGAACTGAACGAATCCTACTTGTGGCATTGTAGACTGGGTCACATCAATGTGACACGACTGGCTAAGTTTCATAAGGATGGATATTTGAAACCATTCGAATTTTCATCGTATGGCACTTGCCAGTCATGTCTCAAAGGCAAGATGACCAAAACTCCGTTTATGGGACACGGAGAAAGAGTTACTGAACTCTTGGGACTAATACATAGTGATGTATGCGGTCCCATGTCTATACATGCCAGGGATGGTTCTTCATACTTCATTACATTCACTGACGATCTCTCTAGGTTCGGGTATGTGTTCCTGATGAAACACAAATCAGAAGCTTTTGAGAAATTTAGGGAATATAAATAAGAAGTTGAGAACCAAACCGGAAAAAGTATTAAAATCCTACGATCTGATCGAGGAGGTGAATACTTGAGCAATGAATTCCTGGACTTCCTAAAAGAGAATGGGATTCTCTCTCAGCTGACTCTTCCATATACACCACAGCACAACGGTGTATCAGAACGGAGGAACCGCACCCTATTAGATATGGTGCGCTCTATGATGAGTACAGCTGAGTTACCTATTTCCTTCTGGGGATATGCGCTGGAAACAACAACATACCTATTGAATCAAGTTCTATCTAAATCTGTACCTACCACACCATATGAGATATGGAGTGGGAAGAGACCATATTTTAAACGAGTTAAGATATGGGGTTGTCCGGCCTATGTCAAAAGGCAAAATCCAGACAAACTCGAGGCACGGTCAGTTCTTTGCAAGTTTGTGGGATATCCTAAGAATTCCCAAGGATATTTTTTCTACCATGCCGAAGAACAAAAAGTGTTTGTTTCTCAATATGCCACCTTTTTAGAAAAGGAATTCCTTGAAAAAGAAATTAGTGGCAAAGTGGTAGAGCTGGAAGAAGTTCCAGATACACAAACCGTAACTGAAGATTTAGTGGAACCAGAAGATTCAGTAGCTCCCAATGAACCTCAGCCTCTCCGCCGATCTAGTAGGGTTCCTCGCCAACCTGAGAGATACTACGGTTTTCTCATGGATGGTGGGAGCGAGGATTGCATCATGGAGGATGATGACCCAACTAGCTTCGAGCAGGCCATCACGAGTAGGGACTCAGTGAAATGGCTGGATGCTATGCGGTCCGAGATGGAATCCATGTACACCAACAAAGTATGGACTTTGGACGTTGCTCCTGAAGGGGTAAAACCCATTGGGAGCAAGTGGATCTTCAAGAAGAAACTTGGTGTAGATGGGAAAGTGGAGACTTTCAAAGCTAGACTTGTTGCAAAGGGTTTTCGTCAAAGACCAGGTGTGGACTATGACGAAACCTTTTCTCCAGTGGCTATGCTTAAATCCATCCGAATCATGCTTGCCATCGCTGCATATCATGATTATGAAATCTGGTAAATGGATGTTAAGACCGCCTTTCTAAATGGTGATTTAGAAGAGTGCGTGTACATGACTCAGCCAGAGGGCTTCGTAGACAGTGGGAGCAGCGGAAAGGTGTGCAAGTTGCTTAAATCCAATTATGGATTAAAGCAAGCATCGCGGAGTTGGAACATCTGCTTTGACGCCGTTATCAAAGAGTTTGATTTCGTCAAAAACCCAGATGAACCTTGTATTTACAAGAAGGTTGCAGAGAGTAAGGTTGTCTTCCTCGTATTGTACGTGGACGACATACTCTTGATAGGAAATGATATTCCTATGCTGCAATCGGTCAAGCTCTTCTTATCATAAAGATTCTCGATGAAAGATCTTGGTGATGCCTCCTGCATATTCGGAATTAGGATCTATAGGGATAGATCCAAAAGGATTTTGGGATTGTCCCAATCCAGGTACATTGACACCATACAAAAGAGGTTTAGTATGGAAGAATCCAAGCGTGGGAACTTGCCCACGATCTCTGGAGCCACTCTTTCCAAAGAGATGTCTCCCAAGACTGATTTGGAGAGAGCTCGCATGCAAGGGATACCCTATGCTTCGGCTGTAGGCTCTATCATGTATGCGATGCTATGTACCAGACCCGATGTAGCATACTCACTAAGTGTAGTGAGCAGGTATCAAGCTGATCCTGGAGAGAGTCACTGGACAGCTGTGAAGAGCATTCTCAAGTACTTACGAAGGACTAAAGAGATGCTCTTGGTGTAAGGTAACGGGGAACTCCAAGTGGAGTCCTCTACCGATTCGAGCTTCCAGAGTGATAAGGACGACTCTAAGTCGCAGTCGGGATTTGTCTTTACCCTTTACGGAGGGGCGGTTAGCTGGAAGAGTTCCAAGCAGGAAACCGTGGCAGACTCGACGATGGAGGCTGAATACATCGCTGCCAACGATGCTGCCAAAGAGGCTGTCTGGATCAAGAAGTTCATTACTGAACTTGGAGTGGTTCCATCCATTGAGCATCCAATACCTTTGTATTGCGATAACAATGGAGCGGTGGCTTTGGCCAAGGAACCCAGGTCCCATCAGCGATCCAGGCATATTCTGAGGCGGTATCACCTGATCCGGGAGATAGTTGATCGCCGGGAGATCGAGGTCAGGAGGGTTGACACGAAGAACAACACGGCGGATCCACTCACGAAGGCCATTCTCCAGTTACAGTTTGAGAGACTCTTCGGGATGCTCGGTATGCGATACTACAGCAGCTGGCCCTAGTGCAAGTGGGAGATTGTTAGTTGTATGTATGCCCTAGAGGCCAGTATTGTACAGATGATGTATATTATATTGGATGCTTGGACATATATAGAGATGAATTTCTTGCTCGATATGATAGTATGCTATCTGGTTACTCTTTACCTTAACGTGTACACTAGTCTCTTTAAACTGTCTTATGGTTACATGTTGGTAAAGCCCTTAGGATGTGTACTTGACTACCTGGACTATGATGCAGATCATACTAGTGGGGACATGGTAGTCCATAAGTACATCCTTCAAGGTCCCTAGTCGTGGGTGTATTGAGACGGGGCATCGATATACCAGAGTAGACTAGCGTATACGCTTCTCGACCCATGAGATGGGCGATGGATGATCCTATATCCATTGGTGTTTGACATCAGAGATGGTATACGGGTGCTCAGTGGAGACTGGGTACACTGGACGGACTCGCCGAGAACTCCCAGATGGTATTATACCTCACGTCAGATGGCAGTTCTCAGGTGACACTTGTACAGGTTAGTCTGTAGACCCGAGATCGTTATAGAGTCTTGTGTGATTCCCACTGTGCTTTGATCTCCACCTTACCACGTCTATGAGGGCGTGCAAAACGGTGGTCTTTGGGTACAGTCCCGAGTCACATGGAGGCAATGAGCGAAAGGAGGGGTTTCGTCTCTCCCGGTATTGGGGGTTGATGTTGCGCTGTGCTCGATTGGCCCTAACAGGGAAGTCCCTGGCCAGGGCTGATCAGAGATTTGCTGGTAAGTTTTACTAGTAGTTTCTCGACCCGTTATGAGCCTCACATCGGCACGACTTGTCGGTTATTGGGGTCTGACGTTTACCACCCCTAGACTTGATATGCGACGTATCAGACGAACAGACCGGACTGTACGGTAAGTGTTACTGGTTGGATTCACAGGAGTGTGAGCGGGCTAGCTCGTCGATCTTCTGATCGCTTAATACCCGGGTGGCCGTTACATTTAGCAGACCGCTTGCGGCTTGTGGGTGCTTGATATGATCATCATCTGCTACCGGCGTATTGACGAGTCTTTAGAGTCCTACACAGAGGTTTTCTGGCTCAAGCGAAACGAAATAGGAGCGCATATGAGATATGTGCAGGACCGAGAATAATACGTGTATGTGATACCGTATTCAATTCTCGTGATGAATGTATCGATTGGTTGTATACGATATAACCTAGATATCGAATCAAGGATTGATTCGATAAGCCGATACATAGGATACTAGTCGGTTATATGCGATATGACCGGATCGTTAAATCAAGTGTTGATTTAATGATTTAATGTATAATTATATATTTGATATATTGCTTTGCATTAACTAGTATTGGTTCACTTTAAATGGATTTTCTCACTTGATGTGCTAGTTGTATATGTGATATACTTTTGTGCACATGTTTGTATCATGTTTGATGATACTTGCTCATTTGGTAAAGTATAAAGAATTAAACCATGGTTAAGAGATGATTAGGGTTTTGCTTTTTCATTTATTTAATTGTTTATTTATTTTGAAAAGATTATGATAAGAATGGTGGCTTTCTTTTTCTCTAGTTGAAGCTTCATGAAGCTTTGACTTCTTAACCATTCTTGTCTTCATGCTTAACCTTAACTCATCCAAGTAACCATAGTATATTCTCTACACTCTACCTTAGTTAGTATATGATAAGTATTCATTTACTTTTCTATTTTAAGATAGACTTATCATAATTCTAGGTTCATCTTCTCCTCCTTCTTCTTCAAGAAAAACCTTGCCTTCATCAATGGCAACTTGAGCAAAAGTGAGAGAAATCCAATTCTAAAGTGAACCCACCTCCTATTTCTTCACCCTCTACCTCTTGCCAAGTTGTTTTGGGTGTTTTCTTCACAAGTTTCACAACTTGTTGAAGTCGGAGCTTGAACTTGTGATGCCTCGACGTAGATCATCTTCGGCACGAAGCCGGTGACCTATTCTGCTCATTTCTCTGATGAAGCCGATGCGAGAGTCCGAGATCCGACTAGGACAGCGAGATGACGTCTACGTGGAGCTAAGGAAGTGGATAACCAGATCTACAAAGGTTGTAGCTTCTTATCTTTAGTTAAGTTGTTAACTAGATTCGTATTTCGCCTAAACATCTAGTCAACGATCCGTATTAGGTTTCCTCGGCACCCTAAAAATTTGAAATTGGCATGATTGATGCCTTGTGAGACCTCTTGAGAGTGCCTAGGAACCTTTCAGAAATTCCCGATAATATTTTGTCCCTAGTGTGCTATGACCTTGACAGAGGTCAACAAACCATAGTGCACTAGTCAAGTTCAACCGGTCATTTCTTGATTGAATCAAACCCACTCGCACGACCCTTGACAGAGGTCAACAAGGTCGTATGACTACCCAAATCCAATCACATCACATGCTTTACAGATAATTACTAATCAGTTACCGCACACTACGCCTTGACAGAGGTCAACAAACGCAGCACGAATACTAAATAGTCTTTATCTGAAATGACAGAGGGCTACGCAGTTTTTTCAGAAAACCATGAGCGTAATGAACTTGATATCGTTGTAGAAATAAGTGATTTTGTAAAGGAGTGTTTTTGTGGCTTTTCTAGTTTTGCTAAAGAGGTCACTCACGGTGAAGGGATCTCGGCTCTTTCCCCATCGAATAAGGTGTAGGATATATCATATATACCGCTGTGCAAAGCAAGAACTATATAAGCTGCCAAAAAACTAAACCGTGAGTTTGTAGCATCTGCCAGTTTAGCTAAAGAGGTCACTCCCGGTGAAGGGATCTCGGCTCTTTCCTCATCGAATAAGGTGCAGGGTATATCATATATACCGCTATGCAAAGCAAAACTGTAGCTACCCTTTTTATAAAGTTTTGATTCTACAACATCTTTTAGGTTTCTTTTCTTTTATTAATCTCATTAATAAAAACCCATCAGCTTATGCTTCCTAAGCATCACAAAAGAAATGAAAGCAATAATATTTATATATCAGCACATATATATAGTATAAGCATTTGTCTCAGGCAGTAATATGATCCCATCACAGAACATTGCAGCAGAAGAACATATATTAAATATTAGATATATTAGGATGCCTGTGTTTTTAATACGAGCCTGTATAAAACACGGATTCCACGGTCGCGATGAATAGCCAAACCCACATCCCTAGACCCCTACGAGAGCGGCAAGCAACACTGCCAATTCTAGGGTTAGGAGACCCGGTCTCGACTCCTCGAGATGGCCTCCCACTGGACCCTAGAACCCGGTTACTTGTGCTCCCTTCCTTGGGTCTACCTAATGCGGAAAAGTAAATAATATACACTGGTGACATCAACCTCATCCCGGAAGTGCTCCAATAAAAGAATATTACATACAAATGAATTTTACATGAATGAAAATAAAAACCCTCATCTCACATAAAACCCCCGACTATTCAGAACACGACGATCCAATACAACATATCACAGCAACACAAAATATCTCATATCATCAACGTAAGCAAGTATGCGTATCCCGATTGTCGTTGATGTATAGAAACGAAGCCGGCGATACCCCATATACTACGCTTACGGTCACAGAAAAGAAAGTGTAAAACTACAACATTTGGAATCCGCAATTGCTTTAGACATCGTAAATCCGAAATATCACATACTTCGCATTTCATGCCTAACTAAATGAATTCCACATATTGTATCACATTCTAGATAAATAGACAATATTAAACTTTCTGATCGAATAATCAAATACCAAAGATTTCCTAAATAGCTCAACACTTGAGCGGAGTTCAAAAAGTCCCAGAATACGTCACAGTACCAATGGTCCAGCCGTAGAGGGTCAAGCCAACGCCTCACATGTGGCACGCCCTACTGCCCCAAACCCTAAGGTTTAGAGGCGGTTCAGACGGTCACATAATTGAGTTAAGGTTTGTTTTCTTCTAAAGGGACCACTGCGTTACTTGCACGTTTTTCCGAAAGATTTAAACTCAAGAAAAATTCAACACTTGAAAGTTTTTCGTGCCGGGAAAAAATGAGTTAATGATATCCGTTCGAACATTTTAACAGTTTCTAAATTATCCGGAAAACATAACGGAATTAAACTTTCCGATCGAATCGACGAATTCAAAATAATCCCCAGAACACTCAACACTTGAGTCAGATTAAAAATACCCAGAAATATGCAGGATTGGCTACGGATATTACAGTTTAAAAACCTATCCCCAATTCACTGTTCCTGTCGCGGAACCGCCGCGACAAGTAGGTTCGTGCCGCGGTTCCGCGGCAATATGAGAGCCTTGGGGGCTCATATTTTATGGTAACCCTTAAAACTCCCTGTTGATTTTTTAAAGTATTTTTAATGCAGAAAAAATCACATTTTCACAAAATTTCCAGAAAGGGGTCATTTTCGACGTATCGGGGTTCGATTGGACTTTTAACTTCGTATACACGTCGCCTAATACTCTAGCTAGGCTCTGATACAACTGTAGGGTTCCTAGGCACTCTTACAAAGGTTTATAAGGCTTTAACCATGCCCGAATAAAAATTTAGACGTGCCGAACAACCCAAAGCCAGGATCTTTGCTAGACTATTAGGGTTTGACATGCAAGTAAACATCTTTACAACTAAGTGTGAGGGATTACAACCTTTGTAGTCCGCTCCTTCGCTTCATAAGCTCCGAGTATAAGTCCTTTCGCCGCGATCCATGATCTCCCGGACTCAAGAGAGGCTCCACAACTCGAACGATCCATGCTAGCTTGTAGTCTTCCTTTTCTCCAATGATCTACCTCGAAGTTTCTACAACTCAAGCTCTCTCTCTAATGAGGTGAACACCATAATCTAATTGGCTAGATTAGATGAGGATGATGGAGTAGTATTTGTGCTCTCTTTTCTTATCAAATTCTCACTCTTAATCATCACAAAATGAAAACTTAGAAAGCTTTCTCAAAGCTCAAGGTTGAAGAAGAAGAAGAAATAATGGATAAATCCTTTTGTGATGAATAATGAAATGATATATGATTAATAATGTAACCATGGTCAACCATGACAAGGCTAACTCATGTAGAGAATTAACTAGGGCTAGGGTTTGGGTTGGGTTAAAGAATGAGTCACTAGAAAATATCAACCATAATATCTTAACTAATGACAAAAGAAAACCTTCTAGAAGCATCAAGAAAGAACTAACCCAATTCAAACCCTAACCTTGTTTAATCTCCACTAAACATGTTGCATTAGTAATCGTATCATGTACAATAATATATATCACATATATATTATTTATTTGTAACAAAAGAAAATAATAAAATTAATATATATCGCATATATATCAATGTATTACCCGGTGAGAAAATGAAATAATAAAGCGAGCCTATATTAGATAATGTAATACAATATATCATATATATTATTATATATTAAATTATCGAATCAACACTTGATCCGACAATCCGGCTATTTCGAATATAACCGAATAATATATCATGTACCGATTCATCGAATCAACACTTGATCCGATGACCCGGCTCATATCAAAATATCGTGAGAATATAATACGGTATCTCATATCACATTATCCTCGGTTCTTCACATATCACATATGTGCTCCCACTCCGTTTTGCCTGAGTCAAGAAACCTCTATGTAGGACTCTAAAGAATCGTCAATACGCCGGCAGTAGGTGATGATCATATCAAACACCCACAAGCTGCAAGCAGTCAGCTAAATGTAACAGCCACCCAGGTATTGAGCAATTAGAAGATCAACAAGCAAGCCTGTACATTCTCCTGTGAATCCAATCAGTAACACTCCCGCACAGTCCGGTCTCTTCGTCTGATATGCTGCATATCTAGTCTAGGGGTGGTATACGTCAGACCCCACTAACCGATAAGTCGTGTCGATGTGAGGCTTATAATAGGTCGAGAAACTACTGGTAACACTTAACAGTAAATCTCTATATCGGCCCTGGCCAGGGACTTCCAATTATAGCCAATCGAACACAGCACAACATCAACTCCCTATACCGGGAGAGACGAATTCCCTCCTATCGCTCATTGCCTCCATGTGATTCGGGACTGCACCCAAAAGCCACCGTTTTGCACGCCCTCTTGGACGTGGTAAGATGGAAATAAAAGCACAGTGGGAATCACACAAGACTCTATGAAGATCTCGGGTCTACAGACTACCCTGTACCAGTGTCACCGGAGAACTGCCATCTGACGTGTGGTATATCACCATCTGGGAGTTCTCGGCGAGTCTGTCCAGTGTACCCAGTCTCCACTGAGCACCCATACACCATCTCTGATGTCAAAACATCGATGGATATGGGATCATCCATCGCCCATCATATGGGTCAAGATGCGTATATGCTAGTCTACTCTGGTGTATCGATGCCCTGTCTCGACACACCCTTGACTAGGAACAGTTATAGGATGTACTCATCGACTACCGTGGCCCCACTAGTATGATCTCATCATAGTCCCAGTAGTCGATTACAGATCCTAAGGGCTTTATCAACATGTGAGAGTAAGACAGTAAACTAATATAAGTCAACATGTTAAGATAAAAGAAAACCAAATAGCATACTATCATGACGAGAAAGAAAGTTCTCTCTATATATATCCAAGCATCCATTATAATATACATCATATGTACAACAATGGCCTCTAGGGCATACACATAACTAACACTACTGGTAAGTGTTATCAGTAGGTTCTCGACCTGTTATGAGCCACACATCGACACGACTTATCGGTTACTGGGGTCTGACGTATACCACCCCTAGACTTGATATGCCACATATCAGACGAAGAGACCATATTGTACGGGAGTGTTACTGTTTGGATTCACAGGAGAATGTACAGGCTTGCTTGTTTATCTTCTGATCGCTCAATACCTGGGTGGCTGTTACGTTTAGCTGACCGCTTGCAGCTTGTGGGTGTTTGATATGATCATCACCTGCTGCCGGAGTATTCACGTTTCTTTAGAGTCGTACACAGAGGTTTCTTGACTCAGGATAAATGGAGTAGGGGCACATATGTGATATATGCAGGACCGAGGATAATGCAATATGAGATACCGTATTATATTCTCGCGATATTTTGATATGAGCCGGGTCATCGGATCAAGTGTTGATTCGATAAATCGGTACATGATATATTAGTCGGTTATATTCGATATAGCCGGATTGTCGGATCAAGTGTTGATTCGATAATTTAATGTATAATAATATATATGATATATTGCATTACATTATCTAATATTGGCTCGCTTTATTATTTCATTTTCTCACCGGGTAATACATTGATATATATGTGATATATGTTAATTATATTATTTTCTTTTGTTACAAATATATATTATATATGTGATATATAATATTGTAACATGATATGATTACTAATGCAACATGTTTAGTGGAGATTAAACAAGATTAGGGTTTGATTTGGGTTAGTTCTTTCTTGATGTTTCTAGAAGTTTTTTTTTGTTTTGAGCTAAGATATTATGGTTGATATTTTTTAGTGACTCATTCTTAACCCAACCCAAACCCTTAGCCTTAGTTAATTCTCTATATGAGTTAGCCTTGTCATAGTTGACCATGGTTGCATTTGTAATCATATATCATTTCATTATTCATCACAAAAGGTTTTTTGAATTCATTATTCATCTTCTTCTTCCTTTGAGCTTTGAGAAAGCTTTCTAGGTTTTCTTCATGTGATGATTTAGTGTGAGAATTTGATAATAAAAGAGAGCACAAATACTACTCCATCATCCTCATCTAATCTAGCCAATTAGATTAGGCTGTTCACCTCATTAGAGAGAGAAAGCTTGAGTTATAGAAACTTCGAGGTAGATCATCGGAGAAAAGGAAGACTACAAGCTAGCATGGATCGTTCGAGTTGTGGAGTCTCTCTTGAGTCCGGGAGATCATGGATCGGGGCGAAGGGACTTCTACTCGGAGCTTATGAAGCAATGGAGCGGACTACAAAGGTTGTAATCCCTCACTCTTAGTTGTAAAGATGTTTACTTGCATGTTAAACCCTAATAATCTAGCAAAGATCCCGGCTTTGGGTTGTTCGGCATGTCTAAATTTTTATCCGGGCATGGTTAATGCCTTATAGACCCTTGTATGAGTGCCTAGGAACCCTACAATAGTATCAGAGCCTAGCTAGAGCATTAGGCGACGTGTATACGAAGTTAAAACTCCGATCGAACCTCGAAACATCGAACATGACCCCCTCTCTGGAAATTTTGTAAAAATGTGATTTTTTTGCATTAAAAATACTTAAAAAAATTAGCAGTGAATTCTAAGAATTACCATGAAACACGAACCCAAAATACCATGAAGTCGCCGCGGAACCGCGGCAGGAACCTGTTTCCCGCGGCGGTTCTGCGGCCGAACTTTGGCGTTATGGACACGTGTTTGCACAGTATTATCCGTACGTGTTTCTGCATATTTCTGGGTATTTTTAATCTGACTCAAGTGTTGAGTGTTCTGGGGATTATTTTGTATTCGTCGATTCGATCGGAAAATTTAATTTCGTTTTATTTTCCGGATATTTTAGAAACTGATAAAATGTTCGAACGTATATCATTAACTCACTTTTTCCCGGCACGAAAAACTTTCAAGTGTTGAATTTTTCTTGAGTTTAAATCTTTCGGAAAAACGTGCAAGTAACACGGTGGACCGTCTAGAAGAACACAAACCTTAACTCGATTATGTGACCGTCTGAACTGCCTTTAAACCTTAGGGTTTGGGGTAGTACGGCGTGCGACATGTGAGGTGTTAGCTTGACCCTTCTACGGCTGGACCATTGGTACTGTGACATATTCTGGGACTTTTTGAACTCCGCTCAAGTGTTGAGCTATTTAGGAAATCTTGGGTATTTGATTATTCGATCGGAAAGTTTAATATTATCTATTTATCTGGAATGTGGAATTCATATTGTTAGGCATGAGATGCGAAGTATGTGATATTTCGGATTTACGATGTCTAAAGTAATTGTGGATTCCAAATGTTGTAGTTTAACACTTTCTTTTCTGTGACCATAAGCGTAGTATGTGGGGTATCGCCGGCTTCGTTGCTATACATCAACGACAATCGGGATACGCATACTTGCTTACGTTGATGATATGAGATATTATGTGTTGCTGTAATATGTTGTATTGGATCGTCGTGTTCTGAATAGCCGGGGGTTTTTATGTGAGATGATGGTTTTTATTTTCATTCATGTAAAATTCATTTGTATGTAATATTCTTTTATTGGGGCACTTCCGGGATGAGGTTGATGTCACCAGTGTATATTATTTACTTTTCCGCATTAGGTAGACCCAAGGAGGGGAGCACAAGTAACCGGGTTCTAGGGTCCAGTGGGAGGCCATCTCGAGGAGTCGAGACCGGATCTCCTAACCCTAGAATTGGCAGTGTTGCTTGCCGCTCTCGTAGGGGTCTAGGGATGTGGGTTTGGCTATTCAACACGACCATGGAATCCGTGTTTTATACAGGCTCGTATTAAAACACAGACATCCTAGTATATCTAATATTTCATATGTTATCTTCTGCTGCAATGTTCTGTGATGAGATCATATTACTGCCTGAGACAAATGCTTATACTATATATATATGCTGATATATAAATATTACTGCTTTCGTTTCTTCTGTGATGCTTAGGAAGCATTAATTGATGGGATTTTTATTAATGAGATTAATAAAAGAAAAGAAACCTAAAAGATGTTGTAGAATCAAAACTTTATAAAAAGGTAGCTACAGTCTTGCTTTGCACGGCGGTATATATGATATACCCTGCACCTTATTCGATGGGGAAAAAGCCGAGATCCCTTCACCGGGAGTGACCTCTTTAGAAAAACTGGCAGATGCTACAAACTCGCAGTTTAGTTTTTAACAACTTATATAGTTCTTGCTTTGTACAGCGGTATATATGATATATCCTGCACCTTATTTGATGGGGAAAGAGCCGAGATCCCTTCACCGGGAGTGACCTCTTTAGCGAAACTAGAAAAGCCTAAAAAACACTCTTTTTCAAAATCACTTGATTCTACGACGATATCAAGTTCATTACGCTCATGGTTTTCTGAAAAACCTGCGTAGCCCTCCAACATTTCAGATAGATATTACTTAGTATTCGTGCTACGGTAGTTTGGCATTCGTCAAGGCGTAGTGTACGGTAGCTATTTACTACTTATCTGTAGCGTATGATGCGATTGGATTAGGGTATTCGTACGGCGTTGTTTGGCATTCGTCAAGGGTCGTGCGGGTGGGTTTAAATTCAATCAAGAAATGTACGGGTTGAACTTGACTAGCGGACTATGGGTTGTTTGGCATTCGTCAAGGTCATAGCACGTTAGGGGCAAAAGCATTATCGGGAATTTCAAGTGTTGAAATTTGAAATGAGATTGCATACCTTCTATGAGATAGATGGATCCTGATACCCACTATGAGTAAGAGTTACTCCTGACAGAATTTTACACAGGACAATTAGCCGATCAAGTAGGTGTCTAGAAAGGTGTTAACGGGGTTAAGCCTCTGGGAAGACGAGGTTTATTTTAATTAGGTCCGTGCGAAAGCACGGGGAACCTCCCTCAAGTACCAACACTGATCTGGCTGAAAGATTGACGAAATTGTAGGGTGTGATTAATCCCAGCTAATCTTACCTTTTAGGGTTTGAAGGAAGATTTGATAAAAACAGTGGAAGACATCCTGATTAGATAAGATAATAACCAATCTAATCTTGCAAGAGCTTACGCTAAAGTGTTTCCCCCTCTCTCTCTCCAGGTAGCGACCATGTCAGGACTTAATCAAGATAATAATATGGATGTATTGACTGAACCCGCTTATTATACTGAGCAGGTGATCGTTGGTCCAGTTCTTTCTTATAAGAGTTATAAAACTGAGCAGGAAACATGAGAATATTTAGATTCTCATGCCGCCCAAATGAAGAACAAGCATACTGATGCATTTTCTTCGGGTGTGTTAGTTATTGAGAACTGTTTCTCAGTTCACCATACGTCCTGGGTATTAGATACCGGATCGGGATCCCACATATGTAAATTGTTACGTGGACTACGTAAAGGTAGAGAACTGGGAAAGGGTGATCATTCCGTACAAGTAGGGAATGGTGCAAGTATTGCAGCCAAAGCAGTTGGCGAATATCACCTTGTATTACCAAGTAGTAATATATTAATTCTGAACGAGTGCTATTATATACCGAACATGATGTGCAACATTATATCAGTTTCTTTATTAAGTAAAGAAGGATATAATTTTGTAGTACAGGATAATGTTATGAACATATTCCTGAATCAAAAGTTGATTGGATCAGGCTCGTTACATAATGACATATACGTTCTCAATCAAAATACAGTCTTTAATATACAAAATACACACAAGAGGAAGAGTTCAGAAATGAACGAATCCTTCTTATGGCATTGTAGACTTAGTCATATCAATGCGACACAGCTAGCTAAGTTACATAAGGATGGATATTTGAATCCGTTCGAATTATCATCTTATGATACTCGCCATTCATGTCTCAAAGGAAAAATGACCAAAACTCCATTTAGTGGACACGGAGAAAGAGTTACAGAACTCTTAGGACTGGTACATAGTGATGTATGCGGACCCATGTCTACACATGCCAGAAACGGTTCTTTCTACTTCATTACATTCACTGACGATCTCTCAAGATACGGACATGTGTTCCTGATAAGACACAAGTCTGAAGCTTTTGAGAAATTCAGAGAATATAAACACGAAGTAGAGAACCAAACGGGCAAAAGTGTTAAGATCCTTCGATCTGATCGAGGAGGTGAATACTTAAGCAATGAGTTCCTAGATTATCTAAAAGAGAATGAGATTCTGTCTCAGCTTACTCCTCCTTATACACCACAGTATAACGGCGTATTGGAACGGAGGAATCACACTCTATTTGATATGGTCCGCTCTATGATGAGCACTGCTGAGTTGCCTATTTCCTTCTGGGGGTATGCGCTTGAGACAGCCATACACCTATTGAATATGGTTCCTACCAAATCAGTGCCTACCACTCCATATGAGATATGGAAAGGGAAGAGACTATCTCTTAAGTATGTTAAGATATGGGGTTGTCCGGCCTATGTCAAAAGACAAAATCCGGACAAACTCGAGGCAAGGTCTGTCTTATGTAAGTTTGTAGGATATCCCAAGAATTCACAAGGGTATATCTTCTACCAACTCGAGGAACAAAAGGTGTTTGTTTCTCGACATGCCACTTTCTTAGAATGTAACGTTTTAAAAATTAAATAAATAAAATCCTTTAAGTGAATTTTCTAATTTTCGGTAAAATAAAACGTATTTTTCGTAAAACTTAACCATAATTATTTTTCATTATAAATTTAAAAAGATCTATTTTAATTATGTAATTACTAGTAAATGATGTTTATTTAGTCACTTATAAATTTTTAGTTTAATTAAATATTTTTCCTAAATTAATTATTTTAAATATTAACATTAGCTTTAATTATACATTAAAGTGGTGTAAATTACAAATTTGAAATGGGTTAATTTTATAAAATGAGCCATGCCATATTAGAATCAAGTGTTTTTATGCAAAATTCATTTCTAAAATTTTTCATGGTTCTAGACTTTTCTAGGATTAACTTAGAAAAAGAAAATTTAATAAATAAAGAAAATGTTGAAAAGATATAAAACATGCATCTTTTGAAGAACTTTCTACACAACTCCTCACATATTTTTCTTTTTGTCTTTTTCTCATTGCCTTGGCCGGCCTCACCTCCATGGGCAGCCCCAAAATTTCCCCCCCATCATTTTTGCATTAAAAATCATCAAAATTCAACAAAAATTCCAAAAATAAACCACAAAATCAATATTCAATCTCTACCATTTTCCTTTGACCTATTTAGCATGGATTTTGGAGTTGGAAACCATTATTTTGGAAGCATATTTTCATGTTTGGATCTCATGTTTTGGAGGGGATTCGTAGGTTTCAGGTAGACACACGCATACGCACACACAGAAACTTGACTTGGTGTATATGTGTATGTGTATATATATATATATATATAGGAATGTGTGTAGGTATATACATATACACAACATGTATATGTGAGATAAGGATGTTATATGATACATGGGGATGAGACAATATAACTGGGCTTGATGCCGTGATCTCTTGGCTATACAGTCGTGTTATGATGTTAGCAGATCGTTGGAAAATGAGGAAATGGATATGTATACATAAACGATAATAGGTGATGATGACATTGAGATATACAGGACTCTAGAATAGAACCCGGACTGTAACCTGTGACTTGATTACGATATGATATATGTGTGACTTGATTATGATATGATATATGTGTGACCTGATTACGATATGATATATATATGACATGATATTTCTGAGGACCAATTGACGATGTATATGTACGCAGACAATGATATATGATTGATGATATTGGAATGTATGCGATTACAGTATAGTACCTTTGATCATGACATTATTTGATGATGATATTATACGAATGATGATGTACGTAGGTGATACTTGACTCGTACCTCGATATTGGGATGCCGTACGATGGATTTTACCGTACGAGGCATAGATGTGATGATTGATCCGCACTCTTGATTCGAGGAAGTCGTACTACGTACATGACGCTATTGAGGCTGGATCGCAGACTATTAGAGATATGGACTCAGACCCTAGGTGGATTCTTATTTCTGATCGACTAGTTTCTTTAGTTTAGTTCCTTATGGGGTTAGATAGATACTAGTTTGGGCTCGAGTCATATAGTTGTACTTAGACATGTATATTACAAATGAGCGGTTAATACACATCCATCTTTACATTCAGATCGTAATCATCATGTTGCATGTTAATGCATATGTTTCTTTAGTCAGTATGAAACTCTGCTTGTTAGGACACCGGCACCATTACCGATGATGCGCATATTCCACGTACACTTATTTGCCGGCTCACACACATTATCATCGGTAATTGCTAAGTCGCGTACACTTTAGAACATATTATCTTTTATTGATAGAATCAGCTAAAGTCTAGATCAATATAATTTTATGATTACTCTCAGGTGTTAGTGTAGACATTGCATTTATTACTTAGGCATTTCATGCATTCACAATTTCATATTATCATGCAGTATTGTGGGGCTTATGCCGACACTTATCATTTACTTACTCATGATTTTGGGATTTTTGATTTCTATGAGATTTCTGGATTTTGGGGAAAACCGCAAGAATATATATAAAAACTTCTCTCTCTCCTCCTCTCTTTTTAAAATATAAGTTGCGGTTTTCTCGTGATGTATGTGTCGTCCACCATGAGATTTCATGTTTTTTGTTGGATTTCGAGACCCGATTCGAGGAGTGGATGAACCGTCTCGGGTACATGGTGGGCCCGGTATGGTATCCTGGGGCAAGAAGATCGAGTTGTAGACGATGAGCTTGGTAGGGGAAGACTACCTACCGGTGATGTCTGGCGCGGCGGATATCCGGAGGATACCTACCGTTGTCGTGAGATTTGATGATATGGGCCGATCCGGACTGACGGAGCCCGAGTTATTGAGACTATGAGGTATTGAGACTTGAGATTTACATGTTTTGTGTCGATGCTTGACATGGATTTCCATGGATTTCATCGATGATGTTTCAGATTTCTATACAAATTTTACTATGATGAAAGTTAAAGACTTCTTATACCGATATATCCAGATTTCAGGGTTGATTGTTTTACATTAATGGTGTATGCATACTCATTCACATGATATATTACTATTTGGGGCACTGACACGAGCACGGAGCATTTGCACTTACACGTAGTTTATTACCCTGCCATTACAAGATGACTAGTGATATATTAGTATATTATTATGACCTAGGACAGCATCGTGCATTCGATTTCTTTTCGCAGATGTCTTTTACTCACGAGTTGGCAACTCACCCCCGTTATGCCAAATTTTATTACAGGTTCGATCTACAGGGTTCCTTGGCAGTTTGCTGGCACATCATTTCATTCAGGGTGATTTGCTTGGTAGGTTGGTTCACTTGTATCAGGACCGCCGTTATACTTTTATTATTTCATTGGTATCTAGTAAGCTCCATCAACCAAACTTGTATTACTTGATAAGTTTAAAGGACCAGTTATTTATTTCGACCTTAAAGTCACGCTTGTATTATTATGGTATCTGGTGGATTTGTTTTCTTTTGAGTTTTGAGCCTTACCCTTTGGCGTTGTATATTATTGTGCTTGGTGTGGTTGTTTCCGCCTGTTGGTGTAGAGCTAGCTCCCGCTTGGGGATGCCATTTTATTGTTTGTATATATTATACTTGTTTGTACCCGTTTGGGGCCAGTTTTTACAAAGGAGACTCTGCCGAAATTTTTGAGAAAATTTGATCTTTCTTTTAAACTTATTTTCCTATATGTTTTCCTTTACATCTTCTTTTATATGGTTTAGATTTCTAGGCTTCGGCTTACTTAGATTACGTTGCGCCTTTAGACGCTTCGTAATTAACGTGCTGGTCATGTTCCGTACCTTCGGGTCGTGACATAGAAAAAGGTTTTCTTATGAAACAGATTAGTGGCATTGAGGTAGAACTAGAAGAGGTTCCAGCGACACAAACTGTAACAGAAGACTTGGTAGAGCCAGAGGATTCAGTAGTACCCGACGAACCCCAGCCTCTCCGCCGATCTAGTAGGGTTTATCATCCACCTGAGAGATACTACGGTTTTCTCATCGATGGAGGGAGCGAGGATTGCATCATGGAAGATGATGACCCGACTAGTTTCGAGCAGGCCATCACGAGTGGTGACTCTATGAAATGGCTGGATGCTATGCGATCTGAGATGGAATCCATGTACACTAACAAAGTATGGACTTTGGAAGTTTCTCCTGAAGGAGTAAAACCCAATGGGAGCAAGTGGATCTTTAAAAAGAAAATTGGTGTAGATGGAAAAGTTGAGACTTTCAAAGCTAGACTTGTTGTAAAGGGTTTTCGTCAACGAGCAGGTGTGGATTATGACGAAATCTTTTCTCCAGCGGCTATGCTTAAGTCCATCCGGATCTTACTTGCCATTGCTGCATACCATGACTACGAAATATGGCAAATGGATGTTAAGACCGCCTTTCAAAACGGTGATTTAGAAGAGTGCGTGTACATGACTCAGCCAGAGGGCTTCGTAGATAGTGGAAGCAGCAGAAAGGTGTGCAAACTGCTTAAATCCATCTATGGGTTGAACCAAGCATCGCGGAGTTGGAACATCTGCTTTGATGTTGTGGTCAAAGAGTTTGACTTCATCAAAAACGTAGATGAACCTTGTATTTATAAGAAGGTTGTAGAGAGTAAGGTTGTCTTCCTCGTATTGTACGTCGATGATATACTCTTGATAGGAAATGATGTTCCTATGCTGCAATCAGTCAAGCTCTTTTTATCACAAAGATTCTCAATGAAAGATCTAGGTGATGCCTCCTGCATACTGGGAATTATGATCTATAGAGATAGATCTAAACGGATATTGGGATTGTCCCAATTCAGGTACATTGACACCATACTAAAGAGGTTTAGTATGGAAGAATCCAAGCGTGGGAACCTACCCACGATCTCTAGACTCACTCTTTCCAAAGAGATGTCTCCCAAGACTGATTTGGAAAGAGCTCGCATGCAAGGGATACCCTATGCTTCGGCAGTAGGTTCTATCATGTATGCGATGCTATGTACCAGACCCGATGTAGCATACTCACTAAGTGTAGTGAGTAGGCATCAAGCAGATCCTGGAGAGAGTCACTGGATAGCTGTAAAGAACATTTTCAAGTACTTGTGAAGGACTAAAGAGATGTTCTTGGTGTATGGTAACGTAGAACTCCAGGTGGAGTCCTTTACCGATTCCAGCTTCCAGAGTGATAAGAACGACTCTAAGTCGCACTCGGGATTTGTCTTTGCCCTCAATGGAGGGGCGGTGTGTTGGAAGAGTTCCAAACAGGATACCGTTGCAGACTCGACGATGGAGGCTGAATACATCGCTGCCAACGATGCTGCCAAAGAGGCTATCTGGATAAAGAAGTTCACTAGTGAACTTGGTGTGGTTCCATCCATTGAGCATCCAATACCTCTGTATTGTGATAACAATGGAGCTGTGGCTTTGGCCAAGGAACCCAGGTCCCTTCAGAAGTCCAGACATATTCTGAGGCGGTATCACCTGATCAGGGAGATAGTTGATCGCCGGGAGATCGAGGTCAGGAGAGTAGATATGAAGGACAACACCGCGGATCCACTCACGAAGGCCATTCCCCAGATACAGTTTGAGAGATTATTCGGGATGCTAGGTATGAGATACTACAACAGCTGGCCTTAGTGCAAGTGGGAGATTGTTAGTTATGTATAAACCCTAGAGGCCATTGTTGTACATATGATGTATATTATAATGGATGCTTGGATATATATAGAGAGGACTTTCTTGCTCGTCATGATAGTATGCTATTTGGTTTCCCTTTATCTTAACATGTTGACTTATATTAGTTTACCGTCTTACTCTCACATGTTGATAAAGCCCTTAGGATATGTACTCGACTACTGGCACTATGATGAGATCATACTAGTGGGGCCACGGTAGTCGATGAGTACATCCTATAACTGTTCCTAGTCGAGGGTGTGTCGAGACAGGGCATCGATACACTAGAGTAGGCTAGCATATACGCATCTTGACCCATATGATGGGCGATGGATGATCCCATATCCATCAGTGTTTGACATCAAGTATGGTGTACGGGTGCTCAGTGGAGACTGAGTTCACTGGACGGACTCGCCGAGAACTCCCAGATGGTATTATACCTCACGTCAGATGGCAGTTCTTCGGTGACATAGGTACAGGATAGTCTGTAGACCCGAGATCGTCATAGAGTCTTGTGTGATTCCCTCTGTGCTTTGATTTCCACCTTACCACGTCCAAGTGGGCGTGCAAAACGGTGGCTTTTGGGTACAGTCCCGAATCACATGGAGGAAATGAGCGATAGGAGGGGATTCGTCTCTCCCGGTATAGGGAGTTGATGTTTTTCATGTGTTCGATTGGCTATAACTGGAAGTCCTTGGCCAGGGCGGATATTGAGTACTACTGGTAAGTGTTATCAGTAGGTTCTCGACCTGTTATGAGCCACACATCGACATGACTTATTGGTTATTGGGGTCTGACGTATACCACCCCTAGACTTGATATGCGACATATCAGACGAAGAGACCGGACTGTACGGGAGTGTTACTGTTTGGATTCACAGGAGAATGTACAGGCTTGCTTGTTGATCTTCTGATCGCTCAATTCCTGGGTGGCTGTTACGCTTAGCTGACCGCTTGTAGCTTGTGGGTGTTTGATATGATCATCACCTGCTGCCGGAGTATTGACGATTCTTTAGAGTCCTACACAGAGGTTTCTTAACTCAGGCAAAATGGAGTAAGGGCACATATGTGATATGTGCAGGACCGAGGATAATGCGATATGAGATACCGTATTATATTCTCGCGATATTTTGATATGAGCCGGATCATCGGATCAAGTGTTGATTCGATAAATGGGTACATGATATATTAGTCGGTTATATTCGATATAGCCGGATTGTCGGATCAAGTGTTGATTCAATAATTTAATGTATAATAATATATATGATATATTGCATTACATTATCTAATATTGGCTCGCTTTATTATTTCATTTTCTCACCGGGTAATACATTGATATATATGCGATATATGTTAATTGTATTATTTTCTTTTGTTACAAATATATATTATATATGTGATATATAATATTGTAACATGATATGATTACTAATGCAACATGTTTAGTGGAGATTAAACAAGATTAGGGTTTGATTTGGGTTAGTTCTTTCTTGATGTTTCTAGAAGGTTTCTTTTTGTTTTGAGTTAAGATATTATGGTTGATATTTTTTAGTGACTTATTCTTAACCCAACCCAAACCCTTAGCCTTAGTTAATTCTCTACATGAGTTAGCCTTGTCATAGTTGACCATGGTTGCATTTGTAATCATATATCATTTCATTATTCATCACAAAAGGTTTTTTGAATTCATTATTCATCTTCTTCTTCCTTTGAGCTTTGAGAAAGCTTTCTAGGTTTTCTTCATGTGATGATTTAGTGTGAGAATTTGATAATAAAAGAGAGCACAAATACTACTCCATCATCATCATCTAATCTAGCCAATTAGATTAGGGTGTTCACCTCATTAGAGAGAGAAAGCTTGAGTTATAGAAACTTCGAGGTAGATCATCGAAGAAAAGGAGGACTATAAGCTAGCATGGATCGTTCGAGTTGTGGAGCCTTTCTTGAGTCTGGGAGATCGTGGATCGTGGCGAAGGGACTTCTACTCGGAGCTTATGAAGCAAAGGAGTGGACTACAAAGGTTGTAATCCCTCACTATTAGTTGTGAAGATGTTTACTTGCATATTAAACCCTAATAATCTAGCAAAGATCCCGACTTTAGATTGTTCGGCACGTCTAAATTTTTATCCGGGCATGGTTGATGCTTTATAGACCCTTGTATGAGTGCCTAGGAACCCTACAGTAAAATCACCGGTAGGCAGTCTGCCCCTGCCGGGCTCATCGTCTACACCTCGAGCTTCTTGCCTCGGGGTACCTTATCGGGTCCACCATGTACCCGTAGACGATTCATCCAACTCTTCGAATCGGGTCTCGAAATCCATTTCATAACCGAGAAAACATCATGGTGGATGACTCATACATCACGAGAAAACCACACTTTTCATTTTAAAAAGAGAGAGAGAGAGAGAAGTTTATATATATTCTTTCGGTTTTCTCCCAAATCCAGGAAATCTCATGAAAATCCGAAATCCAATCATCAATAGCAAGTAAACAATGAACATCGGCATAAAACTCCATAATACTGCATAAGAGTGAATAATAATATGCATGCAGCAGCAAGTAATAACTGCAATGCCTAAACCAGCATATAAAGACGAGTACGCTAATACCATGTCAAACTATCAGTTAACAAGCTATGTCAATGAGTAACATTCTCTAAAGTGTTCGTGACATGGAAATTACCGATGATGATGTGTGTGAGCCGGCAAGTAAGTGTATGTGGAACATACGCATCATCGGTAATGGTGCTGGTGTCCTGACAGCATGATCTCAATAATGGCATATGAAAACACAATATAAGCATGCGATGCGATACGAATAGCAAGAATATGCGGGAGATGAACAATAAACACAATGATAACTAATCTGCATTTATATAAGTGCGAGTCGTACAGTTTTGCCATTTGAAATAATACGAATCGTGGTGTTTTGAAAATAAGGGCTACGGTGTTTTAAGAAAAGATACGTCCCTTGAAATATCCGTAGAATCCCTTGGCCTGTCTTTAAAATACTCACGATTCGTTAGTTTTGAAATAGGTATGACTCGAGTCTAATCCATCATTTACAAGTAACTACCAGGCTAAACTACAGGCTGATCGAAAGGTATGGAAGCCGCCTAACATCTGAGTCGATACATATATTTATATAATAGTCGGTGATCCCGCATTAATAGTATCCCATACGATACCCAAATACAATATGTCATCCTCAAGTCAAGAGTGCGGATCTATCATCAATATAGCTCGTTCGGTAAATCCGTCGTACGGCATTCCAAATTTGGGTACGGGTCAATGTCACATCAATCACATTATTCATCTGGTATCCTCTTTATCAAATATCATGATCGGGGGTACTGATCTACGTCTAGTACAATACTGATACCATATATGTCTGTTCATGCGTGTGTCTGAAAACATCACGCCGAAAGGACCCGGTAAAACATCACGTCGTATCTCAAATATGAACCATATCACATCACCGATCTCACGGCTTCAAGCCCAATCTCATCGACTCATCTCCAATCCCAAGTACTATCCTCAAAATCCATGTATATGTATACGTATGTATATATACATAGTCCTATACCTATGTGTGTATATATATACATATTCCCATATACGCACAGGTAATAAAATGAATGCAGGTGTGTGCGTGTGGGTGTAAACCTATTCTAGGTTTCGCGACTAAGAAGCTATGCTGGTTCCCTTCTAAAAACACCAAACTAAACATGAACACATAATCATATCTTGATAATCATCCACGTATCATAAACCACATATATATCCATATATATATATATCATAACTATACTACGAACTGCGGGGGTGCTATACGCCATCCACCCAACTTCCCCCGTAGATATATATCTACTCACCTTGCTTCTTGTGTGTCGATGCCGATGTCGCCATCTTCATCTTCAACATCTCGACATCACGTGGGGTACCTACACATATAATCCAATCGCAATGCGTATTAAAATCCAATTGGAAGAACCCAAAATGGCACACGCTATGCTCATAGGTAAAAACCTATAGCCTCGCATGCAAACACGACCAATAACCCTAGTCGTTGACGTTCAAACGCCACACGATGGAAACGAATTATCAAATACCAAAATCCATGTTAAAACAAGTCGTAAAACAATGCGCCAACACAAGAAAATGATCCTAGATTTAACCCTAGGTGAAATCAGCCAATTTTGCATATGCCAAGGGTCTAGTTTCCTGGAAATAAAGCCACAGAAAAAATATGAATCAATTCCACACTGCTCTGGCCTCAAATTGCGGCCAGAATGAATTTATTTGCGGCCTAGAGGAGAGGGTAGGGGCTGGGGTCTTGGGTGGTGCTTCCTAGGTGCCTGCTGGTATCTCTGTATATGCTAAATAATTTTCATGTCACCCGGGTGTTAGCAGATTTCGTTATACACTCACAGAATCCAAAATTCTTCCGATATCGGGTTTCTAAGTTTGCTAAAATGGGTTCTAGTCTCTGGTTTAGATCTCTAATCAATCACCACAGGGGTTGTATAGCCTCTACTAACCTTAATTTCACCTTTGGGTTCAACTCAAACCCTAATCCTCAACTAAAGTTTTCAAAGTCCCCAAAACCACACAATATCGATTCTAATTTAACATGGATGCTAAAGCAATGGAAATTCTACACTAATGATGGAATAATTACCTCATTTTGGACTCATGAATCCTCTACAACGCCAAAACTCAAACTTTCTTGGTCCAATGGGTTGCCTGAGAGATTGTGCATATTTTTGTGAAGTGGAAGTGGGGTTTTGAGGGAGATTTGATGATGAAGTGAGGGTTTTGAAATGGAGGGAAAAGGGGGTGCTGCCATGAGAGAGGAGGAGGCAAGGATGATGAAGAAAATGAGAAGAGAAGGAATGGCCAAGACCTAACTTTGACCCCTCACCCCCCTCTCTCTCATGCCCATGCTTCATATAGTAATGTTTTCCCTTTTTCTTTTCTTTTCTTTTCTTTTGTTTCCTTCTCTTTGCAATAGTAAACCCAAAACAAATAACCATACACCCAAAAATCATGTAGGAAAAAATGTAACAAGTGTTAAAATGATTTGTGCATGTCATGTGCACAAAACACGTTTAGTGCCCGATTATCGATTTTTAATTGCGATTAGCACAAAATTAGTGTATAATAAATCGTAAAATTTCATAATTTGCTTAAATCACATAAAGCACACTTTTTTTTTAGTAATTTCCATAATTTTCCAAATTTTCCCCAATTTATCGGTATTTAATTATACCGCTTTATTAAAATATTCAATATTTTATTATTTAATTACAAAAATTCTCAAAAATAATATATTTTTTTTGAAATGTTAAAAATTAGTAATACTACCGTACAGTCCGGTTTCTTCGTCTGATATGTCGCATATCCAGTCTAGGTGTGGTAAACGTCAGACCCTAGTAACCGATATGTCGTGTCGATGTGAGACTCATAACGGGTCGAGAAACTACTGATAACACTTACCAGTAGAACTCCATATCAGCCCTGGCCAGGGACTTCCAGTTATGGCCAATCGAACAGAGCGCAACATCAACCCCCAATACCGAGAGAGACGAAACCCTTCCTATCGCTCATTGCGTCCATGTGATTCGGGACTGTACCTAAAAGCCACCGTTTTGCACGTCCTCTTGAACGTGGTAAGGTGGAAATCAAAGCACAATGGAAATCACACAAGACTCTATGATGATCTCGGGTCTACAGACTAACCTGTACCAGTGTCACCAGAGAACTGCTATTTGACGATAGGTATAATACCATCTAAGAGTTCTCGGCGAGTTCGTTCAGTATACCCAGTCTCCACTGAGCACCCGTACACCATCTTTGATGTCAAACACCAATGGATATGGGATCATCCATCACTCATCATATGAGTCAAGATGCGTATATGCTAGTCTACTCTGGAGTATCGATGCCCTGTCTCGATAAACCCTCGACTAGGAACATATTATAGGATGTAATTTTGGACCACCTTAGCCCCACTAGTATGATCTGCATCATAATCCTAGTAGTCAAGTACATATCCTAAGGGTTTTATCAACATATGAGAGCAAGACAGTAAACCAATACAAGTCAACATGTTAAGACAAAGTGAAACCAGATAGCATACTATCATATCGAGCAAGAAAGTCCTCTCTCTATATATCCAAGCATCCACTATAATATACATCATATGTACAACAATGGCCTCTAGGGCATATACATAACTAACAATCTTCCACTTGCACTAAGGCCATCTGTTGTAGTATCTCATACCCAACATCCCTAAGGGTCTCTCAAATTGTATCTGGGGTATGGCCTTTGTCAGTGGATCCGCAGTGTTGTCCTTCATGTCAACTCTCCTGACTTCGATCTCGCGGCGATCAACTATCTCCCGGATCAGGTGATACTGCCTCAGAATATGCCTAGATCTCTGATGGGACCTGGGTTCCTTGGCCAAAACCAAGCTCTATTGTTATCACAATACAATGGTATTGGATGTTCAATGGACGGAACCACTCCCAGTTCAGTTATGAACTTCTTCATCCAGACAACATCTTTAGCAGTATCGTTGGCAGCGATGTATTTAGCATCCATCGTCGAGTCTGCCACGGTTTCCTGTTTGGAACTCTTCTAACAAACCTCCCCTCCATTTAGGGTGAAGACAAATCTCGAGTCCAACTTAGAGTCGTCCTTATCACTTTGGAAGCTCGAATCGGTAAAGGACTCCACTTGGAGTTCACCGTTACCATACACCAAGAACATCTCCTTAGTCCTTCTCAAGTACTTGAGAATGTTCTTCACGGCTGTCCAGTTACTCTCTCCTGGATCTGCTTGATACCTACTCACTACACTTAGTGAGTATGCTACATCGGGTCTGGTACATAACATCGCGTACATGATAGAACCTACTGCCGAAGCATAGGGTATCCTTTGCATGCGGGCTCTTTCCAAATCAGTCTTGGGAGATATCTCTTTGGAGAGAGTGAGTCCAGAGATCATGGGTAAATTTCCACACTTGGATTCTTCCATACTAAACCTCTTTAGTATGTTGTCAATATACCTGGATTAGGACAATCCCATTATCCGTTTAGATCTATCTCTATAGATCTTAATTCCCAAAATGCAGGAGGCATCACCTAGATCTTTCATTGAGAATCTATGTGATAAGAAGAGCTTGACCGAATGCAGAATAGGAACATCATTTTCTATCAAGAGTATGCCATCCACGTACAATACGAGGAAGACAACCTTACTCTCTGCAACCTTCTTGTATATATAAGGTTCTTCTACATTTTTGATGAAGTCATACTCTTTGACTACCACATCAAAGCAAATGTTCCAACTCCGCGATGCCTGCTTTAACCCGTAGCTGGATTTAAGCAGCTTGCACACCTCTCCGCTGCTCCCACTGTCTACGAAACCCTCTGGCTGAGTCATTTAAATGCACTCCTCTAAATCACCATTTAGAAAGGTGGTCTTAACATCCATCTGCCAGATTTCATAGTCATGGTATGAAGTAATGGCAAGTAGGATCCGGATGGACTTAAGCATAGCCATTGAAGAAAAGGCTTCCTCATAATCCACACCTGGTCGTTGACGAAAACCCTTTGCAACAAGTCTAGTTTTGAAAATCTCAACTTTTCCATCTACACCAAGTTCTTCTTAAAGATCCATTTGCTCCCAATGGGTTTTACCCCTTCAGGAGAAACTTCCAAAGTCTATACTTTGTTGGTGTACATGGATTCCATTTCAGATCGCATTGCATCCAGCCATTTCACAGAGTCTCCACTCGTGATGGCCTGCTCGAAGCTAGTCGGGTCATCAACTTCCATGATGCAATCCTCGCTCCCACCATCAATGAGAAAATCGTAGTATCTCTCAGGTGGATGAGGAACCCTACTAGATCGGCGGAGCGGCTGGGGTTCGTCGGGAACTACTGAATTCTCTGGTTCCAATAAATCATCAGTTGCAGTTTGTGCTGCTGGAACTTCTTCCAGATCTACCTCCTCGCCACTAATTTCTTTTACAAGAAATTCCTTTTCTAAAAAGGTGGCATGTTGAGCAACAAACACCTTTTTTTGTTCACCGTGGTAGAATAGATATCCATACGAATTACTTGGATATCCCATAAACTTACAAAGAACTGACCGTGCCTCTAGTTTATCCGGATTTTTCTTTTTCACATAGGCCGGAAAACCCCATATCTTAACTCATTTTAAGAGATGGTCTCTTCCCATTCCATATCTCATATGGAGTGGTAGGCCCCAATTTGATTGGAACTCTATTCAATAAGTATATGGCTGTCTTAAGCGCATACCCCCAAAAGGAAATAAGCAACCCAGCGGTGCTCATCATAGAGCGCACCATATCTAATAGGGTGCAATTCCTCCACTCCGAAACACCGTTGTGCTGTGGTGTATACGGATGAGTAAGCTGAGAGAGAATCCCATTCTCTTTTAAATACTCCAGGAACTCATTGCTCAAGTATTCTCTTCCTCGATCCGATCGAAGGATCTTAATACTTTTACCCTTTTGGTTCTCTACTTCGTGCTTATATTCTTTGAATTTCTCAAAAACTTCAGACTTGTGTTTCAACAGGAACATATGTTCGTATCTTGAGAGATCGTCAGTGAATGTAATGAAGTACGAGGAACCATTTCTGGCATGTGTAGACATGAGACCACATACATCACTATGTATCAGTCCCAAGAGTTCTATAACTCTTTCTCCGTGTCCACTAAACGGAGTTTTGGTCATCTTACCTTTGAGACAAGACTGGCAAGTGTCATAAGATGAAAATTCAAACGGATTCAAATATCCATCCTTATGTAACTTAGCTAGTCGTGTCGCATTGATATGACCTAGTCTACAATGCCACAAGAAGGATTCGTTCATTTCTGAACTCTTCCTCTTGTGTGTGTTTTGCACATTAAGAACTGTAGTTTGATTTAGAACGTATATGCCATTATTTAACGAGCCTGATCCAATCAACTTTTGATTCAGGAAGATGTTCATAACATTATCATGTACTACAAAATTATATCCTTCTTTACTCAATAAAGAAACTGATATAAGATTGCATATCAGGGTCGGAATGTAATAGCATTCGTTCAGAATCAATGTATTACCATTTGGTAACACAAGGTGATATTCGCCAACTGCTTTGGCTGCAACATTTGCACCATTCCCTACTCTTATGGAATGATCATCCTCTCCCAGTTCTCTACTTTTTTTAGCCCATATAACATATTACATATATGGGATCCTGATCCGGTATCTAATACCCAGGACGTAGAGTGAACTGAGAAACAGTTCTCGATAACTAACACACCCGAAGAAGATGCATCAACATGCTTATTCTTCGCTTGGGCGGCGTGAGAATCCGGATATGTCCCTATTCCCTACTCGGACTTATAACAATTATAAGTTGGAGCGGGACCAACGTTCCCCTGCTCAATATAACAAGCGGGTTCGGTCAATACATCCATATTATTATCTCGATTAAGGCGTGACATAGTCTCTACCTGGAGAGAGAGAAGAAAACACTTTAGCGTTTGCACTTGCAAGATTAGATTGGTTATTATCTTATCTAATCAGGATGGCTCCCACTGCTTTTATCAAATCTTCCTTCAAACCCTAAAAGGTAAGACTAGCCGGGATTAATTACACCTTACAAGTTCGCCAATCTTTTAGCCAGGTCAGTGTTGGTACTTTAAGGGAGGTTTCCTGTGCTTTCGCAGGGACCTAATTAAAATAAACCTCATTTTCCCAGAGGCATAACCCCGTTAACACCTTTCTAGACACCTACTTGATCGGCTAAATGTAATGTGTAAAAACTCTCCCAGGAGTAACTCTTACTCGCAGTGGGTATCACGATCTAACTATCTCATAGAAGGTATGCAATCTCATTGCAAATTTCAACACTTTGAAATTCCCGATAATACTTTTGCCCCCATCAACTCATGACCTTGGCTATGGTCAACAAATCATAAGCGCTAGCCAAGTTCAACCCGTCATTTCCCGATTGAACTAAACCCACCCGTACGACCCTTGGCTAAGGTCATCAAAGTCGTACGACTACCCTAACTTAATCACATCTCATGTTTTAACAGATAAACACTAATTAGCTACCGTACACTATGTCTTGGCTAACGTCAATAAACGCAGCACGAATACTAACTAGTCTCTATCTGAAATGACGGAGGGTTGTGACAGGTTTTTCAGAAAACCTTTCGCGTAATGAACTTGATATGGTTGTAGAAACAAGTGATTTTTAAAAGGTGTGTTTCTGAGGCTTTTTCTAGTTTTGCTAAAGAGGTCACCCCCTGTGAACGGATCTCGGCTCTTTCCTTATCGAATAAGGTGAAGAATATTTTACAAATACTGCTATGCAAAGCAAGAACTATAGAAGCAGTCAAAAACATAACCAAGTGAGTTATAGTATCTGCTAGTTTTCGCTAAAGAGGTCACTCCCGGTGAAGAGATCTCGGCTCTTTCCTTATTAAATAAGGTGTTGGATATTCTACAAGGAATACCTCTATGCAAAGCAAAAAGTAGAGCTACCCTTTTTATAAATTTGATTCCACAACATCTTTTAGGTTTCTTTTGCTTTCATTAATCTCATTAACGAAATCCCATCATTTTAAGCTTCCTAAGCATCACAGAAGAAACGAAAATACAATGTACGCTTATGCCATCCGCATTCGCTACAGTGTCCCGTTATGTACCGTTAGGTTACTTAACTAACGACATACCGGGGCGGGACTAATGCGGGTGCAAAACATAAGCGACGTTTATTATATATCATATAATAATAAAGCATTCGTCTCACGCATATAAAATGATCACATAACAGAATATCAGCAGCAGAAAAAACATATGAAATATTGGATATACTAGGAGGTCCGTGTTTTATTCTGAGCCTATATAAAACAAGGATTCCACGGTCGCGATGAATAACCAAACCCATATCCCATAGACCCCAACAAGAGCGGTAAGTAACCCTCCCAATTCTAAAGTTAGAAGACCCAGTCTCGACTCCTCGAGATGGCCTCCCACTGGACCCTAGAACCCGGTTGCTTGTGCTCTCCTCCTTGGATCTATCTGTTAGTGTATATGCCCTAGAGGCCATTACTGTATCATACTAGTATGTATATTACTTAATGGAAGCTTGGGATATTCACCTTGTATTGACAATCTTGCTCAATATAGTAGTATGCTACTTGGTTTGTTTCTACTTCAATGTGTACATGTGTTTATTTTAGTATATCGCCTTTACACATTAGTGGAGCCCTTAGGATCTTTTCTTGATTACCAGCGTTGTGATGGCAGTCACACTCATGGGGGCTGGGTAATCTATAAGCACATCCTTATGCAGGTCCCTAGTCGCAGGACTATCGAGACAGGGCATCGATACTCCGGAGTAGACTAGCGTATGCGCTTCTCATCCCAGTGGGGGAGATGGTCCGTCCCACAGCCATCAGTACGTCGTACTGGAGATAGTATGCGGGTGCTCCTTGGGTTACGAGTACACTGGACAGGACTCATCGGGAACTGTTGGTTGGTACTATACCTATCGTCAGTTATCAGTTCCCAGGTGACATGAGTACAGCTTAGTCCGCTGACTTGACACTGTCACTTCGCCTCGAGTGTGTTCCCACTGTACTTTGATTACTACCCTACCACGGCTCAAAGGAGTCGTGCAAACAGGTAGTAGTTGGGTGTAGTCCCGAAGCACTTGGAGGCAGTGACGGTTAGACAGGATTCGTCTCTCCCGGTATTGGGGGTTGACATCGCGCTGTGTCTAGGAGAGCTATTACACGAGTAGTCCCTGGCCAGGGCAAGCGAGATATACTGGTAAGTTTCCAGTGTTGTCTCAGGGTTTTCTGGGCTTCACTCCGACACGACTTGTACCGCTATTAGGGGACTGACGTTTACCGCCCCCTAGGCCCGCCATGCGATGTATCAGACGAACAGACCGGACTGTATGAAGATTGTCACATTCAGACTCAGTAGGAGTTCAGATGGGTTTCACCTCGTCAGTCTTCTTGTCGGCATCTACCTAAGGACCGTTACGCACAGCTAGTGCCACTTGCAGTCTGTGGTTAAACCCACTGCCAGCGTAGTGTCGAGTCTTTAGAGTCCCACACAGAGAGCTATTAGCCTATAGGCAAAAGAGTAGAGGTCGCATGGTTTTGCGACAGGTCGCATGGTTTTGCGACTGGGTTCGGTCACATCCGTGCACTTGTGCACGTTTAGTGTCCTGACAGTTAACACTAGCGGGCTTTGGTTTAAGCCAGATCCTAGTGTACGTTTTGGGATTGGTTTTATCTTGTATGTATTCGTGTTCCTCGGAACGCGGATGCGGGTGTGTATGTACAGTTGACGGAGAGACAGAGGCAGAGGATTCTCATTAGGGTTGTTGACTGTTGACTGTTGACTATTGACTTTTTGCTAAACCGTAATGAGAATATGATATGTGATTAGCAATAATATTAATTAAGTATTATAGTGACATGGTTGTTGAGGGGTTGACTTTGTTGACTTTGTTGACCGGTTGACTAGGTTGGACTAGTTAACCATTATCATTACAATAGTTATCATTTTTCATGCAAAGACTTTTGCTTGCTTGTTGTGGTTGGCAAAATGAGTGCATGAAAATGATATTGCCTTGTGTGATATGATAACCATCACATAATACTTGATTATCATTATGGCTCATGATGCTTTTGGATTATGAGAGGTTGGATGAGAAAAGAGTTGCTCACTTTTCATTTGGCTTTCTCTCTCTTGAGCTCTCTCACTCTCAAGCTCTCCCTCTTCCTCTTGCTCTCTCTACCTCAAGGCAAACCATTCTCATGTGTTGAGACTCATTGCCTTAGATATAAAAAGACACCAAAACATTCCTCTACTCATTCTAGTTCACAAGGCCTAGCAAGCCAAGTGATCTAGTTTCTTCAAAGTTCGAAGAAGAAGCCAAAGGTAGAAGCTTTCGGGTGGATCCATCTTCGGCGCAAGGAGACGACGAGGTGAGGCCGATCCGTACACCGGGAGGAGTCAAAGACGAAGGAGTTCAAGAAAGGTATAGCCCCCTAACCGAATAGGTAAACTCTTGTTAGGTTGTTAGTTAGTAGTTTAACAAAGATCCGTTTTTGAGTCCATGTTACCACCCTCTAGAAAAATCGTTTTTCACCACTTCCGCAACCCTGTAAGAGCCGGGGAAGGGTAGCATGAACTTACAGTGGTGTCAGAGCCTAGTTAAACACTATCTAACATGTTAGCAAAGTAAGTAGAAGTTCGATCAAAGAAAAAGTCGCGAAATGAACCCGGAAAATGAAAGTTTTTACCGAAATTTTTTCTGTCAAAAAATGATAAAGTTTATCTTAAAAATCGGCTCAGGCTTTTGTGTAAACACCCAAGAAATTTCGTCAATCGAATCGGTTAAAGAGCCACGGAAACGCGGCGGGAGCATGCTCCCGCCGCGGTTCTGCGACTCTTTAACCGTTTCGATTGACGAAATTTCCGAATCGGTTAAAGAGCCGCGGAAATGCGGCGGGAGCATGCTCCAGCCGCGGTTCCGCGGCCAAGTTAACTCGGTCGGGGAAAAATCTTCTTGCAGAGTGCTTCTGGGTTTGTTTTGGGATTTTTAGGATATGTGTTTTCTGCCCAGATTTTACAGAAAGAAAAATTAGTTTTTGGGGCTTGAAAATCCATATTTTTATCGAACTTCTAAAGACTTAAGCTGACGGGTATATATCTGTGATGTGTTATATGTATTGAACGTCCGCTAATCGCTATACGTCGATTAGTGAGGGTTATACATATCTGTGATCTGTAATGTTGATGGTATGTGTATATGAATTCATTGGATTTGTAGGGTTCCTAGGCACGCTAAGGAGGTCTCACATGGCATCAACCATGCTAATTTCAAATTTTACAAGTGCCGAGAAAACCTAATACGGATCGTTAACTAGATGTATAGGCGATGCGATGCAAATAAACAACTTTATCTAAAAGGAGAGAGGCTACAACCTTTGTAGATCCAGTCCTCCACCTCCTAGGCTCCGTGATGACGTCCCTCCGCTGTCCAAATCGAATCCAGGACTCTAGCATCGGCTTCATCGGAGAAATGGGCGAGCTAGGTCGCCGACTTCGGTGCCGAAGATGATCTACGTCGAGGCATCACAAGATCAAGCTCCCACTTCACCAAGTCATTAAACTTGTGAAGAAAACACCCTATACTACTTAGCAAGAGGCAGAGGATGAAGAAATAGGAAGTGGGTTCACTTTAGAATTGGATTTCTCACTCATTTTCACTAGTTGCCATTGATGGAGGCAAGCTTTCTTCATGTTGAAGAAGAAGAAGAAGAAGATAATATGATAAGTTAAGTTCAAAAAAGAAAATAATATCAATACTTATCATATGGCAACCATAGTTAGGTGTAGAGAATAAATCATGGTTAGTTTGAATGGTTAGGGTTAAGCATGAAGACAAAATGGTCACTTAGTCAAAGCTTCATGAAGCTTCAACAACAAACAAAATAAGCCACCATTTTCTTTTCTTTTGCCAAAAATAAATAAATAAATAAATGAATAAATAAATAAAATGAAAACCCTAACCATTACACAACCATGGTTTAATCTTTACACATACTCAAGTTAGCATGTATCATCAAACATGATACAAACTAGTGTACAAAAGTATATCACATATACAATGAGCACAACAAGTGAGAAAATCCATTTAAAATGAACCAATACTAGTTAATGAAAAGTAATATATCAAATATACAATTATACATTAAATCATTAAATCAACACTTGATTCAATGATCCGGTCATGTAGCATATAACCGACTAGTATCCAATGTAACGACTTATCGAATCAATCCTCGATTCGATAACTAGGTTATATCGCATACAACCAATCAATACATTTATCGCGAGAATAGAATACGGTATCACATACACGCATTATTCTCGGTCCCACACATATCTCATATGCGCTCCTATTTCGTTTCGCTTGAGCCAGGAAACCTCTGTGTAGGACTCTTAAGACTCGTCAATACGCTGGCAGCAGGTGATGATCATATCAAACACCCACAAGCCGCAAGCGGTCTGCTAAACGTAACGGCCATCCGGGTATTGAGCGAGCAGAAGATCGACGAGCAAGCCCGCTCACACTCCTGTGAATCCAACCAGTAACACTTACCGTACAGTCCGGTCTGTTCGTCTGATATGTCGCATATCTTGCCTAGGGGTGGTAAACGTCAGACCCCAATAGCTCGATAAGTCGTGTCGATATGAGGTCTATAACAGTTCGAGAAACTACTGGTAACACTTACCATCAAATCTCAGCAACCTTGGCCAGGGATTTCCGGTTATAGCCAATCGAACACAGTGCAACATCAACTCCCTATACCGGGAGAGACGAATCCCCTCCTATCGCTCATTGCCTCCATGTGATTCGGGACTGTACCCAAAAACCACCGTTTTTCATGCCCTCTTGGACGTGGTAAGGTGGAAATCAAAGCACAGTGGGAACCACACAAGCCTCTATGACGATCTCGGGTCAACAGACTACTCTGTACCAGTGTCACCAGAGAACTGCCATCTGACGTGAGGTATAATACCATCTGGGAGTTCTCGGCGAGTCCGTCCAGTGTACCCAGTCTCCACTGAGCACCCGTATATCATCTCTGATGTCAAACACCAATGGATATGGGATCATCCATCGCCCATCTGTATGGGTCGAGAAGGTATACGCTAGTCTACACTGGTATATCGATGCCCCGTCTCGATACACCCACGACTAGGAACTTTGAAGGATGTACTTATGGACTACCATGTCCCCACTAGTATGATCCGCATCATAGTCCAGGTAGTCAAGTACACATCCTAAGGGCTTTACCAACATGTAACAGAGAGACAATCAGTGTACACGTTAAGGTAAAGAGTAACCAGATAGCATACTATCATGTCGAGCAAGAAAGTCCTCCCTATATATGTCCAAGCATCCACTACAATATACATCCTATGTATAGTAATGGCCTCTAGGGCATACATATAACTAACAATCTCCCACTTGCACTAGGGCCATCTGTATAGCAGTGGTTGTAGTATCTCATACTCAACCATCCCATAAAAGTCTCTCTCTGGGAAAAGGCCTTTGTGAGTGGATCCGCCGTGTTGTCCTCTGAGTCCACTCTCCTAACCTGGATCACCCTGGAGATCATCCATCTCCATGATCAGGTGATACTGCCTTAGAATATGTCTGGATCACTGATGGGACGGACGTTCCTTGGCATAAGCCACAATTCCATTGTCACACAATGGGAGGAACTAAGTTCATCTCATGAACCAATATACACCCAGACTTCCTCTTTGGTAGCATCTTAAGTAGCGATGTATTCGGCCTTTATCGTCTAGTATGTCACGGTATCTAGCTTGGAACTCTTTCAATATACCGTCCCTTTACTGAGGGTAAAGACAATGCCTGTGACTGACTTTAAGTCGTCCTTATCACCCTGGAATACTTCCAGTGATTCTCTCCAGGACCAATTGATACCATCTCACTACAACTAGTGAGTATCCTATTATCCAATTAGATCTATCTCATCGATCCAAAACCCAGGATTTAGGAGGTATCACTTTGATCTATATGAAGAATCATTGTGATAAGCGGAGATTGACCGAGTGTAGCATAGGAAACTCCTTCCCTATCAGGAGTATGTCATCCACGTACTCTACGAGGATCACCACCATACTCCCTACTACCTTTTTGTATATACAAAGTTCATCTACTATTTTGATGATGTCAAACTGTTTGAATACCACATCAAATACAGACGTTCCAACTCCGCGATGCCTGCTTTATCCTATAAAACATCTTGCACACGTTTCCACTGCTCCCACTGTCTACGAGGCCCTCTGGCTGTGTACTTATAGACGCTCTCTTCTAAATCATTATTTAGAAAAGCAGTCATGGCACCCAACCACCAGATATCGTAGTCATGGTATGTAGCCATGGCAAGTAGGATCTGGATAGACTTAAGCATAGCCACTGGAAAAAGGTTTCATCATTATCCACGCCTGGTCGATGACGAAAACCTTTAACAAGTCTAGCTTTGAAAGTCTCAACTTTTCCATCTACACCAAGTAATCTTCTCAAGATATACTTGCTCCTGATGGGGATTTAACCCTTCAGATATAGCAACCAAAGTCCATACTTTGTTGGTGTATAAGGATTCCATCTCAGATCGATAAACATCCAGCCATTCTTACAGAGGCTCACTCCTGATGGCCAGCTCGAAACTAGTTGGGTCATCATCTCATGATGCAATCCTCGCTCCCACTGTCATAGAGAAACCGAAGTATCTCTCAGGTGGGTGAGGAACCGTACTAGATCAGCGGAGAGGCTGAGGTTCGTTAGGAAACTATTGAATCCTTTGGTTCTGTCAAATCATCAGCTGCAGTTTGTATAGCTGGAACATTTCCAGTTCTACATAATAGACCTTGCCTCGAGCTTGTCCGGATTTTGCTTTTAGACATAGGCCGGACAACCCAAAATCTTAACCATCTTAAGATATGGGCTCTTCCCTTTCCATATCACATATGAAGCGGTAGGCAACTGATTTGATTGGAACCCTATTCAATAGGTATGCAACTTCATATGTGCATAACTCCCAAAGGAAATAGGTAACTCAGTAGTACTCATCATAGAGAACACCTTATCATATAGGGTTTATCTGCTCCGCCCCGATATACCATCGTGCTATGGTGTATTCGGAGGAGTAATGATGAGAGAGAATCTCATTCTCCTTTAGAATAATCCAGGATTTCCGTGCTCAAGTATTCTCCTCCCTGATCACATCAAAGGATATAATACTTATACCCATTTTGGTTCTCTACTTCTAACTTATATTCTGTGAATATCTCAAAAGGTTCGGACTTGTGTTTCAACAGGAACATATGTCTGAATCTTGAGAGATTATCAGAGAATGTAATGAAATACAAAGAACCGGTCTTGGCATGTGTAGACAGGGGACCTTTATACATCAACATGTATCATCCCAAGAGTTTAATAACTCTCTCTGTTTCCAATAAACAGAGCTATGGTCATCTTATCTTTGTGACATGACTGGCAAGTTTCACAAGATGTAAATTCAAACTGATTTAAACATGCATCTTTATGTAACTTCAGCTAGTCGGGTCGCATTGATATGACCTAGTCTGCAATACCTCAAGAAGAATTCGTTCATTTCTGAACTCTTCCTCTTAAGTGTGTTCTGTATACTAAGAACTGTAGTTTGATTTAGAACATTAATGCTTTTAGATAACGTGCCTGAACCGATCAACTTTTGATATAGGAAATGTTCAAAACATTATCCAACTATACAAAATTTTATCATTTCTTTACTAATAAAGAGACTGATATGATTTTGTATATCAGGTTCGGTATCTAATAACATTCGTTCAGAATCAATATATTTGGAATACAGGGTGACAGTGACCAACAAACTTGGCTGCAACACTTGCACCATTTTCTGCCTCATGAAACTTATCACCCGTTCTCAGTTCTCTATATTTCTGTAGCCCATGTAACGGATTACATTTGCGGGATCCTGATCCGGTATCTAATACCCAGGACGTAGAGGATACTGAGAAACAGTTCTTTATAATGAACACACCCGAAGATGATGCATCAGCATGCACTCTCTTCGTTTGGGCGGTACGGGAATTCTGGTAATCCCCAATTTCCTGCTCTGTCTTATAACAATTATAAGATGGAGCGGGACCAACGTTCCCCAGCTCAGTATAACAAGCGAGTTCGGTCAATATATTCGTATTATTATCTTGATTAAGGCGTGATATGGTCGCTACCTGGAGAGAGAGAGAAGAAAACACTCAGCGTGCGCTCTTGCAAAAATAGATTGGTTATTATTTTATCTAATCAGGATGGCTCCCACTGTTTTTATCAAATCTTCCTTCAAACTCTAAAAGGAAAGACTAGCCGGGATTAATTACACACTACAAGTTCGCTAATCTTTCAGCCAGGCCAGTGTCGGTACTTTGAGGGAGGTCCCCCGTGCTTTCACACGAACCTAATTAATGTAAACCTCGTTTTCCCAGAGGCGTAACCTCATTAACACCTTTCTAGACACCTACTTGATCGGCTAATTGTAATGTGTAAAACTCTCCCAGGAGTAACTCTTACTCGCAGCGGGTATCGGGATCCAACTATCTCATAGAAGGTATGCAATCTCATTGCAAATTTCAACACTTGAAATTCCCGATAATATTTTGCCCCTAACCTCCTATTACCTTGACAAAGGCCAACAAACCATAGGAACCTAGTCAAGTTCAACCCGTCATTTCCTGATTGAATTAAAACCACCCGCACGACCCTTGACAAAGGCCAACAAGGTCGCACGACTACCCTAACCCAATCTGCATCATATGCATAAGAAGATAAGCATCAGTTAGCTACCGCACACTACGCCTTGATAAAGGCCAACAAACGCAGCACGAATACTAACTACTACTTATCTGAAATGACGGAGGGCTACGACAGGTTTTTCAGAAAACCTATTGCGTAATGAACTTGATATCGTTGTAGGATCGAATGAATTTTGAAATGGAGTGTTTTTTAGGCTTTTCTAGTTTTGCTAAAGGAGTCACTCCCGGTGAAGGGATCGTCGGTCCTTTCCTCGTCGAATGAGGTGCGGGATATATCATATATATCACTGTGCAAAGCAGAAACTATAGAAGCAATCAAAAAGACAAACCGAGTGTGTAGCATCTGCCAGTTATTGCTAAAGGGGTCACTCCCGGTGAAGGGATCGTCAGCCCTTTCCTCATCGAATAAGGTGTAGGATATATCACATATACCGCTGTACAAAGCAAGAACCGTAGCTACCTATTTTATTTTTGAAATTCGATTCCAAAACATCTTTAGGTTTCTTTTTCTTTCATTAATCATATTAATGAAGTCCCATCATTTAAGTTACCTAAATATCACAGATAAATACGACGTACACTTATGCCATCCGCATTCGCCTCGATGTCCCCTAGTGCACCGTTAGGTTGGGTAACTAACGGCAGAGCGGGGCAGGGCTAGCGCGGGTGTAAAACATAAGTAACGTCTATATAATATATCATATATACTATATACTGTATCTATCACAGAACATCACATGATCACATCACAGATATCGCAGCAGAAGAAACATATGAAATATTAGATATACTAGGACGTCCGTATTTTCAATACGAGCCAGTATAAAACACGGATTCCACGGTCGCGATGAATAGCCAAACCCACACCCCTAGACCCCTACGAGAGCGGCAAGCAACCCTACCAATTCTAGAGTTAGGAGACCCAGACTCGACTCCTCGAGTTGGTCTCCCACTGGACTCCAGAACCCGGTTACTTGTGCCCTCCTCCTTGGGTCTATCCTAGTGCGGAAAAGTAAATAATATACATTAACGGTGACAACTTCCGCAACTTGGAAGTGCCCCAACAAAAGAATATTACATACAATTTGTTTTACATGAATGAAAATAAAAACTTTCATCTCACATAAAAACCCCCGGCTATTCAAACACGACGATCCTATATAACATATCCAGCAACACATAACATCACATGTCATCAACGTAAGTAAATATGCGCATGCCAATTGTCGTTGGCATATAGCAACGAAACCGGCGATATCACATATTACACTTACGGTCACAGAAAAGAAAGTGTAAAACTACAACAATTGGAATCCGCAACCTCCTTAGACATCGCATGTCTAAACCAATGAATTCCTTAGACATCACATGCCTAACAATTATAAACCCCGCATTTTAGTCTCATTATCGAAAACTCTTTTCAATATTAAGTCGGGCAATTCAACAAGATTACCGACATCCTGATCGAATGCACGTCGCAAACTTTAGTAGGCGGCCGCACCCCTGATGCCGTCGACGAAGTGCACCAAGGCGGAACACCGCTGCCGCGAGCACCCGAACGGATGCTGTCGGCGACGGGGGTTCTCCTACAGTCACTTGGTCGGGGCTATGGAGTGAGGCTGTCTATTAAGTTTACCCGGCGAGTATCCGCGTACGCTACGTGATTGCGACGGACTTTTGATCACATCAAAATTCCATGGCAACCGATCAAGTGAGACTAAACTGCTGCGTTTATAACATTCATTCAGTTATCTCATAACTACTTGTGGATTCAAAGTATTGTATCACATTCCGGATAAATAGAAAATGTTAAACTTTTCGATCGAACAGTCAAACACACAAGTTTTCCCGAAATAGATCAACACATGAAACAAGTTTAAAAACATCTAGTTCATGCCTCAGTACCAACGGTCCAGCCGTAGAAGGGTCAAGCCAACGCCTCACATGTGGCACGCCGTACTGCCCCAAACCCTAAGGTTCAAAGTGCAGTTCAAGACGGTCACATAATCGAGTTAAGGTTTGTTGTCTTCTAGAGGGTCCATCGCGTTACTTGCACTACTTAGAACATCTTTAAACCACGGAAAAATTCAACAATTGGAAATTTCCCGGCAGGGGAAAAAATGGGTATTTATATCCGGTCGAACTTTTTAACATATTCTAAAATTATCCGGAAAAACACATAGACAAAGTTTGATAATCCGATCGAATTTACGAACTCCCAATACAACCCAGAAAACTCAACTCTTGAGTTAATATTAAAAATTCCCTTAAAACTCAGCATTTAAATAAAGAAGTTATTGTGCAAAAATGGTTGACTGAAGAGACTAAATGGGCGCGGAACCGCCGCATTAGCATGCTAATGCCGCGGTTCCGCCGTGCTTTAGAGACATCATTAGGTAATTTTTGCACCGTAATTCTTAGAATTTCCTGCTGAATTTTTTTAAGCATTTTTAATTTGGAAAAAACCCAGTTTTTGAAAAAAGTCTAGAGAGCAAATTTGTGTTAGGGTTTCGGTTCGATCGGACTTCTAACTCCGTCTACGCATCGCCTAAGGCTCTAGCTTGGCTCTGATACCACTGTAGGGTTCCTAGGCACGCTAAGGAGGTCTCACATGGCATCAACCATGCCAATTTCAAATTTTACAAGTGCCGAGAAAACCTAATACGGATAGTTAACTAGATGTATAGGCGATGCGATGCAAATAAACAACTTTATCTAAAAGGAGAGAGGCTTCAACCTTTGTAGATCCGTTCCTCCACCTCCTAGGCTCCGTGATGACGTCCTTCCGCTGTCCAAATCGAATCCAGGACTCTAGCATCGTCTTCATCGGAGAAATGGGCGGGCTAGGTCGTCGACTTCGGTGCCGAAGATGATCTACGTCGAGGCATCACAAGATCAAGCTCCCACTTTACCAAGTACTGAAACTTGTGAAGAAAACACCCTATACTACTTGGCAAGAGGTAGAGGATGAAGAAATAGGAAGTGGGTTCACTTTAGAATTGGATTTCTCACTCATTTTCACTAGTTGCCATTGATGGAGGCAAGCTTTCTTCATGTTGAAGAAGGAGAAGAAGAAGAAGATAATATGATAAGTTAAGTTCAAAAACGAAAATAATATCAATACTTATCATATGGCAACCATAGTTAGGTGTAGAGAATAAATCATGGTTAGTTTGAATGGTTAGGGTTAAGCATGAAGACAAAATGGTCACTTAGTCAAAGCTTCATGAAGCTTCAACAACAAACAAAATAAGCCACCATTTTCTTTTCTTTTGCCAAAAATAAATAAATAAAATGAAAAACCTAACCATTACACAACCATGGTTTAATCTTTACACATACTCAAGTTAGCATGTATCATCAAACATGATACAAACTAGTGTAAAAAAGTATATCACATATACAATGAGCACAACAAGTGAGAAAATCCATTTAAAATGAACCAATACTAGTTAATGCAAAGTAATATATCAAATATACAATTATACATTAAATCATTAAATCAACACTTGATTCAATGATCCGGTCATGTAGCATATAACCGACTAGTATCCAATGTAACGACTTATCGAATCAATCCTCGATTCGATAACTAGGTTATATCGCATACAACCAATCGATACATTTATCGCGAGAATAGAATACGGTATCACATACACGCATTATTCTCGGTCCCGCACATATCTCATATGCGCTCCTATTTCGTTTCTCTTGAGCCAGGAAACCTCTGTGTAGGACTCTTAAGACTCGTCAATACGCCGGCAGCAGGTGATGATCATATCAAACACCCACAAGCCGCAAGCGGTCTGCTAAACGTAACGGCCACCCGGGTATTGAGCGATCAGAAGATCGACGAGCAAGCCCGCTCACACTCCTGTGAATCCAACCAGTAACACTTACCGTACAGTCCGATCTGTTCGTCTGATATGTCGCATATCTTGCCTAGGGGTGGTAAACGTCAGACCCCAATAGCTCGATAAGTCGTGTCGATATGAGGTTTATAACAGTTCAAGAAACTACTGGTAACACTTACCAGCAAATATCAGCAACCCTGGCCAGGGATTTCCGGTTATAGCCAATCGAACACAGTGCAACATCAACTTCCTATACCGAGAGAGGCGAATCCCCTCCTATCGCTCATTGCCTCCATGTGATTCGGGACTGTACCCAAAAACCACCGTTTTTCATGCCCTCTTGGACGTGGTAAGGTGGAAATCAAAGCACAGTGGGAACCACACAAGACTCTATGACGATCTCGGGTCAACAGACTACTCTGTACCAGTGTCACCAGAGAACTGCCATCTGACGTGAGGTATAATACCATCTGGGAGTTCTCGGCGAGTCCGTCCAGTGTACCCAGTCTCCACTGAGCACCCATATATCATCTCTGATGTCAAACACCAATGGATATGGGATCATCCATCGCCCATCTGTATGGGTCGAGAAGGTATACGCTAGTCTACACTGGTATATCGATGCCCCGTCTCGATACACCCACGACTATGGACTTTGAAGGATGTACTTATGGACTACCATGTCCCCACTAGTATGATCCGCATCATAGTCCAGGTAGTCAAGTACACATCCTAAGGGCTTTACCGACATGTAACAGAGAGACAATCAGTGTACACGTTAAGATAAAGAGTAACCAGATTGCATACTATCATGTCGAGCAAGAAAGTCCTCCCTATATATGTCCAAGCATCCACTACAATATACATCCTATGTATAGTAATGGCCTCTAAGGCATACATATAACTAACAGGATTGTCGCGGGTGAATAGCCGGGGGTTGTGAGATGAGAGTTTTTCCTTTTATCTTTCAAGTCATGTAATATGTAAATTGATGTAATATTATTTTTGGCCGCACAACCGGGTCGGGGTTGTAGCCGTCATTGTATAATTTCTTTTTACTGTTTTTGCTCCTAGGATAGACCCATGGTGGGGTGCACAAACTACTGGGTATCTCGAAGTGCTGAGTGGCCTACTCACGTCGTTGAGGGAGGTTGCTCCGCTTCTGATATTTGGCAGGTAGTTTGCCGCACCCGTAGGGGTCTTGGGTGGGGTATTGGCTATTCACCGCGACCGTGTAATCCGCTTTCAGGCTCGTACGAATTGCGGATTCCTAGTATATCCAATGTGTTCATCTGTGATCTGAAATGGCTATCATTGCAATATATCTATATATGATATTATTTAGGCGTTGCTTATGTTTTTCAGCCGCGCTAGCCCAGCCCCCGCTCTGTCGTTAGTTAAGTAACCTAACGGGTAATGACGGGGCCCCGTGGCGAATGCGAATGGCATAAGCGTACGTCATATTTTGGTTGTTTTTTGCAATGGTAGGATTAAATGATGGGACGCATTAAAAGAACTAATGCAAGAAAAATACGCATTAAAAGAACTAATGCAAGAAAATAAACCAAGTAAAAGTCGTTGGAACACTTCAAAACCACTCGGTTCTTTTCAAAAACCAACTTTTAAATACGGAGCTTGAGCCACTCCTTTTAAAAGCTATCAAGGTTCCTTCGATTATATCAAGTTCACTACGTTCAAGGTTTCGCCAAAACCATTCGTAGCCCTCCGTCGTTTCGTATGAATATTCAATAGTTCTCAAGCTATGTTTGTTGACCTTCGTCAAGGCATAGTGAGTGGTAGCTGTTGGGTGTTCATATGTAGCATAGATAGATGTGTTGGTTTGGGACAGTCGTATTACCTTGTTGACCTTCGTCAAGGGTATATACGAGTGGGTTCAAATTAACCTGGACAATGACGGGTAGAACTTGACATGTGACTTATGATTTGTTGACCTTCGTCAAGGTCATAAGAGCATGGGAATCCACATCGGGAGTTTCAAAAGAACTGAAACTTGCTAGCACTGCATACCATTTGGAGTGTGATGATTCTGGTAGGATTCCTTCAGTTTTGTCACGCGATGATATTTGGATCCCGATCCTACTGTGAGTATATGCTACTCCTTGGGAACTTTCTCACTTAACGATCAATGCTATAAACCAAGTAGGTGTTTAGAAAGGTGTTAGCGGGGCTACGCCCCCAAGGAAAAGAGGTTATTTAATTAAGGAATTTCGCGAAAGCGTTGGAAAACCTCCCTCAAAGTACCGACACTAGCCTCGCCGAACGGTTAAGCAAGTATTGTACGGTGAGATTGATCCTGACTAATTCTTCCTTTTTGGTTTGAGGAGGGGTTCGAGAGACAGTAGGAGCCATCCTGTTTTAGATAAATTAAAAACCAATCTAAACTTGCAAGAGCATCATGCTAAGTGTTTTCTTCTCTCTCTCTTAATTGCAGCGACCAAGTGACCACATATAGGTTACATCTAGATAATAAAATGACTGAACCTGACTGTTATGATTGGCAAAGGTCTGTCCAGATGTCCATTACCCATGACAAGCTGGAACACCTCTTAACTAATCAAACCCCTGCCGTCTCAGGATCAGTTTCCCCTGTCACGGATAGTGATATCCGTAAGACATCGGAAAAAGACTGTGCGAAAGCCAAGTGCCTCGTGTTAGCCTCAGTTGATGGTGCAAACTAGAGGCAGCACGAGAAGATGGACTCAGTTTCTATCTTCATCCATAACAAAGATTTATATGGAGAGCAATCTCGTATCGCAAGATATGAGACCTCGAACGAATTGCTTCAAGCGAGGTTGGCTGTCGGGTCATCTGTAGGGGACAACGTCCTTACAGAGACCAGCTATTTTAAGCTTACGGACCTGGAGACCACGTTGGAGAATAGGTCAAGTACTGACTTAATTCTACAGTCCCTGCCCTCTGCTTATACCCTGAAGGAAACCAGGGAAGAAGAAGGAAAAGCAAGGGCAAAAGTTTCAGGACTGGATGTAGTTAGAGAGGGTCATTCCTATTGTAACGGGAATGAACATTGGCAGAAAGATTGCAGGGCTAGCAAAGCCAGTAGCCAGAATTCGAAGCATGTTGTGGCTTCGGCTTCGGGTGTGTTTGTGATAGAGAACTGTATGTCAGTTAACCCTACTTCCTGGGTATTGGATACCGGATCAGGATCTCACATCCGTAATTCATTACAGGCTCTGAGAAACCGTAGGGTTATAAGGAAAGGTGATATGACTCTCAGGGTTGCGAACGGAATGAGCATGGATGCTGAATCCGTAGGAGAATATCATCTTGGACTGACAACTGGACAGATATTAATTTTGCGTAACTGTTTGTATGTACCAGGTGCGACTTGTAATATCATATCTGTATCCTTACTTTCTAAGGAAGGATATGAATTTACTTTTGTAAGCGATGTAGTACACATCCACCTAAATCAAGTTCTGATTGGGTCAGGTACATTAAATAACGGGATATACGTATTAAATCAAGCTTAGATATTCAGTGTCCAGAACACACTTAAAAGAAAGTCTCCGGAAACAAATCAGGCTTTCTTATGGCATTGTAGACTGGGTCACATTAATGAGACACGATTAACTAAGTTACTTAAAGAGGGATACTTGAATCCGTTGGAGTATCAGTCTTATGCCACTTGTGAATCTTGTCTCATGGGAAAGATGACAAAGACTCCGTTCACTGGACACGGAGTAAGAGCGAGCGAGCTCTTGGGACTCATACACAGTGATGTGTGTGGTCCAATGTCTACACATGCACGAAGTGGTTATTCATACTTCATTACTTTCACAGATGATTTCTCTAGGTATGGACATGTCTTCTTAATGAAGCACAAATCCGAGGCCTTTGGGAAATTTCGGGAATACAAGAATGAAGTTGAAAAACAAACAGGCAAAACTATAAAGACACTGAGATCTGATCGAGGTGGTGAATACTTGAATGCCGAGTTTCTGGACTACTTAAAAGAGAATGGAATTCTCTCTCAGCGTACTCCTCCATACACACCACAACACAACAGTGTATCTGAAAGGAGGAATCGAACCTTATTGGATATGGTTCGTTCCATGATGAGTAAGGCTGAATTACCGCAATCTTTCTGGGGTTATGCACTAGAAACAGCTGCATATCTCTTGAACAAGGCTCCAACCAAGACTGTGCCTACCACCCCATATCAGATGTGGAGTGGGAAGAAACCCTGTCTTAAGCATCTTAAGACATGGGGATGTCCAGCTTTTGTAAAAAAGCAGCATGCGGACAAGCTCGAGGCACGCTCAGTACTGTGTAAGTTTGTGGGATACCCAAAGAACTCCAGAGGTTATCTTTTCTATTCCGCAGAAGAACAAAAAGTTTTTGTTTCTCCGCATGCCCACTTCTTGGAAACTGAATTTTTGGAAAATCAGATAAGTGGGAGTGCAATAGAACTGGAAGAAATTCCAGAACCACAAGCTATTACTGAAAGCTTGGTAGAACTTGAAGTTTTAGGAGAACCGGACATTCCTGCGCCGCTCCGCAGGAGTAGTAGGCAGTCTCATCCGCCCGAGAGATACTACGGTTTTCTCATAGACGGGGATAGAGAGGATTACGTCATTGATTATGATGAGCCTACTAGCTTCCTGCAAGCCATTCAGAGCGGTGACTCGGTAAAATGGCTGGATGCAATACGGACCGAGATGGAGTCCATGTACACCAACAAAGTTTGGACTTTGGACTTTGCTCCAGAAGGGGTAAAACCCGTAGGCTGCAAATGGATCTTCAGAAAGAAGATTGGTGTAGATGGGCATGTTGAAACCTATAAAGCTAGGCTTGTTGCAAAGGATTTTCGTCAAAGACCTGGTTTGGACTATGACGAGACCTTTTCTCCGATAGCCATGCTTAAATCCATTCGGATCCTTCTTGCCATTGCTGCCTTCCACGATTATGAGATCTGGCAGATGGACGTAAAGACGGCTTTCCTAAATGGAAATTTAGAAGAGTGCATCTATATGGATCAGCCAGAGGGATTCAATCAGAGTGGGAGCAGCGGTAAAGTGTGCAAGCTGCTCAAGTCCATCTATGGACTGATGCAGGCATCGCGGAGTTGGAACATCTGCTTTGATGATACTGTCAAAGAATTCGACTTTGTCAAAAATCCAGATGAACCATGCATTTACAGTAAGATTGTAGGGAGAAATGTGGTATTCCTCGTCTTGTACGTCGATGACATTCTCCTAATAGGAAATGATATTCCTATGCTACAGTCAGTCAAAGGATTCTTGTTACAGAGGTTCTCCATGAAGGACCTGGGCGATGCCAACTACATTCTGGGGATCCAGATCTATCGTGATAGATCTAAAAGGATGTTGGGACTTTCACAGTCAAGGTACATTGACACCATACTGAAACGATTCAGTATGGAAGATTCCAAGCGTGGTAATCTACCGGCTTGTCACGGGATCATCCTCTCCAAAGAGATGTCTCCCAAGACTGATTTGGAAAGGGCTCGCATGTCATCAATACCCTACGCATCTGCGGTAGGCTCTATTATGTATGCGATGTTGTGTAACAGACCAGATGTAGCATACGCATTGAGCGTTGTAAGCCGGTATCAGTCAGACCCAGGGAAGAAGCACTGGATAGCGGTAAAGAACATTCTCAAGTACCTTAGAAGGACTAAGGAGATGTTCTTGGTGTATGGCGGAAAAGACCTCCAGATCGAGGCCTTTGCTGACTCCAGCTTCCAGAGTGACAAGGATGACTCCAAGTCCATGTCGGGTTATGTCTTTACCCTCAATGGAGGGGCGGTTTGCTGGAAGAGTTCCAAGCAGGAGACCGTTGCTGACTTAACTATGGAAGCGGAGTACATAGCTGCTTGTGATGCCGCAAAGGAAGCTGTCTGGATGAAGAAGTTCCTCACGGAGCTTCAGGTGGTTCCTACCAGTGCTGATCCAATACCGCTGTATTGTGACAACAACGGCGCTATAGCTTTAGCGAAGGAACCCAGGTCCCATCAGAAGTCCAGGCACATTTTGAGGCGGTACCACCTGATCAGGGAGATCATAGATCGCCGGGAGATCGAGGTGAAGAGAGTAAATTCAGAAGATAACACTGCTGATCCACTCACAAAGGCCTTACCCCAGACAAAGTTCGAGCGGCTGATCGAGATGATATGTCTTCGATACGCCAGTACATGGCCTTAGTGCAAGTGGGAGATTGTTAGTGTATATGCCCTAGAGGCCATTATTGTATCATACTAGTATGTATATTACTTAATGGAAGCTTGGGATATTCACCTTGTATTGACAATCTTGCTCAATATAGTAGTATGCTACATGGTTTGTTTCTACTTCAATGTGTACATGTGTTTATTTTAGTATATCGCCTTTACACATTAGTGGAGCCCTTAGGATCTTTGCTTGATTACCAGCGTTGTGATGGCAGTCACACTCGTGGGGGCTGGGTAATCTATAAGCACATCCTTATGCAGGTCCCTAGTCGCAGGACTATCGAGACAGGGTATCGATACTCCGATGTAGACTAGCGTATGCGCTTCTCATCCTAGTGGGGGAGATAGTCTGTCCCACAGCCATCAGTACGTCGTACTGGAGATAGTATGCGGGTGCTCGTTGGGTTACGAGTACACTGGACAGGACTCGTCGGGAACTGTTGGTTGGTACTATACCTATTGTCAGTTATCAGTTCCCAGGTGACATGAGTACAGCTTAGTCCGCTGACTTGACACTGTCACTTCGCCTCGAGTGTGTTCCTACTGTACTTTGATTACTACCCTACCACTGCTCAAAGGAGTCGTGCAAACAGGTAGTAGTTGGATGCAGTCCCGAAGCACTTGGAGGCAGTGACCGTTAGACAAGATTCGTCTCTCCCGGTATTGGGGGTTGACATCGCGCTGTGTCTAGGAGAGCCATTACACGAGTAGTCTCTGGCCAGGGCAAGCGAGATATACTGGTAGGTTTCCAGTGTATTTCAGGGTGTTCTGGGCTTCACTCCGACACGACTTGTACCGCTATTAGGGGACTGACGTTTACTGCCCCCTAGGCCCGCCATGCGATGTATCAGACGAACAGACCGGACTGTATGGAGATTGTCACATTCAGACTCAGTAGGAGTTCAGATGGGTTTCACCTCGTCAGTCTTCTTGTCGGCATCTACCTGGGGACCGTTACGCACAGCTAGTGCCACGTGCGGTCTGTGGTTAAACCCACTTCCAGCGTAGTGTCGAGTTTTTAGAGTCCCACACAGAGAGATATTCACCTTTAGGCAAAAGAGTAGAGGTCGCATGGTTTTGCAACAGGCCGCATGGTTTTGCGACTGGGTTCGGTCACATCCGTGCCCTTGTGCACGTTTAGTGTCCGGACAGTTAACACTAGCGGGCTTTGGTTTAAACCAGATCCTAGTGTACGTTTTGGGATTGGTTTTATCTCGTATGTATTCACGTTCCTCGGAACGCGGATGCGGGTGTGTATGCACAGTTGACGGAGAGACAGAGGCAGAGGATTCTCATTAGGGTTGTTGACTGTTGACTGTTGACTATTGACTTTTTGCTAAACCCTAATGAGAATATGATATGTGATTAGCAATAATATTAATTAAGTATTATAGTGACATGGTTGTTGAGGGGTTGACTTTGTTGACTTGTTGACTTTGTTGACCGGTTGACTAGATTGGACTAGTTGACCATCATCATTACAATGGTTGTCATTTTTCATGCAAAGACTTTTGCTTGCTTGTTGTGGTTGGCAAAATGAGTGGATGAAAATGATATTGCCTTGTGTGATATGATAACCATCACATAATACTTGATTATCATTATGGCTCATGATGCTTTTGGATTATGAGAGGTTGGATGAGAAAAGAGTTGCTCATTTTTCATTTGGCTTTCTTTCTCTTGAGCTCTCTCACTCTTAAGCTCTCCCTCTTCCTCTTGCTCTCTCTACCTCAAGGCAAACCATTCTCATGTGTTGAGACTCATTGCCTTAGAGATAAAAAGACACCAAAACATTCCTCTACTCATTCTAGTTCATAAGGCCTAGCAAGCCAAGTGATCTAGTTTCTTCAAAGTTCGAAGAAGAAGCCAAAGGTAGAAGCTTTCGGGTGGATCCATCTTCGGCGCAAGGAGACGACGAGGTGAGGCCGATCCATACACCGGGAGGAGTCGAAGACGAAGGAGTTCGAGAAAGGTATAGCCCCCTAACCGAGTAGGTAAACTCTTGTTAGGTTGTTAGTTAGTAGTTTAATAAAGATCCGTTTTTGAGTCCATGTTACCACCCTCTAGAAAAATCGTTTTTCACCACTTCCGCAACCCCGTAAGAACCGGGGAAGGGTAGCATGAACTTACACTATCCTAATGCGGAAAAGTAAATAATATACAATGGTGACATCATCCTCAACCCGGAAGTGCCCCAATAAAAGAATATTACATACAATGAATTTTACATGAATGAAAATAAAAACCCCCATCTCACAAAAAACCCCGGCTATTCAAAACACGACGATCCAATATAATATATCACAACAATACATAATATCACATGTCATCAACGTAAGTAAATATGCGTATCCCAATTGTCGTTGATGTATAGCAACGAAACCGGCGATACACCACATATTACACTTACGGTCGCAGAAATGAAAATGAAAAACTACAACAATTGGAGTCGTAACTGCACTTAGACAACACAAACCCGAGATATCACATATCCAAGATTTCATGCCTAACAATGTAAAGCTCGCTTTTAGGTCTCACCCATGAAAACACTTTTCAAAATAAGTCGGATAATTCAACAAGATTTCCGATTACACCCAAGACCGAAATGTTAAATTTACACGCAACAAACAAATTTGTAGATTCCAATTATTGTGTCTCATTACAGAAAGCTAGACGACGTTACACAATTCGATCGAATCAACGAATTCCCAAAATTCCCAGAGAGCTCAACACTTAAGCATAATTAAAAATTCCCAGAAGCATGCCCCAGTACCTACGGAACTACAGCTGAAGGGCCCGACCCAAGCCTCTTAAGTGGCGCCGCCGATCCGCCGCCAAAACCATGTTTTAGTCGCGGATCCGCGGTCACTTAGACGAGTTAGGGTTTCGTTTTTCAGCTGTGTCCATAGAATTACCTGCATAATTTTCTGAATATTTTTAACATGAAAAATTTCAACTTTTGAAAAAATTTCAAGAAAGCAGGAAAAATCGGTTATTCGGAGTTCGTTCGGACTTTTAATTTCGCCTACGCAACGCCTAATGCTCTAGCTAGGCTCTGATACCACTGTAAGGTTCTTAGGCACTAGGAAAAGGTTCTACAAGGCATCAAACATGTCATATTTTAAAATTTACAAGTGCCAAACAACCTAAGAAAGGATCTTTACTAGGAATTATGGTTATTAACTTTAAGCAAACAACTTTACTACTAAGTGAGAAGAATTACAACCTTTGTAGTCCGTTCCTTCGCTTCATAAGCTCCGAGTTGAAGTCCCTTCGCTGCGATCATCAAGCTTCCGGAATTAATAGAGGCTCCATGAGGTGAATGAGACATCCTTGCTTGAAGACTTCACAATCCAAGATGATCTACCTTGAGGAATCACAAACCCAAGCTCTCACTTCACTAATGAGGTATTAGTGAAGCAAACACCCTAATCTAAGTAGCTAGAATAGATGAAGATGATGAAGTAGGAATTTTGCTCTCTTTATTTTTCTTTTTCTCACTTTAATTCATCACAAATCAAAAAGCTAGAAAGCTTTTGTGAGGAGGAAGAAGAAGATGAAGTTGTGATGAATAATTGTTGAGATTAGAAATGCAACCAAGGGTTAAGCATGGCATGCTTAACCCTTGTAGAGAATAAACCATAGGCTAGGGTTAAAAGGTTAGGTTAAGAAATATCTAGAAAATATCTAAAGAGTGGACTTTAGTCAACAAAAGTAAATATCTTAACTAATTATCCACAATTTAGAATTAACTAAAATAAATCATAAACCCTAAACTTAACCCTAGCATGGTTTAATCTCATAAACCCTAGCTGCATTTGTAACCTTGCATGCTACAATATTATGTATCACATATATAATATTTAATGTAACAAAAGAAAATAATACAATTAACATATATCACATATATATTAATGTATCATCAAGTGAGAAATAAATCATTTAAGTGAGCTTATATTAGTTAATGTAATGTAATATATCACATATATAATTATATATTAAATTATTAAATCAACACTTGATTTAATAATCCGGCTATATTCCATATAACCGACTAATATAATATGTATCATTTTATCGAATCAACACTTGATCCGATAACCCGGCTATATCACAAATACCCGACCGATATCACATATCGCGGGAATCGAATACGGTATCACATGCATGTATTATTCTCGGTCCCGCACATATCACATATGTGCTCCTACTGCGTTTTGCCTGAGCCAGGAAACATCTGTGCATGACTCTAAAGAATTGTCAATACGCCGGTAGTAGGTGATGATCATATCAAATACCCACAAGCTGCAAGCAGTCAGCTAAACGTAACAGCCATCCGATATTGAGCGATCAGAAGATCAACAAGCAAGCCTGCACACACTCCTGTGAATCCAATCAGTAACACTACTGTTAGTTGTATGTATGCCCTAGAGGCCAGTATTGTACAGATGATGTATATTATATTGGATGCTTGGACATATATAGAGATGACTTTCTTGCTCGATATGATAGTATGCTATCTGGTTGCTCTTTATCTTAACATGTACACTTGTCTCTTTAAACTGTCTTATAGTTACATGTTGGTAAAGCCCTTAGGATGTGTACTTGACTACCTGGACAATGATGCAGATCATACTAGTGGGGACATGGTAGTCCATAAGTACATCCTTCAAGGTCCCTAGTCGTGGGTGTATCGAGACGGGGCATCGATATACCAGTGTAGACTAGCGTATACGCCTCTCGACCCATGAGATGGGCGATGGATGATCCCATATCCATTGGTGTTTGACATCAGAGATGGTATACGGGTGCTCAGTGGAGACTGGGTACACTGGACGGACTCGCCGAGAACTTCCAGCTGGTATTATACCTCACGTCAGATGGCAGTTCTCAGGTGACACTTGTACAGGTTAGTCTGTAGACCCGAGATCGTCATAGAGTCTTGTGTGATTCCCACTGTGCTTTGATCTCCACCTTACCACGTCCATGAGGGCGTGCAAAACGGTGGTCTTTGGGTACAGTCCCGAGTCACATGGAGGCAATGAGCGATAGGAGGGGTTTCGTCTCTCCCGGTATTGGGGGTTGATGTTGTGCTGTGTTCGATTGGCCGTAACAGGGAAGTCCCTGGCCAGGGCTGATCAGAGATTTGCTGGTAAGTGTTACCAGTAGTTTCTCGACCCGTTATGAGCCTCACATCGGCACGACTTATCGGTTATTGGGGTCTGACGTTTACCACCCCTAGACTTGATATGCGACATATCAGACGAACAGACCGGACTGTACGGTAAGTGTTACTGGTTGGATTCACAGGAGTGTGAGCGGGCTAGCTCGTCGATCTTCTGATCGCTTAATACCCGGGTGGCCGTTACGTTTAGCAGACCGCTTGCGGCTTGTGGGTGCTTGATATGATCATCATCTGCTACCGGCGTATTGACGAGTCTTTAGAGTCCTACACAGAGGTTTCCTGGCTCAAGCGAAACGAAATAGGAGCGCATATGAGATATGTGCAGGACCGAGAATAATACGTGTATGTGATACCGTATTCAATTTTCGCGATGAATGTATCGATTGGTTATATACGATATAACCTAGATATCGAATCAAGGATTGATTCGATAAGCCGATACATAGGATACTAGTCGGTTATATGCGATATGACCGGATCGTTAAATCAAGTGTTGATTTAATGATTTAATGTATAATTATATATTTGATATATTGCTTTGCATTAACTAGTATTGGTTCACTTTAAATGGATTTTCTCACTTGATGTGCAAGTTGTATATGTGATATACTTTTGTGCACATGTTTGTATCATGTTTGATGATACTTGCTCATTTGGTAAATTATAAAGAATTAAACTATGGTTAAGAGATGATTAGGGTTTTGCTTTTTCATTTATTTATTTTTTTATTTATTTTGAAAAGATTATGATAAGAATGGTGGCTTTCTTTGTCTCTAGTTGAAGCTTCATGAAGCTTTGACTTCTTAACCATTCTTGTCTTCATGCTTAACCCTAACTCATCCAAGTAACCATGGTCTATTCTCTACACTCTACCCTAGTTAGTATATGATAAGTATTCATTTACTTTTCTATTTTAAAATAGACTTATCATAATTCTAGCTTCATCTTCTTCTTCATCTTCAAAAGAAAAAGCTTGATGCCATTAATGGCAACTTGAGCTAAAGTGTGAGAAATCCAATTCTAAAGTGAACCCACCTCCTATTTCTTCACCCTCTACCTCTTGCCAAGTTGTTTTGGGTGTTTTCTTCACAAGTTTCACAACTTGTTGAAGTCGGAGCTTGAACTTGTGATGCCTCGACGTAGATCATCTTCGGCACGAAGCCGACGACCTATTCCGCTCATTTCTCCGATGAAGCCGATGCGAGAGTCCGAGATCCGACTAGGACAGCGAGAGGACGTCTATGTGGAGCTAAGGGAGTGGATAACCGGATCTACAAAGGTTGTAGCTTCTTATCTTTAGTTAAGTTGTTAACTAGATTCGTTTTTCGCCTAGAATTCTAGCCGACGATCCGTATTAGGGTTTCTCGGCACCCATAAAATTTGAAATTGGCATGGTTGATGCCTTCTGAGACCTCTATAGTGTGCCTAGGAACCTTTCACTGGTATCAGAGCCTAGCTAGAGCCTTAGGCGAAGTCTAGACGGAGTTTGAAGTCCGATCGAACCCGAAACCCGATTTTTCCACGCTCTCTGGACTTTTTCTGAAAACGTGGATTTTTCCAGATTAAAAATTCTTAAAAAATTCAGCAGAGAATTGTAAGAATTACGGTGCAAAAATTACCCAAAGATGCCTCTAAAGTGCGGCAGAACCGCGGCATAAGCAGGCTTATGCGGCGGTTCCGCGACCGTATTGTCAGATTGCCACATAATTTTTGCACAGTAATTCCTCATTTCTGGTGTTAGATTTTCTGGGATTTTTTAATATTTATTCAAGAGTTGAATTTTCTAGGGTTGTTTTGGGGATTCGGTGTTTCGATCGGAGTATCAGATTTTGTCTATGTGGCTTTCTGGATAATTTTTAGAATATGTTAAAAAGTTCCACCGGATATAAATACCCAATTTTTCCACTGTCTGGAAATTTTCAAGTGTTGGATTTTTCCGTAGTTTAATAACGTTCTAAGTAGTGCAAGTAATGCGATGGACCCTCTAGAAGACAACAAACCTTAACTCGATTATGCGACCGTCTTGAACTTCCCTTTGAACCTTCGGGTTTGGGGCAGTACGGCGTGCCACATGTGAGGCGTTGACTTGACCCTTCTACGGCTGGACCGTTGGTACTGAGGCACGAACTGAATGTTGTTAAACTTATTTCATGCGTTGAGCTGTATCGGGAAAACTTGGGTGTTCGACTGTTCGATCGGAAAGTTTAACATTTTCTAATTATCTGGAATGTGATACAATAATTGGAATTCACAAGTAGTTATGAGATAACTGAATGAATGTTATAAATCTAGCCGTTTAGTCTCACTTGATGTTGAAAAGAGTTTTCGATAATGAGACTAAAATGCGGGGTTTATAATTGTTAGGCATGTGATGTCTAAGTAATTCATTTGATTAGGCATGCGATGTCTATGCAGGTTGCGGATTCCAACTGTTGTAGTTTTACACTTTTTTTCTGTGACCGTAAGTGTAATATGTGATATCGCCGGTTTCGTTGCTATATGTCAACGACAATTGGGATACGCATGTTTACTTACGTTGATGACATGTGATGTTATGTGTTGCTGGATATGTTATATTGGATCGTCGTGTTCGAATAGCCGGGGTTTTTTTTATGTGAGATGGGTGTTTTTCATTTTCATTCATGTAAAAACTTGTATGTAATATTCTTTTATTTGGGGCACTTCCAGGTTGCGGAAGTAGTCATCTTTTGTATATTATTTACTTTTCCGCATTAGGATAGACCCAAGGAGGGGAGCACAAGTAACCGGGTTTGGGGTCCAGTGGGAGACCAACTCGAGGAGTCGAGTCCGGGTCTCCTAACCCTAGAATTGGTAGGGTTGCTTGCTGCTCTCGTAGGGGTCTAGGAGTGTGGGATTGGCTATTCATCACGACCGTGGAATTCGTGTTTTGTACTGGCTCGTACTGAAAACACGGACGTCCTAGTATATCCAATGTTTCATATGTTTCTTCTGCTGCGATATCTGTGATGCGATCATGTGATGTTCTGTGATAGATACTGTATATAGTATATATGATATATTATATAGACGTTACTTATGTTTTGCATCCGCACTAGCCCTGCCCTGCTCTGTCGTTAGTTACCTAACCTAACGGTGCACGAGGGGACATCCAGGCGAATGCGGATGGCATAAGTGTACGTCGTATTTATCTGTGATGTTTAGGTACTTAAATGATGGTACTTCATTAATGAGATTAATGAAAGAAAAGAAACCTAAGATGTTGTAGAATCAAATTTTTAAATAAAACAGGTAGCTACAGTTCTTGCTTTGCATAGCGGTATATATGATATACCCTGCACCTTATTCGATGAGGAAAGGACCGAGATCCCTTCACCGGGAGTGACTCCTTTAGAAATAACTGGCAGATGCTACATACTCGGTTTGCTTTTGATTGTCTTTTACTTTTGCTTTGCAGAGTGATATATATGATATATCCCGCACCTCATTCGACGAGGAAAGGGCCGACGATCCCTTCACCGGGAGTGACCCCTTTAGCAAAACTAGAAAAGCCTCAAAATCACTCCATTTCAAAACTTCATTTGATTCTACAACGATATCAAGTTCATTACGCAATAGGTTTTCAGAAAAACCTGTCGTAGCCCTCCGTCATTTCAGATAAGTACTAGTTAGTATTCGTGCTACGTTTGTTGACTATGTTAAGGCGTAGTGTGCGGTAGCTGACCAATATTTATCTGCTTATGCATATGATGCAGATTGGATTAGGGTAGTCGTGCGACTTTGTTGACTATGTTAAGGGTCGTGCGGATGGGTTTAATTCAATCAGGAAATGACGGGTTGAACTAGACTAGCACTTGTGATTTGTTGACTTTGTTAAGGTCATATAGCTGCTAGGGGCAAAATATTATCGGGAATTTCAAGTGTTGAAATTTGCAATGAGATTGCATACCTTCTATGAGATAGTTGGATCCCGATACCCACTGCGAGTAAGAGTTACTCCTGGGAGAGTTTTACATATTGCAATTAGCTGATCAAGTAGGTGTCCAGAAAGGTGTCAACGGGGTTACGCCTCTGGGAAAACGAGGTTTACATTAATTAGGTTCGTGCGAAAGCACGGGGGACCTCCCTCAAAGTACCGACACTGGCCTGGCTGAAAGATTGACGAACTTGTAGTGTGTAATTAATCCCGGTTAGTCTTTCCTTTTAGGGTTTGAAGGAAGATTTGATAAAAACCAGTGGGAGCCATCCTGATTAGATAAGATAATAACCAATCTGATCTTGCACGAGCATACGCTAAAGTGTTTTCTTCTCTCTCTCTCCAGGTAGCGACCAGTTCATGCCTTAATCAAGATAATAATATGGATGTATTGACCGAACCCGCATGTTATACTGTGCTGGGGAACGTTGGTTCCGTTCTTTCTTATAAGAGTTATAGCAATTAACAGGACATAGGGGAATACCAGGATTCCCATGCCACCCGAATGAAGAAAGTACATGATGATGCATTTTCTTCGGGTGTGTTCGTTACAGAGAACTGTTTCTCCATTTGCTCCACGTCCTGGATATTAGATACCGGGTCAGGATCCCATATATGTAATCAGTTACATGGGCTCAGGAAAGGTAGAGAACTTGGAGAAGGTGATAAAGACATTAGAGTTGGAAATGGTGCAATTGTTGCAGCTAAGACTGTCGGGGAATATCACCTTGTATCACCAACTGGTAATACATTGGTTCTGAACGAATGCTATTACATGCCGAACCTGATATGCAACATTATATCGGTTTCTTTATTAAGTAAAGAGGGATATAATTTTGTATTACAGGATAATGTTATGAACATTTTCCGTAACCAAAAGTTGGTTGGATCAGGCACGTTGTGCAATGGTATTTATGTTCTAAATCAATCAACAGTTCTGAGCATAACTAACACACACAAGAGGAAGAGTTCAGAACTGAACGAATCCTTCTTGTGGCATTGTAGACTGGGTCACATCAATGCGACACGACTGGCTAAGTTGCATAAAGATGGATATTTGAAACCTTTCGAATTTTCATCTTATGACACTTGCCAGTCATGTCTCAAAGGCAAGATGACCAAAACTCCGTTTACGGGACACGGAGAAAGAGTTACCGAACTCTTGGGACTTATACATAGTGATGTATGCGGTCCCATGTCTACACATGCCAGGAATGGTTCCTCATACTTCATTACATTCACTGACGATCTCTCTAGGTTCGGGTATGTGTTCCTGATGAAACACAAATCAAAAGCTTTTGAGAAATTTAGGGAATATAAACAAGAAGTTGAGAACCAAACCGGAAAAAGTATTAAAATCCTACGATCTGATCGAGGAGGTGAATACTCGAGCAATGAATTCCTGGACTTCCTAAAAGAGAATGGGATTCTCTCTCAGCTGACTCCTCCATATACACCATAGCACAACGGTGTATCAGAACGGAGGAACCGCACCCTATTAGATATGGTGCGCTCTATTATGAGCACAGCTGAGTTACCTATTTCCTTCTGGGGATATGCGCTGGAAACAACAACATACCTATTGAATCAAGTTCCATCTAAATCTGTACCTACCACACCATATGAGATATGGAGTGGGAAGAGACCATATTTTAAACGAGTTAAGATATGGGGTTGTCCGGCCTATGTCAAAAGGCAAAATCCAGACAAACTCGAGGCACGGTCAGTTCTTTGCAAGTTTGTGGGATATCCTAAGAATTCCCAAGGATATTTTTTCTAGCATGCTGAAGAACAAAAAGTGTTTGTTTCACAATATGCCACTTTTTTAGAAAAGGAATTCCTTGAAAAAGAAATTAGTGGCAAAGTGGTAGAGCTGGAAGAAGTTCTAGATACACAAACTGTAACTGAAGATTTAGTGGAACCAGAAGATTCAGTAGCTCCCGATGAACCTCAGCCTCTCCGCCGATCTAGTAGGGTTCCTCGCCCACCTGAGAGATACTACGGTTTTCTCATGGATGGTGGGAGCGAGGATTGCATCATGGAGGATGATGACCCAACTAGCTTCGAGCAGGCCATCACGAGTAGAGACTCAGTGAAATGGCTGGATGCTATGCGGTCCGAGATGGAATCCATGTACACCAACAAAGTATGGACTTTGGACGTTGCTCCTGAAGGGGTAAAACCCATTGGGAGCAAGTGGATCTTCAAGAAGAAACTTGGTGTAGATAGGAAAGTGGAGACTTTCAAAGCTAGACTTGTTGCAAAGGGTTTTCGTCAAAGACCAGGTGTGGACTATGACGAAACCTTTTCTCCAGTGGCTATGCTTAAATCCATCCGGATCATGCTTGCCATCGCTGCATATAATGATTACGAAATCTGGAAAATGGATGTTAAGACCGCCTTTCTAAATGGTGATTTAGAAGAGTGCGTGTACATGACTCAGCCAGAGGGCTTCGTAGATAGTGGGAGCAGCGGGAAGGTGTGCAAGCTGCTTAAATCCATTTATGGATTAAAGCAAGCATCGCGGAGTTGGAACATCTGCTTTGACGTCGTTATCAAAGAGTTTGATTTCGTCAAAAACCCAGATGAACCTTGTATCTACAAGAAGGTGGCAGAGAGTAAGGTTGTCTTCCTCGTATTGTACGTGGACGACATACTCTTGATAGGAAATGATATTCCTATGCTGCAATCGGTCAAGCTCTTCTTATCACAAAGATTCTCAATGAAAGATCTTGGTGATGCCTCCTGCATATTGGGGATTAGGATCTATAGAGATAGATCCAAACGGATATTGGGATTGTCCCAATCCAGGTACATTGACACCATACTAAAGAGGTTTAGTATGGAAGAATCCAAGCGTGGGAACTTGCCCACGATCTCTGGAGTCGCTCTCTCCAAAGAGATGTCTCCCAAGACTGATTTGGAGAGAGCTCGCATGCAAGGGATACCCTATGCTTCGGCTGTAGGCTCTATCATGTATGCGATGCTATGTACCAGACCCGATGTAGCATACTCACTAAGTGTAGTGAGCAGGTATCAAGCTGATCCTAGAGAGAGTCACTGGACAGCTGTGAAGAGCATTCTCAAGTACTTACGAAGGACTAAAGAGATGCTCTTGGTGTATGGTAACGGAGAACTCCAAGTGGAGTCCTTTACCGATTCGAGCTTCCAGAGTGATAAGGACGACTCTAAGTCGCAGTCGGGATTTGTCTTTACCCTTTACGGAGGGGCGGTTAGCTGGAAGAGTTCCAAGCAGGAAACCGTGGCAGACTCGACGATGGAGGCTGAATACATCGCTACCAACGATGCTGCCAAAGAGGCTATCTGGATCAAGAAGTTCATTAATGAACTTGGTGTGGTTCCATCCATTGAGCATCCAATACCTTTGTATTGCGATAACAATGGAGCGGTGGCTTTGTCCAAGGAACCCAGGTCCCATCAGCGATCCAGGCATATTCTGAGGCGGTATCACCTGATCCGGGAGATAGTTGATCGCCGGGAGATCGAGGTTAGGAGGGTTGACACGAAGAACAACACGGCGGATCCACTCACGAAGGCCATTCCCCAGATACAGTTTGAGAGACTCTTCGGGATGCTTGGTATGCGATACTACAGCAGCTGGCCCTAGTGCAAGTGGGAGATTGTTAGTTGTATGTATGCCCTAGAGGCCTGTATTGTACAGATGATGTATATTATATTGGATGCTTGGACATATATAGAGATGACTTTCTTGCTCGATATGATAGTATGCTATCTGGTTGCTCTTTATCTTAACATGTACACTTGTCCTTTTAAACCGTCTTATAGTTACATGTTGGTAAAGCCCTTAGGATGTGTACGTGACTACCTGGACTATGATGCAGATCATACTAGTGGGGACATGGTAGTCCAAAAGTACATCCTTCAAGGTCCCTAGTTGTGGGTGTATCGAGACGGGGCATCGATATACCAGTGTAGACTAGCGTATACGCCTCTCGACCCATGAGATGGGCGATGGATGATCCCATATCCATTGGTGTTTGACATCAGAGATGGTATGCGGGTGCTCAGTGGAGACTGGGTACACTGGACGGACTCGCCGAGAACTCCCAGCTGGTATTATACCTCACGTCAGATGGCAGTTCTCAGGTGACACTTGTACATGTTAGTCTGTAGACCCGAGATCGTCATAGAGTCTTGTGTGATTCCCACTGTGCTTTGATCTCCACCTTACCACGTCCATGAGGGCGTGCAAAACGGTGGTCTTTGGGTACAGTCTCGAGTCACATGGAGGCAATGAGCGATAGGAGGGGTTTCGTCTCTCCCGGTATTGGGGGTTGATGTTGCGCTGTGTTCGATTGGCCGTAACAGGGAAGTCCCTGGCCAGGGCTGATCAAAGATTTGCTGGTAAGTGTTACCAGTAGTTTCTCGACCCGTTATGAGCCTCACATCGGCACGACTTATCGGTTATTGGGGTCTGACGTTTACCACCCCTAGACTTGATATGCGACATATCAGACGAACAGACCGGACTGTACGGTAAGTGTTACTGGTTGGATTCACAGGAGTGTGAGCGGGCTAGCTCGTCGATCTTCTGATCGCTTAATACCCTGGTGGCCGTTACGTTTAGCAGACCGCTTGCGGCTTGTGGGTGCTTGATATGATCATCATCTGCTACCGGCGTATTGACGAGTCTTTAGAGTCCTACACAGAGGTTTCCTGGCTCAAGCGAAACGAAATAGGAGCGCATATGAGATATGTGCAGGACCGAGAATAATACGTGTATGTGATACCGTATTCAATTTTCGCGATGAATGTATCGATTGGTTATATACGATATAACCTAGATATCGAATCAAGGATTGATTCGATAAGCCGATACATAGGATACTAGTCGGTTATATGCGATATGACCGGATCGTTAAATCAAGTGTTGATTTAATGATTTAATGTATAATTATATATTTGATATATTGCTTTGCATTAACTAGTATTGGTTCACTTTAAATGGATTTTCTCACTTGATGTGCAAGTTGTATATGTGATATACTTTTGTGCACATGTTTGTATCATGTTTGATGATACTTGCTCATTTGGTAAAGTATAAAGAATTAAACCATGGTTAAGAGATGATTAGGGTTTTGCTTTTTCATTTATTTATTTGTTTATTTATTTTGAAAAGATTATGATAAGAATGGTGGCTTTCTTTGTCTCTAGTTGAAGCTTCATGAAGCTTTGACTTCTTAACCATTCTTGTCTTCATGCTTAACCCTAACTCATCCAAGTCACCATAGTATATTCTCTACACTCTACCCTAGTTAGTATATGATAAGTATTCATTTACTTTTCTATTTTAAGATAGACTTATCATAATTCTAGCTTCATCTTCTCCTTCTTCTTCAAGAAAAACCTTGCCTTCATCAATGGCAACTTGAGCAAAAGTGAGAGAAATCCAATTCTAAAGTGAACGCACCTCCTATTTCTTCACCCTCTACCTCTTGCCAAGTTGTTTTGGGTGTTTTCTTCACAAGTTTCACAACTTGTTGAAGTCGGAGCTTGAACTTGTGATGCCTCGACGTAGATCGTCTTCGGCACGAAGCCGACGACCTATTCCGCTCATTTCTCCGATGAAGCCGATGCGAGAGTCCGAGATCCGACTAGGACAGTGAGAGGACGTCTACGTGGAGCTAAGGGAGTGGATAACCGGATCTACAAAGGTTGTAGCTTCTTATCTTTAGTTAAGTTGTTAACTAGATTCGTTTTTCGCCTAGAATTCTAGCCGACGATCCGTATTAGGGTTTCTCGGCACCCATAAAATTTGAAATTGGCATGGTTGATGCCTTCTGAGACCTCTATAGTGTGCCTAGGAACCTTTCAACTACCGTACAGTCCGGTCTCTTTGTATGATATGTCGCATATCCAGTTTAGAGGTGGTAAACGTCAGACCCCAGTAACCGATAAGTCGTGTCGATGTGAGACTCATAACGGGTCGAGAAACTACTGATAACACTTACCAGTAGATCTCCATATCAGCCTTGGCCAGGGACTTCCAGTTATGGCCAATCGAACACAGCGCAACATCAACCCCCAATACCGGGAGAGACGAAACCCCTCCTATCGCTCATTGCCTTCATGTGATTCGGGACTGTACCCAAAAGCCACCGTTTTGCACGTCCTTTTGAACGTGGTAAGGTGAAAATCAAAGCACAGTGGGAATCACACAAGACTCTATGACGATCTCGGGTCTACAGACTAACCTGTACCAGTGTCACCAGAGAACTGCTACCTGACGATAGGTATAATACCATCTAGGAGTTCTCGGCGAGTCCGTTCAGTGTACCCAGTCTCCACTGAGCACCCGTACACTATCTTTGATGTCAAACACCAATGGATGTGGGATCATCCATCGCCCATCATATGGGTCAAGATGTGTATACGCTAGTCTACTCTGGAGTATCGATGCCCTGTCTCGATACACCCTCGACTAGGAACATATTATAGGATGTACTTTTGGACCACCATGGCCCCACTAGTATGATCTGCATCATAGTCCTAGTAGTCAAGTACATATTCTAAGGGCTTTATCAACATATGAGAGCAAGACAGTAAACCAATACAAGTCAACATGTTAAGACAAAGTGAAACCAGATAGCATACTATCATATCGAACAAGAAAGTCCTCTCTATATATATCCAAGCATCCACTATAATATACATCTTATGTAGAACAATGGCCTCTAGGGCATATACATAACTAACAATTTCCCACTTGCACTAAGGCCAGCTGTGGTAGTATCTCCTCTTTTGCTCCTTTTTGCTTGGACTCGCAGCATTGTTCGTAGGTGGGTAGCGGGGTTATTTTGTTGCCACCTTGTATCATTATTGTATCTAGTGTACTCCATCTAAAGTACCTACCACTTGCATTATTGTATTTTGACCTAGAGACGAGACAGTGAGATTTGTATACTTTTATGTTATTTCTCTGGGGTCAAGCTCACATGAGCCGACATGATGCTTTATTACTTTGTGCCTTTATATGCTTATTTTGCACAGTGATGATTTATATTGCGTGTGATTTTGAGTCCGTCTTAGGCGAAGAGTTAGCTCTCGCTTGGGGATGCCTTATTTCATATTGTGCATATATTCCTGTTTTGTACCCGTTTGGGGCCAGTATTTACAAAGGAGACTCTGCTGAAATTTTCGGGAAAACGATGTTGCTTTTAAAAAGCTTGATGTGACTTATTTGATTAAAAATCGCTTTCAATAAATTGGTTTTCCTTCACTCTACTTCTCTATTTGGTTTTGATTTCTGGGTTTTGGCTTACTTAGATTACGTACGCCTCGAGACGTTCGTAATTTAAGTGCCATTCATGTTCCGTACTTTTCGGGTTATGACAAAATTGGTATCAGAGCGTTAGGTTTTACCTTTCGGAGTGTAGAATGACCCTTGGTATATGGAGTAGGTAACTTAAGCCGAATGTGTTAGGTTTGCCTAGCACCCTATGTAGAGTTTTGAAGCATCACATGTCTCAAAGTTTAAATTTTTATGGTGCTAAACAAGCATACAAAGGAATCGATCCTAGAAAATTAGGGTTTCGAATTTAAAGCCAATAAAAACTAGGGTTTCGAGACTACAACCTTTGTAGCTCCCTTTCGCTAGACTCTTTGGCCTCTTGGGTGTTGGAAGAAGGTCCTCTTGAAGTCTTCTCGCGTCCACGACGATCCACCCGGAGTTCCTCGTCCAAGCTCGCAACTTCGATTATCAAGATGAGAAACGAAGAGAACACTCTAAACAAGTTGGCTAAACTTGTGTAGAATGATGTTGTGGTTAAGATTCTCACTTCAAAAACCTTTCTTTATATGTGTTTTACTCACTAGAAGAAACTAGAGAGCAAATGGTGAAGGAGGAAGAAGATGGTAGCTTTCTTTTAACAAGAGTAAAATGATAACCATTGAAAAGAAATGAAATATATCTATATATATTTTATTTCTTCTCACTACAAACCATAGTTAAATCTTTGATTTATTATTTAATTAGGGTTTAAAACATATAAGGAAAGTTTAATCCAAGGTTAAAGGTAGGTGAGAATGGTTAGGTTAAAGAAGAGTGTAGAAACAACTCAAGAATTATCCTTTCCTTTTCTATTTTGTTTTAAACATAAAATTAAATAATAATCCATATATTTATCCATGGTGTGAGTCTTATATTGCCACCATTTCCATGTGTAAACAACCATGATAGATGGGTGTATGTATGTATGTATGTATGCACATCCATATATGCATGAAACTAGAAAGAAAGAAACACATACATGCATGCATACATCCATCATATTCAAGAAAGGTTTTAAGTGAGAAAACTAATGGTTAAATGATAAATCAACACTTGATTTATCAATCCGGCCATATCACATATGACCCTACCAAAAGCAAGCCGCCCGATCAATGTACGGTATCATATACGCGCATTTTAATCGGGTCCATGCGCATATCGCATACGCGCACCACAACGTTTCGCCTGGACTAGGTAACTCCTGTGTGGGACTCTAAGACTCGTCAATACACCGGCAGAGGGTGATGATCATATCAAGCACCCCCAAGCCACAAGCGGTCAGCTAAACGTAACGGCCACCCGGGTATTGATCGATCAGAAGAAAACAAGCGAACCTGCTACAACTCCCGTCGAGCCAACCGGCAACACTACCGTACAGTCTGGTCTCTTCGTAAGATATGCTGCATATCGAGCCCAGGGATGGTCACATCGACCCCAATAACTCAATAAGTCATGCCGGTGAATGGTCTATAACAGATCGAGAAACTACTGATAACACTTATCAGCAAATCTCAGCAGCCCTGGCCAGGGACTTACTGATATAACCAGTCGGGCACAGCACAACATCAATTCCTAATACCGGGAGAGACGGAACCCCTCCTATCTCTCATTGCCTTCGTGTGTCTCGGGACTGTACCCAACGGCCACTTGTTTGCATGACTCAGTAGAGCCGTGGTAGGGTGGCAATCAAAGTACAGTGGGAGAACACACAAGACTCTATGACGATCTCGGGTCTACAGACTAACCTGTACCAGTGTCACCTGAGAACTGCTATCCGACGATAGATATAATTCCATATAGGAGTTCTCGGTGAGTCCGTCCAGTGTACCCAGTCACCACTGAGCACCAGTATATGATCTTGATGTCAAACATCGATGAATGTGGGAACATTCATTGCCCATCGTATGGGTTTAGTATCATATACGCTAGTCTACTCTGGTATATCAATACCACGTCTCGATATACCTACGACTAGGGACTTTCCAGGATATGCTTATAGACTACAGATGTCCCACTAGTATGATCTCTATCATAATCAGAGCAGTCAAGCCGATATCCTCAGGGCTTTATCAGCATGTATGAATGAATAAAAGCATGATCAAATCAACATGTCAGATAAAGAAGAACCAGATAGAATACTATCATGTCGAGCAAGAATGCATACTGAATATATATATACGTGTATAGATACATCCACTATCATATAATGGCCTCTACGGCATACATATATCCAACAATCTCCCACTTGCACTAAGGCCAGTTATTGGCGTATCTCATACCCAACATCTCAAAAAGTCGCTCATGCTGCGGCTGAGGGAGGGCCTTGGTGAATGGATCCGCGGCGTTATTCTTTGTTTCTACTCTCCTAATCTCGATCTCGCGGCGATCTACAATCTCCCGGATCAAATGAAAACGCCTCAGGATGTGTCTGGACCGCTGATGGGATTTGGGATCCTTGGCTAACGCCATAGCCCCATTATTGTCACAATACAGAGGTATTGGATCAATAATGGTTGGAACTACTCCTAGCTCCGAGACGAACTTCTTCATCCAGACGGCTTCCTTGGCGGCATCATTTGCAGCAATATACTCAGCTTCCATCGTAGAGTCTGCAACGGTATCTTGTTTGGAACTCTTCCAACTCACCGCCCTTCCATTGAGGGTAAATACAAACCCAGAGATAGATTTGTTGTCGTCCTTATCGCTCTGGAAGCTCGAATCGGTAAAGGCCTCCATTTGGGGATCTCCATTACCATACACCAAGAACAATTCTTTAGTCCTTCGTAAGTACTTAAGAATGTTCTTCATAGCTGTCCAGTGATTCTCCCCTGGGTTGGATTGATACCTGCTTACAACACTAAGTGCATAAGCTACATCTGGGCGTGTACATAACATCACATACATTATAGATCCTACTGCCGAAGCATAGGGTATAACACTCATGCGAGCTCTCTCTTCATTGGTCTTTGGACAAGAATCCTTGGAGAGAGTGACCCCATGGTAAGCGGGTAAGGCACCCTGCTTGGAGTCTTCCATACTAAACCTTTTTAGGATGGTGTCAATGTACCTGGTTTGGGACAATCCCAATAACCTTTTGGATCTATCCCTATAGATCCTTATGCCCAGAATGTATGTGGCATCACCCAGGTCCTTCATGGAGAACCTCAGTGATAAGAAAGATTTGACCGACTGTAGCATAGGAATATCATTTCCTATCAGAAGAATGTCGTCCACGTACAATATGAGGAATGCGACAGCTCTCCCTACAGCCTTCTTATAAACACAAGGTTCATCTGGATTTTTGATGAAATCAAACTCTTTGATGACATCATCGAAACAGATGTTCCAACTCCGTGATGCCTGCTTTAACCCATATATGGATTTAAGCAATTTACATGCTTTCCCGCTGCTCCTACTGTCAATGAAGCCCTCTGGATGATCCATATAAACGCATTCTTCTAAATTTCCATTTAGAAATGCAGTTTTAACGTCCATCTGCCAGATTTCATAGTCGTAGTGAGAAGCAATAGCAAGTAGGATCCGAATGGATTTAAGCATGGCTACGGGAGAAAAAGTCTCATCATAGTCCAAACCTGGTCTTTGACGAAAACCCTTCGCCACAAGTCTTGCCTTATAGGTCTCCACCTGCCTATATACACCAATCTTTCTTTTAAAGATCCATTTGCACCCCAGAGGTTTTACCCCAGGGGGTACAACGTCCAAAGTCCATACTTTGTTGGTGTACATAGACTCCATTTCGGATCTCATGGCATCCAGCCACTTCACAGAGTCTCTACTCGTGATAGCTTGCTGAAAACTGGTAGGATCATCATCATCCATGATACAGTCTTCTCTGTCACCATCAATGAAGAAACCGTAGTACCTCTCCGGTGGGCGAGAAGTCCTACCAGACCTACGGAGTGGCCGAGATTCTTCAGTTTCTGTTGTAATAGCCGGTTCAACCAAATCGTCATTTGTAGTTTGTGTCTCTAGAACCTCTTCTATATCCACCACCTTGCCATCATCTTTATCTGTGAAAAACTCTTTTTCCAAGAATGTGGCATACTGAGAAACATACACTTTTTGTTCCTCTTTGTGGTAGAACAGATATCCATAAGAATTCTTTGGATATCCTACAAAGTTACACATGACTGACCGTGTCTCGAGTTTGTCCGGATTATGCTTTTTAACATAGGCCGGGCAACCCCAAATCTCAATTCTCTTAAGAGATGGTCTCTTCCCATGCTATATCTCATATGGCGTGGTAGACACGGTTTTGGTTGGAACCCTGTTTAGCAGAAACTCTGCAGTCTCCAATGCATGCCCCCAAAACGAGACTGGTAACTCAGCGTCGCTCATCATGGAACGGACCATATCTAATAGGGTCCTATTCCGTCGTTCTGACACACCGTTGTGCTGTGGTGTGTAAGGAGGAGCGAGCTGAGAGAGAATCCCATTCTCTTTTAGGAAGTTTGCAAATTCTGTACTGAGATACTCACCACCTCGATCTGATCGAAGCATCTTGATACTCAAGCCGGTTTATTTTTCTACTTCTTGTTTATATTCAATGAATTTCTCGAAAGCTTCGGACTTGTGCTTTAATAAAAATACATGACCAAATCTTGAGAAATCGTCAGTGAATGTAATGAAGTATGAAAAACCGCCTCTAGCCTGTGTAGACATTGGCCCACATACATCACTATGTATGAGGCCTAGGAGCTGAGTAGCTCTTTCTCCGTGTCCGGTAAATGGAGTTTTGGTCATTTTACCCTTGATACAAGACTGGCAAGTCGCATAAGATTTATATTCAAAAGAGTTTAAATATCCATCTTTGTGTAACTTGTTTAGTGTTGTTTCGTTAATATGACCAAGTCTACAGTGCCAAAGAAAAGCTTCATTTAATTCTAAAAGTTTTCTTTTATTAGTGTGTTGTATACTGAAAACTGTGTATTGATTTAGGACATATATTCTGTTATTAAGCGTACCATACCCAACCAACATTTGATTCAGGTGAATGTTCATAACATTGTTCTGCAATAGAAAATTATATCCTTCATTGTCCAACAAAGAAACGGATATTATATTACATAGCATACTTGGTACAAAATAACATGGATTCAAAACCAAAATATATCCAGATGGCAACCCCAAGTGATACTCTCCCACTGCGACTGTATGTACATTGGAACCATTTCCAACGTGGAGAGTATGGTCGCCTGTCTTCAAAACCTTGCTATTTCTCAGCCCCTGCATAGAATTGCAAATGTGAGAACCAGAACTGGTATCCAATACCCAGGAAGCAGAGTTTATTGAAAAACAGTTTTCTGTCACAAACGCACCTGAAGCAGAAGCATCACCATGCTTCTTCTTGAGACTTAAGTACTCCGTGCAGTTGCGCTTCCAATGTCCTGTCTTGTGGCAATGAAAACATTCGCCCTTCCCCAAGTCTCCAGCCTTGGAATTTTCCTTTCCCTTCACATTTTTAACTCCACCTTTAAGATTGGTGGGCTTCTTCTTTTTCTTTCCCTTGGCCTTAGCTTTCGGGCGAGAAGAAGAAGATTGTCCAACAGTCATAACGGGAGTTCTTGCTGACTTCATAGTGCTCTCTGCACTCCTTAACCTGTTAAGGAGTTCAGGGAGTTCTTTCTCCATGCCATGCATATTGAAGTTCACTATGAACTGAGCAAAGGTGGAGGGAAGGGACTGCAGAATAATATCTATATATTGTTCATTGTCCATCGTCCATCTAAGGTCCTCAAGCTCTTCTATAAGAGCTATCATCTTCAGAACATGGTCTCCTACTGGTGTGCCAGGGGCCATTCGCATCTGAAACAATTTCTTTGATGCTTCGTATCGTAATACGCAGGATTGCTCTCCATACAACTCCTTTGTATGGAGCAATATACCGTGAATGTCCATATCCTCGTGCTACTTTTGATGTGTGTTATCCATCGATGCAAGCGTGGGGCATTTTGCCGTGGCACAGTCAGCGTCCCATGTCTTGCGGACTTCAATGTCCGCAACCGAGGATATTGGACCTGGGATGGGCGGGTTTGAAGTCGTGAGGACATATGATACTTTATCATAAGTCAAGGCGATTTTCAGATTCCTCAGCCAGTCTTTATAGTTGGTCCCATTCAATTTATTTTTATCTAGTAGAAGCTTGAGTCCAGTCATAGGTATCTGCCATTAAGAGAGAGAAAAGAATACACTCAGCGAAAGCTCTTGCATAGATCAGATTGGTTATTATCTTGTCTAATCGATGTTTCCCACTGCTTTTATCGAGTTTTTCTTTCAAACCTTAAAAAGAAAAACTAGCCAGGATTAATTACAGTCTACAACTTCGCTAACCGTTCAGCCAGGCCAGTGTTGGTACTTGAGGGAGGTTCCCCGTGCTTTCGCACGGACCTAATTAGAGTAAACCTTGTTTTCCCAGAGGCGGAGCCCCATTAACACCTTTCTAGACACCTAATGAGTTAGCTAATTGTAAACTGTAAAACTCTCCTAGGAGCAACTATTGCCCACAGTGGGATCGGGATCCAACCATCACATGGAAGGTATGCAATCTCATCGCAAATTTCAACTATTGAAATTCCCGATGTTGTTTTTACCCCCAGTACTTATGACCTTAACTAAGGTCAACAAATCATACGTACCAGTCAAGTTCTACCCATCATTTCTTGATTAATTAGACCCACTCATATGACCCTTAACTATGGTCAACAAAGTTATAAGAATATCCTAATTAATCTGTATCATATGCAATGTAGGAAGACATCACTTAGCTACCGTACACTACGCTTTAACTATAGTCAACAAACGTAGCACGAATACTAAGTACTCTACTTCCTAAAATGATGGAGGGTTGCGGATGATTTTTAAGAAAATCTTTAACGCTTTGAACTTGATATCGTTGTAGAATCAAATGGTTTTCAAAAAGGAGTGGCTTAAGCTCCGCAGTTTTGAAATATAGCTTTTTCATAAATAGCCGAGTGGTTTTCAAATCCGATTCTACAACATCTTTTTAGGTTTATTTTCTTTACATTAATCACATTAATGTAATCCCATCATTTAAGTCCTTAAGCCAATCACAGAAAAGAAACGAAAATAACACGTACGCTTATGCCATCCGCATTCGCCGCAATGTTCCGTTATGCACCGTTAGGTTACTTAACTAACGGCATACCGGGATGGGACTAGCGCGGGTGTAAAACATAAGCAACGTCTACTATATATCATATATATAATACGTCATTCGTCTCAGATATCACAGAACAAAGGCAGCAGAAACATAAATATAAAGTGGGATATACTAGGACGTCCGTATTTAGTATTTAGCCAGAATAGAAAATACGGATTCCACAGTCGCGATGAATAGCCAAGCCCACACCCTGGACCCCTACGAGAGCGGCAAGTGACCCTGCCAATTTTGGAGTTTAGGAGACCCGGTCTCGACTCCTCGAGATGGCCTCCCACTGAACCCCAGAACCCGGTCACCTGTGTTCCCTTCCTTGGGTCCATCCTAATGCGGAAAAGTAAATAATATACAACACTGGTGACATAACCTCAACCCGGAAGTGCCCCAAATAAAAGAATATTACATTACATTTGAATTTACATGAATGAAAATATAAAACTCTCATCTCACATAAAACCCCCCGGCTATTCAATCGCGATAATCCTGCACATCATATCTCAGCAACACATAATATCCCATATCATCAACGTAAGTAAGTATGCGTACCCCGATTGTCGTTGATGTATAGCAACGAAATCGGCGATATCAAACATACTACACTTACGATCACAGAAAAGAAAGTGTAAAACTACAATATTTGGAATCCACATTCTCTTTAGACATCATAAATGCGAAATATCACATATTTCGTATTTCATGATTAAACTATATGAATTCCACATATTGTATCACATTCCAGATAAACAGACAGTATTAAAGTTTTCGAACGAACGATCAAGTACCCAAGATTCACTAAAGCTCAGCACTTGAGCAGGGTTCAAAAAATCCGGAGTGTGACACGGTAGTAGTGGTCCAGCCGTAGAAGGGTCAAGCCAACGCCTCACATGTGGCACGCCGTACTGCCCCAAACCCTAAGGTTCAAAAGGCAGTTCAAGATGGTCACATAATTGAGTTAAGGTTTGTTGTCTTCTAGAGGGACCACCACAAAAAGACTTGCACGTATCTCCAAAGTATTTAAACCCCGTGAATAGTGAGCAAATGATAATCGTTCAAACACTTCAATACTTTCTAATTTATCCGGAAAAACAACGAAATGAAAATTCCGATCGAATCTATGAGTCCAAAACCATCTCTAGAAAATACAGTACTATATTCAAATTAAACATACCTAAAACACTGTACAAGAAGTTATAAGAATTACAGTATAAATTTGATGCATTGATACCTCTGTACGGCCGCGGAGCCGCGGCCTAAGCCAGGAATTGCCGCGGTTCCGCGGCGGTTTATAGGGTTCAGGGCTTCGAATTTCACTGTTATTCTTCGAATTTCCTTCTATATTTTTTAAGTATTTTTAATTCTGAAAAATGTCAGATTTTAAAATTTGTCCAGAGAGGGTCTTAAAATGTCGTATTTTTGTCTGATCGGGATTTTTACTTCGTAAAAGCGTCGCCTAATGTTCTAGGTCGGCTCTGATACTAATGTTAGGTTTGCCTAGCACCCTATGTAGAGTTTTGAAGCATCACATGTCTCAAAGTTTAAATTTTTATGGTGCTAAACAAGCATACAAAGGAATCGATCCTAGAAAATTAGGGTTTCGAATTTAAAGCCAATAAAAACTAGGGTTTCGAGACTACAACCTTTGTAGCTCCCTTTCGCTAGACTCTTTGGTCTCTTGGGTGTTGGAAGAAGGTCCTCTTGAAGTCTTCTCGCGTCCACGACGATCCACCCGGAGTTCCTCGTCCAAGCTCGCAACTTCGATTATCAAGATGAGAAACGAAGAGAACACTCTAAACAAGTTGGCTAAACTTGTGTAGAATGATGTTGTGGTTAAGATTCTCACTTCAAAAACCTTTCTTTATGTGTGTTTTACTCACTAGAAGAAACTAGAGAGCAAATGGTGAAGGAGGAAGAAGATGGTAGCTTTCTTTTAACAAGAGTAAAATGATAACCATTGAAAAGAAATGAAATATATCTATATATATTTTATTTCTTCTCACTATAAACCATGGTTAAATCTTTGAGTTATTATTTAATTAGGGTTTAAAACATATAAGGAAAGTTTAATCCAAGGTTAAGGGTAGGTGAGAATGGTTAGATTAAAGAAGAGTGTAGAAACAACTCAAGAATTATCCTTTCCTTTTCTATTTTGTTTTAAACATAAAATTAAATAATAATCCATATATTTATCCATGGTGTGAGTCTTATATTGCCACCATTTCTATGTGTAAACAATCATGATAGATGGGTGTATGTATGTATGTATGTATGCAGATCCATATGTGCGTGAAACTAGAAAGAAAGAAAGAAACACATACATGCATGCATACATCCATCATATTCAAGAAAGGTTTTAAGTGAGAAAACTAATGGTTAAATGATAAATCAACACTTGATTTATCAATCCGGGCATATCACATATGACCCTACCAAAAGCAAGCTGCCCGATCAATGTACGGTATCATATACGCGCATTTTAATCGGGTCCATGCGCATATCGCATACGCGCACCACAACGTTTCACCTGGACTAGGTAACTCCTGTGTGGAACTCTAAGACTCGTCAATACGCCGGCAGAGGGTGATGATCATATCAAACACCCCCAAGCCGCAAGCGGTCAGCTAAACGTAACGGCCACCCGGGTATTGATCGATCAGAAGAAAACAAGCGAACCTGCTACAACTCCCGTCGAGCCAACCGGCAACACTACCGTACAGTCCGGTCTCTTCGTCAGATATGCTGCATATCGAGCCTAGGGATGGTCACGTTGACCCCAATAACTCAATAAGTCATGCCAGTGAATGGTCTATAACAGATCGAGAAACTACTGATAACACTTATCAACAAATCTCAGCAGCCCTGGCCAGGGACTTACTGATATAACCAGTCGGGCACAATACAGCATCAACTCCCAATATCGGGAGAGACGAAACCCCTCCTATCGCTCATTTCCTTCGTGTGTCTCAGGACTGTACCCAACGGCCACCTGTTTGCACGACTCGGTAGAGCCGTGGTAGGGTGGCAATCAAAGTACAGTGGGAGAACACACAAGACTCTATGACGATCTCGGGTCTACAGACTAACCTATACCAGTGTCACCTGAGAACTGCTATCCGACGATAGATATAATTCCATATAGGAGTTCTCGGTGAGTCCGTCCAGTGTACCCAGTCACCACTGAGCACCCGTATATGATCTTGATGTCAAACATCCATGAATGTGGGAACATTCATCGCCCATCGTATGGGTCTAGTATTATATACGCTAGTCTACTCTGGTATATCAATGCCCCGTCTCGATATACCTACGACTAGGGACTTTCCAGGATATGCTTATAGACTACAGATGTCCCACTAGCATGATCTCTATCATAATCAGAGCAGTCAAGCCGATATCCTCAGGGCTTTATCAGCATGTATGAATGAATAAAAGCATGATCAAATCAACATGTCAGATAAAGAAGAACCAGATAGCATACTATCATGTCGAGCAAGAATGCATACTGAATATATATATACATGTATAGATACAACCACTATCATATAATGGCCTCTAGGGCATACATATATCCAACAGAATGACGCAGCGTGTGTATGTTCTGCGGCATACTTACGATACGGTACTCTGCCTAAGTGACCTTAGGATATAAATTGCTTGCAATTCCTTCTTCGATTCCTTATATCCAACGGTAGTATTGCATTTTTCTTATCTTGTTTCCTGTACCAGCCACTATGCTGCCGAAGGCTACGAGGGCTCAGAGGGCTTCCGCCAGAGATGAGATTCGAGCGGGCTCGTCCGAGACGAGGACCGATCAGGACGGCGTGCCTACCCCTCAGGGACAGATTGATCTGCCTTCCTCAGGCCGCATTGACAGGCTAGAGTAAAGTATGCAGGAGTTACGTCAAATGATTGGATCCTTAGTCGAGGCCAGTCATGCACAGAGATCTGAGGATGTACCTTCCACTGCACAGACCACGATTGTACCTGCTGCCCAGACAGTTGTTCCTACTACTACCGAGATTATTCCCGTATCCTTGCAGGAGTTTATGAGGTGAGACCTCCAGTCTTTACCGGCACAGATACAGTGGAGGATCCACAGACATTCCTCGACAGGTTGGCTAGGATTTTCCGTTCGCTGGGATGTTCTGACGATAGATGGGTGGAGCTTGCGAGTTTTCATCTCGACGGCCTTGCTCAGACGTGGTGCGAGTCAGTCGAGAGAGGCCGAGCTACAGGTCTACCTCCTATGACCTGGGACAAGTTCACAGCGGTGTTTCTTGCCCGTTTCCTTGCAAAGAGCGTCCGTGATGCTCGAGCCTGTAGTTTTGAGGTTTTGCGCAAGACTCCAGGGATGACAGTGTCTGCGTATGATATCCAGTTTACTCAGTTGTCCCGATATGCTCCTTACCTGGTGGACACCGAAGAGAAACGCATGAAGAGGTTCGTACGTGGGTTAGACACGCAGCTATTTCTTGCTATTGGCTCCCAGCACTTCGACACCTATGCAGCCACGGTGGATGCGGCCTTACTTTTAGAGGAGCGCATTTCGAAGACTTCGGTCATTTCAAGGCCGAAGAGGATTCGTACAGATATACCAGCTCCGGTACAGTTTGGCAGAGGCATGGCAGGCAGAGGTCGTGGCAGATTCTTTCCAGGCCGTGGTGATGGTCGAGGCATGGCGCGAGGCCAGTTGTTCAGTTCCTATTCACTAGGTCAGAGGCCACCGCCAGTATGTTATTGGTGCGGGAGTCCAGGTCACCTTTTCAAGAATTGTACCGCGAGGCACCAGGGTGAGCCTACAGTTCCTTATGTGACACTTCCACCCTCACCCCCTACTCAGAGAGATCTACTTCCTACCCCTAGTGATGCTCCACGCCAAGCAGACGTTCCCAGAGGCCGTGGACGTGGTGGTCCTGTTCAGAGAGGACGAGGAGGCAGAGGTCGAGGCAAAGGACGGCCATCTATTGGTAGTGGACAGGCCCGGGTGTTCGCTTTACTCCGCAGGATGCACAAGCATCCAATGCCGTTGTGACAGGTACCCCGTCAGTATGTTCTTTCGACGCACGAGTATTATTCGACCCAGGTTCCACACATTCGTATGTATCTACGCACTTCGCACCGAGGTTGGGAAGAAAGTCGTCGTCGTTAGATCAGCCGCTTATTGGTGTTACTCCGGTAAGCGAGTTATTCGTCGCTCGATTTTTTTTTCGATTGTGTTCAGATCGTATCGGGGAGAGGGATTCTTCGGTTGATTTGATTCTCCTCGATATGTTGGACTTTGATATTCTTCTGGGCATGGACTGGTTCGCCACCTGTTATGCATCCGTGGACTGCCGTGAGATGGCGGTCGGTTTTAGTTTTCCGGGTGAGCCAGTTCTTGTTATTCAGGGAGACCGTAGCGTCACACTTCCCAGCTTGATTTCTTCTCTTCGCGCTGGTTACCTCTTGAGGAAGGGATGTCAGGGATTCCTAGTGTATGTTTGTAATACTAGAGCTGCAGAGGTGCCGTTGGACCAGGTCCCAATTGTTAGTGAGTTTCCTGATGTCTTCCTTGACGAGCAGCCTGGTTTACCGCCTGAGCGCGATTTTGTGTTCTGCATCGACTTGATCTCCGGCTCGGGGCCTATTTCCATACCGCCTTATCAGATGGCCTCGGCGGAGCATAGAGAGCTGAAGAGTTAGTTGCAGGATTTGTTAGATAAAGGGCTTATTCGACCGAGTGTATCTCCTTGGGGTGCTCCTATCCTGTTCGTCAAGAAGAAGGACGACAGTTTGCGTTTGTGTATTGATTACAGTCAGCTGAATCGGGTGACAATGCGGAACAGATATCCCTTACCATGTATCGATGATTTGTTCGACTAGCTCCAGGGTGCGGGGCACTTCTCGAAGATTGACTTGCGCTCAGGCTATCATCAGTTGCGGATTCGGCAGGATGATATTCCGAAGACCGCTTTTCACGTGCTTTACGGACATTACGAGTTTTTGGTGATGCCGTTCGGACTCACCAACGCCCCAGCAGCATTTATGGACTTGATGAACCGCATTTTTAGGCCGTATCTTGATCAGTTCATCATCGTATTCATTGATGACATCTTAGTATATTCCTGGAGCCGAGAGGAGCACGAGCAGCACTTGCAGATCGCATTGCAGACTTTGAGAGAGCACCAGCTATTCGCGAAATTCTCCAAGTGCGCATTCTGGCTTGACAGCGTTGATCTCTTGTGTTACGTGGTTACGAGAGATGGTATGCGTGTAGACCCGAAGAAGATTGAGGCCGTTCAGCATTGGCCCAGACCAGCATCAGTTATAGAGATCCGCAGCTTTCTAGGCCTGGCTGGCTACTACAGACGTTTTGTTCAGGACTTCTCCCGTATCGTTGCACCGTTGACTGGGTTGACCCGGAAGGGAGTTCCTTTCATTTGGACAGAGGCGTGCGAGCATAGCTTCTTGCAGTTGCAGACTCGTTTGACTACGGCGCCAGTTTTATCATTGCCTTCAGGATCGGGCGGATTTGTGGTTTATTGTGATGTTTCTCGAGTGGGGCTAGGCTGTGTGTTGATGCAGCACGATAGGGTTGTCGCTTATGCTTCTCGGCAGCTGAAGAAACACGAACAGAACTATCCTACTCATGATTTAAAGATGGTGGAGGTGGTCTTTGGACTCAAGATCTGGAGACATTACCTATATGGAGAGTCATGCCAGATATTCACGGACCGCAAGAGCATGAAGTATATATTTCAGCAGCGAGACCTGAATCTGAGACAACGTCGTTGGATGGAGCTAGTGAAGGACTACGATTGCGAGATTCTGTATCATCCAGTAAAGGTGAATGTAGTAGCAGATGCCTTGAGTCGGAGACCCGGAGGTAGTTTAGCTTGTTTGAGCGCAGTTCAGAGGCAGTCGCCGGCAGATTGGCAGATTCTATACGACAGCCGAGTGCAGTTCGAGTTTACTCCGATCGGGGGACAGCTTGCGCATATCCGTGCACATCCACAGTTGCATGACCATATCCATGAGGCACAGTACAATGATGACCATTGTTCAGAGATCATGGTAAAGGTTAGACAGGGCAGAGATTTCGAGTTCATGATCGATGATCAGGGGATACTACGATTTGGGACTAGACTGTGCATACCAGCTTCTAAGGGACTGAGGCGTGAGATTCTTGAGGAGGCACATCGATCGGTATACAGTGTTCATCCGGGTTCCACCAAGATGTATTATGATTTGAGAGACATTTACTGGTGGGAAGGGATGAAGAGAGACGTCGCCGACTTCGTATCGAGATGCCTGACTTGTCAGCAATTCAAGGCCGAGCACCAGAGGCCAGCGGGGGAGTTGTAGCCTTTGCCCATTCCGGAGTGGAAATGGGAGCAGATTTCTATGGACTTCATTGTGGGTCTATCCAGGACTAGTCTAGGGTATGACACTATTTGGGTGATCGTTGATCGATTGAAGAAAGCGTCTCACTTTCTGCCAGTGAAGACCACTTTTGGATTTGCTCAGTATGCCCAGATTTACATCGATGAGATTGTACGATTGCATGGCGTCCCGATTAGTATTGTGTCCGACCGAGGCACCCAGTTCACCAGCCGACTATGGCAGAGACTTCAGGAGGCTTTGGGCACCCGTTTGAGTTTCAGCACAGCATTTCATCCGCAGACCGACGACCAGTCAAAGCGGACTATTCAGACTCTTGAGGATATGCTCCGAGCGTGTGTTTTAGATTTTGGTGGCAGCTGGGATCACCATTTTCCCTTGGTAGAGTTCTCCTACAACAACAGCTTCCAGGAGACCATTCAGATAGCACCTTTCGAGGCTCTATATGGGAGGAGATGTCGATCGCCCGTCTGTTGGACAGAGCTCAGCGAGAGCAGTATTTTGGGGCCGCAGATTGGTGAGGAGACAACCGCAAAGATCCAGTTGATTCATGATAGAATGAGAGCGGCCCAGAGCAGGCAGAGATCTTATGCAGACCAACGTCGGCGCAGACTTGAGTTTGCTGTAGGCGATCATGTTTTCTTAAGGGTCTCCCCAATGAAGGGCGTGATGAGATTTGGGAGAAAAAGGAAACTTAGTCCCAGATATATGGGCCCCTTCGAGATCCTCGAGCGTGTTGGTGCAGTTGCGTATCGGTTGGCTCTTCCGTCCAGTTTTCCAGATGTTCACCCCGTATTCCATGTTTCGATACTCCGCAAGTACCTTCACGACCCTTCTCATGCGATTCAGCACCCGATGATCCAGCTGGAGTGTGACCTTTCTTTCACAGAGCAGCCGGTGGTCATCCTGGATCGGCAGATGAAGAAATTGAGATCAAAGGTTATATCGTCCGTAAAGGTCCTTTGGCCTGGCCCAAGCAGCGAAGAGGTCACTTGGGAGACCGAGGACGAGTTGAGGAAGAAATATCCACATCTCTTCGAAGGTACGCGTAGCTAAATTTTTAAATTCGGGGACCGAATTTCTTTAAGGGGGAAGATTGTAACGCCTTGAAAATTCATCTCCGAATTTCTTTAAGGGGGAAGATTGTAACGCCTTGAAAATTCGTCTAGGTTATTTTCGCGTTAATTAGCGATAATGCGTGTTTTTCATAAAATCTCGTTAATAATTATTTTCCACATAGACTGGAATAAATCTATTTTTAATTGTGGAAATATGTAATTATATATATAATTATGATTTATTAATTAGCATTTAATTTAATGTTCACATAATTATCTAATTTTCTTAACTATTATTTTCTAAGCAAAATTTTAGTTTAGCATGCACAACCCTATAATTACCCTAGGTTAATATTGTAGCATGTATTTCTCTTTTTATTTTCTCCCATGGTTTTATTTCCTTTTTAAAACCAAAACAAATAATGAAAATAAGAAAAGAAATGAATAAAAGAGAGGCATGGGGCATTAAATAAGCATGGGGCTTGACTTTGTCACTCTCTCTCTCCCTCACTCCCCCTGAAGCCAGCAGCAGCCCCAGCTCCAGCAGCAACCCCTCTCCTTCATTTCTTCTTCTTCTTCTTCTCTTCATTCAAGCCTCATCTCCATTAAAAATCCATCTTTTCTTCACAAAATCTCATGTTAAACACTTCCTTGTTGGTTCTTGAGGCAAGTTTTTGCTTTCGAAGGCAAGGTCATCAAGTTTGAACCCTCCTAGAACCAACTTGAGGTATAAAGCTTACCCTAATTCCCTTTTTGCTAAACTTGTAATTTATTTAGCTTAAAGTGGTGTTTAAGTGGGTTTTAGAGCTAATTATGTGGTTTAAGTGGAGATTAGGACAGGTTAAGGTTTTTATGGCTTGATTAGCTTAACTAAGTGTTGTTAGTGTCGCATAATCCAAGTCTTTTCATAAGTTTTCACTAAAACACCTTAATGTCACAAATTAGTGTTTTAAATACATTTTAAATCAAGTTTTAGGATACGGTGTATCTGCTATATCAGTGGTTATTTTCTGGGTTAACAAACATATACAGAATGCTATACATTATGACTAGAGTGTTGTGTAGGGATACGAGCCCGTTCCACCCCCTCGACCCGGCGACATTGCCTTGATTTCCGAGCACGCCGACCCCTGGTGGAATTTGGGGTTGGTGCTTTGCAGAGAGGTGTCTGTGTGTGTTTTATGGTGTTTGGTCTTGCTTATTTTCTTGGTTTTTGCTCCAGGTAAAATCTAGGACCAATTACCTATAATTAGTGTTTTGTGACTTGCGCTACACGTACGCTCCGAGTCTGGGTTTAGTGTTTGCTATGTATCACAGCATGTCAGGATGGGTTCAGACGTTAGCACACACGTTTTGGGTTTCGAGTGCACACGCATTAGCTTGCGACGATAGTTTTCTCGTATGGTCTTGATATCGCGTTTTGTAAGATATTAGCCTTATGTGTGTTGTTTTGTGTAAATTCTAGGATCGGTCGGGGAGAAATCGGATGCGGCACAGAAAGGAAAGGCAGTGATTGGATCAGACTAGCGGAGGCGTTCCGGTGAGTAGATGTACACATCTACGGGGGAGTCGTTTGGATGGCGCAAGACGCCCGATAGTTAGAATTTCATTTAGTACTTATACTTATGCGTAGTTCCTAGTTTATCATCCCGTTGCATTGCATCATTTATCATATGTATATATACTGTGATAGTACCTCATAGGACACTCGCACTATTACCATTGGTTTATGCTGCATGGGCACTATTCATGGGGACACACACGCCTTGGTAATTGCTATGCCATGAACACTTTATAACTTGTTTAAATCCGCATCTTATCACTTGCGACAATTATTGATTAATAAAACTGCATTTGATATATTTAATTCATTAATATGGATACGTAAGATTGCTAGTCATATGCACATATCTTATTGCATCACTGTTCATGCATCGTTTTCTAGTTCCACATCGCATTTTATATTGTTAATATCATAGACATTCATGTATTATGATTTTCTCGAGGATTTCCATATTTATGAGATTTATGGATTTGGAGAAACCGCAAGGATTTAAAATTGTATTACCATTATAAAATGTAAGTTGCGATTTTCTCGTGATATGATGCATCTATCATACACCATGAGTTTTCTCGGTGCTTGAGCAATATCATACACCCGATTCGAGGAGGAAGAGGAACCGTTTGTGGGTGCATGGTGGACCCGGTGTGGTACCCCGGGGCAAGATGGTCGCAGATGATGGCGTTGAGCCCGGCAGGGGAGCAGTACCGACCGGTTATTGTGATGCGGCGGATATCCGGAGGATACCGACGTAGTCTTGAGTTATGAGGATTTGGGTCAGTCCGGATTTGCCGGAGCCCGAGATCGGATACATGGGCCAGTCCGGATTGCCGGAGCCCGGGATAATTGAGATATTCGTATTTGGTGTCGATGCTTGACACAGATTTATATTGATTTCATTGATGAAACTACAACCAAATTACAGAAGTTTAATAAGATAGGAATACAGATTTTTCCCATGTTAATCATATTCAAATCTCGTATTGTTTATTGCATTCATGTTGCATACATATTATTACATCGTATCATATTAGTATATGTAGGCTGTGTCGAAATTGTGTGCATGCTTATGATAGCCTTATTAGATGTTACTTATTACTCACGAGTTGGCAAGTCATCCCCGTTGTGCCACAGTGTTTTGCAGGTCTGACCCGTCAGCACAGTAGCGGCGGGCACACTTCCTCTTTTGCTCCTTTTTGCTTGGACTCGCAGCATTGTTCATAGGTGGGTTGCGGGGTTATTTTGTTGCTACCTTGTATCATTATTGTATCTTGTGTACTCCATCTACCGTACCTACCACTTGCACTGTTGTATTTTGACCTAGAGATTAGACAGTGAGATTTGTATACTTTTATTTTATTTCTCTGGGGTCGAGCTCACTTGAGCCGTCATGATGCTTTATTACTTTGTGCCTTTATATGCTTATTTTGCACAGTGATGATTTATATTGCGTGTGATTTTGAGTCCGCCTTGGGCTAAGAGCTAGCTCCCGCCTGGGGATGCCTTATTTCATATTGTGCAAATATTCCTGTTTTGTACCCATTTGGGGACAGTATTTACAAAGGAGACTCTGCCGAAATTTTCGGGAAAATGATGTTGCTTTTAAAAAGCTTGATGTGACTTATTTGATTAAAAACCGCTTTTAATAAATTGGTTTTCCTTCACTCTACTGCTCTATTTGGTTTTGATTTCTGGGTTTTGGCTTACTTAGATTACGTATGCCTCGAGACGTTTCGTAATTTAAGTGCCAGTCACGTTCCGTACTTTTCGGGTCGTGACAAAGTTGGTATCAGAGCGTTAGGTTTTACCTTTTATGAGTGTAGGATGACCCTTGGTAGATGGAGTAGGTAACTTAAGCCGAGTGACGCAGTGTGTGTATGTTCCGCGGCATACTTAGGATATGGTACTCCGCCAAAGTGACCTTAGGATATAAATTTCTTGCAATTCCTTCTTCGATTCCTTATATCCTATGGTACTATTACACTGTTCTTATCCTGTTTCCTGTACCAGCCACTATGCTGCCGAAGGTTACAAGGGCTCAGAGGGCTGCTGCCAAAGATAAGATTCGAGCGGGCTCGTCCGAGACGAGGACCGATCAGGACGGCGTCCCTACCCACAGGGACATATTGATCCGCCTTCCGCAGGCCGCATTGACAGGCTACAGTCAGGTATGCAGGAGTTACGTCAGATGATGGGATCCTTAGTCGAGGCCAGTCGTGCACATAGATCTGAGGATGTACCTTCCACTGCACAGATCACGATTGTACCTGCTACCCAGACAGTTGTTCCTATTACTGAAAGGTTCCTGGGCACCCTAGTGAGGTCTCACAAGTGATCAAACATGCAAATTTCAAAAATACGGTGCCGAGAAACCCTAGACTACGGATCGTTGACTAGATATATATAGGCGAAAGATGCAACTAGTAAACTACTTAACTAAGAGAATACGGAAATACAACCTTTGTAGATCCGGTGCTCCACCTCCATTGCTCCGCAACGAAGTCCCCTCGCTGTCCAAATGAATTCCCGGGCTCTAGCGTCGGCTTCGTCAGAGAAATGGCGAGCTAGGTCGTCGATGTCCATGCCGAAGATGATCTACGTCGAGGCATCGCTAGATCAAGCTCCACCTTCACCAAGCCATGAAAACTTTTGAAGGAAACACCCTATACTACTTGGCAAGAGGTAGAGGATGAAGAAATAGGAAGTGGGTAGACTTTAGAATTGGATTTCTCACTCTATTTCATCAATCACCATTGATGAAGTCAAGGTTTTCTTCTTGAGTTCAAGGAAGAAGAAGAAGAATGTTATGATGAGTTAATTCCAAAATGAAAAGAATAATCAATTCTTATCATAATAGAACCATGGTTAAGTGTAGAGAGTGAATCATGGTTTAGTGGAATGGTTAGGGTTAAGCATGAGACAAAAATGGTCACTTCATGAAAGCTTCAAGAAGCTTCAAGTGCAAACAAATAAAAGCCACCATTTCTTCTCATATCTTTTCCTTTTTCCAAAAAGAAAAAGATAAAGGAAATGAATATGTAAAACCCTAATTATCCACTTAACCATGGTTTAAATCTTTACACTTAACCAAAAAGACATGCATCATCAAACATGATACAAACAAGTGCACAAAATCATATCGCATATGTAATGCGCACATCCGAGTGAGAAAATCCATCTAAAAGTGAACCGATACTAGTTAACGCAAAGTAATATATCAAATATATAAATATGCACTAAATCATTAAATCAACACTTGATTTAACGATCCGGTCATATCGGATATAACCGACTAGTATCATATGTATCGGCTTGTCGAATCAATCCTTGATTCGATAACTAGGTTATATCGCATATAACCATTCGATACATTCATCGCGAGAATAGAATAAGGTATCACATACACGCATTATTCTCGGTCCCGCCCATATCTCATATGCGCTCCTATTTCGTTTCGCTTGAGCCAGGAAACCTTTGTGTAGGACTCTAAAGACTCGTCAATACGCCGGTAGCAGATGATGATCATATCAAACACCCACAAGCCGCAAGCGGTCTGCTAAACGTAACGGCCACCCGGGTATTGAGCGATCAGAAGATCGACGAGCAAGCCCGCTCACACTCCTGTGAATCCAACCAGTAACACTTACCGTACAGTCCGGTCTGTTCGTCTGATATGTCGCATATCTCGCCTAGGGGTGGTAAACGTCAGACCCCAATAGCTTGATAAGTCATGCCGACGTAGGGTCCATAACATTCGTGAAACTACTGATAACTCTTACCAGTATATCACTGCAACCCTGGCCAGGGATTTCCTGTTATGGCCAGTCGAGCATAGCGCAACATCAACCCCCAATACCGGGAGAGACGAATCCCCTCCTATCGCTCATTGCCTCCATGTGAATCGAGACTGTACCCAAAAACCACCTGTTTGCACAACTCAGTAGAGCCATGGTAGGGTGGAAATCAAAGCACAGTGGGAGACACACAAGACTTTATGACGATCTCGGGTCAACAGACTAAGCTGTACCAGTGTCACCAGAGAACTGCCATATGACGTGAGGTATAATACCATCTGGGAGTTCTCGGCGAGTCCGTTCAGTGTACCCAGTCTCCACTGAGCACCCGCATACCATCTTCGATGTCAAACACCAATGGATATGGGATCATCCATCGCCCATCGCATGGGTCGAGAAGATATGCGCTAGTCTACTCTGGAATATCGATGCCCCGTCTCGATATTCCCACGACTAGGAACAATGAAGGATGTACTCATTGACTACCCAGGCCCCACTAGTATGATCTGCATCATAGTCCTGGAAGTCGAGCACACATCCTAAGGGCTTTATCAACATGTAATCAGAGAGACAGAGAGTATACATGTTAAGATAAAGTACAACCAGATAGCGTACTATCATGTCGAGCAAGAAAGTCCTACCTATATATGTCCCAGCATCCACTACAATATACATCCAATGTACAGTAATGGCCTCTAGGGCATACATATAACTAACAATCTCCCACTTGCACTAGGGCCATCTGTAGCAGTGGTCGCAGTATCTAATACTCAACCATCCCATATGAGTCTCTATCTGGGAAAAGGCCTTCGTGAGTGGATCCGCCGTGTTGTCCTCTGAATCTTCTCTCCTAACCTCGATCACCCTGGAGATCAACTATCTCCATGATCAGGTGATGCTGCCTCAGAATTTGTCTGGGTCACTGATGGGACCAGGGTTCCAGGGCCGAAGCCACACTTCCATTGTCATACAATGGCAGGAACCTAGTTCATCTTATGAACCAATATACACCCAAACTTCCTCTTTGGTAGTATCTTCAATAGCGATGTTACCAGCCTTTATCGTCTAGTTTGCCACGGTATCTAGCTTGGAACTCTTCCAACATACCGTCCCTTTACTGAGGGTAAAGACAGTGCCTGTGACTGACATTCAGTCGTCTTTATCACCCTGAAACTCTTCCAGTGATTCTCCCCAGGATCGATTGATACCATCTCACTACATCTAGTGAGAATCCTAGCATCCAATTACATCTATCTCATAGATGAAAACTCAGGATTTAGGAGGTATCACTTTGATCCTATTTGGAGAATTCTAGTGATAATAGGAGATTGACCGATCGTAGTATAAGAAACTCTTTTCCTATCAAGAGTATGTTGTCTCCGTACAATACGAAGATGACCACCTTACTCTCTACTACCCTTTTGTATATACAAGGTTCGTCTACCATTTTGATGAAGTCAAACACTTTGACTATTACATCAAAACAGACGTTCCAACTCCGCGATGCCTGCTTCATTATGTAAAGCAACTTGCACACGTTTCCGCTGCTCCCATTGTTTACGAAGCCCTCTGGCTATGTACTTACAGACGTTCTCTTCTAAATCAGTATTTAGAAAAGCAGTCATGGCACCCAACCGCCAGATATCGTAGTCATGGTATGTAGCCGTGGTAAGTAGGATCTGGATAGACTTAAGCATAGCTACTGGAAAAAGGTTTCATCATTATCCACGCCTGGTTGATGACCAAAACCTTTAATAAGCCTAGCTTTGAAAGTCTCAACTTTTCCATCTACACCAAGTAATCTTCTCAAGATATACTTGCTCCTGATGGGGATTTAACCCTTCAGATATAGCAGCCAAAGTCCATACTTTGCTGGTGTACATGGATTCCATCACAGATCGCTAAGCATCCAGCCATTCTTACAGAGTCCCTACTCTTGATGGCCTGCTCGAAACTAGTTGGGTCATCATCTCATGATGCATTCCTTGCTCCCACTGTCATCGAGAAACCGAGGTATCTCTCAGGCGGATGAGGAACCCTACTAGATCGGCGGAGAGGCCGAGATTCGTCGGGAACTATAGAATCTTATGGTTCTGTCAAATCATCAACTGCAGTTTTGTATAGCTGGAACCTTTCCAGTTCTACAGAACTGATCCTGCCTCGATCTTGTCCGGATTTTGCTTTAAACATAGGCCGGACAACCCCAAATCTTAACTAGCTTAAGAGATGGGTTCTTCCCATACCATATCTCATATGGAGTGGTAGGCACTGATTTGATTCAAACCTAATTCAATAGATATACAGCTTCTCAAGTGCATAACCCCAAAAGGAAATAGGTTACTCAGTAATACTCATCATAGAGCACACCATATCTAATATTGTGCAATTGCTCCGCCCTGATACACCGTTGTGCTGTGGTGTATTCAGAGGAGTAACACTGAGAGAAAATCTCATTCTCCTTTAGAATAGTCCAGGAATTCTATGCACAAGTATTCTCCTCCCTGATCTTATCATAGGACATAATACTTATACCCGTATTTTGGTTCTCTACTTCTAAATTATATTCTGTGAATATCTCAAAAGGTTCGGACTTATGTTTCAACAGGAACATATGACTGAATCTTGAGAGATTATCAGAGAATATAGTGAAGTATAAAGAACCAGTCCTGGCATGTGTAGACAGGAGACTTTACATACATCATCATGTATCAGTCCCAAGAGTTTACTAACTCTTTCTCTGTTTCTAATAAACAGAGCTATGGTCATCTAATCTTTGTGACATGACTGGCAAGTTTCACAAGATGTAAATTCAAACTGATTTAAATATGCATCTAAAATGTAACTTTAGCCAGTCGGGTCGCATTGATGTGACCTAGTCTACAATGCCTTAAGAAGGATTCGTTCATTTCTGAACTCTTCTTCTTGTGTGTGTTCTGTATACTAGGAACTGTAGTTTGATTTAGAACTTCAATGCTTTTAGATAACGTGCCTGAACCGATCAACTTTTGATATAGGAAATGTTCAAAACATTATCCATCAATACAAAATTACATCCTTTCTTTACTAATAAAGAGACTGATATGATTTTGTATATCAGGTTCGGTATCTAATAGCATTTGTTCAGAATCAATGTATTGGTAATACAGGGTGACAGTGACCAACAGACTTGGCTGCAACACTTGCCCCGTTTTCTGTCTCATGAAACTTATCACCCGTTCTCAGTTTTTCTACCCTTTTGTAGCCCTATGTAAAATATTACATATCTGGGATCTCGATCCGGTATCAAATACCCAGGATTCAGAGGATACTGAGAAACAGTTCTTTGTAATGAACACACCCGAAGATGATGCATCAGCATGCACTCTCTTCGTTTGGGCGGCATAGGAATCTTGGTATTCCCTATTTCCTGCTCTGTCTTATAACAATTATAAGTTGGAGCGGGACCAACGTTCCCCAGCTCAGTACAACAAGCGGGTTCGGTCAATTCATCCATATTATTATCTTGATTAAGGCGTGATATGGTCGCTACCTGGAGAGAGAGAGAAGAAAACACTCTGCGTGCGCTCTTGCAAGATCAGATTGGTTATATTTTATCTAATCAGGATGGCTCCCACTGTTTTTATCAAATCTTCCTTCAAACCTTAAAAGGAAAGACTAGCCGGGATTAATTACACTCTACAAGTTCGCCAATCTTTCAGCCAGGCCAGTGTCGGTACTTTGAGGGAGGTTCCCCGTACTTTCGCACGGACCTAATTACTGTAAACCTCGTTTTCCCAGAGGCGTAACCCCGTTGACACCTTTCTAGACACCTACTTGATCGGCTAATTGTAAAGTGCAAAACTCTCCCAGGAGTAACAATTACTCACAGTGGGTATCGGGATCCAACTATCATATAGAAGGTATGCAATCTCATTGCAAGTTTCAACACTTGAAACTCCCGATAAAGGTTTTTACCCCTAGCACCTATGACCTTAACTATGGTCAACAAATCATAAGTACTAGTCAAGTTCTACCCGTCATTTCGTGATTAATTAGACCCACCCACATGACCCTTAACTAAGGTCAACAAAGTCACGCGACTGTCCTAACTAATCGCATCATATGCGGTGTAGGAAGACATCACTTAGCTACCGTACACTGTGCCTTGACTATGGTCAACAAACACAGCACGAATACTAAGTACTCTACTTCCTAAAATGACGGAGGGTTGCGAATGGTTTTTGTGAAAACCTTTAACGCTTTGAACTTGATCTCGTTGCGGAATCAAATAGTTTTAAATGGAATGTTTTTGAGGCTTTTCTAGTTTTGCTAAAGGGGTCACTCCCGGTGAAGGGATCGTCGGCCCTTTCCTCGTCGAATGAGGTGCGGGATATATCATATATATCATTGTGCAAAGCGGAAACTATAGAAGCGATCAAAAGACAAACCGAGTGATGTAGCATCTGCCAGTTATTGCTAAAGGAGTCACTCCCGGTGAAGGGATCTCGGTCCTTTCCCTATCGAATAAGGTGCAGGATGTTCTACAAGGAACACCACGATGCAAAGCAAGAACTGTAGCTACCAGTTTTATTTTGAAATTCGATTCCACAACATCAATTAGGTTTATTTTCTTTCATTAATCTCATTAATGAATATCCCATCATTTAAATTACCTAAATATCACAGATAAATATGACGTACACTTATGCCATCCGCATTCGCCTCGATGTCCCCTCGTGCACCGTTAGGTTAGGTAACTAACGGCAGAGCGGGGCAGGGCTAGCGCGGGTGTAAAACATAAGTAACGTCTATATAATATATCATATATACTATATACTACATCTATCTGAACAGAGTACAGAACATCGCAGATAACGCAGCAGAAAGAATCATATGAAATATTGGATATACTAGGACGTCCGTGTTTTCAATACGAGCCAGTATAAAACACGGGTTCCACGGTCGTGATGAATAGCCAATCCCACACCCCTAGACCCCTACGAGAGCGGCAAGCAACCCTACCAATTTTAGGGTTAGGAGACCCGGACTCGACTCCTCGAGTTGGTCTCCCACTGGACCCCAGAACCCGGTTACTTGTGCTCCCCTCCTTGGGTCTATCCTTATGCGGAAAAGTAAATAATATACAACGGGTGACGACTCCCGCAACCTGGAAGTGCCCCAATAAAAGAATATTACATACAAGTTTTTACATGAATGAAAATGAAAAAACACTCATCTCACATAAAACCCCCCGGCTATTCAAACACGACGATCCAATATAACATATCCAGCAACACATAACATCATATGTCATCAACGTAAGTAAATATGCGCATCCCAATTGTCGTTGACATATAGAAACGAAACCGGCGATATCCCATATTACACTTACGGTCACAGAAAAGAAAGTGTAAAACTACAACAGTTGGAATCCGCAACCATCTCAGACATCGCATGCCTGACCAAATGAATTACTTAGACATCGCATGCTTAACAATTATAAACCCCGCATTTTAGTCTCAAAATCGAAAACACTTTTTAATATCAAGTCGGGCAATTCAACAAGATTCCCGACATACTGATCGAATGCTCGTCGCAAACTTTAGTAGAAGGTCGCACCCCCGATACCGTCGACGAAGTGCACCAAGGCGGAACACCGCTACCGGGAGCACCCGAACAGATGCTTTCGGCGACGGGGTTCTCCTACAGTCACTTGGTCGGGGCTATGGAGTGAGGCTGTCTATTAAGTTTACCCGGCGAGTATCCGCGTACGCTACGTGATTGCGACGGACTTTTGATCACATCAAAATTCCGTGGCAACCGATCAAGTGAGACTAAACTGCTATGTTTATAACATTCATTTAGTTATCTCATAACTATTTGTGAATTCCAATTATTGTATCACATTCCGGATAAATAGAAAATGTTAAACTTTTCGATCGAACAATCGAACACCCAAGTTTTCCCGATACAGCTCAACACATGAAATAAGTCTAACAAAATTCAGTTCGTGCCTCAGTACCAACGGTCCAGCCATAGAAGGGTCAAGCCAACGCCTCACATGTGGCACGCCGTACTGCCCCAAACCCGAAGGTTCAAAGGGCAGTTCAAGACGGTCACATAATCGAGTTAAGGTTTGTTGTCTTCTAGAGGGTCCATCGAGTTACTTGCACTACTTAGAACGTCGTTAAACTATGGAAAAATCCAACACTTGGAAATTTCCCGGCAGGGGAAAAAGTGGGTATTTATATCCGGTCGAACTTTTTAACATATTCTAAAAATACCCGGAAAAGCACACCGACAAAATTAGACAGTCCGATCGAATACACCGAGTCCCTAAATCAACCCAGAAATTTCAACTCTTTAATAAATATTAAAAATTCCCAGGAAAACCAGCATTGCCAAATATGAGTTACTGTGCCAAATTCAATGCAATATACGACAAAATAGCCGCGGAACCGCCGCACGAGCCACGCTCGTGCCGCGGAACCGCGGCAGTTTGATGGAATTAGGGTTACGAATTGCACAGTTACTCTTATATTTTCCTGCTGATATTTCTGCATATTTTTAATATAGAAAAATCCCCGAAATTAAAAAATGTACAGAGAGCATATTTAGGGTTGGGTTTTCGGGTCGTTCGGACTTCAAATTCCGTCTGGACTTCGCCTAAGGCTCTAGCTAGGCTCTGATACCACTGAAAGTCAGGCAGCCACCCCATCCAATGGGGTCGCCGTGGCACCAACGGGTCCCTCAGCCGCTACTTTTTACGCATGCCCCCTCGCGAGGACTACAACCCGCCGGAACACCTTCCGGTCTCGGGACACCCTGGGGGTAAGAGCCTATGCTTCGCCACACTGTCACACAGTGAGAACCCCCCATAGGTCGACATCCAATGCCTAGTAGCTCTGATACCACTGAAAGGTTCCGGGGCACCCTAGTGAGGTCTCACAAGTGATCAAACATGCAAATTTCAAAAATACGGTGCCGAGAAACCCTAGACTACGGATCGTTGACTAGATATATATAGGCGAAAGATGCAACTAGTAAACTACTTAACTAAGAGAATACGGAAATACAACCTTTGTAGATCCGGTGCTCCACCTCCATTGCTCCGCAACGAAGTCCCCTCGCTGTCCAAATGAATTCCCGGGCTCTAGCGTCGGCTTCGTCGGAGAAATGGCGAGCTAGGTCGTCGATGTCCATGCCGAAGATGATCTACGTCGAGGCATCGCTAGATCAAGCTCCACCTTCATGAAAACTTGTGAAGGAAACACCCTATACTACTTGGCAAGAGGTAGAGGATGAAGAAATAGGAAGTGGGTAGACTTTAGAATTGGATTTCTCACTCTATTTCATCAATCACCATTGATGAAGTCAAGGTTTTCTTCTTGAGTTCAAGGAAGAAGAAGAAGAATGTTATGATGAGTTAATTCCAAAATGAAAAGAATAATCAATTCTTATCATAATAGAACCATGGTTAAGTGTAGAGAGTGAATCATGGTTTAGTAGAATGGTTAGGGTTAAGCATGAGACAAAAATGGTCACTTCATGAAAGCTTCAAGAAGCTTCAAGTGCAAACAAATAAAAGCCACCATTTCTTCTCATATCTTTTCCTTTTTCCAAAAAGAAAAAGATAAAGGAAATGAATATGTAAAACCCTAATTATCCACTTAACCATGGTTTAAATCTTTACACTTAACCAAAAAGACATGCATCATCAAACATGATACAAACAAGTGCACAAAATCATATCGCATATGTAATGCGCACATCCGAGTGAGAAAATCCATCTTAAAGTGAACCGATACTAGTTAACGCAAAGTAATATATCAAATATATAAATATGCACTAAATCATTAAATCTAGTGGCTAATTTGCTAATTGTAACATTTAAATGTGTCCAAATTAAGTTCTTAGCAAACTAGGTTTTGTAATTTGATTGCAAATGTGAGATTAAAATCTAGTTAGGGTTTATATCATTTGAACATGGTTTAAATGTGTTATTTATCGTATTATGGCATGTAAAATCAAACCTAGTAGCTAGTTTGCAAATTGTTATTCTAAAATTTTACTAATTAAGCTAAATTGCAAACTAGAATTTTGGGTGAATGAAAATAGGCGAGATTAAAATCTAGTAAATGTTTATATGGCTTAATTAAGATAATTAGCGAGTATTGTGGCCACTAGAATTGTTAAAACATCAAGATTTTGTATTAAAACGGTTAATTTTGCTTACTATGTTTTCGGAAAAATAGCTTTTAAAGCGAATTTGAAGTTTGATGATTTAAAACCCTATTTCATATATATGTTTAGTGTGTTGTGAAACCACGAATTGTATGTTTGGGTTTTTCTCGATCAATCGGCGTTTGTACGCCGATATCGAGGGTTTTTTGGTTCTTTGGCATGAGCGGACCATAGGTTTTGACCTATGTGAGATTCGTGTGTCGTTTTGGTCATGAATCGGATTTTAATGCGATATGATGTGTTATGATACGTACGTACCCTCACGAGGACTTCGAGAAGACAAATAAGCGCGTGGCGACATCGGCATTGGCAAGTGAAGATCAAGGTGAGTAGATATATATCTATAGGGAAAGTCGGGTGGATGGCGTATAGCACCCCCGCAATTTCGTAAGAATATAATGTGATGTGATATAGATATACATATATGGGTTATTTAGAGATATGAACCTTAGCAAGAAAAGCTTTAGGAGATCATGGGTTAGTGTTAGCGAGATTTGAGGAAAATGTTTTAGTTGGTTTCTTAGTCACGAACCCCAGAGTAAGGTTGTTACACGTACACATACACGCACGGGATATGGTTATGGGTGTATACGTTTTATGTATGTGGATAGATGTGGATGCGTGGGTTTATATATATACATATACATATACACAAATGATTGAGGATAGTATACGGTATTTGGAGATGAGTCAATGAGTTTGGGCATGGTGCCATGAGATCGGTAATGTGATTGGTTCGTATTAGGAGATATGACATGATATTAGCAGATCCTTAGGTGATGTGTTTCAGACACACGCACATATATTTGTTGATGGTATCAGTTTGTACTAGACTTAGATCTGTACCCCAGTTCATGACATATGATGATAAGGATACCAGATGAGTAATGAGATAAATATGATATTTGACCTGTACCCAGATTTGGGGATGCCGTATGATAGATTTACCGTACGAGATATATTTATGATGTTAGATCCGCACTCTTGACTCGAGGATGTCATATATATATTTATATATATATATATATATATATATATATTGTATCGTACGTGATACTATTGAAGCGAGATCACCGACTACTAGATATATATATAGATCGACTCGGACTTAGGTGGATTTCCTTACCCTTTTGACTGGGCTCGAGTCATACTTGTTTTCAAAAGTGGAGAATTGTGAGTAATTTAAATACCAAAATTGTATGAATCGTATATTGGGTAGGTATATTCATCAGTGTTGCTGTTACTACATCACTTTCTGTAGATTCATGATGTTCCATCGCATTGCATGCTTATACATGTGTTATCTATATTTATTATGAAACCCGGCTGTCAGGACACCAGCACCCTTACTGATGATACGTATGTTCCACGTACACCTGCTTGCCGGCTCACACACATCATCATCGGTAATTGCCATGTCACGTACACTTTAGAGAATACTATTCATTGACATAGCTTGCTAGCTGATAGTTGCAATATGTTATAGCTTTCATATGCTAGGTTAACTATTGCATTCATTACATGATATCAGACACATTCATATATTCATTGGTCATGCAGTATTATGGAGATTTATGCCGGTATTCACTGTTTATTGATATCATGATTTTTATGATTTCGGATCCTTCTTGAGATTTCTGGATTTGGAAACCGCATGTGAAAGTTTTATAAACCGATGATTTGTTTTAAAGAGATAGATGTGGTTTTCCTTGATGTGATGAGTATTGTCCACCATGATGTTTTCTCGTTTCTGAGATGGTTTTCGAGACCTGATTCGAGGAGTTGGATGAACCGTCTGCGGGTACATGGTGGACCCGGTATGGTACCCGGGGCAAGAAGATCGAGTTGTAGACGATGAGCCCGGCAGGGGAAGACTGCCTACCGGTGATTGTTTGGCGCGGTGGATATCCGGAGGATACTGTTCGTCGTCGTGTGATTGATAATATAGGCCGATCCGGACTGATAGAGCCCGAGGTATTGGGATATTGAGATATTGAGGTTTGAGACACTGAGATATTATACATGCCAGTCCGGATAGCCGGAGCCTGAGATATTGAGATTCATGTTTTGTGTTGATGCTTGACACTGATTTCTCTGTTAATTTCATTGATGATATTCGATTTATATACATACAAGAATTTCATTAAATAAAGAAAACAGTTTTCTCACACATGATGCATTCTGTTTCCATTCGTAATGCATTCATACATCATATATCTGATATGTTTCTATCTGGGGCACTGACATGAGCACGTAGTATTGCACTTATTTGTAGATGGATCAGGATATAATTTGAGGATATTACTTGATATGACCTAGGATGCGTCATACATGCGATTTCTGCTCTGTGATATTTTCTACTCATGAGTTGGTAACTCACCCTCGTTGTGCCTCAGTTCCTTGCAGGTTTTGTCGTACAGGTTTCGTTGCGGCTTTGCCGGCACACTGTTCCTCCCGGGTGATTGCTTTGGTAGGTGGGTTTACTCGCATCGTGACCACCATTGTATATTTGCTATTTCAGTTGTATCTAGTAAAACTCTATCGACCAGACTTGTATATTATTTTCATATATAGAAAACCAGTTGTTATTATTTCGACCATAGAGTCGCGCGTTGTATTATTATGGTTTTCATGTTGATTTTGAGTTTCTTTTGAGTTTTGATCCTCTCCCTTCGGCGTTGTATATTATATTGCTTGCATGGTTGTGGCCGTCGATTGACGAAGAGCTAGCTCCCGCTTGGGGATGCCTTTTTTTCATTTCGTATACTATTCATGTTGTACCTTGTTTGGGGCCAGTATTTACAAAGGAAACTCTGCCGAAATTTTCAGAAAAGACTTGATGTTTTAAAAATGCATACCTCGGCTTATGTTGTTAAACTTCTTGCTTTAAAATTGGTTTTTCCTTACTCTACTTCTTTACTTGGTTTTGATTTCTGGGTTTTGGCTTACTTAGATTACGTACACCTCGAGACGTTTCGTAATTTAAGTGCCAGTCACGCTCGGTACTTTCGGGTCGTGACACTATTCCTATATCCTTGCAGGAGTTTATGGGGCTGAGACCTCCAGTCTTTACCGGCACAGATGCAGCGGAGGATCCGCAGACATTCCTCGACAGGTTGGCAAGGATTTGCCGTTCGCTGAGATGTTCTGACGATAGATGGGTGGAGCTTGCGAGTTTTCGTCTAGAGGGCCTTGCTCAGACGTGGTGCGAGTCAGTCGAGAGAGGCCGAGCTACAGGTCTACCTCCTATGACCTGGGACGAGTTCACAGCGGTGTTTCTTGCCCGTTTCCTTCCAGAGAGCATCCATGATTCTCGAGCCTGTAGTTTTGAAGTTTTGCGCAAGACTATAGGGATGATAGTGTCCGCATATGATATCAAGTTTACTCAGTTGTCCCGATATGCTCCTTACCTGGTGGACACCGAAGAGAAACACATGAAGAAGTTCGTACGTGGGTTAGACACGCATCTATTTCTTGCTATTGGCGCCCAGCACTTCGACACCTATGCAGTCGCGGTGGATGCGGACTTACTTTTAGAGGAGCGCATTTTGGAGACTTCGGTCATTTCAGGGCCGAAGAGGATTCGTACAGATATACCAGCTCCGGTACAGTTTGGCAGAGGCATGGCAGGCAAAGGTCATGGCGGATTCTTTCCAGGCCGTGGTGATGGTCGAGGCATGGCGCGAGGCCAGTTGTTCAGTTCCTATTCACCAGGTCAGCGGCCACCGCCAGTATGTTATTGGTGCGGGAGTCCAGGTCACCTTTTCAAGAATTATACCGCGAGGCGCCAGGGTGAGCCGGCAGTTCCTTATGTGACACTTCCACCCTCACCCCTTACTCATAGAGCTCTACTTCCTACCCCTGGTGGTGCTCCACACCAGGCAGACGTTCCCAGAGGCCGTGGACATGGCGGTCCTGTTCAGAGAAGACGAGGAGGCAGAGGCCGAGGTAGAGGCCGAGGCAGCCATTGGTGGGGGACAGGCCCGAGTGTTCGCTTTGACTCCGCAGGATGCACAGGCATACAATGTCGTTGTGATAGGTACCTTGCCAGTATGTTCTTTCGACGTACGAGTATTATTCAACCCAGGTTCCACACATTCGTATGTATCTACGCACTTCCCATAGAGGTTGGGCAGAGAGTCGTCGTCGTTAGATCAGCCGCTTATTGTTGTTACTCCGGTAGGCGAGTCAAAGCGGTTGCCATTCACTCTCTCATCCATTATTCTCTTCATCTTCATCTTCAACAAGAGAAAGCTCTCTAGGTTTTGGTGAGGAAAAGAAATAGAGTAAGAAAAAGAATTCTAAAGTGAGCAAAATTCCTACCTCATCATCCTCTACTAGATTAGCCATTTAGTTTAGGGAGTTAGCTTCACTAATCCCTAATTAGTGAAGAGGTAGCTTGAGTTGGTGTCTCCTCAAAGTAGATCATCTTCGGCCTCAAAGATCACTATGCAAGCTCGTTCATTTCGACTAGTGGAGCCAACAATGAGTCCGGATCACCACTACTTTGAGCGAAGGGACTTCTACAAGGAGCATTTGAAGTGAAGAACCGGTCTACAAAGGTTGTATTCCTTATTCACTAGGTTGTAAAGTTGTTTACACTTTATATTGTCTAAATCTCTAGTTAAGATTGTAAGGTTAGGGTTATGTATCATGGCAATTTGTTGAATTTGGCATGGACGATGCCTCCCGAAACCTTGCTGTCGTGCTAGGTAACCCTACAATAACTGCGTGAGATGAATGTAATATTATATATATGGTATATAATAAACGTTGCATATGTTTTGCAACCGCGCTAGTTCAGCCCCCGCTCTGCCGGTAGTTAAGTAACCTAACGGTTCATGATGGGGCCCAGTGGCGAATGCGGATGGCATAAGCGTACGTTCTATTTTCGTTTCATTTTTCTGTAATGTTTAGGAAACATTAAATGATGAGACTTCATTAATGAGATTAATGAAAAGAAAAAAACCTAAAGATGTTGTAGAATCAAATTTTCAAAAAGGTTAGCTCTAGTTTTTTCTTAGCATAATAGTATTCCTTGATGAATATCTAGCACCTCATTCGATGAGAAAGAGCCGAGATCCCTTCACCGGGAGTGACCTCTTTAGCGAAGCTAGAAAATCCTTAAAAACACTCCTTTTCAAGATCATTAGATTTTACAACGATATCAAGTTTATTACGCTCATGGTTTTCGTAAAAACCTGCGTATCCCTCCGTCGTTTCAGATAAGTATTATTTTTGTATTCGTGTTGCGTTTGTTGGCCTTTTTCAAGGCGTAATGTGCGGTAGCTGATTAGTGCTTATCTATAACCATATGATGCGATTGGATTAGGGTAGTCGTACTACTTTGTTGGCCTTTGTCAAGGGTTGTGCGGGTGGGTTTAATTCAATCAGGAAATGATGGGTTGAACTTGACTAGCGCCCTATGATTTGTTAGCCTTTGTCAAGGTCATAGAACGTTAGGGGCAAAACATTATCGGGAATTTCAAGTGTTGAAATTTGCAATGAGATTGCATACCTTCTATGAGATAGTTGAATCCCGATACCCACTGCGAGTAAGAGCTACTCCTGGGAGAGTTTTGCACTTTACAATTAGCTAATCTAGTAGGTGTCTAGAAAGGTATCAATGGGGTTATGCCTCTAGGGAAATGAAGTTTATTTTAATTAGGTCTATGCGAAAGCATGGGGAACCTCCCTCGGAGTACCGATACCTGCCTGGCCGAACGATTGGCGAACCTGTAGGGTGTAATTAATCCCGGCTAATCTTACCTTTTAGGGTTTGAAGGAACATTTGATAAAAACAGTGGGAGCCATCCTGATTAGATAAACACCAATCTTATCTAACAAAGAGCGCACACAAAGTGATTATCCTTATCTCTCTCCTGGTAGCGACCAATGAAATTCCTTAATCAAGATAATAATATGGATGCTTTGACCAAACCTACTTATTATACTGGGCTTGGTTCCGCACTACCTTATGATTGTCATAAGTCTGAGCAAGGAATAGGGGAATATTCGGATTCCCACGCCACCCAAACGAAGAATAAGCATGTTGATGCATTGTCTTCGAGTGTGTTCGTAACCAAGAACTGTTTCTCAGTTAGCTCTATATCCTGGGTATTGGATACCGGATCAGGATCCCACAAATGTAATTTGTTACATGGGCTATAGAAAGGTGGAGAACTAGGAAAGGGTGATATGTCTCTTGAAAGGTTCCTAGGCACACCAAGGAGGTCTCACAAGGCATCAACCATGCCAATTTGAAAATTTAACGGTGCCGAGAAACCCTGGACTAGATCGTTATCTAGATTTTTAGGCGACAAAGAAACTAGTTTACAACTAAACTAAAAGAACGGAAATACAACCTTTGTAGATCCGTTTCTCCACCTCCATAGCTCCATGATGAAGTCCTCTCCGCTTTCCAAATGGAATCCCGGGTTCTAGCGTCGGATTCATCGGAGAAATGGGCGGGCAAGGTCGTCGGCTTCGTGCCGAAGATGATCTACGTCGAGGCATCACTAGATCAAGCTCCACCTTCACCAAGCCATGAAAACTTGTGAAGGAAACACCCTATACTACTTGGCAAGAGGTAGAGGATGAAGAAATAGGAAGTGGGTTCACTTTAGAATTGGATTTCTCACTCTTTTTCATCAATCACCATTGATGAAGCAAGCTTTCTTCAAGTGATGAAGAAGAAGAAGAAGATGAATATATTATGATGAGTATTTTCCAAAAAGGAAATAAAAAGAATACTTATCATAATGTAACCATGGTCAAGTGTAGAGAATAGACTAGGGTTAAGTGGAATGGTTAGGGTTAAGCATGAGACAAAATGGTCACTGAGTCAAAGCTTCATGAAGCTTCATAATACAAACAAAGTTAGCAACCATTTTTCTCTTTATGATTTTCATTTTCCATAAAGAATAAATAAATAAATAAATGAGAAAAGGAAATGAAACCCTAACCACTTAAGTAACCATGGTTTAATTCTTTACACAAACCCAAACTAGCATGTATCATCAAACATGATACAATCTTGTGCACAAAAAATATATCATATATACAATGTGCACAAACAAGTGAGAAAATACATTTAAAAGTGAACCGATACTAGTTAATGCAAAGTAATATATCAAATATATAATTATGCATTAAATCATTAAATCAACACTTGATTTAACGATCTGGTCATATCGCATATAACCGACTAGTATCCAATGTATCGGCTTATCGAATCAACCCTCGATTCGATAACTAGGTTATATCGCATATAACTAATCGATACATTCATCGCGAGAATAGAATACGGTATCACATACATGCATTATTCTCGGTCCCGCACATATCTCATATGCGCTCCTATTTCGTTTTGCTTGAGCCAGGAAACCTCTGTGTAGGACTCTAAAGACTCGTCAATACGCCGGTAGCAGATGATCATATCAAGCACCCACAAGCCGCAAGCGGTCTGCTAAACGTAACAGCCACCCGGGTATTGAGCGATCAGAAGATCGATGAGCAAGCCCGCTCACACTCCAGTGAATCCAACCAGTAACACTACCGTACAGTCCGGTCTCGTCGTCTGATATGTCGCATATCTTGCCTAGGGGTGGTAAACATCAGACCCCAATAGCTCGATAAATCGTGTCGATATGAGGTCTATAACAATTCGAGAAACTACTGGTAACACTTACCAGTAAATCTCAGCAACCCTGGCCAGGGATTTCCTGTTATAGCCAATCGAACACAGCGCAACATCAACCCCCTATACCGGGAGAGACGAATCCCCTCCTATCGCTCATTGCCTCCATGTGACTCGGGACTGTACCCAAAAACCACCATTTTGCATGCCCTCTTGGACGTGGTAAGATGGAAATCAAAGCACAGTGGGAACCACACAAGACTCTATGACGATCTCGGGTCAACAGACTACTCTGTACCAGTGTCACCAGAGAACTGCCATCTGACGTAAGGTATAATACCATCTGGGAGTTCTCGACGAGTCCGTCCAGTGTACCCAATCTCTACTGAGCACCCGTATATCATCTCTGATGTCAAACACCAATGGATATGGGATCATCCATCGCCCATCTGTATGGGTCGAGAAGGTACACGCTAGTCTACTCTGGTATATCGATGCCCCGTCTCGATACACCCACGACTAGGGAGTTTGAAGGATGTATTTATGGACTACCATGTCCACACTAGTATGATCCGCATCATAGTCCAGGTAGTCAAGTACACATCCTAAGGGCTTTACCAACATGTAACAGAGAGACAAGCAGTATACACGTTAAGGTAAAGAGTAACCAGATAGCATACTATCATGTCGAGTAAGAAAGTCCTCCCTATATATGTCCCAGCATCCACTACAATATACATCCAATGTACAGCAATGGCCTCTAGGGCATACATATAACTAACAATCTCCCACTTGCACTAGGGCCATCTGATAGCAGTGGTTGTAGTATCTCATACTCAACCATCCCATAAAAGTCTCTCTCTGGGAATAGGCCTTCGTGAGTGGATCCGCCGTGTTGTCCTCTGAGTCTGCTCTCCTTTCCTCAATCATCCTGGAGATCAACCATCTCCATGATCAGGTGATACTGCCTTAGAATAAGTCTGGATCACTGATGGGACCGGCGTTCCTTGGCATAAGCCACAACTCCATTGTCTCACAATGGTAGGAACGTAGTTCATCTCATGAACCAATATACACCCAAACAGCCTCTTTGGTAGCATCTTAAGTAGCGATGTATCTAGCCTTTATCGTCTAGTATGCCACGGTATCTAGCTTGGAACTCTTCCAACATACCGTCCCTCGATAGAGGGTAAAGACAATGCCTATGACTGACATTCAGTCGTCTTTATCACTTTGGAACCCTTCCAGTGATTCTCCCGAGGATCGATTGATACCATCTCACTATAACTAGTGAGTATCCTAACATCCAATTAGATCTATCTCATAGATCCAAAGCTTAGGATTTAGTAGGTATCACTTTGATCCTATATGGAGAATCATTGTGATAAGCGGAGATTGATCGAGCGTAGCATAAGAAACTCTTTCCCTAACAAGAGTATGTCATCCACGTACCCTACGAGGATCGTCACCATACTCCCTACTACCTTTTTGTTTATACAAGGTTCATCTACCATTTTGATGATGTCAACTTCTTTGACTAATCCATCAAAACAGATATTCCAACTCCGCGATGCCTGCTTTATCCTATAAAGCATCTTGCACACGTTTCCGCTGCTCTCATTGTCTACGAGGCCCTCTGGCTGTGTACTTTTAGACGCACTCTTCTAAAACATCATTTAGAAAAGCAGTCATGACACCCAACCACCAGATATCGTAGTCATGGTATGTAGCCGTGACAAGTAGGATCTGGATGGACTTAAGCATAGGTACTGGAAAATGTTTCATCATTATCCACGCCTGGTTGATGATGCAAACCTTTAACAAGTCTAGCTTTGAAAGTCTCAACTTTTCCATGTACACCAAGTAATCTTCTCAAGATATACTTGCTCCTGATGGGGATTTAACCCTTCAGATATAGCAACCAAAGTCCATACTTTGTTGGTGTACATGGATTCCATCTCAGATCACTAAGCATCCAGCCATTCTTACAGAGTCTTACTCCTGATGGCCAGCTCGAAGCTAGTTGGGTCATCATCTCATGATGCAATCCTCGCTCCCACTGTTATAGAGCAACCGAAGTATCTCTCAGGTGAGTGAGGAACCCTACTAGATCGGCGGAGAGGCTAAGGTTCGTTGGAATCTACTGAATCCTTTGGTTCTACCAAATTATCTGCTGTATTTTGTATAGCTGGAACCTTTCCAGTTCTACATTACAGACTTTGCCTCGAGCTTGTCCAGATTTTGCTTTTAGACATAGGCTGGACAACCCAAATCTTAACCAACTTAAGATATGGGCTCTTCCCTTTCCATATCACATATGAAGCGGTAGGCAGCTGATTTGATTGGAACCCTTATTCAATAGGTATGCAACTTCTCAAGTGCATAACTCCCAAAAGGAAATAGGTAACTCAGTAATACTCATCATAGAGCACACCATATCATATAGGGTGTGATTGCTCAGCCCCGATATACCATCGTGCTATGGTGTATTCGGAGGAGTAATGCCGAGAGAGAATCTCATTCTCCTTTAGAATAGTCCAGGAATTCCGTGCTCAAGTATTCTCCTCCTTGATCTCATCATAGGACATAATACTTATACCCGTATTTTGGTTCTCTACTTCTAACTTATATTCTGTGAATATCTCAAAAGGTTCGGACTTGTGTTCCAACAGGAACATATGTCTGAATCTTGAGAGATTATCAGAGAATATAATGAAGTATAAAGAACCAGTCTTGGTATGTGTAGACAGGGGACCTTACATACATCATCATGTATCAGTCCCAAGAGTTCATTGACTCTTTCTCTATTTCCAGTAAACGGAGCTATGGTCATCTTATCTTTGTGGCATGACTGGCGAGTTTCACAAGATGTAAATTCAAACTAATTTAAATATGCATCTACATGTAACTTCAGCTAGTCGGGTCGCATTGATATGACCTAGTCTACAATGCCTCAAGAAGAATTCGTTCATTTCTGAACTCTTCCTCTTGTGTGTGTTCCATATACTAAGAACTGTAGTTTGATTTAGAACATTAATGCTTTTAGATAACGTGCCTGAACCGATCAACTTTTGATATAGGAAATGTTCAAAACATTATCCAGCAATACAAAATTTTATCATTTCTTTACTTATAAAGAGACTGATATGATTTTGTATATCAGATTCGGTATCTAATAACATTCGTTCAGAATCAATGTATTGGTAATACAGGGTGACAGTGACCGACAGACTTGGCTGCAACTCTTGCCCCGTTTTCTGCCTCATGAAACTTATCACCCGTTCTCGGTTCTTTACCTATCTTTAGCCCATGTAACATATTACATATGCGGGATCCTGATCCGGTATCATATACCCAGGACGTAAAGGACATTGAGAAACAGTTCTGTATAATGAACACACCCGAAGATGATGCATCAGCATGCACTCTCTTCGTTTGGGCGGCACGGGAATCTTGGTATTCCCCTATTTCCTGCTCTGTCTTATAACAATTATAAGTGGGAGCGGGACCAACGTTCCCTAGCTCAGTATAACAAGCGGGTTCGGTCAATAATCCATATTATTATCTTGATTAAGGCGTGATATGGTCGCTACCTGGAGAGAGAGAGAAGAAAACACTCAGCGTGCGCTCTTGCAAGAATAGATTGGTTATTATTTTATCTAATCAGGATGGCTCCCACTGTTTTTATCAAATCTTCCTTCAAACCCTAAAAGGAAAGACTAGCCGGGATTAATTACACACTACAAGTTCGCCAATCTTTCAGCCAGGCCAGTGTCGGTACTTTGAGGGAGGTCCCCCGTGCTTTCGCACAAACCTAATTAATGTAAACCTCGTTTTCCCAGAGGCGTAACCCCGTTGACACCTTTCTAGACACCTACTTGACCGGCTAATTGTAATGTGTAAAACTCTCCCAGGAGTAACTCTTACTCAAAGCGGGTATCGGGATCCAACTATCTCATAGAAGGTATGCAATCTCATTGCAAATTTCAACACTTGAAATTCCCGATAATATTTTGCCCCAAGCGATCTATGACCTTGACTGAGTCAACAAACCATAGACCGCAAGTAAAGTTCAACCCGTCATTTCTCGATTGAATTAAACCCACCCGCACGACCCTTGACAGAGTCAACAAGGCCGCACGACTACCCTAATCCAATCGCATCATATGCTTTGCAGATAAGCACTAATCAGCTACCGCACACTACGCCTTGACTGAGTCAACAAACGCAGCACGAATACTAACTATTACCTATCTGAAATGACGGAGGGCTACGACAGGTTTTTTTTTATTAAGAAAACCTTTTGCGTAATGAACTTTATATCGTCGTAGAATCAAATGATTTTAAAATGGAGAGCTTTTGAGGCTTTTCTAGTTTTGCTAAAGGAGTCACTCCCGGTGAAGGGATCGTCGGTCCTTTCCTCGTCGAATGAGGTGCGGGATATATCATATATATCACTGTGCAAAGCAAAAACAGTTAAAAGCAATCAAAAGACAAACTGAATGTGTAGCATCTGCCAGTTATTGCTAAAGGAGTCATTTCCGGCGAAGGGATCTCGGTCCTTTCCTCATCGAATAAGGTGCAGGATATATCATATATACCGCTGTGCAAAGCAAGAACTGTAGCTACCTGTTTTATTTTGAAATTTGATTCTACAACATCTTAGGTTTCTTTTATTTCATTAATCATATTAATGAAGTCCCATCATTTAAGTACCTAAACATCACAGATAAATACGACGCACACTTATGCCATCCGCATTCGCCTCAATGTCCCCTCGTGCACCGTTAGGTTAGGTGACTAACGGCAGAGCGGGGTAGGGCTAGCGCGGGTGTAAAACATAAGTAACGTCTATTTAATATATCATATATACTATATATAGTATCTATCACAGAACATCACATGATCACATCACAGATATCGCAGCAGAAGAAACATATGAAATATTGGATATACTAGGACGTCCTTGTTTTTAATACGAGGCAGTATAAAACACGGATTCCACGGTCGTGATGAATAGCCAAACCCACACCCCAAGACCCCTACGAGAGCGGCAAGCAACCCTACCAATTCTGGAGTTAGGAGACCCGAACTCGACTCCTCGAATTGGTCTCCCACTAGACTCCAGAACCCGGTTACTTGTGCCCTCCTCCTTGGGTCTATCCTTGTGCGGAAAAGTAAATAATATACAAAGGGTGACATCTTCCGCAACCTGAAAGTGCCCCAATAAAAGAATATTACATACAAGTTTTTACATGAATGAAAATGAAAAACACTCATCTCACATAAAAACCCCCGGCTATTCAAACACGACGATCCAATATAACATATCCAGCAACACATAACATCATATGTTATCAACGTAAGTAAATATGCGCATCCCAATTGTCGTTGACATATAGCAACGAAACCGGCGATATCACACATTACACTTACGGTCACAGAAAAGAAAGTGTAAAACTACAACAGTTGGAATCCACAACCATCTCAGACATCGCATGCCTGACCAAATGAATTCCTTAGACATCACATGCCTAACAATTATAAACCCCGCATTTTAGTCTCATTATCGAAAACTCTTTTCAATATCAAGTCGGGCAATTCAACAAGATTCCCGAAATACTGATCGAATGCTCGTCGCAAACTTTAGTAGACGGTCGCACCCCCGATACCGTCGACGAAGTGCACCATGGAGGAACACCGCCACCGCGAGCACCCGAACGGATTCTTTCGGCGACGGGGTTCTCCTACAGTCACTTGGTCGGGGCTATGGAGTGAGGCTGTCTATTAAGTTTACCCGGCGAGTATCCGCGTACGCTACGTGATTGCGACAGACTTTTGATCACATCAAAATTCCGTGGCAACCGATCAAGTGAGACTAAACTGCTATGTTTATAACATTCATTCAGTTATCACATAACTACTTGTGAATTCCAATTATTGTATCACATTCCGGATAAATAGAAAATGTTAAACTTTCCGATCGAATAGTCAAACACTTAAGTTTTCCCGATACAGATCAACACATGAAACAAGTCTAAAAACATTCAGTTCGTGCCTCAGTACTAACGGTCCAGCCGTAGAAGGGTCAAGCCAACGCCTCACATGTGGCACGCCGTACTGCCCCAAACCCGAAGGTTCAAAGGGCAGTTCAAGACGGTCACATAATTGAGTTAAGGTTTGTTGTCTTCTAGAGGGTCCATCGAGTTACATGCCCTACTTAGAACGTCTTTAAACCACGGAAAAATCCAACACTTGGAAATTTCCCGACAGGGGAAAAATTGGGTATTTATATCCGGTCGAACTTTTTAACATATTCAAAAATTATCCGGAAAGCCACATAGACAAAATCTGATACTCCGATCGAAACACCGAATCCCCAAAACAACCCTAGAAAATTCAACTCTTGAATAAATATTAAAAAATCCCAGAAAATCCAGCACCAGAAATAATGAATTACTGTACAAAAATTATAGGACAATCTAATAATGTGGCCGCGGAACCGCCGCATAAGTAGGGCTTATGCCGCGGTTCCGCCGCACTCTGGAAGCTTCACTCAAAAAATTTTGCATCGTAATTCTTAGAATTCCCTGCTGATTTTTTAAAGAATTTTTAATCTGGAAAAAACCCAGTTTTTAGAAAAAGTCCAGAGAGCATGTTTCGGGTTCGGGTTTTGGTTCGATCGGAGTTCTAATTCCGTCTAGACTTCGCCTAAGGCTCTAGCTAGGCTCTGATACCAATGAAAGGTTCCTAGGCACACCAAGGAGGTCTCACAAGGCATCAACCATGCCAATTTGAAAATTTAACGGTGCCGAGAAACCCGGGACTAGATCGTTAACTAGATTTTTAGGCGACAAAGAAACTAGTTTACAACTAAACTAAAAGAACGGAAATACAACCTTTGTAGATCCATTTCTCCACCTCCATAGCTCCATGATGAAGTCCTCTCCGTTGTCCTAATGGAATCCCGGGCTCTAGCGTCGGCTTCATCGGAGAAATGGGCGGGCAAGGTCGTCGGCTTCGTGCCGAAGATGATCTACGTCGAGGCATCACTAGATCAAGCTCCACCTTCACCAAGCCATGAAAACTTGTGAAGGAAACACCCTATACTACTTGGAAAGAGGTAGAGGATGAAGAAATAGGAAGTGGGTTCACTTTAGAATTGGATTTCTCACTCTTTTTCATCAATCACCATTGATGAAGCAAGCTTTCTTCAAGTGATGAAGAAGAAGAAGAAGAAGAAGATGAATATATTATGATGAGTATTTTCCAAAAAGGAAATAAAAAGAATACTTATCATAATGTAACCATGGTCAAGTGTAGAGAATAGACTAGGGTTAAGTGGAATGGTTAGGGTTAAGCATGAGACAAAATGGTCACTAAGTCAAAGCTTCATGAAGCTTCATAATACAAACAAAGTTAGCAACCATTTTTCTCTTTATGCTTTTCATTTTCCATAAAGAATAAATAAATAAATAAATGAGAAAAGGAAATGAAACCCTAACCACTTAAGTAACCATGGTTTAATTCTTTACACAAACCGAAACTAGCATGTATCATCAAACATGATACAATCAAAAAATATATCATATATACAATGTGCACAAACAAGTGAGAAAATCCATTTAAAAGTGAACCGATACTAGTTAATGCAAAGTAATATATCAAATATATAATTATGCATTAAATCATTAAATCAACACTTGATTTAACAATCTGGTCATATCGCATATAACCGACTAGTATCCAATGTATCGGCTTATCGAATCAACCCTCGATTCGATAATTAGGTTATATCGCATATAACTAATCGATACATTCATCGCGAGAATAGAATACGGTATCACATACACGCATTATTCTCGGTCCCGCACATATCTCATATGCGCTCCTATTTCGTTTTGCTTGAGCCAGGAAACCTCTGTGTAGGACTCTAAAGACTCGTCAATACGCCGGTAGCAGATGATGATCATATCAAGCACCCACAAACCGCAAGCGGTCTGCTAAACGTAACGGCCACCCGGGTATTGAGCGATCAGAAGATCGATGAGCAAGCCCGCTCACACTCCAGTGAATCCTACCGGTAACACTACCGTACAGTCCGGTCTCGTCGTCTGATATGTCGCATATCTTGCCTAGGGGTGGTAAACGTCAGACCCCAATAGCTCGATAAGTCGTGTCGATATGAGGTCTATAACAATTCGAGAAACTACTGGTAACACTTACCAGTAAATCTTAGCAACCCTAGCCAGGGATTTCCTGTTATAGCCAATCGAACACAGCGCAACATCAACCCTCTATACCGGGAGAGACGAATCCCTTCCTATCGCTCATTGCCTCCATGTGACTCGGGACTGTACCAAAAAACCACCGTTTTGCACGCCCTCTTGGACGTGGTAAGATGGAAATCAAAGCACAGTGGGAACCACACAAGACTCTATGACGATCTCGGGTCAACAGACTACTCTATACCAGTGTCACCAGAGAACTGCCATCTGACGTAAGGTATAATACCATCTGGGAGTTCTCGGCGAGTCCGTCCAGTGTACCCAGTCTCTACTGAGCACCCGTATATCATCTCTGATGTCAAACACCAATGGATATGGGATCATCCATCGCCCATCTGTATGGGTCGAGAAGGTACACGCTAGTCTACTCTGGTATATCGATGCCCCGTCTCGATACACCCACGACTAGAGAGTTTGAAGGATGTACTTATGGAATACCATGTCCCCACTAGTATGATCCGCATCATAGTCCAGGTAGTCAAGTACACATCCTAAGGGCTTTACCAACATGTAACAGAGAGACAAGCAGTATACACGTTAAGGTAAAGAGTAACCAGATAGCATACTATCATGTCGAGCAAGAAAGTCCTCCCTATATATGTCCCAGCATCCACTACAATATACATCCAATGTACATCAATGGCCTCTAGGGCATACATATAACTAACATCTCTAGTAGTAGATATGGTGCAATTGTTGCACCCAAAGCAGTTGGCAAATATCACCTAGTGTTACCAACTGGTAATACAATAATTCTGAGCGACTTTTATTTCATACCAATAATATTGTGAATATTTTCCTAAATCAAGTGTTGATTGGGTAAGGTATGTTGTATAATAGTGTACACGTTCTGAATCAAACTACAGTTCTAAACATACAGAACACACACAAGAGGAACAGTTCAGAAATGAACAAAGTCTTCTTGAGGCATTGTAGACTAGGTCATGTCGTTGAGACAAGACTAGCTAAAATTCCATAAGGATGCATATTTGAATCCGTTCGAATCTACATCTTATGAAACTTTCTAGTCATGTCTCAAAGGCTTGGTGACCAAATCTTTGTTTACTGGAAACGGAGAAAGAGCTACTGAACTCTTGTACAGATACATAGTGATGTATGCGGTTCTATGTCTACACATGCCAGGGATGGTTCCACGTATTTTATTACATTCACCGATGTTCTCTCAAGATATGGACATGTGTTCTTGTTGAAACACAAATCTGAATCTTTTGAGAATTTCAAGGAACATAAGTACGAAGTTTGGAACCAGATAGGTAAAGGTATTCAAGTCATTCGATATGATCGGGGAAGAGAATACTTGAGCACGGAATTCTAGGATTATTTAAAAGAGAATGAGATTCTCTCTCAGTTTACTCCTCCGTATACACCACAGCACAATGGTATATCAGGGTGGAGAAATCGCACCCTATTAGATATGGTGCGCTCTATGATGAGTACTGCTGAGTTACCTATTTCCTTTTAGGGACATGCACTTGAGATAGCGGCATACCTATTGAATAGAGTTTCGACCAAATCTGTTGCCTACCACTCCATATAAGATATGGAATGGGAAAAGACCATTTATTAAATGAGTTAAGATATGGAGTTGTCCAGTCTATGTTGAAAAGCATAATCTGGACAAGCTTGAAGCAAGGTCAGTTCTGTGCAAGTTTGTAGGATATCCCAAACATTTGCGAGGGTATATCTTCTTCCACACTGAGGAACAAAAGGTGTTTTGTTTCTCGACATGCCACCTTTTTAGAAAAAGAATTTCTTGTGAAAGAAATTAGTGGTAATGAGCTAGAACTGGAAGAAGTTCCTGCAATGCAAACTATAACTGACGATTTGGTGGAACCGGAGGATTCAATAGTCCCCGATGAATCGCAGCCACTCCGCAGATCTAGTAGGGTTCTTCATCCACCAGAGAGATACTACGGTTTTCTCATAGACGGTGGGAGCGAGGATTGCATCATGTAGATGATGACCTAACTAGTTTCGAGCAAGGCCATCACGAGTGGGGATTCTGTGAAATGGCTGGATGCTATGCGATCTGAGATGGAATCCATGTACACCAACAAAGTGTTGACTTTGGAAGTTGCTCCTGAAGGGGTAAAACCCATCGAGAGCAAGAGGATCTTTGAGAAAGATAATTCGGTGTAGATGGAAAAGTTAAGACTTTCAAAGATAGACTTGTAGCAAAAGGTTTTCATCAACGACCATGTGTCGACTATGTTGAAACCTTTTCTCATGTCGCTATGCTTAAGCCTATCAGGATCCTACTTGCCGTTGCTGCATACCATAACTATGAAATCTGGCAGACTGCACGTAAAAACCGGTTTTCTAAATGGTGATTTAGAAGAGAGCGTGTATATGACACTGCCAGAGGGCTTCGTAGACTGTGGGAGCAGTGGAAGCGTATGCAAGCTTCTTGTATCCATCTACGGATTGAAGCAGGCATCGCGGAGATGGAACATCTATTTTGATGAAACTGTCAAAGAGTTTGACTTCATCAAAAAGATAGATGATCCATGTATATATAAAAAGGTTGTAGAGAGTATGGTTATCTTCCTCGTATTGTACGTGGATGACATATTCTTGATAGAAAACGATATTCCTATGCTACACTCGGTCAAGCACCTCTTATCACACAAGTTCTCCATGAAAAATCTAACCGATGCCTCCTACATCCTAAGGATATAGATCTATAGAGATAGATCTAAACGGATTTGGGAATGTCCCGATCTAGGTACATAGACACCATACTAAAGGGGTTTAGTATGGAAGATTCTAAGCGTGGTAATGTACCCGCTTATTCAGGAATCACTCTCTATAAAGAGATGTCTCTCAAGACTGATTTGGAAAGGGCTCACATACAAGGGATACCCTATACTTCGACAGTTGGGTCAATCATGTATGCAATGTTTTGTACCAGACCGGATGTAGCTTACTCACTAGTGTAAGTCTACGGTAGCGCCCCGGCCGTCTACAGACGCCAAATGCGGAACAAAAACTTTTTAACTGGCGCTATCGTATACTTTAACCCGGATCTTCTATTATTGCTAAACTAACAAACTGTAAAGAGTGTAGAAAGGTTATACCGAACGATCCGAGTCCTTCGTTCTTTAACCATCATCCCACGCTCCGTTGCGGCTGCTCCGATCTCTTCGATCTTCGATCTGCTCGTCCAGGTGGCACCACGTCGATGATTCTTTAAATGGGCTCCCGCCTCTGACTTGAGGCAACTCGGTCGTCAAGTTTGCTAAAAGAGACGACCAAGAATGATGTAGAGAATGAGTAGATGACTTTATCTCACTTCGTCCAAATCCGTGGACGATCGGTTAATGAAATTGCCGAGGGAATCGGGGATGGAATGAAATGAGCTTTGAATTCCATACACCGAAAACTATCATAATCTTTTGCAAATGAAAACTCAAGTGAGTGAGAGAGAGAGAGGAGGGGCCGGCCATATATAGGGAGGGGGTGAGTGTAGGAGAGAAGAGGGTGACCATAAAAAGCTTCTCACAAAAAATATCAAGAACAAATATCCTAAGGAAAACAAAACCTCATTAATGCAAATGGTGATTCATTAACCTAGTCACCATTGCATTAATGGTTCCATTAAAGCACTAATGACTCACCATGCCAAGTCACCCTTTCTAGAACCTTCTAGAAGCATGACTCACCCTCATCCAAGAAAAGATAAATCCGTCTTTAACCGAATGTTAAAAGACGGCTGATAGAAAACTGGAAACTGGCAACTTCTAAAAGTGATCCTGAAATGACTTTCAGGATAACCCCGTAACTGTATAAATATACCCGCATTTGTATTACGACCGAATACAAATGCAACTGAGACAAAGATATTATATCTACTCAATATAATACTCGGATCTGGCTTAAACCAAAGCCGACCAGTATCATCTGCCCGAAAAATAACACGTGCGTAAACGCACGTGCATTTTCCGAACCCTGCCATAAAACCATACGGCCTCTACAACGTTTCGCCCGAACTTGGGAAACTGTCTGTGGGGGACTCTAATGACTCCTCAGTACCCTGGCAGTGGGTTTAACTACAAACCATCAGCGGCACTAGCTATGCGTAACGGCTGCCCATGGACTGACCTCAAGGGAGGCTGATGAGCGAACTCATCCAGAAACCCTACTGAGCCAAACAGTGACAATGTATATACAGTCCGGTCTGTTCGTCTATGAGTATAGCATATCTGCCTAGGGGGTAGTAACGTCAGACCCCCAAGAGCAGTATAAGCCGTGTCGGAGTGTAGCCCAATAACACCATGAGATACTACTGGAGTACCTACCAGTAAATCTCCTGCCACGGCCGTGGGGTTTGTGTAATGGCTCTCCTAGACACAGCACGATCTCGCCCCCAATACCGGGAGAGACGAATCCCCTGCCGATCCGCTCACGTGCCTCCATATGGCTCGGGACTATACCCAAAAGCTACCTGTTTGCATGACTCCTTTGAGCCATGGTAGGGTAGAAATCAAAGCACAGTGGGAACTCACACGAGACAAATGACGACCTCAGGTCGATGAACTAACCTGTACACATGTCACCAGGGAACTGCTATCTGACGATAGATATAGTACTAACTAGCAGATTCCCGGCGAGTCATGTCCGGTGTACTCATAACCCAATGAGCACCTGTATACATCTTAGGTGATCCAACTGACACCAGTGGCTTGTGAGACCGGCCACCGCCCCTCGTCGGGGTCTCGACTGTATACACTAGTCTACTCCGGAGTATCGATGCCCTGTCTCGAAACTCCCACGACTAGGGACCACAATTAAGGATATGCATATAAACTACCCAACTCTCACGTATATGATCGCCATCATACTGTTGGTAGTAAAGTAAGATCCTAAGGGCTCTATCAAAGTGTAACATGTAATCAGTCACCTGAACATGTACATGACTGATAAAGGCAAACCAGATAGCATACTATCATCTCGAGTAAGACTGTCCTACCGGTATAGGTCCTCCGCAATCATTGCAATCACGTACCTGCGATCCAATAATTGACTATAAGGGCACTATCTCCAACAACTAGGTGTAGTGATTAAGTATCGAAAAGATCTTGGGGAAAAGCACCGGACAGCTGTGAAGACCGTTCTTAAGTACTTGAGAAGGACTAAAGAAATGTTCTTGGTGTATGGTGACGATGAACTCCAGGTGGAGTCCTTTACTGATTTAAGCTTCTAGAGTGGTAAGGATGACTGAAAGTCAGTCTCGGGTTTTTTCTTCACCCTCAGTGCATGGACGGTATGTTGGAAGGGTTCCAAACTATATACCGTAGCAGACTCGTTGATAGAGGCTGATTATATCGCTACCAACGATACTGTCATAGAGGCTGTCTGGATAACTAGTGTTCATGAGATGAACTAGGTTCCTACCATTGAGCATCCAATACCAGTGTATTGTGATGACAATGGAGCTATGGCTTTGGCCTAGGAACCCCGGCCCCGTCATCAATCCAAACATATGTAGGGATTCCTTAGCACCTTTACTAGGGTTTGGAAGCAACACTCATGCCACAATAAAAAAATTTAGGGTGCTAAGTAATCTATAACTTAGGATCAAACTAGAAGTTTAGGGTAACACATATAAAAACTGTTGGAGATAGTGCCCTCAGAGTCGATTATTGGATCACAGGCACGTGATTGCAATGATTGAGGGAGGACCTATCCCGGTAGGACAGTCTTACTCGAGATGATAGTGTGCTATCTGGTTTACCTTTATCATCGTGTACTGCTTTAGGTGACATGACAGGTCGCTATTGCACGTTGATAGAGCCCCTAGGATTCTTTCTTGACAACCGGCAGTATGAGGGCGATCATATACGTGGGAGCTGGTAGTCTATAAGCACATCCTTAAAAGGTCCCTAGTCGTGGGAGTTTCGAGATAGGGCATCGATACTCCAGAGTAGACTAGTGTATACAGTCGAGACCCCGACGAGGGGCGGTGGCCGGTCTCACAAGCCACTGGTGTCAGTTGGTTCACCTAAGATGTATACAGGTGCTCATTGGGTTATGAGTACACCGGACAGGACTCGCCGGGAACATGCTAGTTGGTCTTATACCTGACGTCAGATAGCAGTTCCCTGGTGACATGTGTACAGGTTAGTTCATCGACCTGGGATCGTCATTTGTCTCGTGTGAGTTCCCACTGTGCTTTGATTACTACCCTACCACGGCTCAAAGGAGTCGTGCAAACAGGTTTTAGTTAGGTACAGTCCCGAGCCACATGGAGGCAGTGAGCGGATCTGCAGGGGTTCGTCTCTCCCGGTATTGGGGGTGAGGTTGCGCTGTGTCGAGGAGAGCCAGAACATGAAAAGTCCTTGGCCAAGGCAGGAGATTTGCTGGTAGGTATTCCAGTAGTATCTCAGGGTGTTCTGCGCTGCACTCCGACACGACTTGTACCGCTTTTGGGGGTCTGACTTTTACCAACCCCCTAGGCCCGACATGCGATGCTCATAGACGAACGGACCGGACTGTACGGATATTGTCACTGACAGGCTCAGTAGTGTGTCAGGATGAGTTCGCTCATCGACGTCCCTTTTAGTCAATAGCTGGTGGCCCGTCACGTATTGGCTTATACCTCTGACGTGCTAGTGGTTAAATCCACAGCCATAGTATTGACGAGTCTTTAGAGTCCACCACACTTTCAGTTACTCAAGCTTTCGGGCGAAACGCTGTAGAGGCCGTATGGAGATATGGCAGGGTCCGATCAGATACGTGCGGTATTGCACGGATCAGGATCGGACGGTTTGTACTAGTGGCCGTATAGTTATATGGCAGGGTTCGATCAGATACGTGCGGTATTGCACGGATCAGGATCGGACGGATTTTACTAGCCGGCTTTAGTTTAAGCCGGATCCTAGTATAGTACAGTGTAGATTTTGTCTCATTGCATTTGTATCCGGACGGAATACAGATGCGGGTGTGTATGCACAGTATCGGGGTTTTCCTGTAATTTATTACGGGACCAGTTTTCTGGAGTTGCCAGTTTGCATTCCGTTCCGGCCGGTTTTCCTTCGTTCTTTCCCGGCCGGACTTTTACGATGGAGGGGGTTATTTGCAAGTTTGCAAATAACACTTTGTGGAGGATTTATTTGCATAAGGATTGATATGTTAAGCATCTTTGCTTTTCATGCATTAATAAGATTTGATTAGATTTGAAATGGATTTGACTTTATCATCATCACACTTGCTTTTGATATGGTCACCATTTTCCTTCCCTACACTAACCTCCCTTGTATCTTTTTCTCCCCTCCACCATTCTCAAGTTATGGCCGGCCACTTATTAGAGGGAGAAAGAGAGAGGTTGATTTTTGGTGTTGCATTTTTTATCATCTCATTTTGCCTTCTACACAAAAACCTTCTCACCTCTCCAAAGTTCTTCTTGATTCCTCAATCATAGGCAACTCCAATACCCCAAAAGAGACTATGATTCTACACTACATTCTACAGCAAATCTTGGGCACGTCGACTTGCCAGCTTCGTGCCCGAGTTGCCTCGGTATTGAGGTGGGAGCCCGTAAAAGATGCAGGCGATGTGGTGCTCTTCCGGCGAAGAGGCGACAACGAGGAGATGACGGACAAAGCATCCGCGGGAGATCGGAGTGGAGACGAAGACCGAAGGACTCGGATCATTCGGTATATCTCTTCCCTATCTTGTTACTTTGCTAGATCTAGTTTAATGGCCCGATCCGGGGTTTAGTGCGCGGTGGTGCCGGTTTGCTAAGTCCGCAAAATTTAAAGTTTATCACCGCTTCCGCGTTTGGCCGTCGGATTGACGGCCGGGGCGCCGCCGTGCACTTACAGTGGTATCAGAGCTTCGCTATTAACTTCGTCTAGCTTCGTATGATGTGTTTTGCATTTCCGATCGACCAAAATTCCAAAATCTACATTTTAGTTCACGACAGTTTTCTGTTGAAAATTTTTGGTGTCAAAATTTTTTTCAGGTTGTATAAAAGTACTGTGCTAGAAGACCTAAAACTACTGTAGAAATTCGAGACAATGATCTCTTCAGGGGAGCGCGGAACCGCGGCAAAACCCTACTTGTTGCCGCGGTTCCGCCGCATTATTGATGGATCACTGTGTACAATTTTTCCAGTGGGCTTATGGGCTTAAAATATGGGTTTTGGAATATTAATTTTGGGCCCAGGTTTTCTGTGAGTGCTACAGTATTGATTGGGGGGCCCACTTGTTAATTTTTGATCGATCGGATATTTTAAACACATCTTTCACAGTATTTACATTATATCTGCGACCGTGAATGTCACTTGATCGGTAAATCCAGTCTAAACTGCTATAGCCCGGTTAGACGGATTTGCGAACGTGACTTTCACGTTGATGTTTTGTGTTTTTGCTGTGATGTTGCGGATCGGTCGTGGGGATAGCCTGGATGCAATGCTAGTACTGTTCTGTTGTATTATGTACATTTGATATTGCGGGGCGAGCGTCCGACATGTGGACTGCCGTCACTGCCTGTTTGTATTATTATTTTGGGGCACGACCTGGTTGCGGTCGATGTACCCGGTGTATGTATATTTTACTTTCTGTACTAGGATTACCCCGCGGAGGAGTGCACGGATAGACGGGTTCTGGAAGGCAACAAGCCCGCATCTCATGGCATTGGGACGGAGGTGGCTTCACTCTAGAATTGGCGGGCTATTCGCCGCACTCGTAGGGGGTACAGGTTGACCCAGGAGGGATGCCCAAGTTGCCGGATTCCGTGGAGTGCTGGGTGGTCCATTCACGGCGCTGAAGGGGGCTGCCTCGCTTCAGGTTTTGGCGGGTAACTTGCCGCGCCCGTAGTGGTCTAGGATTTCATTGCGTAGGCTATCCACACGACCAGGGGAACGTCGGGTTTCAGTAGTGGCTCTGTGAAACCCGGGGATCCCAGATATCTGTATTGTTCTGTGATGCTGTACATTTCTGTGATGTTGCATTTTATCACGCCTTGAGCGAATATAATATATTGGTATATATATTAGTAGATGTTGTATATGTTTTTCATCCGCGCTAGTCCAGTCCCCGCTCTGCCGTTAGTTAGCTAACCTAACGGGTGATGACGGGACCCAGTGGCGAATGCGGATGGCATATACGTACGTCAGTATATTTTCGTTCTTTGTGGTGTGATCAATTGATGGGACTGCGTTGATTCGGATCAATGCAAGCTAAACAAACCTAATCTGATGTTGTTGGAACACTTTTCAAAAAACTGTTATTGCAAGGACGTTCACTTTTGTTTTGCATCGTGGTATTCATTTGGAATATCCTGCTCCTCAGTCGACGAGGCAAGGGCCGAGATCCCTTCACCGGGAGTGACCCCTTGGACAGAAGTTTGCGTCAGGGCATTAACTTCACTATAGCCGATTACTTTTGCTTTGCACCGTGGTATTCAGTTGGAATATCCTGCACCCCATTCTACGGGGAAAGAGCCGAGATCCCTTCACCGGGAGTGACCTCTTTAGTAAAGGTTTTCGTCACTATATTTTCTAAAAAGCTATCCGTTCCTTCAACGATATCAAGTTCACTACGTTAAAGGTTTTCGCCAGAAACCATTCATAGCCCTCCGTCGTTTCATATGGGTAGTCAATAGTATTCAAGCTATGTTTGTTGGCCTTAGTCAAGGCACAGTGTTTGGTAGCTATTGGGTATTCATATGCTGCATAGATAGATGTGTTGGTTTGGGACAGTCGTATAGCCTTGTTGGCCTTAGTCAAGGGCTTGTACGGGTGGGTTCAAATCAACCTGGACAATGACGGATAGAACTTGACATGTGACTTATGATTTGTTGGCCTTAGTCAAGGTCATAAGAGCATGGGGCAAAAATCCACATCGGGAGTTTCAAAAGAACTGAAACTTGCCAGATATGCGCATACCTTCTGGAGTGTGATACCGTGAGCGGATTCCGTCACGTTGTCATCCGATGATAGTTGGATCCCGATTCCCACTGATGAGTTGGTTTACTCCTCGGGTGACCCCGACTAATTCTTCTTTCAGGTTTGGAGGAGAATTTGAGGTACAGTGGGAGGTTTCCTGATTAGAAAAAGTGATAACCATTCTGATCTAGGATAGAGTGCACGCTGAGTGTTTCTTTTCTCTCTCTCTCTGGCAGCGACCATTGACCCGACCTTAGACTATGACTTAGTGACCAAGTTGACCGAACCTTCTTAACACTGACTTTTGGATTGTCAGAGTCGCTAAACTCATTGCCACTCCTACTTTTACCCTCTTCTCCAGGACACCCCGTATTACTACGAACGTCCACTTCCATTGGACAAAACCATCGTATGGTTATATACGAACTCGAAGGACTTTGAGGATGGTTTCCGGTTCTGGAGAAAAAGAATAGGACTATTCAGTTGTCTTTTCCTTCCACCTCCTCTCAGGTTGCGAGTACTCCTTGGTTTAGGGGTAGTACACCTATTATGCAAATTGGATAGTCTTCTTCCAAACCTTAGGCTGGTGCCGACCGGTAGGGAATGAAGAAAACCAATTAGCCTAAACGGTGTACAGAAGGTATTAAGTTCAGACAAAGAAAGGGATTAGTAAGAGGGCAAAGTAAATTGCGACTGATATTCACGACCAAACCAAGTATTTCTTCGCCAATCCTAAATCACCTTTGTATTTCTCCAGGACACTCCGTATCACTACGAAGATCCACAGTTTATTGGATAATCCATCGTATGGTTATATACGAACTCGAAAGGAACTTGTTCCAGTTCGGGGATGGATTCTTGTTCAGGAGAAATAGGAATAAAGTACATTCAGGTGTCTTTTATCTTCACCTTCTCTCGCATTGCGAGTGCTCCTAGGATTAGGACAGTACACCCTTTATGCTTCTTGGATAGTCTTCTTCCAAACCATAGGCTGGTGCCGAACGGTAGGGAAGGAAGAAAACCATTTGGCTTAAAGGGGTGTACAGAAGGTAATGACTAAAGACATATAAAGGGATTTGGAGAGGTGGCAAAGAATTATACGGTTATAGTTGTGAATCTGGATAATGGAAGAGGCATTACTAGGAATACCAGGATACCCCATCGAAACATTTCAATGTTTCAGTTCAGCTGTGTACTGTTAAAAGAAAACTGATTTCCCGATTGGACACTTGCTCCAGGGTATGTATTTACCAGGTTTGATTCTCACATCTGTATGGTTTTATAGATGATGAGTGGGAGTAAGTTATTGGGAATTGGGTGATCATCCTCATTATATCGGAATTCGTTGTAATTGGTGATATTTGAGGATGCCACCTGGGTTGTTTGCCGGTCGGCAAATATTTGGTTTTGAATATCCGCTGTTGTGCACCAATTTCAAATTGATATATCTGTACGTCTATTTTTATAGAGTGAGATATACCTTTTGATATTATGTCGATGACATTTACCTATATCAGTGGATGGTTAGGTAAGGAGCATTGAACAGCGGTGTAATTCTTCTTAACCAAAAGTACAGTTTTCAACCTACGACACACAGTGAATGAGTCACTAGACTCAAGGGACTTATACAGAGTATTGTATGTTGTCCAGGGTCCATCAGGACAGAGGGGTTGGTCCTCGTACTGTATTCTGTTTACTTATGACTTCTCTAGTTCTTAGACAGGTGTTTCGTAGAAACACAGGGTCGAAGATTTGAGAAGTTATAGGTATAAGAATAAAGTAGAGAACCAGGTGTTGCAAGTATCGGGATTCTTCAAAGTGATCGAAGATGTAGATACTTGTACATGGTATTCAGTTGATAGTAATGATTAAGAGAACTTGCTTCTCTTTCGGGTTACTCATAATTGGAAGCATTCCTAAGTAGAGTAACGTTGATCGGCCTCCTTCCATTTAGTTGACATGCACTGGAGACAGCTGCATGATTTGAATCTGGTTCAATTAAATCAGTGCCTCTGGTTCTATATTGGATATAGAACAGTTCATATCTTAACGATGTTAAGGTACGGGGAGTTGTCCGGCTTATGCTTAAAACCAGAATCCGGATAACTCATAGGCACGTTTCTGTAATGGCTGTTTGTGGGTTGACCCAGGCTATGACGAGGGTTGACTTTCTACCATCTGGAAGATCAATAGTGATATTGTTCTTCACTCACCACAATTTTAAAAGAAATGGATTTTTTCAGAAAACAGTAGTGGGAGTATGGTAGAACTGGAAGTGATTCCAGAACCGCAAACGATTACTGAAGATTTGATAAGGAACCTAAAGATTCAATCTGGTTTGACATTCCATTGGCCACTCCGCAGATAAGGTGGGTAACTTCAGGCACCCGAGAGGTACTCCGGTAGCCTCAAGGACGGTGACAGGGAAGTTCTTGTTTACCCACACTTGCCATTGTTGTTGTTCCAGGCTGCGAGACCCGGCAGGAGGATGAGTATAGCATCGTTCTAAACTAGCTTTAGAAGTGCACGTCTATATGACTCTGCCAGAGGGTTGTCGTAGTCAGTGGGAGCAGCGGAAGCATTGGTGGACATCAGGCTTATGTCTATTTATAGACTAAAGCAGATGTAGCGGAGATAGATCATCTATTTCTGATGTGACAGTCATAGGTTTGACGTCATCAGAATAGGGGATGGATCTGTTGAGAAGGTAGTAGGAAGTTATATTCCTATACTACGATCGGTTATACTTTGGTCGTCACACGGTGGTTTCTCCACAAAGGACTTGGACATTATATCGACATACTGGTTAATAGATCTATGGTTTTAGATCTAGATTTGGGTGGTTTCCTAATCTGGGTACCTTGACAGCATTCTATGAGTATTTAGAATGGACGACTCCTGGCATGGTGGTGTACCTGCAGGTAATGGAGTCACCCTCTTTAAAGGTGTCTTACAGACTAAAGGGGAGAGGGATACGCATGATTGGCAGATCACTTGCTTAGGCAATTGAGTCAATCATGAGATGTCAAGTACCACACCAGATGTTGTTCTTGCAGTAGATGCAATAAGTTGATATTCATCCGATCCTGGAGAAACAGTCGGAAGCAGTTTTAGAACATAAGTGGATGTTCTAGGGATATGATAACGACCGCCTCATTCGAGAGACAGTTATCATTCCAGGCTTCCAAGGTGACATTGACGACAAGGAGGTTGTCAGAGTTATAGTTTTCCCTCTGACGAGGGGCAGTATTTTGGACAGGTGATCCAAGGCAATACTGAGGGAGGCATGGTGCAGGATACTGATTAAGTTCAGTTGACGATACAGTCTAAGGAGTTTGGATTTGGAGTTCATTTATGAGCTAGGTCCCATCAGACATCCAGACATTCTAAGACAGGTATTGCTCATTTCGGGAGATGGTTTTCTCCGCGAACATGAGATATAGAGAGACATAGAAAGAAACACCACAGGCGGATCCACTCACTAAGGCTATTCTTCGAACGCAATAGTTTCGCAAACGAGCTTTGTGAGACTGACAAGTAGAGGAGTTGGGTGTTCGGTATCACACAGGCTGTGAGTATGCGACATCGCAATAATTAGCCTTGAGTGCAAGTGGGAGATTGTTGGAGATAGTGCCCTCAGAGTCGATTATTGGATCACAGGCACGTGATTGCAATGATTGAGGGAGGACCTATCCCGGTAGGACAATCTTACTCGAGATGATAGTGTGCTATCTGGTTTACCTTTATCATCGTGTACTACTTTAGCTGACATGACAGGTCGCTATTGCACGTTGATAGAGCCCCTAGGATTCTTGCTTGACTACCGGCAGTATGAGGGCGATCATATACGTGGGAGCTGGTAGTCTATAAGCACATCCTTAAAAGGTCCCTAGTCGTGGGAGTTTCGAGATAGGGCATCGATACTCCAGAGTAGACTAGTGTATACAGTCGAGACCCCGACGAGGGGCGGTGGCCGGTCTCACAAGCCACTGGTGTCAGTTGGTTCACCTAAGATGTATACAGGTGCTCATTGGGTTATGAGTACACCGGACAGGACTCGCCGGGAACATGCTAGTTGGTCTTATACCTGACGTCAGATAGCAGTTCCCTGATGACATGTGTACAGGTTAGTTCATCGACCTGGGATCGTCATTTGTCTCGTGTGAGTTCCCACTGTGCTTTGATTACTACCCTACCACGGCTCAAAGGAGTCGTGCAAACAGGTTTTAGTTGGGTACAGTCCCGAGCCACATGGAGGCAGTGAGCGGATCTGCAGGGGTTCGTCTCTCCCGGTATTGGGGGTGAGGTCGCGCTGTGTCGAGGAGAGCCAGAACATGAAAAGTCCTTGGCCAAGGCAGGAGATTTGCTGGTAGGTATTCCAGTAGTATCTCAGGGTGTTCTGCGCTGCACTCCGACACGACTTGTACCGCTTTTGGGGGTCTGACTTTTACCAACCCCCTAGGCCCGACATGCGATGCTCATAGACGAACGGACCGGACTGTACGGATATTGTCACTGACAGGCTCAGTACGGTGTCAGGATGAGTTCGCTCATCGACGTCCCTTTTAGTCAATAGCTGGTGGCCCGTCACGTATTGGCTTATACCTATGACGTGCTAGTGGTTAAATCCACAGCCATAGTATTGACGAGTCTTTAGAGTCCACCACACTTTCAGTTACTCAAGCTTTCGGGCGAAACGCTGTAGAGGCCGTATGGAGATATGGCAGGGTCCGATCAGATACGTGCGGTATTGCACGGATCAGGATCGGACGGTTTGTACTAGTGGCCGTATAGTTATATGGCAGGGTTCGATCAGATACGTGCGGTATTGCACGGATCAGGATCGGACGGATTTTACTAGCCGGCTTTAGTTTAAGCCGGATCCTAGTATAGTACAGTGTAGATTTTGTCTCATTGCATTTGTATCCGGACGGAATACAGATGCGGGTGTGTATGCACAGTATCGGGGTTTTCCTGTAATTTATTACGGGACCAGTTTTCTGGAGTTGCCAGTTTGCATTCCGTTCCGGCCGGTTTTCCTTCGTTCTTTCTCGGCCGGACTTTTCCGATGGAGGGGGTTATTTGCAAGTTTGCAAATAACACTTTGTGGAGGATTTATTTGCATAAGGATTGATATGTTAAGCATCTTTGCTTTTCATGCATTAATGAGATTTGATTAGATTTGAAATGGATTTGACTTTGTCATCATCACACTTGCTTTTGATATGGTCACCATTTTCCTTCCCTACACTAACCTCCCTTGTATCTTTTTCTTCCTTCCACCATTCTCAAGTTATGGCCGGCCACTTATTAGAGGGAGAAAGAGAGAGGTTGATTTTTGGTGTTGCATTTTTTATCATCTCATTTTGCCTTCTACACAAAAACCTTCTCACCTCTCCAAAGTTCTTCTTGATTCCTCCATCATAGGCAACTCCAATACCCCAAAAGAGACTATGATTCTACACTACATTCTATAGCAAATCTTGGGCACGTCGACTTGCCAGCTTCGTGCCCGAGTTGCCTCGGTATTGAGGTAGGAGCCCGTAAAAGATGCAGGCGATGTGGTGCCCTTCCGGCGAAGAGGCGACAACGAGGAGATGACGGACAAAGCATCCGCGGGAGATCGGAGTGGAGACGAAGACCGAAGGACTCGAATCATTCGGTATATCTGTTCCCTATCTTGTTACTTGGCTAGATCTAGTTTAATGGCCCGATCCGGGGTTTAGTGCGTGGTGGTGCCGGTTTGCTAAGTCCGCAAAATTTAAAGTTTATCACCGCTTCCACGTTTGGCCATCGGATTGACGGCCGGGGCGCCGCCGTGCACTTACAAAAACAAATGTCTAACACTAAGTAAAAGTGAATACAACCTTTGTAGACCTTCTTGCTAGACTCCTTGGAACAACTTGAGTTTGCACCGGCTTGGTTGAGATCTTCCAAGTCAACGATGATCCACACGGGGCCCCTTTTCACAAGCTCCAAGCTCCTCTTGATCTAAGATGAAGATGAGGCTAACACTCTAATCTAGTGGGCTATACTAAAGTAGAATGGTGATGTAGGTTGTATGATCACTTAAAAACCTTTCCTTTTTATCTCTTTCACTCACTCAAGAAAAGGTAGTGAGCTTTGAAGAAGAAGACGGAGGAGAATGGAAATGCTAGAGCTATTTTCTTTTTGTGATAAAGATGAAGATAAATGAGAAGAGAATAATATATATATATATATATATATATATATATATATATATTTGTTAGTGTATATGCCCTAGAGGTCATTACTGTATCATACTAGTTTGTATATTACTTAATGGAAGCTTGGGATATTCACCTTGTATATATAATCTTGCTCAAAATAGTAGTATGCTACTTGGTTTGTTTCTACTTCAATGTGTACATGTGTTTATTTTAGTATATCGCCTATACACATTAGTGAAGCCCTTAGGATCTTTGCTTGATTACCAGCGATGTGATGGCAGTCACACTAGTGGGGCTGGGTAATCTATAAGCACATCCTTATGCAGGTCCCTGGTCGCAGGACTATTGAGACAGGGCATCGATACTCCGGAGTAGACTAGCGCATGCGCTTCTCATCCCAGTGTGGGAGACGGTCTGTCCCACAGCCGTCAGTACGTCGTACTTGAGATAGTATGCGGGTGCTCGTTAGGTTACGGGTACACTGGACAGGACTCGTCGGGAACTGACTAGTTGGTATTATGCCTATCGTCAGTTATCAGTTCCCAGGTGACATGAGTACAGCTTAGTCCGCTGACTTGACACTGTCACTTCGCCTCGAGTGTGTTCCCACTGCACTTTGATAACTATCCTACCACGGCTCAAAGGAGTCGTGCAAACAGGTAGTAGTTGGGTGTAGTCCCGAAGCACATGGAGGCAGTGACGGTTAGACAGGATTCGTCTCTCCCGGTATTGGGGGTTGACATCGCGCTGTGTCTAGGAGAGCCATTACACGAGTAGTCCCTGGCCAGGGCAAACGAGATATACTGGTAGGCTTCCAGTGTTATCTCAGGGTGTTTTGGGCTTCACTCCGACACGACTTGTACCGCTATTGGGGGACTGACGTTTACCGCCCCCTAGGCCCGCCATGCGATGTATCAGACGAACAGACCGGACTGTACGGAGAATGTCACATTCAGGCTCAGTAGGAGTTCAGATGGGTTTCACCTCGTCAGTCTTCTTGTCGGCACTACCTGGGGACCGTTACGCACAGCTAGTGCCGCTTGCGGTCTGTGGTTAAACCCACTGCCAGCGTAGTGTCGAGTCTTTAGAGTCCCACACAGAAAGCTTTTCGCCTTTAGGCAAAAGAGTAGAGGTCGCATGGTTTTGCGACAGGTCGCATGGTTTTGCGACAGGGTTCGGTCACATCCGTGCACTTGTGCACGTACAGTGTCCGGACAGTTTACACTAGCGGGCTTTGGTTTAAGCCAGATCCTAGTGTACCTTTTGGGATTGGATTTATCCAGTATGCATTCGTGTTCCTCGGAACGCGGATGCGGGTGTGTATGCACAGTTGACAGAGAGATAGAGGCAGAGGATTCTCATTAGGGTTGTTGATAGTTGACCGTTGACTATTGACTTTTTGCTCAACCCTAATGAGAATATGATATATGATTAACAATTATATTAATTAAGTATTATGGTGACATGGTTGTTGGGGGGTTGACTTTGTTGACTTGTTGACTTGTTGACTTTGTTGACCGGTTGACTAGGCTTGACTAGTTGACCATCATGATAACCATAGCTATCATTTCATATTAAAGACTTTTGCTTGCTTGCTCTTTTGTGCAAAATGAGTGCATGAAATGATATGGCTATGGTTGCTTGAATCATCATATAATACTTGATTGATATGAGGTGTTATGATTGTTTTGGATTATGAGAGCCAAATGAGAAAAGTCTTCTCTCATTCTTTCATTCTCATTCTCTCTCTTGTTCTTGAGCTCTCATCTCCTCCTCTTGCTCTCCCTCTCTTGACTCTATGGTTCACTTGTCTCATGAGTTGAGAACCAAGAACCATAGATAAAATCCCATACAAACTCTTCTCTACTCACTCTAGTTCATAAGGTTTAGCAAACCGAGTGAACTAGTTTCTTCAAAGTTCGAAGAAGGAGCCAAAGGTTGAAGCTTTCAGGTGGATCTATCTTCGGCGCAAGGAGACGACGGGGAGAAGCCGATTCGGACGACCATCGAAGCTTGAAGACGAAGGAGTTCGAGAAAAAGAAAGGTATAACCCCCTAACCGAGTAGTTAGCAACTCGTAGTTAGGTTGTTAGTTAGATGTTTAACAAAGATCCGGGTTTTAAGTCCATGTTACCAACTCTAAGAAAATCGTTTTTTATCTAATTCCGCATGCCCGAAAGTACCGGGAGAGGTAGCATGGACTTACAATATTATAGTCACTCTCACTTACAACCATGGTAAACAAATATCTTAATATTTAACCATTGAGTTAAAACCTAAATGAAGAACTAAATCATGGTTAATAGTTAGGTGAGGTCAAAGTCAACAAGAAGAGTGTAGAAACTTGTTCACACCACAATATTGCATTATTATATTCCCCATTCTTATTCTTTTTATAAATAAACAGGTGCTTTTGACGCATGTCTGCTACATGTTACAGGTTACAGGTTCTTGGACAGGAAACAGTGAAAACGATGAAAAGACGATGCAAAAGTGGACTTTGACCAACAAATAGAAGGATCTTAATCAAGCCTACACAAAAGTTCAGTACAAGGCAGCGCAAGGTCCAAGATTACAAAGCAAACGGTTAAAATTCCACTGCAATTGTTCACTACAGATCTGGAAGAAATAGAGAAGCCAAATTGAATAAAGATCCAAAGAAATAAAAAGCCCAAGAAGCCCAGAATCAGTTCCAAAATTTCCAGACATAAAATTTTACCAAAGCTTGGAAGTCTACTTTGACTAGGTCTTCCTAAGGATATTTTGGTAAATGTAGACATGCGAATCAATTGTAACCTAGGGTTTCTATCTCTTATAAATAGAAGCCAAAATTATTGTATTCTTTTCATGCCTCCCTTCATTAATAAATTTCAGCATTCTTTTGGAGAGCATCATTCTTGTAAGTTCTTTATTTTCAGCCCTAGGTTAATTTTCTATTCTTGCCCTAGATAAATTTAATTTCTTGCCCTAGTTAATCTTTTATTCTCTGCCCTAGATAAATGTTCTTCAATTCCCTGATGAGCGAGTAGTCTCCTCGCTTGTTAGGGTTAGATATGGGGAAGGTTTGAGAGACGAAGATCTCTTATCCCCTTTCTTGCCCGTCATATATTTTCATAGGACTCTATGCATACATGCACATACCGCTCCCTACGGCACCCTATCCCTCGAGGTAGCGGTGATACCGTAGTATAAAGGTCCGGTTTTGATTGTTTTCTATGGAGGTTAGGGTAAGGATTGATAAAAGAAGGACAAGAACCTAGAGGAAGAAACATCTTTCCAAATGATTCTAATCCCTTTTATTATTAATTACCATAACACCTAATTAGATCTTCATATGGGTATAGAAAGCGGTGAGATTTATTGACTTTCCAAACTTAACCTAGACCTAACCCTAGCAAGATTTAGATATAGATTAATTTAGTTTTTAGATTTAATAATCAATCTGGCTCCCATCGGAATTAACTCGTTTGAGCGACTAGGAAATTCACAACATCCCTGTGGACCGACCCGTATTCACCGGCTAGCTTCATGCGACACCGTTCTTGTTTGCGGTTACTAGATAGTTTTTGAGATCAATCAAATGGCGCCGTTACCGGGGATGGCGTGTTATTTCCTTTTTGCAATTTCGGGTTAATCTAAAATTAAAAAAAATCATAAAAATCTGAAAAATCACAAAAAATATTAAAATATATCATCTGTTATTTTTGGAAAGGGTATTTTTTTTGAGAATTTTGCAGGATCTACGCACAATTTCGGAACTGGAAATCTACAGAAAAAAAAAACAGATCGGAACAACAGAAGATCACAACAACCGAGGAACAGAAGAAATTTGGAGGACCGAGTCTATAAGTCAACCGAGGTGATCAGGTGCAAAAAAAAATGCTGTAATGTCTAGCAGGCCGCGGAACCACCGCGGGACAACCCTTCTGACCGCGGGACCGCCGCGTCCCAGTCGATTCAGGGCGGAAAAAAAGCCCTGTAAGTCTTCGGATCTCCTCCTCTGCAGATCTCCGATATATCTTCTGAAAAATCTCCTGCTGGATTCTTTGCGCTTAAAAAAATCTTTCCAAATAACAATCATGAGCAGGATTCTTTGCGCTCACTTAAAATAGAAATTGATTGCAAGTAATATTTTTTGTTTTGCATATCTTTTACAGAAAATCTTTTTGCAAAATTTCCGGTTTTGATTGTTTTCCATGGAGGTTAGGGTAAGGATTGATAAAAGAAGGACAAGAACCTAGAGGAAGAAACATCTTTCCAAATGATTCTAATCCCTTTTATTATTAATTACCATAACACCTAATTAGATCTTCATATGGGTATAGAAAGCGGTGAGATTTATTGACTTTCCAAACTTAACCTAGACCTAATCCTAGCAAGATTTAGATATAATTTAATTTAGTTTTTAGATTTAATAATCAATCCGGCTCCCATCGAAATTAACTCGTTTGAGCGACTAGGAAATTCACAACATCCCTGTGGACCGACCCGTATTCACCGGCTAGCTTCATGCGACGCCGTTCTTGTTTGCGGTTACTAGATAGATTTTGAGATCAATTAAATGGCGCCGTTACCGGGGATGGCGTGTTATTTCCTTTTTGCAATTTCGGGTTAATCTAAAATTAAAAAAAATCATAAAAATCTGAAAAATCACAAAAAATATAAAAATATATCATCTGTTATTTTTGGAAAGGGTATTTTTTTGAGAATTTTGCAGGATCTACGTACAATTTCGGATATGGAAATCTACAGAAAAAAACCAGATCGGAACAACAGTAGATCACAACAACCGAGGAACGGAAGAAATTTGGAGGACCGAGTCTATAAGTCAACCGAGGTGATCAGGTGCAAAAAAAATGCTATAATGTCCAGCAAGCCGCGGAACCGCCGCGGGACAACCCTTCTGACCGCGGGACCGCCGCGCCCAGTCGATTCAGGGCGGAAAAAAAACCCTGTAAGTCTTCGGATCTCCTCCTCTGCAGATCTCCGATATATCTTCTGAAAAATCTCCTGCTGGATTCTTTGCGCTTAAAAAAATCTTTCCAAATAACAATCTTGAGCAGGATTCTTTGCGCTCGCTTAAAATAGAAATTGATTGCAAGTAATATTTTTTGTTTTGCATATCTTTTATCGAAAATCTTTTTGCAAAATTTCCAAATATAGAGTAAGCGGAAAAAGGAAAATTTTAATTAGAAATTTGCAAACTTTGAAATTCATAGAAAAAAAAGATTTGATTGAAAGTGATTTACTGTTTTGCATATCTTTAATCGAATTTTAAGGGGCTTTTGACCAATTCAGATTGGGTGGGGATTTCATCACCCTTCCCAGTGTTGGATATAGTGCCCTCAAAGTCAATTATTGGATCGCAGGTACGTGATTGCAATGATTGCGGAGGACCTATACCGGTAGGACAGTCTTATTCGAGATGATAGTATGCTATCTGGTTTGCCTTTATCAGTCGTGTATAGGTTCAGGTGACTGATCATGATTACACTTTGATAGAGCCCTTAGGATCTTGCTTGACTACCAACAGTATGAGGGCGATCATATACGTGAGAGTTGGATGGTCTATAAGCATATCCTTAATAGTGGTCCCTAGTCGTGGGAGTTTCGAGACAGGGCATCGATACTGCGGAGTAGACTAGTATATACAGTCGAGACCCCGAAGAGGGGCGGTGGCCGGTCTCACAAGCCACTGGTGTCAGTTGGATCACTTAAGATGTATACAGGTGCTCATTGGGTTATGAGTACACCGGACAGGACTCGCGGGGAACCTGCTAGTTGGTATTATACATATCGTCAGATAGTAGTTCCGTGGTGACATGTATACAGGTTAGTTCATCGACCTGAGGTCGTCATTTGTCTCGTGTGAGTTCCCACTGTGCTTTGATTTCTACCCTACCACGGCTCAAAGGAGTCGTGCAAACAGGTAGTTTTTGGGTACAGTCCCGAGCCACATGGAGGCACGTGAGCGGATTGGCAGGGGATTCGTCTCTCCCGGTATTGGGGGTGGAGGTCGCGCTGTGTCTAGGAAAGCCATTACACCAAGTCCTTGGCCAAGGCAGGTGAGATTTACTGGTAGGTACTCCAGTAGTATCTCAGGGTGTTCAGGGCTTGTCTTCGACACGACTTATACAGCTATTGGGGGTCTGACGTTACTAGCCCCCTAGGCCGAATATGCGATACACATAGACGAATGGACCGGACTTTATATACATTGTCACTGTTAGGCTCAGTAGGGTTTCCGGATGAGTTCGCTCATCGGCCTCCCTTGAGGTCAGTCTATGGGCACCCGTTACGCATTGCTAGTGCCGCTGACGGCTTGTGGTTAAACCCACTGCCAGGGTAGTGACGAGTCATTAGAGTCCCCCACAGACAGTTTTCCAAGTTCGGGAGAAACGTTGTAGAGGCCGTATGGTTTAATGGCAGGGTTCGGAAAATGCACGTGCGTAAAACGCACGTGTTATTTTTCGGGCAGATAATACTGGTGGGCTTTGGTTTAAGCCGGATCCATGTATTATACAGAGTAGATATAATATCTTTGTCTCAGTTGCATTTGTATTCGGTTGTAATACAAATGCGGGTATATTTATACAGTTACGGGGTTATCCTGAAATTCGTTTCGGGATCACTTTTGGAAGTTGCCAGTTTCCACTTTTCTATCAGCCGTATTTAACATTTGGTTAAATACGGATTTATCTTTTCTTGAGATGAGTGTGGAAGCTTCTAGAAGGTTCTAGAAGTGGTGAGTTGTTTAGTGAGTCATGGTTGCATTTAATGATTGCATTAATACTTGATGACTAGGTTAATGATTCATCATTTCATTAAGTGTGTTCACACTTTTTGTTCACACTAGAGATATTTTCTTATTGTCACCTCCCCCTCTCCTACACTCACCCCCCACCTCTATATATTGTGGCCGGCCCCCTCCTTGGTGCCCATGAGATTTTTCACTCTCACTTGTTTGAAAAAAAGATGATAGGTTTCGGTGTATGAAATTTCACAGCTCATTTCATTCCATCACCCGATTCCCATGGCAACTTCATTAACCGTTCGTCCATGTTTTTGGACAAAGCGAGACAAAGTATTCCACTCATTCTCTACATCAATCTTGGTCGTCTCTTTTAGCAAACTTGACGACCGAGTTGCCTCGAGTAAGAGGCGGGAGTCCGTTTAAAGATCCGATGATGTGGTGCCACCTGGACGAGGAGATCGGAGATCGATGAGATCGGAGCAGCCGCAACGGAGCATGGGATGATGGTTAAAGAATGAAGTGTTAGTGTATATGCCCTAGAGGCTATTACTGTATCATACTAGTTTGTATATTATTTAATGGAAGCTTGGGATATTCACCTTGTATATACAATCTTGCTCAAAATAGTATTATGCTACTTGGTTTGTTTCTACTTCAATGTGTACATGTGTTTATTTTTGTATATCGCCTATACACATTAGTGGAGCCCTTAGGATCTTTTCTTGATTACCAGCGATGTGATGGCCATCACACTAGTGGGGCTGGGTAATCTATAAGCACATCCTTATGCAGGTCCCTGGTCGCAGGACTATCGAGACAGGGCATCGATACTCCGGAGTAGACTAGCGCATGCGCTTCTCATCCCAGTGTGGGAGACGGTCTGTCCCACAGCCGTCAGTACGTCATACTTGAGATAGTATGCGGGTGCTCGTTAGGTTACGGGTACACTGGACAGGACTCGTCGGGAACTGACTAGTTGGTATTATGCCTATCGTCAGTTATCAGTTCCCAGGTGACATGAGTACAGCTTAGTCCGCTGACTTGACACTGTCACTTCGCCTCGAGTGTGTTCCCACTGTACTTTGATCACCACCCTACCACGGCTCAAAGGAGTCGTGCAAACAGGTAGTGGTTGGGTGCAGTCCCGAAGCACTTGGAGGCAGTGACGGTTAGACATGATTCGTCTCTCCCGGTATTGGGGGTTGACATCGCGCTGTGTCTAGGAGAGCCATTACACGAGTAGTCCCTGGCCAGGGCAAACGAGATATACTGGTAGGCTTCTAGTGTTATCTCAGGGTGTTTTGGGCTTCGCTCCGGCACGACTTGTACCGCTATTGGGGGACTGACGTTTACCGCCCCCTAGGCCCGCCATGTGATGTATCAGACGAACAGACCGGACTGTACGGAGAATGTCACATTCAGGCTCAGTAGGAGTTCAAATGGGTTACGCCTCGTCGGTCTTCTTGTCGGCACTACCTGGGGACCGTTACGCACAGCTAGTGCCGCTTGCGGTCTGTGGTTAAACCCACTGCCAGCGTAGTGTCGAGTCTTTAGAGTCCCACACAGAAAGCTTTTCTCCTTTAGGCAAAAGAGTAGAGGTCGCATGGTTTTGCGACAGGTCGCATGGTTTTGCGACAGGGTTCGGTCACATCCGTGCACTTGTGCACGTACAGTGTCCGGACAGTTTACACTAGCGGGCTTTGGTTTAAGCCAGATCCTAGTGTACCTTTTGGGATTGGATTTATCCAGTTTGCATTCGAGTTCCTCGGAACGCGGATGCGGGTGTGTATGCACAGTTGACGGGGAGACAGAGGCAGCGGATTCTCATTAGGGTTGTTGACAGTTGACCGTTGACTATTGACTTTTTGCTCAACCCTAATGAGAATATGATATATGATTAACAATTATATTAATTAAGTATTATGGTGACATGGTTGTTGACTTGTTGACTTGTTGACTTTGTTGACTTGTTGACTTTTGTTGACTTGTTGACTTTGTTGACCGGTTGACTAGGCTTGACTAGTTGACCATTATGATAACCATAGCCATCATGTCATGGCAAAGACTTTTACTTGCTTGCTCATTTGTGTAAAATGAGTGCATGAAATGATATGGTTATGGTTGCTTCAACCATCACATAACACTTGATTGGTATGATGTGTTATCATTGTTTTGGATTATAAGAGGGTGAAAGACAAAAGAGAGGCTCATTCTCACTTGACCATTCTCTCTCTTGTTCTTGAGCTCTCTTGTTTTTGCTCTCACACTCTTCCTCTTGCTCCCTCTCTTGATTCTATGGTTCACTTGTCTCATGAGTTGAGAACTAAGAACCATAGATAAAATCCCATACAAACTCTTCTCTACTCACTCTAGTTCACAAGGTTTAGCAAACCGAGTGAACTAGTTTCTTCAAAGTTCGAAGAAGGAGCCAAAGGTTGGAGCTTTCAGGTGGATCTATCTTCGGCGTAAGGAGACGACGGGAAGAAGCCAATCCGGACCACCATTGGTGCTTGAAGACGAAGGAGTTCAAGACAAGCAAGGTATAACCCCCTAACCGAGTAGTTAGCAACTCGTAGTTAGGTTGTTAGTTAGATGTTTAACTAAGATCCGGGTTATAAGTCCATGTTACCACCTCTATAAAAATCATTTTTTACCAAATTCCGCATGCCCGAAAGTACCGGGAGAGGTAGCATGGACTTACATGAAGGACTCAGATCGTTCGGTATAACCTTTCTTCCCTCTTTGTAGATTGTTAGTTTAGCGTTAATGGCAGATCTGGGTTATAGTTTGCGATAGTGCCAGTTATAAAAGTTTTTGTTCCGCATTTTGGCGTCTGAAAGACGGCCGGGGCGCTACCGTAGACTTACATGGTATCAGAGCCACGCCATTAAGCTTTACTAACTTGTGGTAACGCGTTTAAAAGATCGATCGAACGGATTTTCAAAAACTACAATTTTTCCAAGTCTAAAGTTTCTGTTAATTTTCAAACTGGTCTAAAAATCATTTTGACCATACTAGAAAATCAAGCAGGGTTTTTAAAGAAAACAGAAGAAATTTGACCCACTGATCCGACCATACGGCCGCGGAACCGCCGCCAAAGCCATGCTTTGGCCGCGGAACCGCGACCGTCTAGGTGAATCAGTCGGCCATCTTTCTTCTGTGGTTTCTACTTGGGAAATTGTGGTTTCTGGAACTGTTCATTTGGGCCCAGTGTTTTTTACTGTACAGCAGATTTGCGTGGGGCTCACTTCGTGATATTTAGTCGATCGAAATTTAAACGCGTTAGTTTACAGTACTTACATTATATCTCCGACCGTGAATGTCATTTGATCGGTAAACCGCGTCTGATTGCCATAGTTCTTTTAGACGGGTTTGCGAACGTGACATTCGCGTTGATGTTCTGTGTTGTGCTATGATGTTACGGATTTGCCGTGGTGGATAGCAGTGTGCAATGGTAGTGCAGTTTGAGCCTATTTGTACATTTGATATTGCGGGACGAGCGTCCAACATGTAGACTGCCGTCACTGCCTGTTGTATAATATTCTTTTGGGGCACGACCAGGTTGCGGTCGTTGTACCTGTTGTACTATTTTTCATTACTGTACTAGGTTTTGCCCCGCGACGGAGTGCACGGATAGCCGGGTTCTGGGGGGAAACGGGTCCGCATCTCATGGTTTTGAGAGGCAGAGGGGCCTCACTCTAGAATTGGCAGACTATTCGCCGCACTTGTAGGGGGTACAGGTTGAGCCAAGGAGGGGTGCCCAAGATTACCGGATTCCGTGAAGTGCTGGGTGGTCCATTCACTATGCTGTAGGGGGTTGCCTTGCTTCAGGTTTTGGCGGGTAACTTGCCGCACCTATAGGGGTCTAGGTTTCATTGCACAGGCTATCCACATGACAAGGGAATGTCGGGTTTCAGCAGCGGCTCTGTGAAACCCGGGGATCCCAGATTATCTGTATTGTTCTGTGATGCTTATTACTTTTCTGTAATGTTGCATATTATCACGCCTGGAGCGATTATTGTATATTATTTTATATACTATTAGATGTTGTATATGTTTTACACCCACGCTACTTCAGTCCCCGCTCTATCGTTAGTTAAGTAACCTAACGGGTGATGACGGGACCCAGTGACGAATGCGGATGGCATATACGTACATTTTATTTTCGTTCTTTTCTGGTGTGATTAATTGATGGGACTGCGTTGATTCTGATCAATGCAAAGTAAAACAAACCTGTTTGGATGTTGTTGGAACAATTTAAAAAGTGTTATTGCAAAGATGTTTCCTTTTGTTTTGCACAGTGGTATTCGGTTGGAATATCCTGCACCTCATTCGATGGGGCAAGGGCCGATATCCCTTCACCGGGACTGACCTCTTGGGCAGAAGTTTGCGTCAGGGTAATAACTTCACTATAGTCGATTACATGTTGCTTTGCATCGCGGTATTCAGTGGAATATCCTGCACCTCATTCCACGAGGAAAGAGCCGAGATCCCTTCACTAGGAATAACCTCTTTAGCAAAGGTTTTCGCCACTATATTTTATAAAAAGCTATCAGGTTCCTTCAACGAGATCAAGTTCATTACGTTAAAGGTTTTTCGCCAAAACCAGCCGTAGCCCTCCGTCATTTCTTATGGATGGTCAGTAATATTCAAGCTATGTTTGTTGGCTTTCGTCAAGGCATAGTGTTTGGTAGTTGCTGGGGTATTCATTTGTTGCATAGATAGATGAATTGGTTTGGGACAGTCGTATTACCTTGTTGGCTTTCATCAAGGGTATGTACGGGTGGGTTCAAATTAACTATATAATGACGGGCAGAACTTGACATGTGACTTATGATTTATTGGCTTTCGTCAAGGTCATAAGAACATAGGGTAAAAATCATATCGGGAGTTTCTAAAGAAACTGAAACTTGCCAGGCATGCGCATACCTTCTGGAGTGTGATAACGTGAGTGGATTCCGTCACGTTATCATGCGATGAGAGTTGGATCCCGATTCCCACTGATGAGTTGGTTTACTCTTCGGGTGATCCCGATTGATTCTTCTTTCAGGTTTGGAGGAGAATTTGACAGTACAGTGAGAGGTTTCCGGATTAGATAAAGTGATAACCATTCTGATCTAGGTTAGAGTGCACGCAGAGTGTTTCTTTTCTCTCTCTCTTTGGCAGCGACCTTTGACCGACCCTAGACTATGACTCAGTGACCAAGTTGACCGAACCTTCTTAAAATACTGGCTTTTGGATTGTCTTAGTTGCATAAGTCATTGCCACTCCTTCTTCTACCCTTTGCATTTCTTAGAACACTCGTATTACTACGGATATCCACTTCCATTGGATAGATCCATCGTATGGTTATATACGAACTCGAAGGGACTTCTTCGAGGATGGATCAAGGTTCAGGAGAAATAGAATTGGTTTATTCAGTTGTTTTTTATTATCACATTCTCTCAGGTTGCGAGGGCTCCTTGGTTTAGGAGAGTACACCTATTACGCTTATTGGATAGTCTTATTCCAAACCATAGGCAGGTGCCGAAAGGTAGGGAATGAAGAAAACCAATTAGCCTAAGTAGGGTGTACAGAAGGTAATATGTAAAGACAAAATAAAGGGATTAGAAAGAGGGCAAAGTAAGTTGCGACTGTTATCATTCACGACCAAACCGCGTACTTCATCGCCACTCCTATTTCACCTTTAAAAGAATAAGGTATTATTCAGTTGTCTTTTATCATCACCTTCTCTCAAGATGTGAGTACTCCTTGGTTTAGGAGGGTACACCTATTATGCTTACTGGATAGTCTTCTTCCAAACCATAGGCTGGTACCGAACGGTAGGGAAGGAAGAAAACCATTTAGCCTAACAATGGTGTACAGAAGGTAACGACTAAAGAAAGATAAAGGGATTTGGAGAGATGACAAAGAAATATACGGTTAAAGTCATGAATTGGATTATGGAAGAGGCATTACTATGAATACCAGGATACCCCTATGAAACATTCTTATGTTTCAGTGCATTGTTAATGGAAAACTGTTTTCCCGATTAGATACTTACTCCAGGGTGTGTATTCACCAGGTTTCATTCTCATATCTGTATAGTTTTACAGATGATGAGTGGGAGGAAGTTATTGGGAATTAGGTGATCTTCCTCATTATATCGGAATTCGTTGTAATTGGTGATATTTGAGGAAATCGTCTGGGTACAGTTTTCAACCTACGACGCACAGGTTTTGAGTTATTTAACTCAGCGGACTTATACAGAGTATTGTATGTTGTCCAGTGTCCATCAGGACAAAGGGGTAGGTCCTCGTACTATGTTCTGTTTACTTATGACTTCTCTAGTTTTTAGACAAGTGTTTCGTAGAAATACAAGGTCTAAGTTTTGAGAAGTTGTGGGTATAAGAATAAAGTAGAGAACCAGATGTCGCAAGTATCGGGATTCTTCAAAGAGATCGAAGATGTAGATACTTATGATTGGTATTCAGATGATAGTAAAAGTTTTGAGAAACTTGTTTCTCTTTCGGATTACTCATAATTGGATGTATTCCTAAGTTGAGTAATGCTGATTAGCCTCTCTCCATTAAAGATGATATGCACTGGAGACAGCTGCATGATTAGAATCTGGTTCCAATTAAATAAATGCCAAAGTTTCTATATTGGATATAGAATGGTTCATATCTTAACGATGTTAAGGTACGGGGAGTTTTCCGGCTTATGCTTAAAACCAGACTCTGGATAACTCATGGCACGTTTCTGTAATGGCAGTTTGTGGGTTGGCCCAGGCTATGACGAGGGTTGACTTTCTACCATCTGGAAGATCAATAGTGATATTGTTCTTGACTCATCACAGTTTTAGTAAAATGGATTTTTTTCAGAAAACAGTAGTGGGAGTATGGTAGAACTGGAAGTGATTCCAGAACCGCAAACGATTACGGAAAATTTGATAGGACCTAAAGATTCAATCAGGTTTGACATTCCATTAGCCACTCCGCAGATTTGGTGGGTAACCTCAGACACCCGAGAGGTACTTCGGTAGCCTCAAGGACGGTGACTGGGAGGTTCTTATCTACCCAGACTTGACACTACTGTTGTTCCAGGCTATGAGACCCGGTAGGAGGGTTGTTGTGGTCAGTGGGAGCAGCGGAAGCATAGTGGGCAAGTAGCTTATGTCTATTTATAGACTAGAGCAGTTATAGTGGAGATTGATCATCTAATTTTGATGTGACAGTCATAGGTTTGACTTCATCAGAATAGGGGATGGATCTGTTAAGAAGGTAGTAGGGTGTGATGTCTTGGTTTTTGGATGACATACACAGAGGAGGAAGTAAAATTCCTATACTACGATCGGTTATACTTTGGTCGTCACACAGTTGTTTCTCCAGACAGGATATGGATATAATATTTGATATTCTGGTTCCTAGATCTATGGTTTTAGATCTGGATTTGGATAGTTTCCCAATGTGGGTACTTTGACAGTATTCTAATGGTTTTTAGAATAGATGACTCCTGGCATGGTGATGTACCTGCAGGTGATAGAGTTACCCTCTCTAAAGGTGTTTTACAAACTAAAGGGGAGAGGGATGTGCATGATTGGCAGATCACTTGCTTAGGCAAGTGAGTCAATCATGAGATGTCAAGTACCACACCAAATGTTGTTTTTGCACTAGATGCGATAAGTTTGTATTAATCCAATCCTGGAGAAACATAAGGAAGCAGTTTTAGAACATAAGTGGATGTTCTACGGATTTGATGACGGCAGTCTCCTTCGGGAGACGGTTATCATTCCAGGCTTCAAAGGTGACATGGATGACAGAGTGATTGTCAGAGTTTTAGTTTTCCCTCTGACGAAGAGGGACAGTATTATGGACAGGTGGTCCAAGAGGATACTGTGGGAGGCATGGTGCCGGATACTGATTAGGTTCAGTTATTGATACAGTCTAAGAAGTTTGGATTTGGAGTTCATTTATGAACTAGGTCCCATCAGATATCCAGACATATTCTAAGACAGGTATTGCTCAATTCGGGAGATGGCTTTCTCCACGAACTTGAGATTAAGAGAGATATAGAAAGAAACATCAGGGCGGATCCACTCACTGAGGCTATTTCTCGAACACAATAGTTTTACAAACGGGCTTTGTGAAATTGATTAGTAGGGGAGTTGGGTGTTGGTTTCACACGGGCTGTGAGTACGCGACATCGTAATAATTAGCCTTCAGTGCAAGTGGGAGATTGTTGGATATAGTGCCCTCAAAGTCAATTATTGGATCGCAGGTACGTGATTGCAATGATTGCGGAGGACCTATACCGGTAGGACAGTCTTACTCGAGATGATAGTATGCTATCTGGTTTGCCTTTATCAGTCGTGTATAGGTTCAGGTGACTGATCACGATTACACTTTGATAGAGCCCTTAGGATCTTGCTTGACTACCAACAGTATGAGGGCGATCATATACGTGAGAGTTGGGTGGTCTATAAGCATACCCTTAATGGTGGTCCCTAGTCGTGGGAGTTTCGAGACAGGGCATCGATACTTCGGAGTAGACTAGTGTATACAGTCGAGACCCCGACGAGGGGCGGTGGCCGGTCTCACAAGCCATTGGTGTCAGTTAGATCACTTAAGATGTATACAGGTGCTCATTGGGTTATGAGTACACCGGACAGGACTCGCCGGGAACCTGCTAATTAGTATTATACATATCGTCAGATAGCAGTTCCCTGGTGACATATGTACAGGTTAGTTCATCGATATGAGGTCGTCATTTGTCTCGTGTGAGTTTCCACTGTGCTTTGATTTCTACCCTACCACGGCTCAAAGGAGTCGTGCAAACAGGTAGTTTTTGGGTACAGTCCCGAGCCACATGGAGGCACGTGAGCGGATCGGCAGGGGATTCGTCTCTCCCGGTATTGGGGGTGGAGGTCGTGCTGTGTCTAGGAAAGCCATTACACCAAGTCCTTGGCCAAGGCAGGTGAGATTTTCTGGTAGGTACTCCAGTAGTATCTCAGGGTGTTCAGGGCTTGTCTTCGACACGACTTATACAACTATTGGGGGTCTGACGTTACTAGCCCCCTAGGCCGGATATCGATACTCATAGACGAACGGACCGGACTGTATATACATTGTCACTGTTAGGCTCAGTAGGGTTTCCGGATGATTTCGCTCATTGGCCTCCCTTGAGGCCAGTCCATGGGCAGCCGTTACGCATTGCTAGTGCCGCCGACGGCTTGTGGTTAAACCCACTTCAGGGTACTGACGAGTCATTAGAGTCCCCCACAGACAGTTTCCCAAGTTCGGACGAAACATTGTAGAGGCCGTATGGTTTTATGGCAGGGTTCGGAAAATGCACGTACGTTTACGCACGTGTTATTTTTCGGGGCAGATAATCCTGGTGGGCTTTGGTTTAAGCCGGATCCATGTATTATACAGAGTAGATATAATATCTTTGTCTCAGTTGCATTTGTATTCGGTCGTAATACAAATGCGGGTATATTTATACAGTTACGGGGTTATCCTGAAATTCATTTCGGGATCACTTTTGGAAGTTGCCAGTTTCCAGTTTTCTATCAGCCGTATTTAACATTTGGTTAAATACGGATTTATTTTTTCTTGAGATGAGTGTGGAAGCTTCTAGAAGGTTCTAGAAGTGGTGAGGTGTTTAGTGAGTCATGGTTGCATTTAATGATTCCATTAATGCTTGATGACTAGGTTAATGATTCATCATTTCATTAAGTGTGTTCACACTTTGTGTTCACACTAGAGATATTTTCTTATTGTCACCTCCCCCTCTCCTACACTCACCCCGCACCTCTATATATTGTGGCCGGCCCCCTCCTTGGTGCCCATGAGATTTTTCACTCTCACTTGTTTGAAAAAAAAGATGATAGGTTTCGGTGTATGGAATTTCACAGCTCATTTCATTCCATCACCCGATTCCCATGGCAACTTCATTAACCGTTCGTCCATGTTTTTGCACGAAGTGAGAAAAAGTATTCCACTCATTCTCTACATCAATCTTGGTCGTCTCTTTTAGCAAACTTGACGACCGAGTTGCCTCGAGTAAGAGGCGGGAGCCTGTTTAAAGATCCGATGATGTGGTGCCACCTGGACGAGGAGATCGGAGATCGATGAGATCGGAGCAGCCGCAACGGAGCATGGGATGATGGTTAAAGAACGAAGGACTCGGATCGTTCGGTATAACCTTTCTTCCCTTTTTGTAGTGCGTTAGTTTAGCGTTAATGGCATATCCGGGTTATAATTTGCGATAGCGCCAGTTATAAAAGATTTTGTTCCACATTTTGGCGTCTGAAAGACGGCCGGGGCGCTACCGTAGACTTACACCCAGGACCCCAGAAATCACATTAAGCATTTGCATTGACCAATCTTTAATTAAAAAAATACTAGACTCAGCCCTAAGGACTTCGAGCTCAATAGGACAGAGGACTAGTTATAGACATCGACCGTTTATCCTAACCTGAATTTGCGGTGTCTAGGCAAGTGTGTCTAAGGCAAGTGGTTACTTAATTAGGACCGCTACTTGTAGCGGGGAGCCTCCCACTTACCTGGCACTTACCTGGCCGCAATTGGTGGTGAAGAGGTGGTTTGAGGTCCTATTTCTACCCCTTTGGAACAGTTAGGAGCTGTCTAGCTGACCTAGGTGACCCTAGATCTAGGCCTGATTATGCATTTTCGGTTGATCGAAAGTGTGTCTTAGCTCTTTTCTTGAAAATCTTTTTGCAAACAGTTCTAAATAAAAAAAAATTTATAAAAACTTGCAAAATTTTGTCGCTAACAAATCCTTGCACCCCACTTACACACACCTTCTTTCTGTTCTCCTTCTGACACATGGGTACCCCACATCACAAATCTCTTGCCGAACTTTGGTACCCCGAACCTAATTTTGCATCGTACGTCAATTTGTTCGGTCAATTTAAAGACGATCCTTCCTTGCCTAAAATATCTTTGAAAGATCAAATAGAGGCGTCTAGGAGAAACAGTTCGACTTTTCAACCCAATTTATGTCAACCAAGTTAACCTTTACCACCTCCATATGTTGACACCACTTTTTCGAGTCCTTCTATCACTCCTAAGCCGATGTCCATTGCTGAGCATATTGCTCAATCTCTCAGCCGATCTTTCACCCCTCTCCACTCATCTAGTTTTAGGGGCCCACACGACTATTCACCTTTTTATCCATATGTTGACCCTACCCCTGTCCAATCACCCACTTCCTACCAGTCCTACCCGACCTTACCACCCTCACTAGACACTGTTTCTACGCAGCCTGTTGGGAGTTTTGCATATCCACACGATTACGAATCTTTTACCGAAACCCCCTTACCGCCCAAGTTTAGTTTGGAAGAGTCGTTGGAGGCGTATATCACAGCAACAAACAAAATGGTTAGGAATGTGGAAGCGTCCGTGGCCGCCCTTATGCAACCTGCTGAACCGGTAGCTAGTTTTCCGCTAGCTCCAAATTTTTCAATGTATGAGGAGGCGGTTGGACAGAGTGAGAATTTGAGAGGAGCGAGTGAGTTCTACACATTTCCAAATCAAACCTACCCTTACCCAATTGAAGCCCACAACTCCGGTTTTCCATCGATTGTCCCAAATAGTTCACCTGTTGAAAATAAAAACGAGTTGTGTAACTTTGTAGTGCTTGATTTGCCAAATTGTGAAGAACCCCTTTCGAGTGAAACCACACTTAATCCTTGCGATCTTTACACCTCCACTCTAGAACCTAAATCGATAAATATCCATGCTTTTGATGAGGTGTCAGAAAAAATTGATTTTCACTTGATTGAGGATATAGACGCCGGGAATATTTCAGATGATGAACCTGTCGATTTAATTGAAATTTTATGTTCAAATCATCATCCCGAGTTATTAAATGTTTCTCCCGAACTTCATATGCGTCTTGATGTTGATGATAATGGCATGGATGAGTTGAATTTTGAGGAGAATTATAAGGAAAGTATTGAGGAGAGTTTTGAGGATAATATTGAGGGTGAATCATTTTTGTTTGATGTGTCTGATTTTCCAATTCATTCTCTTGAACCTTTAACTATTAAATCACCCTCCCGCCTTTCCATCATTCCGACCATGCTTGAAGACTGTGAGCTTGAAAATTTTTCCTTTGAATCTGACACAGTTCTCACAGACGTTAACACTTACGAGTGTTTCACTTTTTCGGACGATGTTGATGACTCACCGTCCGAGTTTGAGTCATTTACATTTTCAGATGAGTTAGTCGAACCATCAGACTCGGTTGCTTACAGTTGTTTCGAACCATTGATGGAATCTTTCAAATTTGAGACAGTTTACTACGGTGAGAATGAGACTATCTTTAATTCACTCCCTTTCGTCCTTCTTATCGTTCCGACCGTGCAAGTGACCGTTACGCTTTCATCTCCTATACCAAGTTCGGCGTACCCATGTTTTCTTGCGAATCTTGAGGAATTTGACCCCATTTCTCGACGGGTTGATAGATTAGCACAATCTCTTTTAACACATCGGTTATCACAAATTGCGCTAATTTATTCACTCGATTTACACCCTCAAGATCGTACTTTACTTCTTTCTCTTTTCCGCCATTCTTCTCCCCCACTGAGACCGTATCCCGTTTCTACCTCCACACGGTCTCGTGTGCTTCTCATCTCTTTTCTTTCCACTCCATTCTTTCACCAACTCGACCATTACCACGATAAGATTTTTGAATGGTTGGTGCTAACCTTTGGCTTGTGTTAGGCCAAGCTTAAGTTTGGGGGGAACCTTGTTGTATATATGTATATATATTTTTCGTTTTCTTTTTCTATAAAAAATAAAATAAAAATTTCAAAACATTAAAAATAAATAAATTTTTTTTATAAATAAATAAACATGGGAGTGCCGACATTTTGACCCTCTTGATATAGCGTGCAGTGAGGACACTGTCAAGTTTAAGTTTGGGGGTATGCTCGGTACGTCTTCTTCCTTCGCATTCATTTGTACATATTTTGCATTTTCATACTTATTTAAAAACCCATAAAAAATTGAAATTTTTTTGAAAAATTATAAAAATTATCGTATTCAATTTTGGCTTAGTTGACTAGAGTTTGACAAATAGGTTAACGAGCTAGGAACAACTAGATCTTAGACTTAGTAAATTAAAATCCCTAAAAATAACCTTCCTTAAAGTTTAACGGTAGAAAGTATATGCCTTTGTAGTTTATTTAGAAATAGGAAAATTTTGGGTTCACTTTTTGGGCTAAGTCGAAACAAAGGAAAAGTATTGACGTTTTTATTAAAGTATAAGTTTGAAAAATAGTTCCTAGCTTAAGTCTAGATTCTGAAAATGTATACCCTACAATCAGCACAATCACGCACCTTGAAACTTGGAATAGTAGAAGAGACCTTGAAATGCTCTTGTCTAAAGTCTTTAGTACAATGAAAATGAAAAAAATATACAAGTGTGAATAAAGAAAAAAATGAACACTGGTTTTTGTGATTACTTAAGGCTGCAAAAATAGAAAAATACTTAGCGAGGGTGCTTCATCACCTAGTGCCTTAGACCAACTGGTTTGGGAGTCACTGCTAAAGGCCTTAGGTGTTGCAAGACTAGGAATTACGCTTTAATGTGCAAACACATCTTGTAATCGGTTGTTGGTACCTCAAGAAGTATTAACGGTCGCATGAAGGATGTGTAGGCAAAATTCAATTAAAAATTCACCTACTAATAAGTACTTTGGACAACAGACGAGAGTATGATTGCTTGATTTGAATTTTCAAGTGTAGGGGTGATTTTTACACACACGTGGGGATATGTGATTGGAGTTTAGTTGAGAGAAAGGAGTGAAGAATAGAACCTGTATCTTTAGTAGAGTTGATAGAAATTCCTAAGTGGAGATGGAACCCTAAAAGGAAAACTTAAGAAATGCCGAAAGCTAAGTAAGTCTGCAAAACATACATAATCTTAAGTTAAATGATGAGGAAGTGTGAAGAATATGGGTGGATGATTTATGAGTCGAAGATAATAGAATTCATTGTTAGAAAACCTAATTGGAGAATTAAAGTTAATGGGCCGAATTGATAGGATTTTGTGGGTAGTATCCGCTGAAAACCCTCAGGAGACAACACTCCTCCTAGTAGGGACACCTAGAGGTTTAACGGCTTGTTGCATGTGCTCAGTGCAATCGCGTTTCCCTGCGAAAGTGCGGTTAGGATTTTAGTGAATAAAAATAAGTTTGCTCGAGGACGAGCAAAAGATAAGTTTGGGGGTATTTGTTCACACCACAATATTGCATTATTATATTCCCCATTCTTATTCTTTTTATAAATAAACAGGTGCTTCTGACGCATGTCTGCTACATGTTACAGGTTACAGGTTCTTGGACAGGAAACAGTGAAAACGATGAAAAGACGATGCAAAAGTAGACTTTGACCAACAAATAGAAGGATCTTTATCAAGCCTACACAAAAGTTCAGTACAAGGCAACGCAAGATCCAAGATTACAAAGCAAACGGTTAAAAGTCCACTGCAATTGTTCACTGGAGATCTGGAAGAAATAGAGAAGCCAAATTGAATAAAGATCCAAAGAAATAAAAAGCCCAAGAAGCCCAGAATCAGTTCCAAAATTTCCAGACATAAAATTTTACCAAAGTTTGGAAGTCTACTTTGACTAGGTCTTCCTAAGGATATTTTGGTAAATGTAGACATGCGAATCAATTGTAACCTAGGGTTTCTTTCTCTTATAAATAGAAGCCCAAATCATTGTATTCTTTTTATGCCTCCCTTCATTAATAAATTTCAGCATTCTTTTGGAGAGCATCATTCTTGTAAGTTTTTTATTTTCAGCCCTAGGTTAATTTTCTATTCTTGCCCTAGATAAATTTAATTTCTTGCTCTAGTTAATCTTTTATTCTCTGCCCTAGATAAATGTTCTTCAATTCCCTAATGAGCGAGTAGTCTCCTCGCTTGTTAGGGTTAGATCTGGGGAAGGTTTGAGAGACGAAGATCTCTTATCCCCTTTCTTTCCCATCATATATTTTCATAGGACTCTATGCATACATGCACATACCGCTCCCTACGGCACCCTATCCCTCGAGGTAGCGGTGATACCGTAGTATAAAGGCCCGGTTGTGATTGTTTTCCATGGAGGTTAGGGTAAGGATTGATAAAAGAAGGACAAGAACCTAGAGGAAGAAACATCTTTCCAAATGATTCTAATCCCTTTTATTAATAATTACCATAACACCTAATTAGATCTTCATATGGGTATAGAAAGCGGTGAGATTTATTGACTTTCCAAATTTAACCTAGACCTAACCCTAACAAGATTTAGATATAGATTAATTTAGTTTTTAGATTTAATAATCAATCCGACCACAATCGGAATTAACTCGTTTGAGCGACTAGGAAATTCACAACATCCCTGTGGACCGACCCGTACTCACCGGCTAGCTACATGCGACGCCGTTCTTGATTGCGGTAATAGATAGTTTTTGAGATCAATCAAAACTCTTAACCATGAATTAATCCCGTTTGATTTTCTCAATAAATAAAAAAAATATGGATATTTGATTCCATGTGAGTCTTGCATTCCCATCTCCACTATATCAACAACCATGACAAGAATGTATGCATGTATGTGTGCATACACATCAACATTTGCACATACACTCATTCATGCATGCATGCAAATAGAAAAGGTTTTAAATGAAAAATCTAATGGTCATTATTAAACCAACACTTGATTTAATAACCCGGTCATATCATATACGACCCGACCAATAGAAAACGCTAGATTAGAATGCAGTATCATATACATGCATTTAATCAAGCACCTGCGCATATCCCCATATGCACCACACATCGTTTCGCCTGAGCTAGGTAACCCCATTGTGGGACTCTAAGACTCGTCAATACGCTAGCAGTAGGCAGTGATCATATCACATACCCACAAACTGTCAGTGGCACCAGCAGTGCGTAACGGCTCCCAGGTATTGAGCGATCAGAAGAAAAACAAGCAAGCCTGTAAAAACTCCTGTCGAGCCAACCGGTAACACCTACCGTACAGTCCGGTCTCTTCATAAGATATGCTGCATATCGAGACTAGGGATGGCAACGTCGACCCCAATAGCTCAATAAGTTGTGCCGACGAATGGTCTATAACAGATCGAGAAACTACTGATAACACTTATCAGTAAATCTTAACAGCCCTTGCCAGGGACTTACTGATATAGCCAATCGTGCACAACACGACATCAACCCCCAATACCGGGAGAGACAAAACCTCTCCTATCGCTCATTGCCTCCACATGTCTCGGGACTGAACCCAAAAGCCATCTGTTTGCACGACTCTGTAGAGCCGTGGTAGGGTGGAAATCAAAGCACAATGGGAGAACACATGAGACTCTATGACGATCTCGGGTCTACAGACTAACCTGTATAAGTGTCACCTGAGAACTGCTATCCGACGATAGATATAATACCATATAGGAGTTCTCGGTGAGTCCGTCCAGTGTTCCCATTCTCCACTGAGCACCCGCATACGACCTCGATGTTAAACATCAATGGATATAGGAGCATCCATCGCCCATCTCATGGGTCTAGTGTCGTATACGCTAGTCTACTCTGGAATATCGATGCCCCATCTCGATATACCCCCGACTAGGGACATTTCTGTTAGTGTATATGCCCTAAAGGCCATTACTGTATCATACTAGTTTGTATATTACTTAATGGAAGCTTGGGATATTCACAGTTGTATAGACAATCTTGCTCAAAATGGTAGTATGCTACTTGGTTTGTTTCTACTTTAATATGTGCATGTGTTTCTTTTAGCATATCGCTTATAAATATTAGTAGAGCCCTTAAGATCTTTGCTTGATTACCAGTGTTGTGATGGCAGTCACACTAGTGGGGGCTGGGTAATCTACAAGCACATCCTTATACTGGTCCCTAGTCGTAGGATTATTGAGACGGGGTATCGATACTCCGGAGTAGACTATCGTATACGCTTCTCATCCCAGCAGGGGAAATGGTCTGTCCCATAGCCATTAGTATGTAGTACTGGAGATAGTATGCGGGTGCTCGTTGGGTTGTGAGTACACCGGACATGACTCGTAGGGAATTGCTGGTTGGTACTATACCTATCGTCAGATAGCATTTCCCAGGTGACAGGAGTACAGCTTAGTCCATCGACTTGACACTGCTACTTCGCCTCGAGTGTGTTCCCACTGTACTTTGATTACTACCCTACCACGGCTCAAAGGAGTCGTGCAAACAGGTAGTAGTTGGGTGCAGTCCCGAAGCACTTGGAGGCACTAACGGTTAGAAAGGATTTGTCTCTCCCAGTATTGGGGGTTGATATCACGCTGTGTCTAGGAGATCCATTACACAAAGTCCCTTGCCAGGGCAAGCGAGATTTACTGGTAGTGTTTCCAGTAGTTTCTCAGGGTGTTCTGGGCTACACTTCGGCATGACTTGTACCGCTATTAGGGGTCTGATGTTTACCACCCCCTAGGCCCGACATGCGATACTCATAGACGAACAGACCGGACTGTACGGAGATTGTCACATTTAGGCTCAGTAGGAGTTCGGATAGGGTTTACGTCATCGGCCTTCTTATCGACATCTACCTGGGGACCGTTACGTACAGCTAGTGCCTCTTGCGGTCTATGGTTAAACCCACAGCCAGCGTAGTGTCGAATCTTTAGAGTCCCACACAGAGAGTTTCCCTGCACTAGGCAAAAGGTGTAGATGCCGTATGGTTTTACGGCAGGGCTGCGATCACTTACGTGCACTTGTGTGCGTATGATGTTCGGGCAGACAATACTAGTGGGCTTTAGTTTAAGCCGGATCCTGGTATTATATAGATGGATTAGTTTTGTCTTCTATGCATTCGTATTCTACGGAATGCGGATGCGAGTGTGTATGCACGGTTGTGAGGAGCGAAGAAGGAGATGCCTCATTAGGGTTTTGACCATTGACTTAATCAAAACCATTATGAGGTGGAGGAAAATATTTACTAATCCTTTTAATGATAATTGTGTTATGGCTAATTGCTTTGACCATTTGACCATGTTGACCATTTGACCTAGTTGACCATTGTTGACTTGGAAATTTTTTGTGAGCTCTAGACTCTTCTTATGGCTTGGATTTAACTTGACATGATAATGGTCAAATCAATTGTAACCACCACAATTTATCGTGACAAAAGAATGGTAATTATCTTTCTTATGGATCATTATCTCTTGCTCATTCTCTCTCATCAAAAGAGAGCTCCCATACTCTCTTTTTCTTCCTCCTCACTAGAAAATCCTATTGTCACGCCCCGCTTCCCAGAGTACGCTAAGATGGGTACGTGACATAGCCAACCATGCTACCTGTGGATAGAAATCGTCCTTCCACAGTCACATTACGGCTGTAGAGATATCAAGATCAAAATAAAACTATCTAATACATGTCCATAAGCCAAAATAAAATGAGTCAAGAATAATAATGCGGAAGCGAAAGATCCAATACAAAATATAACTGGAATGTATGTCCCATAATGCGGGCTCACATCAGGAAATAAAATGCTGAAAAGTAAAGAACTAACTACTACAGAAACCTCACTGCTCAGCCTGCTGGCTGAAGTACTCCTGCTCGGACTGCAGCAAAGGTACGGAATCTGCGCCATGCAAAACCCAGACGTCAGCGCATCATGTCATCAAGCAATAAAATATAAACAGGGTAACAGGCAATGCAAATATAATCATGAATGATAAATCAGGTGTAACAGCAATATAAATCAGGGCAGTGAAGGGTAGTGTGCAGTGAGTAAACTAAACTGGTCTATTGGGTTATCTACTCTCAAGTCTTTGAAATCAATTTGATGAATCATTGATGTAACTCAATAGTATCCCGTGCGTGCCCGCGATCACGGTGAAGATTCTCGGGCTGAAACCGAGACATGCCGCTAGGCACTAAAGGAAAAGGGTAAAGATGAATGATGTCCATGGCATCATCCCAAGGCTGGCCTAGCCTCTAAAAGGTAATGGATAACGATGGATGATGTCAACAGCATCATCCCAAGGCTGGCCCAGCCTCTAAAACTAATCAGTAAATGTGGCATACTGTCGAGTTACAAGTCAGGTTTCATCATTGATTTCCCCATACCCCCAAGTTATATGTGTTCAAGTCAGGTATTTAAGTAATCAAGAACTAATGCCAACACAGGAGCAGGTAGGTGCAGGTTTGTCTGGATACACAACAGGAACGGTTCGTAAGGACTATATGGCAGGTTTGTTGGCATTAGACTCAAGATCAGGTAACAGGTAAAGCCATGGTACATCAGGTCACGTCAAGTGGTGTATTTAGGTGTCATGTCATGTCAATAGTGTACTGTCACGACCCGAAAGTACGGAACATGACCGGCACATAAACTACGAACGTCTCGAGGCGTACGTAATCTAAGTAAACCGAAAACCCAGAAATCCAAACCAAGAAAAATAGTAGAGTGAAGGAAAACCAATTTAAAATCAAGTAGTTTTAATAGTATAAGCCGAGTTATGCGGTTTTAAAAACATCAAGTATTTCCTGAAAATTTCGGCAGAGTCTCCTTTTTAAATACTGGCTCCCAAACGGGATACAACATGAATAGTATACGAAATCAATAAAAAGGCATCCCCAAGCGGGAGCTAGCTCTTCGTCAATCGACGGTCACAACCACATATGCAATATAATATACAACGCCAACGGCGAGGATCAAAACTCAAAAGGAACTCAAAACAACAAGAAAACCACAGAAATACAACGCGCGACTCTAAGGTCGAAAGAATAAACATCACTGGTCTCTATATCCAATAAATACATGTTTGGTTGATGGAACTTCTAGATACAACAGAATAATGATATACAAGATATATAATGGGGTACGATACAAGTAAACCCACCTACTAGCAAATCACCCGAAGGAAACTATGCCCGCAAAGCCGTAATGAAACCTGTACGGCAAACCTGCAAGAAACTGGGGCACAACGGGGGTGAGTTGCCAACTCGTGAATAGAAAAACATCTACGGAAAGAAATCGCATAAATAACGCAACCTACGTCAAAGATCATAATATATCCTCAGTTATATATATAACATGCAACCTATAACAAGGCTAGGGTAAATATCTAACCCGAGCGTAATCTCATGTGCCCGTGTCAGTGCCTCAGGTAGCAATATATCATATGAATGAGGTATGAATGCATGAAAACAGAATACATGTAAATGAAGAACTGTTTTCATAATTTAGTGAGATTTCCTTTGTATTTTTAAAATGAGGTATCATAATGAAATCAGCATAAAACAGTGCCTAGCATCGGCACAAAACGTAATCCCAATATCTCGATATCTCTGTATCACAGTCTCTGTACCTCAGTATCTCGAAATCTCAATGTCTCAATCACAATATCTAGGGCGCCGTCAGTCCAGACCGGCCCCTACCATACATCTCAAGACCACGACGGTATCCTCCGGATATCCGACGCGTCGGGTAAAATCACCGGTAGGTAGTGCTCCCCTGCCAGGCTCACATCGTCATCATCACGCGCTTCTTGCCCCGGGGTACCTTACCGGGTCCACCATGTACCCGAAACGGTTCATCCGTCTCCTCGAATCGGGTCTCGAAATCCATCAGCAAACTCATGGTGGACGACTCATACATCATGGGAAAAACCGCACTTTTTATTTAAAAAGAGAGAGATCGGTTTATATAAGTTTTGCGGTTTTCCCCCCAAATCCAGAAAATTTCATGGAAATCCGAATCCAAATCATCAATAGCATGTAAAACCATGAATATAGGCATAACAATGAATAACAGTATGCATGAAGTGACAAGTAATAACTACAATGTTAAGCTGGCATATAAGGCAGGTACACTAATATCAAGTCAAATTACTAACTAACAAGCTAAGTCAAGCAATAATATTTTCTAAGGTGTACGTGACATGGCAATTACCGATGAAGATGTGTGTGAGCAGGCAAGTAAGTGTACGTGGTACATACTCATCATCGGTAATGGTGCTGGTGTCCTAACAATATGATATCAACATTGCAATAAGAAATTATAACATAAGTATGCGATGCGAATCGAACCACAATAACAAGCGGGAGCTGAAAACTAGACGCAACTGTAATTAACCTGCATTAATCTAATATAAGTCCTACAAATGGTGCCTTTTGAAATAACACGAATCATGGGGTTTTGAAAATAGGGCCTACGGTGTTTTTATGAAAAGATACGTCTTTTGAAATATCCGTAGGATCCCTTGGGCTGTCTTTTAAAATACCCACGATTCGTTAGTTTTTGAAATAAGTAAGAATCGAATCTAATCTAACAACTAAACTAAACTAAAGGGCTAAGCTAACAAGCTGGACTACAGGTAAGGAAACCGCCTAACATCTGAGTCGATACATATACATACCTGTATATATATTAGTCGGTGATCCCGCCTCAATAATATCATATCCGATACCATATCTATAATCAGACATCCCAAGTCAAGAGTGCGGATCAATCATCAATATATAGCTCGTACGTAAATCCGTCGTACGGCATCCCAAATCGGGGTACGGGTCAATATCAAATTCCTCACACCATTCCTCTGGTATCCTCTTTATTCAGGATCAAAGTCTTGGGTACTGACCTATGTCTAGTACAATACTAATATCCTCAATATACTCATGATCTGACTACAGATCGACAATCTCGTACAAACCGATACCGTCAGCACATAGCATCATCAAGGGTATACATCGCCCGATACGGCCTAATATCAATATCCTAGCATATCATGCCTCATATCATGATCACATGTCGACCATTTTATTTATAACACTATTCACCCATATCGCCGCCCCAAGATCCGCTATAACACCAGGACGTACCTCAAGTATGAATCCTGCCATCTCACCGATATCACAACCACAAAACAAATCTCATCGACTCAGCTCAATCCCAAGTATCATCCTCAAATCCGTATGTGAACACATAGTCCCATACCCATGTGAACACATAACTATAAAGAATCCCATGAGCACATGTAAATAGGAATGTATGCAAGTATGTATGTGTGTATGTGTAGTGCAACACTACCCTAGGGTTCGCAACACTAAAGTAATCCAACACACCAATATCCATCCTAACATCGTTATTAATCCCAAATAACATATAATAATTGTTGGTGTGTATACGCATCCGTATACACCACCACGGACTGCGGGGGTGCTATACGCCATCCACCCGACTTCTCCTCGTAGATATAAATCTACTCACCTGATCCTCGCTCGCCGGTGCCGACGTCGCCACGCGCTTACTTGTCGTCTCGAAGTCCACATGGGGGTACCTACATATCACAATGCATCGTATCGCATTAAAATCCGACTCATGACCAAAACGACACACGAATCCCACATAAGTCAAAACCTATGGTTGCTTTCACAAATCAACCCAAAAACTCTCGACGTCGGTGTACAAACGCCAGACCATCGAGAAAAAACCCAAATTAACTCATTTGCACATTCACGAACACTAATTTTAATATAAACTAGGTTAAAACTCACAAAAACCTCAATTTCACTTAAAAAGTCATTTTTCCGAAAATCTAGCAAGCACAAATCACCGTTTTAGTACAAAACTCGATGTATAAACGAATCTAGCGGCCACAATATCCACTCAATATCATAACCAAGTCATATAAACTATTACAATAATTTATTCTCATCAAAATATATATATTTACAAAACCTAGTTAACAAAACCAGCACAATTTTCCATTTTAGCTCAAAACTTGGTGTTTTAAACAAATTTAACTATTTTAACAATTCTAGTGGCTAAAATGCCCACTAAATAACTTAATTAAGTCACCCAAACCCAAACTAAATTTTAAACTCACTAATTATAATAGATCTAAAAAATCTAGTTTGCAATTAGCTTAATTATGATAATTTAGATGTAGAAATTAGCAAATTTGGCACTTAGATTACACTTTGCATGACTTAGCATGATAAGTACACTATACAATCATAAACAATGTTAAAAACCCTCACTTGATTTTAAAAACCCAATTCTAGAATTTCCAAACCCTAACTTTAAAATTCTAACTAGCAATTCAAAACTTAATTTAAACCACTCATTAACTTAATTGAAGAAATAATCAAACAATTTAACAAAATGCCAAGATTTATTATACCTCAAGAACAATGGAACATACATAGAACATGGCCTCCAAATTGAAATCTTTGCATCAAGATCAATGCTAAAAGAGATAAGGGAAAATTGGTAGGGATTGGATTTTTATTTTGTGGGATTTTTGTGTTGATTTTTGGGCATTTTGTGATGAAATTTTGATGAGAAATGAGAGGAAAAGAGAGAGGGGCTGCTGTTGTGGGAAAGGAGAGAGAGAGGGTCGGCTGAATGGGGAGGGGGGAGAGAGAGGGAGGTGGGGAAAAAGTCAAGGTAATACCCAAAAGTCAAAGCCCAAACTCCTTTTGCCCAATTTCTTTCATTCCTTTGTTCTCTTTTCTTTGTTTTTTTTTGTGAGATGAGAGGCCCAAGAATGGTGGGCTGTAAAGGGGCCGGCCAGATCTATAGGGGAGGGGGTGTGGGTTTTGTTTGGGTGAGAAAAAAAGATAAATGTTGCACCCCTCTTCCATCGACACTAATTTCACCGAAAAAAAGCCTTTTTCTTCGATATTTTCTAAACCGTTTTGGAAAACCATTTCATTTCAAAAACCACATGATAAAATTTTATTTAATGTGTTATGATGCACAAAATTTGTTTCAACTCATTCCAATTTGTAATTTTCCCTAATTAAATGTATTAGTGACGGCTTAAAATAATAATAAAATAAATATTTTTCAGAAAATTTGAAATTTCACCAGTGGCTCAATAAACACCAAATACTAGCAATTACATAGCTAGAATATGTATATTTAATTTTTATAATAAAATATTTGCATTTTGACTTTTTTACAGAAAACCACCTTATTTTACCGATTTTCCGAAATTTCACCGAAACGATTTTCAAAACGTTACATGTACGGTACCATGTCGGGCCAAGTAATATGTGTAGCAAGTCACGTCAAGGTGTACAAGATATAATGTGGGTACTAGAAAATCATGGTTACAAATAAACAAGCATGGTTATAATCAGAACAAAAAACTGGCACATGTAATATGAAATGTAAATAGGTACGGATTAAACTACTTGGATGCACGGTTATCAGTTTAAGTTTAAGGAATAGTTTTAACATTTCAGGAATGCAGTATTACACATGTGGATGATAAAATCATATTAATATGTATTAGAACAATCTAAAGATGCAATTGAATGTGAATAAGGCTAAATGTATGCAATCGGTCGCCCGATGGGGTAAAACTACAAAATGGTATTATGGCTATAAAACAATTGAGATTTTGTGATCTAACATATAAATTTGATTACTAGGTATAGTCCACTAGATGTAACCATTAGGTTTCGAATTCTAGTTCTGAAATATGTAAACGGAACATTATGCTGTTAACTTGGAATTCAAAACTTTAGATTTTATCTATTGATTTAATAGGAAATAGATAAATTAATATATGAATAGTCTGAATAGCATGTGCAAGTTTCACTTGCCTCGACGGATCGCAATACGGAAAACGGAACGTCTCGCGTCGGCGGGAAAAGTCGCGACGCGCGCACGGTACACGGAATGAGTCCAAACGACGAACAGTAGAATCACACGGGTCAGATGTCCTAGCTGGATCGTCGGGGATCGTCGCCGGCATGGTCAGATCTCGGCAATCAAGAAACGCAGTGAACATTTAGATTGAAAGAGAATGCATGAAAGAAGAAGCAAGAAGAATGAAATAGAACAGAGGAGATTGATGGAGGAAACTTACTCACTGGATTGTAGAGGGTGACAGCGTCGACAGTAATGGTCGACGAAGCTCCGGCGAGGGTGCAGGGTGCTCAGTCGATGAGTTAAGTTGCACTAGGGTTAGGTTTCTAGATTTTACTGCAGTTTATGTGCGGGGTCTGTTGGGGTGCTGATGTAGATGCGAGGGAGGAAACGAGTTAGTGATGATGGTAGGTGTGAGGCTGGGGTCGTCGGCGATGACCGGTGACGTTAGGTTGTAGGGTGTTCTGTGGGGGTGTGTGCAGGGGAGAGACTCGGGGAGAAGAAAGAGAAGGAGAAGATGGAGAGGAAGAGGAAAGGGAATGACGAAGCTCGATTGGGTTGAGGAGAGAATGGAGTTAGGGTTTGAGGAAGGCGGTGAAGTGCTGGGTTCTCGTGGCGAGGTCTACAAGTGTTAAGAACAGAAGAAGAAGGAGAAGGAGATATAAGAGGAAGGTGACGAGAACGTGGGGGAGGTGACGGGATTTACAATCACCGCAATAGGAGAGAGAAAGGGCCGCGAGAGGAGAGAGGAAGAGAGAAACGAGAGGAGAGAGAAAGAGGAGGAGAGAGGAAGTTGTTTGCTAGCGGGGGTAAGAGAAAAGAGAAGGAGAAAGAAGGAGAAAAGCGAGAGAGAGAGATAAAAGGTGTGGGGCCCAGCGACGAAGAATGGTGAGCTCTGATTGGTGGGGAGAAGAATTTGTTTAGGGAAAAAAAATTGGAAAAGATTTTCTGGTTTCCTTTCGTTGGCTTAAAAAAATTGTGATTGGCTGAAAAAATATTTTTGGCTTATTTAAAGGATTCTGAATAAAATAGGATTTGGCGGGATACAGAATATTTCCGAATTGTGCCCGGGTCGGGTCCAAAAATTTGAATTCGAAATATGAAAATTACTGGCAAGTTCCAAAAATTAAAATGAAGGACTTTGTAACAGAAAAGCGTACCCCTAAGAACGGACGCATATACATGCGCGTAGCCGTCCAAACGCTCCCGTTTCACTGAACGGGACGAGAACACGATGCAAGGACGCTACCACAGGGTTAGGGGTAACAAGCAGGCCATGACATGTACTTTTAAATTATTTTAAATGACTTAAATGGTTATATGCAAGAATATGAAACGTTAGGGTAATCTATAATTAGGAAACAACGAGCTCAAGTAAACGGGTCAAATATAAAGTAAACTACCATTATGCAACTAAACCTAATAAATGAACTAAATACCACAAACAACACATAAGGTAACCGAAATTTGTATAACTGGACTCAGGTGTTACATTATACCCAACTACAAAAGAATTTCGTCCTCGAAATTCCAAGAATAGAAAAGATAAACGACCAACAACTACAAGAAAAGATGTGGAAACCTCCGCCGGATCTCCTCTTCTCGTCCCCAAGTTGACTCTCCATGTGATCGACTACCTCAAGAAACAAGTATAAGTCAAGTCTTCTCCTCAAAAGTCAAGTCTTCACGTACAGTCAGTTCCGAGTGATCCAACACATGCGTTTCATCTCGAACATACTTACGGAGTTGAGATACGTGAAACACGTCATGCACATCCGCCATGGATTGCGGTAACGCCAATCGATACACTACCTCACCGACACGCTCCAAAATCTTAAAGGGTCCGACGAATCGAGGACTGAGCTTTCCTCGACTTCCGAAATGAATCACCCATTTAGTCGGTGATATCTTCAAGAATACCAAATCACCCACGGCGAACTCTAGAGGTCTTCTCGATGTATCTGCCCAACTCTTCTGTCGGTCTTGTGCTGCTTTCATATGATTCCGAATTACATTTACTTTCTCAACTGTCTGCACAACAAAGTCTGGTCCCAACAATCTTCATTCACCGACATCGTCCCAACACACAGGTGAACGACACTTGCGACCATATAAAGCTTCAAATGGAGCCATTTGAATCGTCGCCTGGAACTGTTGTTGTAAGAAAACTCCACCAAATGCAGATGATCCTCCCATGAACCTTTGAAGTCCAACATGCAAGCTCTCAACATATCTTCAAGAGTTTGGATCGTTCTCTCCCATTGGCCATCTGTTTGAGGGTGATAAGCTGTGCTAAACTTCAATCGAGTCCCCAAACTTTCCTGTAAGCTCTTCCAAAAGTGTGATAAAAATCGAGTGTCACGATCTGACATGATGCTCACCGGTACTCCATGCAATCTTACAATCTCCTGCAGGTACCGTTCTGCCAAAGTTTCCGTTGATTGACCAAACCGAAAAGGAATGAAATGAGCTGCCTTGGTCAAACGATCAACAATCACCCATACTGCATTGTTGCCCTTTGGACTCCGCGGTAGAGCTGTCACGAAATCCATGGTTATATGTTCCCACTTCCACTGAGGAATCGAAAGTGGTTGCAATAAACCGACAACCCTTTAATGTTCAGCCTTAACCTGCTGACACACCAAGCATTTTTCCACAAAGCGGGCAATCTCCCGTTTCATGCCTTCCCACCAGAAATGATGACGTATATCTCGGTACATTTTCATGCCTCCTAGATGTACGGAATAAGCTGAGCTGTGCGCCTCCTTCATAAGTTCTTCATGAATATCTCCCTTTGGCACACACAAACGGCTACCATATCTCAACGAACCATCTTCATGGATCAATAATTCTGTTCGAAGTCCAGCTTCAACCTATTCTCGAAACTTTTGCAATCTAGGGTCCTGCGATTGCGCTGCTTTAATATTCTCGATCAACGACGAATGTACCTGCAGCTGCATCAACTGTCCTGAAGAATGCGGTAGCACAACCTCCAAATCAAATCTCCGAAAGTCTTCGATGAGTTCCTTCTGCGTAGTCAACATCTGAATAGCTGGTAACCGACTGAGCGCATCCGGCACAACATTAACTTTCCCCGGATGGTACTTAAGATCAAGATCGTAGTCGGCCATCAGCTCCAACCATCTACGTTGCCTCATATTAAGCTCCTTCTGCGTGAACACATACTTCAAGCTTTTATGATCAGTGAACACCTCGACCCTTTCGCCCAAAAGGTAGTGTCTCCAAATCTTCAAAGCGAAGATCACAGCCGCAAGCTCCAAGTCATGAGTTGGGTAATTCTTCATATGTGACTTCAACTGTCTCGATGCGTATGCTACAACCTTCCTATGCTGCATTAAAATGCATCCCAATCCTTTCCCAGATGCGTCGCTGTGAATCACCAATCCTCCGGAATTGTCTGGCACTGTCAGAATAGGAGCGGTTATCAATTTCTGCTTCAACGCCTAGAAAGCTGACGCACACCTATCCGCCCACACAAAAGGTACCTCCATGCGCGTAAGCTTGGTCAACGGCTCTGCCAGACGAGCAAAATTCTCCACAAATCTTCTGTAATACCCGGCTAGTCCAAGAAAACTTCTTATCTCCGCAACATTCTTCGGAATCGGCCAATCTCGAACTGCTGCAATCTTTTCGGGATCGACGACGATTCCATCGCCAGACACAACATGCCCCAAAAACTTTACTTCTTCCAGCCAAAACTCGCACTTGCTCATCTTCGTATATAATTTCTTTTGTCTCAACGTCTGCAGCGCAATCTTCAAATGTTCAGCATGCTCTTCAATACTCTTCGAATGGACCAGAATATCGTCAATGAACACCACAATAAACTGGTCCAAGAATGATGAAAAGATTCGGTTCATCAAGTCCATGAATATCGCCGGTGCATTCGTTACTCCGAAGGGCATCACTAAGTACTCGTAATGTCCATACCGAGTTCGGAGCGCCGTATTGCAAATATCCTCTGCTTTCACTCGGACCTGATGATATCCGGATCGCAAATCCAACTTCGAGAATACCCTCGCTCCACTAAGCTGCTCAAATAGTTCGCCAATGCGAGGGATCGGGTACTTGTTCTTAATAGTCATCCGGTTTAATTCTCGATAGTCGATGCACATCCTCCTCATGCCATCCTTCTTCTTGACTAGAAAAACTGGAGCTCCCCAAGGAGAGTTACTGCTGCTAATCTAACCCTTCTCAAGCAATTCAGTAACTTGCTTCTTAACTTCTTCCAATTCCACTGGTGCCATTGGATAATACACTTGAGATATTGGCGCTGCACCAGGAATAAGATCAATTGCGAATTCCACGTCTCGCCTCGGCAGTTAACCTGATATGTCTTCAAACACGTCCATGAAATCTCGAACAACAGCTGGCGTTTCATCTTGAGCAACCTTCATCGATGAAAGATCATTAATTGTCGGCCTAGCCCTAACTTCGACTAGCCCGATAGAACTGCCTCCTTCAGACAACCTCTGGGTGTCCGGGAATCTGGAAATTCGCTTTCTTCACTCTACACTCAATGTGAGCGTGGAAAGTGCCGAGAAATTCCATTCCCAAGATTACATCAATTTTACCAGTAACAACTTCCAAGACCTCTGCAATAGCTCCCGTCCGCAAACAACGACGAAACCAACCTTACACCCTCTACTAGTTATGATTTTCCCAATCCCAGTGTGTATGTCGCAAAATTAAACAGGGTCGTGAAAGTCATCGAGTGTACAGCAATAAACTTGGACGACATAAATCAATGGGATGCACTAGAATTGAATAACGCTAATGCGAGAAAACCATGAACAAATAGGGTACCTGAAACGACTTCCTCTGAAGGTTTAGCCTCTTCAGCCATCAGGGGAAAAACCTGAGCCTGATTATCTCCCCGAATTAACTGCTCCTGATCTGGAAGCTGCTCTTGCGGTGGCTCCCGAGTATCCTCCTTCAATCTCAGCCTTGACGGACAATTACCAATGGCGTGATCCACTGATCCACAAATCAGACAAAGTCCAAATCTCTTACGACAATCTCCTCGATAATGACCCGGTCGTTGGCAGAAGTCGCACGACATCCTTCCCCTTTTCTTGGGTAACACTGGCCTCCGAACATTCTCTTCCTTATGAAGTTTCGACGGATAAACATGGATAGTGTGATCCGCCGATCCACAAACCAAACAGAGTCCCCGTTTCCTTCGGCAATCTCTTTGCACATGTTCGTGTACATGGCAGCAGTCACAAATCACGCTCCTTTTCCGATCAACCAAAATTGTTTCCTTTATTGGTGCTACGCTGCGTCTGTTCACCGGAACACTTCTACGTACGGATGTTTGGTTTAGTGCAAACGCCGGCTTCAGCTCGGTTTGCTGCTTGTGGTCCTCAAGCAAGTCACGAATTACTCCAAGCAAAGTAGCGCCATCCATACACCTCTGGTACGATTGTAGATTCCTGGCTTCCATGATGCTGCAACCAAACACCAAAGAGTATTAGTATGATAACAGATTCAACATATAGATCAAGAATATGAGTCAAGGCTAGAACTCCAAGTTACTTAAATAGAGTACCGCATTGTAACTATGCCGTGGTATCATAGTTATAATCACATAACTCCACTCAAGTCGCCTAAGCTCTAGAGATAAACAAAGGAAACCAGGTTTTCGAGTCGATATGCAAAGGAGGTTTGCACATCGCAAAAGTAGAATCAGGAAGAGGTCAAGATTCAAGAATGGTAAGGCGGTAAGGTGGCAGGACATGTTTCCTAATCACGGATATTCTGATTCGTGTATTGGGTACAATACCCAACTACAAAAGAATCAGCCCGATTAACCTATGGTTTTGATACCAAAAGAACCATGTCACGCCCCGCTTCCCAGAGTACGCTAAGATGGGCACATGACATAGCCAACCATGCTACCTTTGGATAGGAATCGTCCTTCCACAGTCATATTATGGCTGTAAAGATATCAAGAACAAAATAAAACTATCTAATACATGTCCATAAGCCAAAATAAAATGAGTCAAGAATAATAATGCGGAAGCGAAAGATCCAATACAAAATATAACTGGAATGTATGTCCCATAATGCGGGCTCACATCAGGAAATAAAATGCTGAAAAGTAAAGAACTAACTACTGCAGAAACCTCACTGCTCAGCCTGCTGGCTGAAGTACTCCTGCTCGGAATGCAGCAAAGGTACGGAATCTGGGCCATGCAAAACCCAGACGTCAGCACGTCATGTCATCAAGCAATAAAATATAAACAGGGTAACAGGCAATGCAAATATAATCATGAATGATAAATCAGGTGTAACAGCAATATAAATCAGGGCAGTGAAGGGTAGTGTGCAGTGAGTAAACTAAACTGGTCTATTGGGTTATCTACTCTCAAGTCTTTGAAATCAATTTGATGAATCATTGATGTAACTCAATAGTATCCCGTGCGTGCCCGGAATCACGGTGTAGATTCTCGGGCTGAAACCGAGACATGCCGCTAGGCACTAAAGGAAAAGGGTAAAGATGAATGATGTCCATGGCATCATCCCAAGGCTGGCCTAGCCTCTAAAAGGTAATGGATAATGATGGATGATGTCCATGGCATCATCCCAAGGCTGGCCTAGCCTCTAAGAGGTAATGGATAATGATGGATGATGTCAGCAGCATCATCCCAAGGCTGGCCCAGCCTCTAAAACTGATCAGTAAAGGTGGCACACTGTCGAGTTACAAGTCAGCTTTCATCATTGATTTTCCCATACCCCCAAGTTATAAGTGTTCAAGTCAGGTATTTAAGTAATCAAGAACTAATGCCAACACAGGAGCAGGTAGGTGCAGGTTTGTCTGGATAGACAACAGGAACGGTCCGTAAGGACTATATGTCAGGTTTGTTGGCATTAGACTCAAGATCAGGTAACAGGTAAAGCTATGGTACATCAGGTCAAGTCAAGTGGTGTATTTAGGTGTCATGTCAAGTCATGTCAATAGTGTACGGTACCATGTCGGGCCAAGTAATATGTGTTGCAAGTCACGTCAGGGTGTACAAGATATAATGTGGGTACTAGAAAATCATGGTTACAAATAAACAAGCATAGTTATAATCAAAACAAGAAACTGGCACATGTAATATGAAATGTAAATAGGTACGTATTAAACTACTTGGATGCACGGTTATCAGTTTAAGTTTAAGGAATAGTTTTAACATTTCAGGAATGCAGTATTACACATGTGGATGATAAAATCATATTAATATGTATTAGAACAATCTAAAGATGCAATTGAATGTGAATAAGGCTAAATGTATGCAATCGGTCGTCCGATGGGGTAAAACTACAAAATGGTATTATGGCTGTAGGGTTCCTGGGCACACTAATGAGGTCTCACAAGTGATCAAACATGGCCAATTCAAATTATTTCATGTGCCTACAAACCCTAATACGGATCGTTAACTAGATGATAAGGCGATGCAAGCAAGTAAACGACTTTATTGCTAAAGGAAAGTGACTACAACCTTTGTAGATCCGGTCCTCCACCTCTCTAGCTCCGTGATGACGTCCCTCCGCTGTACCAATCGGAATCCGGACTCTGGCGAAGGTTTCGTCGGAGAAATGACCGGGCTAGGTCGTCGACTTCGAGGCCGTAGATGATCTACGTCGAGGCAACTCAAGATCAAGCTCCAACTTCACCAAGTCATGAAACTTGTGAAGAAAACACCCTATACTACTTGGCAAGTGATAGAGGATGAAGAAATAGGAAGTGGGTTCACTTTAGAATTGGATTTCTCACTCTTTTTCTTATTTCACCATTGATGGTAGCAAGCTTTTCTTCATCTTGAAGAAGGAGAAGAAGAAGAAAAGAATATGATAAGTCTATTTAAAATAGAAAATAAAATGATACTTATCATATTAGCAACCATGGTTTAGTGTAGAGAATTAACTAAGGTTTAGTTGAATGGTTAGGGTTAGGAGATGAAGACAAGAATGGTCACTTAGTCAAAGATGCTTGAAGCATCAAGAAAGTTCCAAAAGCAACCATTTTGTTTTCCTTTTCTTTTAACCAAAATAAATGAGTGAAAAGAAACCCTAACCATTCACTAAACATGGTTTAAGTCTTACACAAACCCAAGTTTGCATGTATCATCAAACATGATACAAACATGTGCATAAAAGTATATCACATATACAACTTGTGAACATCAAGTGAGAAAATCCATTTTAAGTGAACAAATACTAGTTAATTTAAAGTAATATATCAAATATATAATCATACATTAAATCATTAAATCAACACTTGATTTAACGATCCGGTCATATCGCATATGACCGACTAATATCCAATGTATCGGCTTATCGAATCAATCCTCGATTCGATAACTAGGTTATATCGCATACAACCAATCGATACATTCATCGTGAGAATAGAATACGGTATCACATACACGCATTATTCTCGGTCCCACACATATCTCATATGCGCTCCTATTTCATTTTGCTTGAGCCAGGAAACCTCTGTGTAGGACTCTAAAGACTCGTCAATACGCCGGCAGCAGGTGATGATCATATCAAACACCCACAAGCCGCAAGCGGTCTGCTAAACGTAACGGCCACCCGGGTATTGAGCGATCAGAAGATCGACGAGCAAGCCCGCGCACACTCCTGTGAATCCAACCAGTAACACTTACCGTACAGTCCGGTCTATTCGTCTGATATGTCGCATATCTCGCCTAGGGGTGGTAAACGTCAGACCCCAATAGCTCGATAAGTCATGCCGACGTGAGGTCCATAACAATCGTGAAACTACTGATAACTCTTACCAGTATATCGCTGCAACCCTGGCCAGGGATTTCCTGTTATGGCCAGTCGTGCATAGCGCAACATCAACCCCCAATACCGGGAAAGAGGAATCCCCTCCTATCGCTTATTGCCTCCATGTTAATCGGGAATGTACCCAAAAACCACCTGTTTGCACGACTCAGTAGAGCCGTGTTAGGGTGGAAATCAAAGCACGGTGGGAGACATACAAGACTCTATGACGATCTCGGGTGAACAGACTAAGCTGTACCAGTGTCACCAGAGAACTGCCATCTGACGTGAGGTATAATACCATCTGGGAGTTCTCGGCGAGTCCGTTCAGTATACCCAGTCTCCACTGAGCACCCGCATACCATCTTCGATGTCAAACACCAATAGATATGGGATCATCCAGCGCCCATCACATGGGTCGAGAAGATATACGCTAGTCTACTCTGGAATATCGATGCCCCGTCTCGATATTCCCACGACTAGGAACATTGAAGGATGTACTCATGGACTACCCAGGCCCCACTAGTATGATCTACATCATAGTCCTGGAAGTCGAGTACACATCCTAAGACCTTTATCAACATGTAACAGAGAGACAGAAAGTATACATGTTAAGATAAAGAGCAACCAGATAGCGTACTATCATGTCGATCAAGAAAGTCCTTCCTATATATGTCCCAGCATCCACTACAATATACATCTAATGTACAGTAATGTCCTCTAGGGCATACATATATTTAACAATCTCCCACTTGCACTAGGGCCATCTGTAGCAGTGGTTGCAGTATCACATACTCAACCATCCCATAAAAGTCTCTTTATGTGAAAAGGCCTTTGTGAGTGGATCCGCCGTGTTGTCCTCTGAGTCTACTCTCCTTACCTCGATCACCCTGGAAATCAACTATCTCCATGATCAGGTGATGCTGCCTCAGAATATGTCTGGGTCACTGATGGGAGCATGGTTCCTTGGCCAAAGCCACACTTCCATTGTCACACAATGGTGGGAACCTAGTTCATCTTATGAACCAATATACACCCAAACTTCCTCTTTTGTAGCATCTTTAATAGCGATGTCACCAGCCTTTATCGTCTAGTTTGCCACGGTATCTAGCTTGGAACTCTTCCAACATACCGTCTCTCTACTGAGGGTAAAGAAAATGCATGTGACTGACATTCAGTCGTCTTTATCACCCTGGAACCCTTCCAGTGATTCTCCCCATGATCAACTGATACTATCTCACTATAGTTAGTGAGAATCCGAACATCCATTTAGATCTATCTCATAGATCCAAATCCCAGGATTTAGGAGGTATCACTTTGATCCTAATGGAGAATCCTTGTGATAAGCGGAGATTGACCGAGCGAAGTATAGGAAACTCCTTTCCTATCAAGAGTATGTCATCCACATACTCTATGAGAATCATCACCATACTCCATACTACCCTTTTGTACATACAAGGTTCATCTACCATTTTGATGAAGTCAAACTCTTTGACTACCACATCAAAACAGATGTTCCAACTCCGCGATGCCTGCTTTATTTTGTAAAGCAACTTGCACATGTTTCCGCTGCCCCCACTGTTTACGAAGCCCTCTGGCTGTGTTCTTATAGACGTTCTCTTCTAAATCAGTATTTAGAAAAGCAGTCATGGCACCCAACCACCAGATATCACAGTCATGGTATGTAGCAATGTTAAGTAGGATCCGGATGGACTTAAGCATAGTCACTTGGAAAAGGTTTCATCATTATCCACGCCTGGTCGATGACGAAAACCTTCAACAAGTCTAGCTTTGAAAGTCTCAACTTTTCCATCTACACCAAGTAATCTTCTCAAGATATACTTGCTCCTGATGGGGATTTAACCCTTTAGACATAGCACCCAAAGTCCATACTTTGTTGGTGTACATGGATTCCATCTCAGATCGCTAAGCATCCAGCCATTCTTACAGAGTCCCTACTCTCGATGGCCTGCTCGGAACTAGTTGGGTCATCATCTCAAAATGTAATCCTCGCTCCCACTGTCATCGAGAAACCGAAGTATCTCTCAGGAAGGTGAAGAACCCTACTAGATCGGCGGAGAGGCTGAGGTTCGTTGGTTGCTATTGAATCCTTTGGTTCTGCCAAATCATCAACTGCAGTTTTGTATAGCTGGAACCTTTCCAGTTCTACAGAACTGACCTTGCCTCGATCTTGTCCGAAATTTTGCTTTTGACATAGGCCGGACAATCCTAAATCTTAACTTACTTAAGAGATAGGCTCTTCCCATACCATATCTCATATGGAGTGGTAGGCAGTGATCTGATTCGAACCTAATTCAATAGGTATGCAGCTTCTCAAGTGCACAACCCCAAAAGGAAATAGGTAACTCAGTAGTACTCATCATAGAGTACACCATATCTAATACGGTGCGATTGCTCCGCCCTGATACACCGTTGTGCTGTGGTGTATTCAGAGGAGTAATACTGAGAGAGAATCTCATTTTCTTTTAGAATAGTCCAAGAATTCCATGCACAAGTATTCTCCTCCCTGATCTCATCATAGGACATAATACTTACGCCTGGTTTTGGTTCTCTACTTCTAACTTATATTCTATGAATATCTCAAAAGCTTCGGACCTATGTTTCAACAGGAACATATGGCTGAATCTTGAAAGATTATCAGAGAACATAATGAAGTATAAAGAACCAGTCCTGGCATGTGTAGACAGGAGACCTTACATACATCATCATGTATCAGTCCCAAGAATTCATTAACTCTTTCTCTGTTTCCAACAAACAGAGCTACGGTCATTTAATCTTTGTGACATGACTGGCAAGTTTCATAAGTTGTAAATTCAAACTAATTTAAATATACATCTAAATGAAACTTCAGCCAGTCGGGTCGCATTGATATGACCTAGTCTATAATGCCTCAAGAAGGATTCGTTCATTTCTGAACTCTTCCTCTTGTGTGTGTTCTGTATACTAGGAACTGTAGTTTGATTTAGAACGACAATGCTTTTAGATAACGTGCCTGAACTGATCAACTTTTGATATAGGAAATGTTCAAAACATTATCCAACAATACAAAATTATATCCTTCTTTACTAATAAAGAGACTGATATGATTTTGTATATCAGGTTCGGTATCTAATAGCATTTGTTCAGAATCAATGTACTGGTAATACAGGGTAACAGTGACCAACAGACTTGGCTGCAACACTTGCCCCGTTTTCTGTCTCATGAAACTTATCACCCGTTCTCAGTTTTCTACATTTCTGTAGCCCTATGTAATAGATTACATATCTGGGATCCTGATCCGGTATCAAATACCCAGGATGCAGACGATACTGAGAAATAGTTCTTTGTAATGAACACACCCGAAGGAGATGCATCTTATGCACTTTCTTGGTTTGGGCGGCATGGGAGTTCTGGTATTCCCCTATTTCCTGCTCTGTCTTATAACAATTATAAGTTGGAGCGGGACCAACGTTCTCCAGCTCAGTATAACAAGCGGGTTTAGTCAATACATCCATATTATTATCTTGATTAAGGCGTGATATGGTCGCTACCTAGAGAGAGAGAAAAGAAAACGCTCTGCGTGCGCTCTTGCAAAATTAGATTGGTTATATATTTTATCTAATCAGGATGGCTCCCACTGTTTTTATCAAATCTTCCTTCAAACCCTAAAAGGAAATACTAGCCGGGATTAATTACACTTTACAAGTTCGCCAATCTTTCAGCCAGGCCAGTGTCGGTACTTTTAGGGAGGTTCCCCGTGCTTTCGCACGGACCTAATTACAGTAAACTTCGTTTTTCCAGAGGTGTAACCCCGTTGACACCTTTCTAGACACCTACTTGATTGGCTAATTGTAAAGTGCAAAACTCTCCCAGGAGTAACAATTACTCGCAGTGGGTATCGGGATCTAACTATCACATAGAAGGTATGCAATCTCATTGCAAATTTCAACACTTGAAACTCCCGATAAAGATTTTTACCCCTAGCACTTATGACCTTAACTATGGTCAACAAATCATAAGTACTAGTCAAGCTCTACCCATCATTTCATGATTAATTAGACCCACCCACATGACCCTTAACTAAGGTCAACAAAGTCACGCGACTGTCCTAACTAATCGCATCATATGCGGCGTAGGAAGACATCACTTAGCTACCATACACTGTGCCTTGACTATGGTCAACAAACACAGCACGAATACTAAGTACTCTACTTCCTAAAATGACAGAGGGTTGTGAATGGTTTTTATGAAAACCTTTAACGCTTTGAACTTGATCTCGTTGCGGAATCAAATGGTTTTTAAATGGAATTTTTTTGAGGCTTTTCTAGTTTTGCTAAAGGGGTCACTCCCGGTGAAGGGATCGTCGGCCCTTTCCTCGTCGAATGAGGTGCGGGATATATCATATATATCACTGTGCAAAGTAGAAACTATAGAAGCAATCAAAAGACAAACCGAGAGTTGTAGCATCTGCCAGTTATTGCTAAAGGAGTCACTCCCGGTGAAGGGATCTCGGTCCTTTCCTTATCGAATAAGGTGCAGGATGTTCTACAAGGAACACCGCGATGCAAAGCAAGAACTGTAGCTACCTGTTTTATTTTTGAAATTCGATTCCACAACTTCAATTAGGTTTATTTTCTTTCATTAATCTCATTAATGAATATCCCATCATTTAAGTCCACCTAAACATCACAGATAAATATAACGTACGCTTATGCCATCCGCATTCGCCTCGATGTCCCGTCTGCATCGTTAGGTTAGGTAACTAACGCCAAAGCGAGGCAGGGCTAGTGCGGGTGTAAAACATAAGCAACGTCTATATAATATATCATATATACTATATACAATATCTATCTGAACAAATCACATGATCACATCACAGATAACACAGCAGAAGAATCATATGAAACATTGGATATACTAGGACGTCCGTGTTTTTAATACGAGCCAGTATAAAACACGGATTCCACGGTCGTGATGAATAGCCAATCCCACACCCCTAGACCCCTACGAGAGCGGCAAGCAACCCTACCAATTCTAGAGTTAGGAGACCCGGACTCGACTCCTCGAGATGGTCTCCCACTGGACCCTAGAACCCGGTTACTTGTGCTCCCCTCCTTGGGTCTATCCTAATGCGGAAAAGTAAATAATATACAAATGGTGACATCATCCGCAACCTGGAAGTGCCCCAATAAAAGAATATTACATAAAAGTTTTTACATGAATGAAAATGAAAAACACTCATCTCACATAAAAAACCCCGGCTATTCAAACACGACGATCCAATATAACATACCCAGCAACACATAACATCACATGTCATCAACGTAAGTAAACATGCGTATCCCAATTGTCGTTGACATATAGCAACGAAACCGGCGATATCACATATTACATTTACGGTCACAGAAAAGAAAGTGTAAAACTACAACAATTGGAATCCGCAAACTCTTTAGACATCGCATGCCTAATCAAATGAAATACTTAGACATCGCATGCCTAACAATTATAAATCTCGCATTTTAGTCTTATTATCGAAAACTCTTTTCAATATCAAGTCGGGCAATTCAACAAGATTCCCGACATCCTGATCGAATCCTCATCGCAAACTTTAGTAGGCGGCCGCACCCCCGACGCCGTCGACGAAGTGCATCAAGGCGGAACACCGCTGCCGCGAGCACCCGAATGGATGCTTTCGGCCACGGGGTTCTCCTACAGTCACTTGGTCGGGGCTATGGGGTGAGGCTGTCTATTAAGTTTACCCGGTGAGTATCCGCGTACGCTACGTGATTGTGACGGACTTTTGATCACATCAAAATTCCGTGGCAACCGATCAAGTGAGACTAAACTGCTATATTTATAACATTCATTCAGTTATCTCATAACTACTTGTGAATTCCAAATGTTGTATCACATTCCGGATAAATAGAAAATGTTAAACTTTCCGATCGAACAATCGAACACCCAGGTTTTCCCGAAACAGCTCAACACATGAAATAAGTTTAAAAACATTCATTTCATGCCTCAGTACCAACGGTCCAGCCGTAAAAGGGTCAAGCCAACGCCTCACATGTGGCACGCCGTACTGCCCCAAACCCTAGGGTTCAAAGGGCAGTTCAAGACGGTCACATAATCGAGTTAAGGTTTGTTGTCTTCTAGAGTGACCATCGTGTTACTTGCACTACTTAGAACGTCATTAAACTACGGAAAAGTCCAACAATTGGAAATTTCCCGGCAGGGGAAAAAGTGGTTATTTATATCTGGTCGAACATTTAACATATTCTAAAATTACCCGGAAAAAACACAGACAAAATTAGACAGTCCGATCGAATCTCCGAACTCCCAATACAACCCAGAAAACTCAACTCTTGAGTTCAGATTAAAAATTCCCAGGAAAACCAGCACTACAAAATAGGAATTACTATGTAAAATTAAATGAAAGAAGAGACAAAATGGCCGCGGAACCGCCGCATTAGCCATGCTAATGCCGCGGTTCCGCCGCGCTTTGATGGAATCAGGGGTACGGGCATCACAGTAATTCTTATAAACTCCTGCTGATTTTTCTGCATATTTTTAATTCTCAAAAATCCCCGATTTCAAAAAATGTACAGAGAGCAATTTTGCATTAGGGTTTCGGTTCGATCAGACTTCTTACTCCGTCTACGCATCGCCTAAGGCTCTAGCTAAGCTCTGATACCACTGTAGGGTTCCTAGTCACACTAATAAGGTCTCACAAGTGATCAAACATGGCCAATTCAAATTATTTCATGTGCCTACAAACCCTAATACGGATCGTTAACTAGATGATAAGGCGATGCAAGCAAGTAAACGACTTTATTGCTAAAGGAAAGTGACTACAACCTTTGTAGATCTGGTCCTCCACCTCTCTAGCTCCATGATGATGTCCCTCCACTGTACTAATCGGAATTTGGACTCTGGCGAAGGTTTCGTCGGAGAAATGATCGGGCTAGGTCGTCGAATTTGATGCCGAAGAAGATCTACGTCTAGGCAACTCAAGATCAAGCTCCAATTTCACCAAGTCATGAAACTTGTGAAGAAAACACCCTATACTACTTGGCAAGTGGTAGAGCATGAAGAAATAGGAAGTGGGTTCACTTTAGAATTGGATTTCTCACTCTTTTTCTCATTTCACCATTGATGGTAGCAAGCTTTTCTTCATCTTGAAGAAGGAGAAGTAGAAGAAAAGAATATGATAAGTCTATTTAAAATAGAAAATAAAATGATGCTTATCATATTAGCAACCATGGTTTAGTGTAGATAATTAACTAGGGTTTAGTTGAATGGTTAGGGTTAGGAGATGAAAACAAGAATGGTCACTTAGTCAAAGATGCTTGAAGCATCAAGAAAGTTCCAAAAGCAACCATTTTGTTTTCCTTTTCTTTTAACCAAAATAAATAGATAAATAAATGAGTGAAAAGAAACCCTAACCATTCACTAAACATGGTTTAAGTCTTACACAAACCCAAGTTTGCATGTATCATCAAACATGATACAAACAAGTGCACAAAAGTATATCACATATACAACTTGTACACATCAAGTGAGAAAATCCATTTTAAGTGAACAAATACTAATTAATGTAAAGTAATATATCAAATATATAATTATACATTAAATCATTAAATCAACACTTGATTTAACGATCCGGTCATATCGCATATGACCGACTAATATCCAATGTATCGGCTTATCGAATCAATCCTCGATTCGATAACTAGGTTATATCGCATACAACCAATCGATACATTCATCGCGAGAATAGAATACGGTATCACATACACGCATTATTCTCGGTCCCGCACATATCTCATATGCGCTCCTATTTCGTTTTGCTTGAGCAAGGAAACCTCTGTGTAGGACTCTAAAGACTCGTCAATACGCCGGCAGCAGGTGATGATCATATCAAACACCCACAAGCCGCAAGCGGTCTGCTAAACGTAACGGCCACCCAGGTATTGAACGATCAGAAGATCGACGAGCAAGCCCGCGCACACTCCTGTGAATCCAACCAGTAACACTTACCGTACAGTCCGGTCTGTTCGTCTGATATGTCGCATATCTCGCCTAGGGGTGGTAAACGTCAGACCCTAATAGCTCGATAAGTCATGCCGACGTGAGGTCCATAACAATCGTGAAACCACTGATAACTCTTACCAGTATATCACTGCAACCCTGGCCAGGGATTTCCTGTTATGGCCAGTCGTGCATAGCGCAACATTAACCCCCAATACCGGGAGAGACGAATCCCCTCCTATCGCTCATTGCCTCCATGTGAATCGGGACTGTACCCAAAAACCACCTGTTTGCACGACTCAGTAGAGCCGTTGTAGGGTGGAAATCAAAGCACAGTGGGAGACACACAAGACTCTATGACGATCTCGGGTCAACAGACTAAGCTGTACCAGTGTCACCAGAGAATTGCCATCTGACGTGAGGTATAATACCATCTGGGAGTTCTCGGCGAGTCCGTTCAGTGTACCCAGTCTCCACTGAGCACCCGCATACCATCTCCGATGTCAAACACCAATGGATATGGGATCATCCAGCGCCCATCACATGGGTCGAGAAGATATACGCTAGTCTGCTCTGGAATATCGATGCCCCGTCTCGATATTCCCACGACTAGGAACATTGAAGGATGTACTCATAAACTACCCAGGCCCTACTAGTATGATCTACATCATAGTCCTGGAAGTCGAGTACACATCCTAAGGGCTTTATCAACATGTAACAGAGAGACAGAAAGTATACATGTTAAGATAAAGAGCAACCAGATAGCGTACTATCATGTCGAGCAAGAAAGTCCTTCCTATATATGTCCCAACATCCACTACAATATACATCCAATATACAGTAATGGCCTCTAGGGCATACATATAACTAACAATGGCTATAAAACAATTGAGATTTGTGATCTAACATATAAATGTGATTACTAGGTATAGTCCACTAGATGTAACCATTAGGTTTCGAATTCTAGATCTGAAATGTGTAAACGGAACATTATGCTGTTAACTTGGAATTCAAAACTTTAGATTTTATCTATTGATTTAATAGGAAATAGATAAATTAATATATGAATAGTATGAATAGCATGTAGCAAGTTTCACTTGGCTCGACGGATCGCAATACGGAAAACGGAACGTCTCGCGTCGGCGGGAAAAGTCGCGACGCGCGCACGGTACGCGGAATGAGTCCAAACGACGAACAGTGGAATCACACGGTTCAGAGGTCCTAGCTGGATCATCGGGGATCGTCGCCGGCACGGTCAGATCCTAGCAATCAAGAAACACAGTGAACGTTTAGATTGAAAGAGATTGCGTGAAAGAAGAAGCAAGAAGAATGAAATAGAACATAGGAGATTGATGGAGGAAACTTACTCACTGGATTGAAGAAGGTGACATCGTCGACAGTGATGGTCGATGAAGCTCCGGCGAGGGTGCTCAGTCGATGGGTTAGGTTGCACTAGGGTTAGGTTTCTGGATTTTACTGTAGGTTACGTGCGGGGTCTGTTGGGGTGCTGATGTAGAGGAGAGGGAGGAAACGAGTTGGTGATGATGGTAGGTGCGAGGCTGGGGTCATCGGCGACGACCGGTGACGTTGGGTTGTAGGGTGTTCTGTGGGGGTGTGTGCAGGGGAGAGACTCGGGGAGAAGAAAGAGAAGGAGAAGATGGAGAGGAAGAGGAAAGGGAATGACGAGGCTCGAATGGGTTGAGGAGAGAATGAAGTTAGGGTTTGAGGAAGGCGGTGAAGTGCTGGGTTCTCATGGCGAGGTCTGCAAGTATTAAGAACAGAAGAAGAAGGAGAAGGTGATATAGGAGGAAGGTGACGAGAACGTGGGGGAGGTGACGGGATTTACAATCACCGCGATAGGAGAGAGAAAGGGCCGCGAGAGGAGAGAGGAAGAGAGAAACGAGAGGAGAGAGAAAGAGGAGGAGAGAGGAAGTTGTTTGCTAGCGGGGCTAAGAGAACGAGAGAGAAGGAGAAAAGCGAGAGGGAGAAAAAAGGTGTGGGGCCCAACGACAAGGAATGGTGAGCTCTAATTGGTGAGGAGTAGAATTTGTTTAGGGAAAAAAATTTGGAAAAGATTTTCCGGTTTCCTTTTGTTGGCTTAAAAAAAAATTGTGATTGGTTGAAAAATATTTTTTTCTGATTTAAAAGATTCTGAATAAAATAGGATTTGGCGGGAAACAGAATATTTCCGAATTGCGCCCTGGTCGAGTATAAAAATTTGAATTCGAAATATGAAAATTACCGGCAAGTTCCAAAAATTAAAATGAAGGACTTTGTAACAGAAAAGCGTACCCCCAAGAACGGACGCACGTACGTGCGCGTAGCCATCCAAACGCTCCCATTTCACTGAACGGGACGAGAACACGATGCAAGGACGCTGCCACAGGGTTAGGGGTAACAAGCAGGCCATGACATGTACTTTTAAATTATTTTAAATGACTTAAATGGTTATATGCAAGAATATGAAACGTTAGGGTAATCTATAATTAGGAAACAACGAGCTCAAGTAAACGGGTCAAATATAAAGTAAACTACCATTATGCAACCAAACCTGATAAATGAACTAAATACCACAAACAACACATACGGTAACCGAAATTTGTATAACTGGACTCGGGTGTTACACCTATAGCTCTCATGTGTTGAGAAAATTAGGATTTAAATAGACAAACAAATCCATTTTCTTCCTCTGCATCACCTAGGATAATCAAGCTTAGCATACTTGTTGCCTTAGTTACCTCGGTTCTTGAGGTGGAGCTCGGACTATAGACTCTCGGGTGGATCATCTTCGACTTAAGGAGGCCGTTGAAGAAGCCATGATCCGGATCGACCCATGGAGCCTACGGAGACGAGGAGGATAGCAGAGAAGACCCGAAGGACTTGTTGCATGAGGTATAATCTCTTAAGCATATTAGATAGAACCTTTAGTTATTTGTTAGAAATGGTTTAGCAAAGATCCTCAAGAAAGTCAATGTTACCTTGTGATAAAAATTTATTTTTAACCTATTTTGCCTCCCCGTAAGTACCGGGATGGGTAACGTAGACTTACAGTGGTATCAGAGCCTAGCTAAACCATTACTAACATGTTAGCAAAGTGTTAGAAATTCGATCGCCGGAGAAATCGCAAAAACACGTCAAAAATGCACGTTTTCTGTCGATTTTAAAACTGGTCCAAAAATTATTTCAGGGACCTTAAAAATACGTGTAGGCTTTTTGAAGGACACACAAGAAAAACGAGCTCGTGAATCGGTCAGACCGCCACGAAAGCGCGGTGAAACCATGCGTTTAACCGCGGATCCGCGGCCGAGTCGACGCCGAGTCAACTCATTTTTCCTGCAGTCTGTCCAGATTTGTATTTTGTGATTTTTCTGATACTTTGTTTCTGCCCAGATTTTGTTGAGTACTGTGTTGTGCTTGGGGTAGTTTCAAATCAAGTTATCGATCGAAATTCTAAGTAATTTAGCTAATCGGATCTTCTGTGATGTGATATATGTACTGAACGTTTACTAATTGCTATACGTCGATTAGTGGGAGTTGTACATATCTGTGATATGTGATATTGGATTGTGTATATGAACTTGTTGGATCATCGTGGCTGAATAGCCGGAAATGTGAGATGAGTGTTTTTCATTTTTTATTCGATGTAAATTGTAAATTGATGTAATATTTTTTTTTTTGGTTGCACATCCAGGTTGAGGATGTAGCCGCCTTTGTATATTATTTCTTTTACTGTTTTCTGCTCCTAGGATAGACCCAAGGTGGGGTACACAAACTACCGGGTACTTTGAAGTGCTAAGTGGCATACTCACATTGTTGAGGGAAACTGCTTCGCTTCGGGTATTTGGCGGGTAGTTTGCCGCACCCGTAAGGGTCTAGGGTGGAGTTTGGCTATTCATCGCGACTATGTAATCCGTCTTTCGTTGCAAGCTTGAACGAAGTGCGGATTCCTAGTATATCCAATATGTTCATCTGTGATCTGGAATGACTATCATTGCATCCGATGAATATATATATCTATATATGATATCTAGTAGACGTTGCTTAAGTTTTGCATCCGCGCTAGTCCAGCCCCCGCTCTGTCGTTAGTTAAGTAACCTAACGGGTGATGACGGGGCCCCATGGCGAATGTGGATGGCATAAGCATACGTTATATTTTCGTTGTTTTCTGCAATGGTAGGATTAATTGATGGGACGCATTATATTAATGTAAAGAAAACAAACCAAAGCTGAATCGTTGGAACAATTTCAAAACCAGTCGGTTTTTTTCAAAAAACAGAAAACTTTTATAAACGCGGAGCTTAAACCACTCCTTTTTAAAGCTATCAGGTTCCTTCGATTATATCAAGTTCACTACGTTCTCGGTTTCGCCAAAACCATTCGTAGCCCTCCGTCATTTCATATGAATATTCAATAGTATTCAAGGTATGTTTGTTGACCTTCGTCAAGGCATAGTGATTGGTAGTTATTGGGTGTTCATATGTAGCATAGATAGATGCGTTGGTTTGGGACAGTCGTATTACCTTGTTGACCTTCGTCAAGGGTATATATGGGTGGGTTCAAATTAACCTGGACAATGATGGGTAGAACTTGACATGTGACTTATGATTTGTTGACCTTTGTCAAGGTCATAAGAGCATGGGCAAAAAATCCACATCGGGAGTTTCTAAAGAAACTGAAACTTGCTAGTGCTGCATACCATTTGGAGTTTGATAATGTTGGTAGGATTCCTTCAGCATTATCTCGCAATGATATTTGGATCCCGATCCTACTATGAGTATCCGCTACTCCTCGGAAAACTCTTCACTTAACGATCAATGCTACAAACCAAGTAGGTGTCTAGAACAGTGTTAGCGGGGCTACGCCTCATGGGAAAAGAGGTTATTTAATTAAGGAACTTCACGAAAGCGTCGTAAAACCTCCCTCGAAGTACCGACACTAGCCTGGCTGAACGGTTAAACAAGTATTGTACGATGAGATCAGTCCTGACTAATTCTTCTTTTATGGTTTGAGGAAGGATTCGAGAAACAGTGGGAGCCATCCTGTTTAGATAAATTAAAAACCAATCTAAACTTGCAAGCAGCATCATGTTAAGTGTTTTCTTCTCTCTCTTAATTGCAGCGACCCAGTGACAAGACATAAGTTACATCTAGATAATAAAATGATTGAATCTGACTATATTGATTGGCAAAGATTTGTCCAGATGTCCATTACCCATGACAAACTGGGACACCTCTTCACTACTCAAAACCCTGCCGTCTCAGGTCCAGTTTCCACCATCACGGATGATGACATCCGTAAGACATCGGGAAAGATTGTGCGAATGCCAAGTGCCTCATGTTGGCCTCAGTTGATGGTGCATACCAGAGGCAGCACGAGAAGATGGACTTAGTTTCTGTCTTGCTCCATAACAAAAATTTATATGGAGAGCAATCTCGTATCGCAAGATATGAGACCTCGAACGAATTGCTTCAAGTGAGGTTGGCTGTCGAGTCATCTGTAGGGGACAACGTCCTTACAGAGACTAGCTATTTTGATGAGCTCACGGACCTGAAGACCACGTTGAAGAACGGGTCAAGTACTGACTTGATTCTATAGTCTCTGCCCTCTACTTACACCCTGAAGGAAACCAGAGAAGTAGAAGGAAAGGGATGGGCAAAAGTTTTAGGACTAGATATAGGGAAGGAGGGACATCCCTATTGTTACGGGAAAGGACATTGGCAGAGGGATTGCAGGGCTAGCAAAGCCAGTAGCCAGGATTCGAAGCATGTTGTAGCTTCGGCTTCGGGTGTATTTGTAATAGAAAACTGTATCTCAATTAACTCTACTTCCTGGGTACTAGATACCGGATCAGGATCTCACATCTATAATTCATCACAGGCTTTGAGAAACCGTAGAGTTATCAGATTAGGTGATATGACTCTCAGGGTTGCTAATGGAATGAGCGTGGATGCTGAATCCGTAGGGGAATATCACCTTGGATTGACAAGTGGGCAGATATTGATTCTACGTAACTGTTTATATGTAGCTAGTCTAGCTTGTAATATCATATATGTATTCTTACTTTCTAAGGAAGGATATGATTTTACTTTTGTAAGCGATGTGGTCCACATCCACATAAATCAAGTTTTGATTGGGTCAGGTACATTAGAAAACGGAATATACGTATTAAATCAAGCTCAGGTTTTCAGTGTCCAGAACACACTTAAAAGAAAGTCTCCAGAAACAAATCAGGCTTTCTTATGGCATTGTAGACTGGGTCACATCAATGAGACACGGTTGACGAAGTTGCATAAAGAGGGATATTTGAATCCGTTCGAATATCAGTCTTATGCCACTTGTGAATCTTGTCTCGTGGGAAAGATGACAAAGACTCCGTTCACTGGACACGGAGTAAGAACAAGCGAGCTCTTGGGACTCATACACAGCGATGTATGTGGTCCAATGTCTACAGATGATTTCTCTAGGTATGGACATGACTTCTTGATGAAGCATAAATCCGAGGCCTTTAAGAAGTTCCGGGAATACAAGAATGAAGTAGAAAAACAAACGGACAAAAGTGTCAAGACACTGAGATCTGATCGAGGTGGTGAATACTTGAGTGCCGAGTTCCTAGGCTACTTAAAAGAGAATGGAATTCTCTCTCGGCTTACTCCTTCATACACACCACAATACAATGGTGTATCGGAAAGGCGGAATCGAACCCTATTGGATATGGTTCATTCCATGATAAGTAAGGCTGAGTTACCGTGATCTTTCTGGGGTTATGCACTAGAAACAGCTGCATATCTTTCGAACAGGGTTCCAACCAAGACTGTGCCTACCACACCATATCAGATGTGGAGTGGGAAGAAACCCTATCTTAAGTACTTTAAGACATGGGGATATCCAGCTTTTGTAAAGAAGCAGCATGCGGACAAGCTCGAGGCACGCTCAGTACTGTGCAAGTTTGTGGGATACCCCAAGAACACCAGGGGGTATCTTTTCTATTCCGCAGAGGAATAAAGGGTTTTTGTTTCTCAGCATCCCCACTTCTTGGAAACTGAGTTTTTAGAAAATCAGATAAGTGGGAGCGCAGTAGAACTGGAAGAAATTCCAGAACCGCAAGCTATTACTGAGAGCTTGGTAGAACCAGTGGTTTCAGGAGAACCGGACATCCCAGCGCCACTCCGCAGGAGTAGTAGGCAGTCTAATCCGCCCGAGAGATACTACGGTTTTCTCATAGACGGGGGTCGAGATGATTGCATCATTGAAAATGATCAGCCTACTAGCTTCTAGCAAGCCATTCAGAGCGGTGACTCAGTAAAATGGATGGATGCAATGCGGACCGAGATGGAGTCCATGTACACCAAAAAAGTCTGGACTTTGGACTGTAGGGTTCCTATGTTAGTGTTTATGCCCTAGAAGGCCATTACTGTATCATACTAGTTTGTATATTACTTAATGGAAGCTTGTGATATTCACATGTATATAACAGTCTTGCTAAACATGGTAGTATGCTACTTGGTTTTTCTATCTTAATATGTGAGTGTACGTATTGATAGAGCTCTTAGGATCTTGCTTGTCTACCAGCGTTGTGATGGCAGTCACACTAGTGGGGGCTGGGTAGTCTACAAGCACATCCTTATTCAGGTCCCTGGTCGTTGGATTATCGAGACAGAGCATCGATACTCCGGAGTAGACTAGTGTGTATGCTTCTCATCCCAGTTGGGGAGATGGTCTGTCCCACAGCCGTCAGTACGTCGTACTGGAGATAGTATGCAGGTGCTCGTTAGGTTACGGGTACACCGGACAGGACTCACAGGGAACTGTTGGTTGGTTTGATACCAGTCGTCAGTGAACAGTTCCCAGGTGACATGAGTGCAGCGTAGTCCGCAGACTTGACACTGCTACTTCGCCTCGAGTGTGTCCCACTGTTCTTAGATTGCTACCCTACCATGGCTCAAAGGAGTCATGCAAACAGGTAGCAGTTGGGTGCAGTCCCGAGCACTTGGAGGCAGTGGCGGTTAGACAGGATTCGTCCCTCCCGGTATTGGGAGTAGATATCGTGCTGTGTCAGAGAGCCATTACGCAAATTCCCTGGCCAGGGCAAGCGAGATTTGCTGGTAGGTTCCAGTAGTTTCTCAGGGTGTAATGGGCTTCCCTCCGACACGACTTATACCGCTATTAGGGGACTGACGCTTGCCGCCCCTAGGCCCGATATGCGATAGTCTTGGACGAACGGACCGGACTGTATGGAGATTGTCACATCAGACTCAGTAGGAGTTCGGATGGGTTTTCTCATCGGCCTTCTTATCGACAACTACCTGGGGACCGTTACGTACAGCTAGTGCCGCTTGCGGTCTGTGGTTAAACCCACTGCCAGCGTAGTAGTCGAGTCTCTAGAGTCCCACACAGAGAGTTTCCTATTCCAGGCGAAACGATATAGAGGTTGCATGGTTTTGCGACAAAGGATTCGGACGCATACGTGCGTTTACGCGCGTATGACTTTCGGACAGTTTTTACCAGTCGGCTTTGGTTTAAGCCAGTTACTGGTATCCGGTTATTGGATTTTTACAGTCTAAAGTTTTTCCGTATTTTTGCGGATTGGAGGGGCGTTCTCGTAATTGTACGAGAAGCTTCTAGAAGATGTGACTAAGGAGGTTACTTTGGATAAGATTGTGAGTCATGAGAGTGATTCATCATTATCATTATTGCACCATAAATGATAATGACACATGCTTAATGAATCACCTCTTTTCATTTATGAAGCATGCTTATTCATTTCTATTATTCATTATTCTTTAAATGAGAATGCTTCATAATATATTATGATACACTCACTTTCTCATCTCATTATCATTATCATATTCTCTCTCCTCAAGCTCTCATCTTCAAGAGACTAATCCTTAATCCTCATGCGTTGAGATCAAAGGATTAGTTAGACTTAAACATCCATTACCTTCACTCTATATCATCCTTTCTTCTTTGATTAGCAATCAAAGTAGATTAGTTACCTCAAGTTAGAGGTGTAGCTTGGTGTTTTGCTCTCGGGTGGATCGTCTACTACCTAGAGAAGGTCGAGGAGAACAAAGGAGGACACAAAGACGAAGGACCGGTTTCATTAGGTATAATCCCTAAGCATAGTAGTTTAGAACAACTATATGTTTGGTTAGTTATCGTTTAGCTTCGATTTAAGCGGTTAGTCGACGTTCGTTCTTTAAACATGATCGTTTTTGAAAATTCCGCCTCCCCACAAGTACTGGGGTGAAGTACATCGACTTACATCCTAGGCACACAATAGAGGTCTCACAAGGCATCAACCATGCCAATTTAAAATTTTATGAGTGCCGCGAAACCCTAATACGGATCGTTGAATAGATGTTTAGGCGAAATACGAATCTAGTTAAAAACTTAACTAAAGATAAGAATCTATAACCTTTGTAGACCCGGTTATCCACTGCGTTAGGTCCACGTAGACGTCCTCTCGCTATCCTAGTCGGATCTCAGACTCTCGCATCGGCTTCATCAAAGAAATGAGCGGAATAGTTCGTCGGCTTCGTGCCGAAGATGATCTACGTCGAGGCAACACAAGTTCAAGCTCCAACTTCACCAAGTTGTGAAACTTGTGAAGAAAACACCCAAAACAACTTGGCAAGAGGTAGAGGATGAGGAAATAGGAGATAGGTTCACTTTAGAATTGGATTTCTCACACTTTAGCTCAAGTTGCCATTAATGGATTTAAGCTTTTTCTTTTGAAGATGAAGAAGAAGATGAAGCTAGAATATGATAAAAGTTAATTCCTTTTGAAAAATAAATGAATACTTATCATATACTAACTAAGGTTGAGTGTAGAGAATAGACCATGGTTACTTGGATGGGTTAGGGTTAAGCATGAAGATAAGAATGGTTAAGAAGTCAAAGCTTCATGAAGCTTCAACTAGAAACAAAGAAAGCCACCATTCTTATCATAATCTTTTTAAATAAATAAACAAATAAATAAATGAAAAAGCAAAACCCTAATCATCTCTTAACCATGGTTTAATTCTTTACACTTAACCAAATGAGCAAGCATCATCAAACATGATACAAACATGTGCACAAAAGTATATCATATATACAACTTGCACATCAAGTGAGAATATCCATTTAAAGTGAACTAATACTAGCTAATGCAAAGTAATATATCAAATATATAATTATACATTAAATCATTAAATCAACACTTGATTTAACGATCCGGTCATATCGCATATAACCGACTAGTATCCTATGTATCGTTTTATCGAATCAATGATTCGATAACTAGGTCATATCGCATACAACCAATCGAAACATTCATCGCGAGAATGAAATGCGGTATCATATACACGCATTATTCTCGGTCCCACACATATCTCATATCCGCTCCTATTTCGTTTCGCTTGAGCCAGGAAACCTCTGTGTAGGACTCTAAAGACTCGTCAATACGCCGGTAGCAGATGATGATCATATCAAGCACCCACAAGCCGCAAGCGGTCTGCTAAACGTAACGGCCATCCGGGTATTGAGCGATCAGAAGATCGACGAGCCAGCCCGCTCACACTCCTGTGAATCCAACCAGTAACACTTACCGTACAGTCCGGTCTGTTCGTTTGATACGTCGCGTATCAAGTCTAGGGGTGGTAAACGTCAGACCCCAATAACCGATAAGTCGTGCCGATGCGAGGCACATAACGGGTCGAGAAACTACTGGTAACACTTACCAGTAAATCTCTGATCAGCCCTGGCCAGGGACTTCCCTGTTACGGCCAATCGAGCACAGCGCAACATCAACCCCCAATACCGGGAGAGACGAAACCCCTCCTATCGCTCATTGCCTCCATGTGACTCGGGACTGTACCCAAAGACCACCGTTTTGCACGCCCTCATGGACGTGGTAAGGTGGACAGCAAAGCTCAGTGGGAATCACACAAGACTCTATGACGATCTCGGGTCTACAGACTAACCTGCACAAGTGTCACCTGAGAACTGCCATCTGACGTGAGGTATAATACCATCTGGGAGTTCTCGGCGAGTCCGTCCAGTGTACCCAGTCTCCACTGAGCACCCGTATACCATCTCTGATGTCAAACACCAATGGATATGGGATCATCCATCGCCCATCTCATGGGTCGAGAAGCGTATACGCTAGTCTACACTGGTATATCGATGCCCCGTCTCGATACACCCACGACTAGGGACCTTGAAGGATGTACCTATAGACTACCATGCCCCCACTAGTATGATCTGCATCATAGTCCAGGTAGTCAAGTACACATCCTAAGGGCTTTACCAACATGTAACTATAAGACAGTTTAAAGAGACAAGTGTACATGTTAAGACAAAGAGTAACCAGATAGCATACTATCATATCGAGCAAGAAAGTCATCTCTATATATGTCCAAGCATCCAATATAATATACATCATCTATACAATACTGGCCTCTAGGGCATACATACAACTAACAATCTCCCACTTGCACTAGGGCCAGCTGCTGTAGTATCGCATACCGAGCATCCCGAAAAGTCTCTCAAACTGTATCTAGGGAATGGCCTTCGTGAGTGGATCCGCCGTGTTGTTCTTCGTGTCAACCCTCGTGACCTCGATCTCCCGGCGATCAACTATCTCCCGGATCAGGTGATACCGCATCAGAATATGCCTGGATTGCTGATGGGACCTGGGTTCCTTGGCCAAAGCCACCGCTCCATTGTTATCGCAATACAAAGGTATTGGATGCTCAATGGATGGAACCACACCAAGTTCATTAATGAACTTCTTGATCCAGACAGCCTCTTTGGCAGCATCGTTGGCAGCGATGTATTCAGCCTCCATCGTCGAGTCTGCCACGGTTTCCTGCTTGGAACTCTTCCTGCTAATCGCCCCTCCGTAAAGGGTAAAGACAAATCCCGACTGCGACTTAGAGTCGTCCTTATCACTTTGGAAGCTGGAATCGGTAAAGGACTCCACCCGGAGTTCTCCGTTACCATATACCAAGAACATGTCTCTAGTCCTTCGCAAGTACTTGAGAATGCTCTTCACAGCTGTCCAGTGACTCTCTCCAGGATCAGCTTGATACCTGCTCACTACACTTAGTGAGTATGCTACATCGGGTCTGGTACATAGCATCGCATACATGATAGAGCCTACAGCCGAAGCATAGGGTATCCCTTGCATGCGAGCTCTCTCCAAATCAGTCTTGGGAGACATCTCTTTGGAGAGAGTGACTCCAGAGATCGTGGGCAAGTTCCCACGCTTGGATTCTTCCATACTAAACCTCTTTAGTATAGTGTCAATGTATCTGGATTGGGACAATCCCAAAATCCTTTTGGATCTATCCCTATAGATCTTAATTCCCAATATGCAGGAGGCATCACCACGATCTTTCATCGAGAATCTTTGTGATAAGAAGAGCTTGACCGATTGCAGCATAGGAATATCATTTCCTATCAAGAGTATGTCGTCCACGTACAATACGAGGAAGACAACCTTACTCTCTGCAACCTTCTTGTAAATACAAGGTTCATCTGGGTTTTTGACGAAATCAAACTCTTTGATAACGACGTCAAAGCAGATGTTCCAACTCCGCGATGCTTGCTTTAATCCATAAATGGATTTAAGCAGCTTGCACACCTTTCCGCTGCTCCCACTGTCTACGAAGCCTTCTGGCTGAGTCATGTACACGCACTCTTCTAAATCACCGTTTAGAAAGGCGGTCTTAACATCCATTTGCCAGATTTCGTAATCATGATATGCAGCGATGGCAAGCATGATCCATATGGATTTAAGCATAGCCACTGGAGAAAAGGTTTCGTCATAGTCCACACCTGGTATTTGACGAAAACCTTTTGCTACAAGTCTAGCTTTGAAAGTCTCCACTTTCCCATCTACACCAAGTTTCTTCTTGAAGATCCACTTGCTCCCAATGGGTTTTACCCCTTCAGGAGCAACTTCCAAAGTCCATACTTTGTTGCTGTACATGGATTCCATCTCGGACCGCATAGCATCCAGCCATTTCACTAAGTCCCTACTCGTGATGGCCTGCTCGAAGCTAGTTGGGTCATCATCCTCCATGATGCAATCCTCGCTCCCACCATCCATGAGAAAACCGTAGTATCTCTCATGTGGGCGAGGAACCCTACTAGATCGGCAGAGAGGCTGAGGTTCATCGGGAGCTACTGAATCCTCTGGTTCAACCAAATCTTCTGTTGTAGTTTGTATTGCTGGTATCTCTTCCAGTTCTACCTCCTTGCCACTAATCTCTTTTTCAAGAAATTCCTTTTCTAAAAAGGTGGCATGTCGAGAAACAAACACCTTTTGTTCCTCGGTGTGGTAGAAGATATACCCTCGCGAATGTTTGGGATATCCAATAAACTTACACAGAATGGACCTTGCCGCGAGTTTGTCCAGATTTTGCGTTTTTACATATGCCGGACAACCCCATATCTTAACATAATTAAGACATGGTCTCTTTCCTTTCCATATCTCATATAGAGTGGTTGGCACGGTTTTGGTGGGAACCATATTCAATAGATCTGCAGCTGTTTCTAGTGCATATCCCCAGAAGGAAATAGGTAACTCAGTTGTGCTCATCATAGAGCGCACCATATCCAATAGGGTGCGGTTCCTCCGTTCTGATACACCGTTGTGCTGTGGTGTATATGGAGGAGTCAGCTGAGAGAGAATCCCATTCTCTTTTAGGAAGTCCAGGAATTCATTGCTTAAGTATTCTCCTCCTCGATCAGATTGAAGGATTTTAATACTTTTTCCGGTTTGGTTCTCGACTTCTTGCTTATATTCTCTAAATTTCTCAAAAGCTTCTGATTTGTGTTTCATCAGGAACACATATCCGAATCTAGAGAGATCGTCAGTGAATGTAATGAAGTACGAAGAACCATCCCTGGCATGTGTAGACATGGGACCGCATACATCACTATGTATCAGTCCCAAGAGTTCGGTAACTCTTTCTCCGTGTCCCGTAAACGGAGTTTTGGTCATCTTGCCTTTGAGACATGATTGGCAAGTGTCATAAGATGAAAATTCAAACGGATTTAAATATCCATCCTTATGCAACTTAGCTAATCGTGTCGCATTGATGTGACCCAGTCTACAATACCACAAGAAGGATTCGTTCAGTTCTGAACTCTTCCTCTTGTGTGTGTTTGTTATGCTCAGAACTGTTGATTGATTTAGAACATAAATGCCATTACACAACGTTCCTGATCCAACCAACTTTTGGTTACGGAAAATGTTCATAACATTGTTCTGTAATACAAAATTATATCCCTCTTTACTCAACAAAGAAACCGATATAATGTTGCATATCAGGTTTGGCATGTAATAGCATTCGTTCAGAACCAATATATTACCAGTTGGTAATACAAGGTGATATTCCCCGACAGTCTTAGCTGCAACAATTGTACCATTTCCAACTCTAATGTCTTTATCACCTTCTCCAAGTTCTTTACCTTTTCTTAGCCCATGTAACTGATTACATATGTGGGATCCTGACCCGGTATCTAATACCCAGGACGTAGAGCAAATGGAGAAACAGTTCTCTGTAATGAACACACCCGAAGAAAATGCATCAACATGTACTTTCTTCATTCGGGTGGCATGGGAATCCTGGTATTCCCCTATATCCTGTTCATTCCTATAACTCTTATAAGAAAGAACGGAACCAACGTTCCACAGCACAGTATAACATGCGGGTTCGGTCAATACATCCATATTATTATCTTCATTAGGGCATGAAATGGTCGCTACCTGGAGAGAGAGAGAAGAAAACACTTTAGCGTATGCTCGTGCAAGATCAGATTGGTTATTATCTTATCTAATCAGGATGGCTCCCACTGGTTTTTATCAAATCTTCCTTCAAACCCTAAAAGGAAAGACTAGCCGGGATTAATTACACACTACAAGTTCGCCAATCTTTCAGCCAGGCCAGTGTCGGTACTTTGAGGGAGGTCCCCCATGCTTTCGCACGAACCTAATTAATGTAAACCTCGTTTTCCCAGAGGCGTAACCTCGTTGACACCTTTCTAGACGCCTACTTGATCGGCTAATTGCAATGTGCAAAACTCTCCCAGGAGTAACTCTTACTCGCAGTGGGTATCGGGATCCAACTATCTCATAGAAGGTATGCAATCTCATTGCAAATTTCAACACTTGAAATTCCTGATAATATTTTGCCCCTAGCATGCTATGACCTTGACGCAGGCCAACAAACCATAGTGCGCTAGTCAAGTTCAACCCTTCATTTCCTGATTGAATTAAACCCACCCGTACGACCCTTGACGCAGGCCAACAAAGTCGCACGACTACCCTAATCCAATCTACATCATATGCATAAGCAGATAAATACTTGTTAGCTACCGCACACTACGCCTTGACGCAGGCCAACAAACGTAGCACGAATACTAACTATTACTCATCTGAAATGACGGAGGGCTACGACAGGTTTTTCTGAAAACCTATTGCGTAATGAACTTGATATCGTTGTAGAATCAAATGAAGTTTTAAAATGGAGTGATTTTGAGGCTTTTCTAGTTTTTCTAAAGGGGTCACTCCCGGTGAAGGGATCGTCGGCCCTTTCCTCGTCGAATGAGGTGCGGGATATATCATATATATCACTGTGCAAAGCAGAAACTATAGAAGCAATCAAAAACAAACCGAGGGTGTAGCATCTACCAGTTATTGCTAAAGGAGTCACTCCCGGTGAAGGGATCTCGGTCCTTTCCTCATCGAATAAGGTGCAGGATATATCACATATACCGCTGTGCAAAGCAAGAACTGTAGCTACCTGCTTTATTTAAAATTTGATTCTACAACATCTTAGGTTTCTTTTCTTTCATTAATCTCATTAATGAAGTCCCATCATTTAAGTACCTAAACATCACAGATAAATACGACGTACACTTATGCCATTCGCATTCGCCTCGATGTCCCCTCGTGCACCGTTAGGTTAGGTAACTAACGACAGAGCAGGGCAGGGCTAGTGCGGATGCAAAACATAAGTAACGTCTATATAATATATCATATATACTATATACTGTATCTATCACAGAACATCACATGATCACATCACAGATATCGCAGCAGAAGAAACATATGAAAAATTGGATATACTAGGACGTCCGTGTTTTCAATACGAGCCAGTATAAAACACGGATTCCACGGTCGTGATGAATAGCCAATCCCACACCCCTAGACCCCTACGAGAGCGGCAAGCAACCCTACCAATTCTAGGGTTAGGAGACCCGGACTCGACTCCTCGAGATGGTCTCCCACTGGACCCTAGAACCCGGTTACTTATGCTCCCCTCCTTGGGCCTATCCTAATGCGGAAAAGTAAATAATATACAAAAGGTGACAACTTCCGCTACCTGGAAGTGTCCCAATAAAAGAATATTACATACAAGTTTTTACATGAAGGAAAATGAAAAACACCCATCTCACATAAAAACCCCCGGCTATTCGAACACGACGATCCAATATAACATATCCAGCAACACATAACATCACATGTCATCAACGTAAGTAAACATGCGTATCCCAATTGTCGTTGACATATAGCAACGAAACCGGCGATATCACATATTACACTTACGGTCACAGAAAAAAAAGTGTAAAACTACAACAGTTGGAATCCGCAATCTCTTTAGACATCGCATGCCTAATCAAATGAAATACTTAGACATCGCATGCCTAACAATTATAAACCCCGCATTTTAGTCTCATTATCGAAAACTCTTTTCAATATCAAGTCGGGCAATTCAACAGGATTCCCGACCTTCTGATCGAATGCTCGTCGCAAACTTCAGTTGGCGTCCGCACCCCGGACGCCGTCGACGAAGTGCACCAAGGCGGAACACCGCTGCCGCGAGCACCCGAACGGATGCTTTCGGCGATGGGGTTCTCCTACAGTCACTTGGTCGGGGCTATGGAGTGAGGCTGTCTATTAAGTTTACCCGGCGAGTATCCGCGTACACTACGTGATTGTGACGGACTTTTGATCACATCAAAATTCCGTGGCAACCGATCAAGTGAGACTAAAGTGCTATGTTTATAACATTCATTCAGTTATCTCATAACTACTTGTGAATTCCAATTATTGTATCACATTCCGGATAAATAGAAAATGTTAAACTTTCCGATCGAACAATCGAACACCCAAGTTTTCCCGATACAGATCAACACATGAAACAAGTCTAAAAATATTCAGTTCGTGCCTCATTAGCAACGGTCCAGCCGTAGAAGGGTCAAGCGAACGCCTCACATGTGGCACGCCGTACTGCCCCAAACCCGAAGGTTCAAAGGGCAGTTCAAGACGGTCACATAATCGAGTTAAGGTTTGTTGTCTTCTAGAGGGTCCATCGCGTTACTTGCACTACTTAGAACATCTTTAAACCACGGAAAAATCCAACACTTGGATATTTCCCGGCAGGGGAAAATTTGGGTATTTATATCCGGTCGAACTTTTTAACATATTCAAAAATTATCCGGAATCCACAAAGACAAAATCTGATAATCCGATCGAATCATCGAATCCCCAAAACAACCCCAGAAAATTCAACTCTTGAATAAATATTAAAAATTCCCATAAAACTCAGCACTGATAAAGAGGAATTACTGTGCAAATCTTACAGTGAGAGTCGACCGTACGGCTGCGGAACCGCCGCATGAGCCAGCTCATGCCGCGGAACCGCGGCGGTTTAGTTGAATTAGGATCTCGTTTTGCACCATAACTCTTAGATCTTCCTGCTGAATTTTTAAAGAATTTTTAATCTTGAAAATACCCAGTTTTGAAAAAAGTCCAGAGAGCATATTGTGTTAGGGTTTCGGGTTCGTTCGGATTTCAAACGTCGTCTAGACTTCGCCTAAGGCTCTAGCTAGGCTCTGATACTAATGTAGGTCAGGCAGCCACCCCATCCAATGGGGTCGCCGTGGCACCAACGGGTCCCTCAGCCGCTACTTTTTTCGCATGCCCCCTCACGGGGACTACAACCCGCCGGAACACCTTCCGGTCTCGGGACACCCTGGGGGTAAGAGCCTATGCTTCGCCACACTGTCATACAGTGAGAACCCCCCATAGGTCGACATCCAATGCCTAGTAGCTCTGATACCAATGTAGGGTTCCTAGGCACATAATAGAGGTCTCACAAGGCATCAACCATGCCAATTTAAAATTTTATGAGTGTCGCGAAACCCTAATACGGATCGTTGACTAGATGTTTAGGCGAAATACGAATCTAGTTAACAACTTAACTAAAGATAAGAAGCTACAACCTTTGTAGACCCGGTTATCCACTTCCTTAGCTCCACGTAGACGTCCTCTCGCTGTCCTAGTCGGATCTCGGACTCTCGCATCGGCTTCATCGAAGAAATGAGCGGAATAGTTCGTCGGCTTCGTGCCGAAGATGATCTACGTCGAGGCATCACAAGTTCAAGCTCCAACTTCACCAAGTTGTGAAACTTGTGAAGAAAACACCCAAAACAACTTGGCAAGAGGTAGAGGATGAAGAAATAGGAGATGGGTTCACTTTAGAATTGGATTTCTCATACTTTAGCTCAAGTTGCCATTAATGGACTTAAGCTTTTTCTTTTGAAGATGAAGAAGAAGATGAAGCTAGAATATGATAAAAGTTAATTCCTTTTGAAAAATAAATGAATACTTATCATATACTAACTAAGGTTGAGTGTAGAGAATAGACTATGGTTACTTGGATGGGTTAGGGTTAAGCATGAAGATAAGAATGGTTAAGAAGTCAAAGCTTCATGAAGCTTCAACTAGAAACAAAGAAAGCCACTATTCTTATCATAATCTTTTTAAATAAACAAACAAATAAATAAATGAAAAAGCAAAACCCTAATCATCTCTTAACCATGGTTTAATTCTTTACACTTAACCAAATGAGCAAGCATCATCAAACATGATACAAACATGTGCACAAAAGTATATCACATATACAACTTGCACATCAAGTGAGAATATCCATTTAAAGTGAACTAATACTAGCTAATGCAAAGTAATATATCAAATATATAATTATACATTAAATCATTAAATCAACACTTGATTTAACGATCCGGTCATATCGCATATAACCGACTAGTATCCTATGTATCGTTTTATCGAATCAATGATTCGATAATTAGGTCATATCGCATACAACCAATCGAAACATTCATCGCGAGAATGAAATGCGGTATCACATACACGCATTATTCTCGGTCCCGCACATATCTCATATGCGCTCCTATTTCGTTTCGCTTGAGCCAGGAAACCTCTGTGTAGGACTCTAAAGACTCGTCAATACGCCGGTAGCAGATGATGATCATATCAAGCACCCACAAGCCGCAAGCGGTCTGCTAAACGTAACGGCCATCCAGGTATTGAGAGATCAGAAGATCGACGAGCCAGCCCGCTCACACTCCTGTGAATCCAACCAGTAACACTTACCGTACAGTCCGGTCTGTTCGTCTGATACGTCGCGTATCAAGTCTAGGGGTGGTAAACGTCAGACCCCAATAACCAATAAGTCATGCCGATGTGAGGCACATAACGGGTCGAGAAACTACTGGTAACACTTACCAGTAAATCTCTGATCAGCCCTGGCCAGGGACTTCCCTGTTACGGCCAATCGAGCACAGCGCAACATCAACCCCCAATACCGGGAGAGACGAAACCCCTCCTATCGCTCATTGCCTCCATGTGACTCGGGACTGTACCCAAAGACCACCTTTTTGCACGCCCTCATGGACGTGGTAAGGTGGAGATCAAAGCACAGTGGGAATCACACAAGACTCTATGACGATCTCGGGTGTACAGACTAACCTGCACAAGTGTCACCTGAGAACTGCCATCTGACGTGAGGTATAATGCCATCTGACGTGAGGTATAATACCATCTGGGAGTTCTCGGCGAGTCCGTCCAGTGTACCCAGTCTCCACTGAGCACCCGTATACCATCTCTGATGTCAAACACCAATGGATATGGGATCATCCATCGCTCATCTCATGGGTCGAGAAGCGTATACGCTAGTCTACACTGGTATATCGATGCCCCGTCTCGATACACCCGTGACTAGGGACCATGAAGGATGTACCTATAGACTACCATGCCCCCACTAGTATGATCTGCATCATAGTCCAGGTAGTCAAGTACACATCCTAAGGGCTTTACCAACATGTAACTATAAGACAGTTTAAAGAGACAAGTGTACATGTTAAAACAAAGAGTAACCAGATAGCATACTATCATATCGAGCAAGAAAGTCATCTCTATATATGTCCAAGCATCCAATATAATATACATCCTCTATACAATACTGGCCTCTAGGGCATACATACAACTAACATGGACATTGCTCCAGAAGGGGTAAAACCCGTAGGCTGCAAATGGATCTTCAGAAAGAAGATTGGTGTAGATGGGCAGGTTGAAACCTATAAAGCTAGACTTGTTGCAAAGGGTTTTCGTCAAAGACCTGGTTTGGACTTTGACGAAACATTTTCTCCAGTGGCTATGCTCAAATCCATTTGGATCCTTCTTGCCATTGCTGCCTTCCACGATTATGAGATCTGGCAGGTGGACGTAAAGACGGATTTTCTGAATGGAAATTTGGAAGAGTGCGTCTATATGGATCAGCCGAAGGGTTTCATTCAGAGTGGGAGCAGCGGTAAAGTGTGCTAGTTACTTAAGTCCATTTATGGACTAAAGCAGGTATCACGGAGTTGGAACATCTGCTTTGATGATACTGTCAAAGAATTCGACTTTATCAAAAATGCAGATGAACCATGCATATATAGTAAGATTGTAGGGAGAACTGTTGTATTCCTCGTCTTGTACGTGGATGACATTCTCTTGATAGGAAATGACATTCCTACCCTACAGTCAGTCAAAGGATTCTTGTCACAGAGGTTCTCCATGAAGGACCTGGGCGATGTCAACTACATTTTGGGGATCCAGATCTATCATGATAGATCTAAGAGGATGTTGGGACTTTCGCAGTCCAGGTACATCGACACCATACTGAAACGATTCAGTATGGAAGATTCAAAGCGCGGTAACCTACCGGCTTGTCACGGAATCACCCTATCCAAAGAAATGTCTCCAAAGACTGATTTGGAAAGGGCCCGGATGTCATCTATACCCTACGCATCTGCGGTAGGCTCTATAATGTATGCGATGTTGTGTACCAGACCAGATGTAGCATACGCACTGAGCGTTGTAAGCCGGTATCAGTCTGACCCAGGGGAGAAACACTGGATAGCAGTAAAGAACATTCTCCAGTAACTGAGAAGGACTAAGGAAATGTTCTTGGTGTATGGCGGAAAAGACCTCCAGATCGAGGCCTTTGCTGACTCCAGCTTCTAGAGTGATAAGGATGACTCCAAGTCCTTGTCGGGTCATGTCTTTACCTTCAATGGAGGGGTGGTCTGTTGGAAGAGCTCTAAGTAGGAAACCGTTGATGACTCGACGATGGAAGCGGAGTACATAGCTGCTTGCAATGCCGCAAAAGAAGCTGTTTGGATGAAGAAGTTCATCACAGAACTTTAGGTGGTTCCATCCATTGTTGATCCAATACCGCTATGTTGCGACAACAACGGCGCTATAGCTTTAGCGAAGGAACCCAGGTCCCATTAGAAGTCCAGACACATTTTGAGGCGGTACTACCTGATCAGGGAGATCGTAGATCGCCGGGAGATCGAGGTGAAGAGAGTAGATTCGGAGAATAACACTGCAGATCCATTCACGAAGTCCATACCCCAGACTCAGTTCGAGCGGCTAATCGAGATGATAGGTCTTCGAAACGCCAGTACATGGCCCTAGTGCAAGTGGGAGATTGTTAGTGTATATGCCCTAGAGGCCATTACTGTATCATACTAGTTTGTATATTACTTAATGGAATCTTGGGATATTCACAGTTGTATAGACGGTCTTGCTCAAAATGGTAGTATGCTACTTGGTTTGTTTCTACTTTAATATGTGCATGTGTTTCTTTTAGCATATCGCTTATACATATTAGTAGAGCCCTTAGGATCTTTGCTTGATTACCAGCGTTGTGATGGCAGTCACACTAGTAGGGGCTGGGTAATCTACAAGCACATCCTTATACAGGTCCCTAGTCGTAGAATTATCGAGATGGGGCATCGATACTCAGGAGTAGACTAGCGTATACGCTTCTCATCCCAGCAGGGGAAATGGTCTGTCTCACAGCCATTTGTACGTCGTACTAGAGATAGTTTGCGGGTGCTCGTTAGGTTACGAGTACATCGGACAGGACTCGTAGGGAATTGCTGGTTGGTACTATACCTATCGTCAGATAGCATTTCCCAGGTGACAGGAGTACAGCTTAGTCCGTCGACATGACACTGCTACTTCGCCTCGAGTGTGTTCCCACTGTACTTTGATTACTACCCTACCACGGCTCAAAGGAGTCGTGCAAACAAGTAGTAGTTGGGTGCAGTCCCGAAGCACTTGGAGGCAGTAACGGTTAGACATGATTCGTCTCTCCCGGTATTGGGGGTTGATATCGTGCTGTGTCTAGGAGAGCCATTACACAAAGTCCCTGGCCAGGGCAAGCGAGATTTACTGGTAGTGTTTCCAGTAGTTTCTCAGGGTGTTCTGGACTACACTCTGGCATGACTTATACCTCTATTAGGGGTCTGACGTTTACCGCTCCCCTAGTCCCGACATGCGATACTCATATACGAACAGACCGGACTGTACGGAGATTGTCACATTCAGGCTCAGTAGGAGTTCGGATGGGGTTTACCTCATCGGCCTTCTTATCGACATCTACCTGGAGACCATTACATACAGCTAGTGCCGCTTGCGGTCTGTGGTTAAACCCATTGCCAGCGTAGTGTCGAGTCTTTAGAGTCCCATACAGAGAGTTTCCCTTCACTGGGAAAAAGGTGTAGAGGCCGTATGTTTTTACGGCAGGGCTACGATCATTTACGTACACTTGTGTGCGTATGATGTTCGGGCAGAAAATACTAGTGGGCTTTGGTTTAAGCCGGATCCTAGTATTGTATAGATGGATTAGTTTTGTCTTCTGTGCATTCATATTCTACGGAATGTGGATGCGGGTGTGTATGCACGGTTATGAGGAGCGAAGAAGGAGATGCCTCATTAGGGTTTTGACCATTGACTTAGTCAAAACCATTATGAGGTAGAGGAAAATATATACTAATCCATTTAATGATAATTGTGTTATGGCTAATTGCTTTGACCATTTGACCATGTTGATCATTTGACCTAGTTGACCATTGTTGACTTGGATATTTTTTGTGAGCTCTAGACTCTTCTTATGGCTTGGATTTTACTTGACATGATAGTGGTCAAATCAATTGTAACCATCACAATTTATCATGGCAAAAGAATGGTAATTATCTTTCTTATGGATCATTATCTCTTGCTTATTCTCTCTCATCAAAAGAGAGCTCTCATACTCTCTTCTTCTTCCTCCTCACTAGAAAATCCTATAGCTCTCATGTGTTGAGAAAATTATGATTTAAATAGACAAACAAATCCATCTTCTTCCTCTACATCACCTAGGACATCAAGCTTAGCATACTTGTTGCTCTAGTTACCTCAGTTCTTGAGGTGGAGCTCGGACTATAGATTCTCGGGTGGATCATCTTCGACTTAAGGAAGCCGTTGAAGAAGCCACGATCCGGATCGACCTATGGAGCCTACGGAGACGAGGAGGACATCAGAGAAGACCCGAAGGACTTGTTGCATGAGGTATAATCTCCAAAGCATAGTAGATAGAGCCTCCAGTTGTTTGTTAGAAATGGTTTAGCAAAATCCTCAAGAAAGTCTATGTTACCTTATGATAAAAATTTGTTTTTTACCTATTCTGCCTTCCCGTAAGTACCGGGATGGGTAACGTAGACTTACAATTTCAGGATATGCTTATAAACTACACATGTCCTACTAGTATGATCTGCATCATAATCACAGTAGTCAAGCAAACATCCTTAGGGCTTTATCAACATGTACAAATGAATAAAAGCATGCTCAAGTGAACATGTCAGATAAAGAGTAACCAGGTAGCATACTATCATGTCGAACAAGAATGTCCTCTGTATATATATATATATATATATATATATATATATATATATATAAATACATCCACTATCATATAATAACCTCTAGGGCATACATATATCCAACAATTTCCCACTTGCATTAAGGCCAGTTATTGGCGTATTTCAAACCCAACATCTCAAAAAGTCGCTCATGCTGCGGTTGAGGGAGGGCCTTGGTGAGTGGATCCGTGGTGTTATTCTTTGTGTCTACTCTCCTAAGCTTGATCTCCCGGTGATCAACTATCTCTCGGATCAGATGAAAATGCCTCAGGATGTGTCTGGACCGCTGATGGGACCTGGGCTCCTTGGGTAATGCCATAGCCCCATTATTATCACAATACAATGGTATTGGATCAATAATGGTTGGAACTACTCCTAAGTCCGAGACAAACTTCCTCATCCAGACGGCTTCCTTGGCGGCATCATTTGCAGCAATATACTCAGCTTCCATCGTAGAGTCTGCAACGGTATCCCGTTTGGAACTCTTCCAACTCACCGCCCCACTGTTGAGGGTAAATACAAACCCAGAGATAGATTTGTTGTCGTCCTTATCACTCTGGAAGCTCGAATCGGTAAAGGCCACTATCTGGAGATCTCCGTTACCATACACCAAGAACAATTCTTTAGTCCTTCGTAAGTACTTAAGAATGTTCTTCACAGCTGCCCAGTGATTCTCCCCTGGGTTGGACTAATACCTGCTTACTACACCAAGTGCATAAGCTATATCAGGGCGTGTACATAACATCACATACATTATAGATCCTACGGCTGAAACATAGGGTATAATGCTCATGCGAGCTCTCTCTTCATCGGTCTTTGGACAAAAGTCCTTGGAGAGAGTGACTCCATGGCAAGAGGGTAAGGCACCCCGCTTGGAGTCTTCCATACTAAACCTCTTTAGGATGGTGTTGATATACCTAGTTTGGGACAATCCCAATAACCTTTTGGATCTATCCCTATAGATCCGAATGCCCAGTATGTACGTGGCATCACCCAGGTCCTTCATGGAGAACCTTTGTGATAAGAAAGATTTGACCGACTGTAGCATATGAATATCATTTCCTATCAGAAGAATGTCATCCACGTATAATACGAGGAATGTGACAGCTCTCCCTACAGCCTTCTTATAAACACAAGGTTCATATGGGTTTTTGATGAAATCAAACTCTTTAATAACATCATCAAAATAGATGTTCCAACTCCATGATGCCTGCTTCAATCCATAAATGGATTTAAGAAATCTACATGTTTTCCTGCTACTCCTACTGTCAATGAAGACCTCTGGCTGATCCATATAAACGCATTCTTCTAAATCACCATTTAGAAATGCAGTTTTAACGTCCATCTGCCAGATTTCATAGTCGTAGTGAGCAGCAATAGCAAGCAGGATCCGAATGGATTTAAGCATGGCTACGGGAGAAAAAGTTTCGTTATAGTCCAAACCTGGTCTTTGACGAGAACCCTTCACCCTTCGCCACAAGTCTTGCCTTATAGGTCTCCACCTGCCTATTTACACCAATCTTTCTTTTAAAGATCCATTTACACCCTACGAGTTTTACCCCAGAGGGTACAACGTCCAAAGTCCATACTTTGTTGGTGTACATAGACTCCATTTCAGATCTCATGGCATCCAGCCACTTCACAGAGTCTCCACTCGTGATAACTTGCTGAAAACTGGTAGGATCATCATCCTCCATGATGCAATCTTCTCTATCACCATCAATGAGAAAACCGTAGTATCTCTCCGGTGGGCGAGAAGTCCTACCAGATCTACGGAGTGGTCGAGGTTCATTAGTTTCTGTTGCAACAGCCGGTTCAACTAAGTCGTCATTTGTAACCTGTGTCTATAGAACCTGCCATCTGTATCATTTGTAAAAAATTCTTTTTCTAAAAATGTGGCGTGCTGAGAAACAAACACCTTTTGTTCCTCCTTGTAGTAGAATAGATATCCATAGGAATTCTTTGGATACCCCACCAAATTAAACATGACTGACCGCGTCTCGAGTTTGTCTGGATTTTTCTTTTTGACATAGGCTAAACAAACCCAAATCTTAACTCGTTTAAGGGATGGTCTCTTCTCATGCCATATCTCATATGGCGTGGTAGGCACGGTTTTGGTTAGAACCCTGTTCAATAGAAATGTTGTAGTCTCCAATGCATGCCCCCAAAATGAGACAGGTAACTCAGCATCACTCATCATGGAACGAACCATATCTAATAGGGTCCGATTCCTCCGCTCTAACATATCGTTGTGCTGTGGTGTGTAAGGAGGAGTGAGCTGAGAGAGAATACCATTCTCTTTTAGAAAGTCTGCAAATTCTGTACTGAGATACTCCCCACCTTGATCTGATCGAAGAATCTTGATACTCAATCCGGTTTGATTTTCTACTTCAAGTTTGTACTCAGTGAATTTCTTAAAAGCTTCAGACGTATGCTTAAGTAAAAACACATGACCGAACCTTGAGAAATCATCAGTAAAGGTTATGAAGTAAGAAAAACCGCCTCTAGCTTGTGTAGACATTGGCCCGCATACATCACTATGTATGAGGGCTAAGAGCTGAGTAGCTCTTTATCCGTGTCCTGTAAACGGAGATTTGGTCATTTTACCCTTGATACAAGAATAGCAAGTTGCATAAGATTTATATTCAAAAGGGTTTAAATATCCATCTTTGTGTAACTTGTTTAGTCATGTTTCGTTAATATGACCAAGTCTACAGTGCCATAAAAAAGATTTATTTATTTATGAAAGTTTTCTTTTATTAGTGTGTTGTATGCTGAAAACTGTGTGTTGATTTAGGACGTATATCCCGTTATTAAGTGTACCATACCCAACCAACATTTGATTCTGGTTAATGTTCATAACATTATTCTGCAACACAAAATTATATCCTTCATTGTCTAACAAAGAAACGAATACAATATTACAAAGCATACTAGGTCCATAATAACATGGGTTCAAATCCAATATACACCCTGACGGCAACCCCAGGTGATACTCTCCCACTGAAACCGCATGTACATTGGAACCATTTCCAACCCAGAGAGTATGATCACCTGTCTTCAAAACTTTGCTATTTCTCAGCCTCTGCATGGAATTGCAAATGTGAGAACCTGAACCGGTATCTAATACCCAGGAAGCAGAGTTTATAGAAAAACAGTTTTCTGTCACAAACACACCTGAAGCGGAAGCATCACCATGCTTCTTCTGTTTGAGATCCAAGTACTCAGTGCAGTTGTGCTTCCAGTGTCCCGCTTTGTGGTAGTGATAACATTCTCCTTTCCCCGATTCCCCAGCCGTGGACTTGTCTTTCCCTTTAACCTTTTTAACTCCACCTCTAATTTTGGTGGGTTTCTTCTTCATCTTTCCCTTGGCCTTAGCCTTCAGGAGAGAGGAGGAAGATGGCCCAACAGTCAAAGCGGGAGTCTTCACTGACTTCAGCGTGCTCTCTGCACTCCTCAACATATTAAGGAATTCAGGTAGTTCCTTCTCCATGTTGTGCATGTTGAAGTTTACTACAAATTGAGCAAAGGTAGAGGGGAGAGACCGCAGAATAATATCAGTATATTGTTCGTTGTCCATTGTCCACCCGAGGTCCTCAAGCTCTTCTATAAGAGCTATCATCTTCAGAACATGGTCACTTACTAGTGTACCAGGAGACATCCGCATCTGAAACAGCTTTCTAGATGCTTCGTATCATAAGACACGAGATTGCTCCCCATACAACTCATTTGTATGGAGAAAAATGGATTGGACATCCATCTGCTCGTGCTTCTTTTGATGTGTGTTATCCATCGATGCAAGCGCGAGGCATTTGGCCGTGGCACAGTCAGCGTCCCATGTCTTGTGGATTTCCTTATTCGCAACTGAAGATTTAGGACCTGGGACGGGTGGGGCTGGAGCTGTGAGGACATATGATACCTTATCATAAGTCAAGGAAATGTTAAGGTTCCTCAGCCAGTCTTTATAATTGGTCCCATTCTGTTTATTTTTATCTAGTAGAAGCTTGAGTCTTGTTATTGGTATCTGCCATTAAGAGAGAGAAAAGAATACACTCAGCGAAAGCTCTTGCAAAAATCAGATTGGTTATTTATCTTATCTAATCGATGTCTCCCACTGCTTTTATGAAATTTCCCTTCAAACCTTAAAAGGAAAAATAGCCAGGATTAATTGCATTCTACAACTTCGCTAACCGTTCAGCCAGGCCAGTGTCGGTACTTGAGGGAGGTTCCTCGTGCTTTCGCATGGACCTAATTAAAGTAAAGCTCATTTTTCCAGAGGCGTAGCCCCATTAACACCTTTATAGACACCTAATGGGTTAGCTAATTGTAAAGTGCAAAACTCTCCTAGGAGAAACTCTTGCTCATAGTGGGATCGGGATCCAACCATCATATGGAAGGTATGTAATCTCATTGCAAATTTCAACTCTTAAAACTCCCGATATGGTTTTTAGCCCTAGCACTCATGACCTTGGCTATGGTCAATAAATCATAAGCACTAGTCAGGTTCAACCAGTCATTTCTGGATTAATTAGACCCATTCACATGACCCTTGGCTAAGGTCAACAAAGTCGCATGCATGTCCTAATTAATCACATCATATGTTGAGTAGGAAGACATCACTTAGCTACTGTACACTACGTCTTGGCTAAGGTCAACAAACGTAGCACGAATACTAAGTACTCTACTTCCTAAAATGACCGAGGGCTGCGGATGGTTTTTAAGAAAACATTTAACGCTTTGAACTTGATATCGTTGTAGAATCAAATGGTTTTTCAAAAAGAGTGGCTTATGCTCCGCGATTTTGAAATGTAGCTTTTTCGTAAAAAGCCGAATGGGTTTCAAATTCGATTCTACAACATATTTTAGGTTTATTTTTCCTTACATTAATCATATTAATGTAGTCTTATCATTTAAGTCCTTAAGCAAAACACAGAAAAGAAACGAAAATACAACGTACGCTTATGCTATCCGCATTCACCACAATGTTCCGTTATGCACCGTTAGGTTACTTAACTAACGGCATAGCGGGACGGGACTAGCGCGGGTGCAAAACATAAGCAACGCCTACTATATATCTCATATATAATATTGCATTCGTCTCAGATATATCAAGTGATCACATCACAGAATATAAGCAGCAGAAACACATATATGAAAATATAGGATATACTGGGTATTCCGTATTTTATATTTAGCCAACGATAGAAAATACGGGTTCCACGGTCATGATGAATAGCCAATCCCACACCCTAGACCCCTACGAGAGCGGCAAGAGACCATACAAATTCTAGAGTTAGGAGACCCGGTCTTGACTCCTCGAGATAGCCTCCCATTGGACTCTAGAACCCGGTCACTTGTCCTCCCTACCTTAGGTCTATCCTAATGCGGAAAAGTAAATAATATACATCAAAGGAAATATCATCCTCAACCCGGATGTGCCCCAATAAAAGAATATTACATATAAATGAATTTTACATGAATGAAAAGAAAACTCTCATCTCACATAAAAAAACCCCGGTCATTCATCACGACGATCCTATACTTCATTTCACAGCAACATTCAACATCTCATGTCAATATATGCAAATAAACTAGGCGATGTTAAACCATTTGATCGATCGATCAATGACCCAAAATCCACAGAGAAACTCAACACCTGAGCAGTATTATAATTACCCAGAAGCATGCTGAAGTAACTATGGACCAACCGTAGAAGGGCCGACCCGAGCCTCACAAACGGCGTCGCGGAACCGCCGCCAAAAGCAGGTTTCTGCCGCGGTTCCGCGGTCGTTTAGTCGAGTTAGGGTATCGTTCTTCTAGAGGGTCCATAGAAATTCCTGCATGATTTTCTGAATATTTTTAATGTGAAAATTTCCAACATTTTGAAAAATTTCCAGAAAGTGGGTTTTTTTTGGACAATCGATGTTCGTTCAAAGTGTTTTAACGTCGTCTAGGTTACTCTAATGCTCTAACTTGGCTCTAATACCATGTAGAGATTCCTTAGCACCTCTACTAGGGTTTGGAAGCAACACTCATGCCACAATAAAAAAAATTAGGGTGCTAAGTAATCTATAACCTAGGATCAAACTAGAAATTTAGGGTAACATATATAAAAACAAGTGTCTAACACTAAGTGAAAGTGAATACAACCTTTGTAGACCTCCTTGCTAGACTCCTTGGAACAACTTGAGTTTGCACCGGCTTTCTTGAGATCTTCCAAGTCAACGATGATCCACCCGGGGCCCCTTTTCTCAAGCTCCAAGCTCCTCTTGATCTAAGATGAAAGTGAGGCTAACACTCTAATCTAGTGAGCTATACTAAAATAGAATGGTGATGTGGGTTATATGATCACTTAAAAACCTTTCCTTTTTATCTCTTTCACTCACTCAAGAAAAGGTAGTGAGCTTTGAGGAAGAAGAAGGAGGAGAATGGAAATGCTAGAGCTCTTTTCTTTTTATGATAAAGATAGAGATAAATGAAAAGAGAATAATATATATATTATAGTCGCTCTCACTTACAACCATGGTAAAAAAATATCTTAATATTTAACCATTGAGTTAAAACCCAAATGAAGAACTAAATCATGGTTAATAGTTAGGTGAGGTCAAAGTCAACAAGAAGAGTGTAGAAACTCTTAACCATGAATTAATCCCATTTGATTTTCTCAATAAATAAAAAAAAATATGGATATTTTATTCCATGTGAGTCTTGCATTCACATCTCCACTATATCAACAACCATGACAAGAATGTATGCATGTATGTGTGCATACACATCAACATGTGCACATACACTCATTCATGCATGCATGCAAATAGAAAAGGTTTTAAATGAAAAATCTAATGGTCATTATTAAACCAACACTTGATTTAATAACCCGGTCATATCACATACGACCCGACCACTAGAAAATGCCAGATTAGAATGCAGTATCATATACTTGCATTTAATCAAGCACATGCGCATATCTCTATATGCACCCCACATCGTTTCGCCTGAGCTAGGTAACCCCATTGTGGGACTCTAAGACTCGTCAATAAACTAGCAGTAGGCAGTGATCATATCATATACCCACAAACCGTCAGTGGCACCAGCAGTGCGTAACGGCTCCTGTCTTAGTGTTATATGCCCTAGAGGCCATTATTGTATCGTACTGGCTTGTATATTACATTTTGGAAGCTTGGGATATATACACAGGTTTATAACAGTCTTGCTCAATATAGTAATATGCTACTTGGTTTGTATCTGTCCTAATATGTGTATATGTTTCTTTTAGCATATTGCGAATACATATTGATAGAGCCCTTAGGATCTTGCTTGACCACCAGCGTTGTGATGGCAGTCACACTAGTGCGGGCTGGATAGTCTACAAGCACATCCTTTTTCAGGTCCCCAGTCGTAGGATTATCGAGACAGGGCATCGATACTCCGGAGTAGACTAGTGTATACGCTTCTCGTCCCAGCAGGGGAAATGGTCTGACCCACAGCCATTTGTACGTTGTACTGAAGATAGTATGCAGGTGCTCGTTGGGTTACGGGTACACCGGACAGGACTCGCAGGGAACTGTTGGTTGGTATTATATCTGTCTTCAGTTAAGAGTTCCCAGGTGACATGAGTACAGCATAGTCCTTTGACTTGACACTGCTGCTTCACCTCGAGTATGTTCCCACTGTTCTTAGATTGCTACCCTACCACGGCTCAAAGGAGTCGTGCAAACATGTAGCAATTGAGTGCAGTCCCGAATCACTTGGAGGCAGTGGCGGTTAGATAGGATTCGTCTCTCCCGGTATTGGGAGTTGATATCGCGCTGTGTTTAGAGAGCCATTACACAAGGTCCCTGGTCAGGGCAAGCGAGATTTACTGGTAGGTGTTCCAGTAGTTTCTCAAGGTGTAATGGGCTTCACTCTGACATGACTTATTCTGCTTTTAGGGGACTGACGCTTGCTACCCCCTAGGCCCGATATGCAATAGTCTTAGACGAATAGACCGGACTGTACGGAGATTGTAACATCAGGCTCAGTAGGAGTTCGGATGGGTTTCCTCATCGACCTTCTTATCGACATCTACCTGGGGACCATTACGTACAGCTAGTACCGCTTGCAGCCTATGGTTAAACCCACTGCCAGCATAGTTTCGAGTCTTTAGAGTCCTACACAGAGGGTTTCCCTGCTTCAGGTGAAACGATATAGAGGTCGTATGGTTTTATGACAGGGTTCAGATATATACATGTACTTATGCATGTATGATGTTTGGACAGATTATACTAGCAGGCTTTGGTTTAAGCCAGATTCTAGTATTGGATTATTGGATTTATGTAGTCTCAGTATATCCGTGTTTTTCGTGAATACGGATGGGAGGGGCATTCTCGTAATTAATCTGGAAGCTTCTAGAAGAAAGGTGACTCATTTAGTTTTAATTCATTTGTGAATTAAACTTAATGAGGTGGAGAGATGATGTGTTATTTTCATTAATTGCACCATGAGTCATGAGGTGATTCATCTCAAGGTAATTAATGAAGCATGGTTGATGATTTAATATATTATTGCTTAGATATTTTCATGCTTCATGATATTATCAAAATGACTCAAGTTCAATTCATTCTCACAAATACATTCTCTCTCCACAAGCTGTCATCTTTTTCATCCTAACGCTAATCCTCTCATGAGTTGAGAACCATAGGGTTAGCAAGACTAATAGATCCTTAATCAATCTTTATATCCTTTAGGTCACTTAGATTAGCAATCCTATCCACTTAGTTACCTCAAGTTAGAGGTTAAAGCTTGAAGAAGGAACTCTCGGGTGGATCTTTTATTACATTGAGGAGGCCGACGAGGAGGTGAATAACAAGAACAAGAATGACTAATATCTTGAGGTATAATCATCTATCATAGTAGTAAACTACTTCTAGATAGCTTGTTAGTTAAGGTTTAGCAAAGATCCGTTTGATAGTCGATGTTACTTTGAACAAAATGATTGTTTTACCTATTCCGCCTCCCCACATCTTGTGGGGTGTGTAACGTTGACTTACAGTAGTATCAGAGCCTAGCTAAACCATAACTAACATGTTAGCAAAGTCTTTAGAAATTCGATCGCGATTTAATCCCGAAAAAACAATATTTTCACCAAGTTTCTGCCGTTTTTAATTGAGGTCTAAAATTTTTTTCAGGGACCTTAAAAATACAAGCAGGGTTTTTTAAGAATTGTGAAGAAATTTGGGATTGTGACTCGGCCAAACCGCCGCAGAACCGCGGCCGATCCAAGCGATCTGCCGCGGATCCGCGGCCGAGTTGACACCGAGTCAACCCAAATTTTCCCAGTTATTCTTCTGTGTTGATATTGAGTTTTCTGGGATTTTTTGTTTCTGCTCAAGATTTTGTGCACAGAGAAGTTTTTGGAGTAGATTTAAATGTTGTGATTGATCGAAATTCTAAGAACTTTGGCTAACTGGATTATATCTGTGTTGTGATTTATGTGTTCGTAAAACTCCCCTAATTGCTATATGTCGGTTAGCAGGAGGTTGCACATTTCTGTAATGGTAACTTTATGTTTATGAATATTAACTTGTTGGATTGTCGTGAATGGATAGCCGGGGATGTGAGACGAGTGTTTCTTTCATGCATTTATAAATTGTAAATTGTTGTAATATTCTTTTGCGGGGCACATCCGGGTTGAGATTGTAACCACCATTGTATTATAGACCCAAGGTGGGGTACACAAACTACCGGGTACTTTGAAGTGCTTAGTGGACTACTCACGTCGTTGAGGGAGACCGCTTCACTTCGGGTACTTGACGGGTAGTTTGTTGTACCCGTAGGGGTCTAGGGTGGGGTTGGCTATTCATCACGACTATGTAATCCGTCTTTCATTGCAGGCTCAAAGGAAATGCGGATTCCTAGAATATCCAATATGTTCATCTATGATCTGGAATGCCTATTATTGCATCTGATGAATGTACAATATCTATATATGATATCTAGTAGGCGTTGCTTATGTTTTGCATCCGCGCTAGCCCAACCCCCGCTCTGTCGTTAGTTAAGTAACCTAACGGGTGAATGACGGGGCCTAATGGTCAATGCGGATGGCATAAGCGGACGTTGTATTTTCATTGTTTTCTGTAATGATAGGTTAATTGGTGGGACACGTTATATTAATGCAAAGAAAATAAACCAAAGTTGAATCATTGAAACAATTTAAAAGAAACCACTCGGTTATTTTAAAACAGCAGATTTTTAATTGCGGAGCTTAAACCACTCCTTTTAAAAACTATCAGGTTCCTTCGATTATATCAAGTTCACTACGTTCACGGTTTCACCAAAACCATTCGTAGCCCTCCGTCATTTCATTTGGGTATTCAGTAGTATTCAAGCTATGTATTTTGACCAACGCCAAGGCATAGTGTTTGGTAGCTGCTGGGCATTTATCTGTTGCATAGATAGATGAGATGGTTTGGGACAGTCGTACTGCCATTTGGCCAACGTCAGGGGTATGTATGGATGGGTTCAAATTAACAAGATAATGATGGGTAGAACTTGCTATGTGACTTATGATATTTTGGCCAACGTCAAGGTTATAAGAGCATGGGGCAAAAATCAATATCGGGAGTTTCTAAAGAAACTGAAACTTGCTAGAGTTGTATACCATTTGAAGTGTGATAATTTTGGTAGGATTCCTTCAACTTTATCACACGATGATATTTGGATCCCGATCCTACTGTGAGTATATGCTACTCATCGGGAGATTCTTTCACTTAACGATCAGTGTTATAAACCAAGTAAGTGTCGAGAAAGGTGTCAGCGGGGCTACGCCCCCAGGGAAAAGAGGTTATTTAATTAAGGAACTTCACGAAAGCGTCGTAAAACCTCCCTCGAAATACCAACACTGGCCTGGCTGAACGGTTAAGCAAGTATTGTACGGTGAGAATAGTCCTGACTAGTTCTTCTTTTATGGTTTGAGGAAGGATTCGAGAAACAGTGGGAGCCATCCTGTTTAGATAAACTAAAAACCACTCTAAACTTGCAAGAGCATCATGCTAAAGTGTTTTCTTCTCTCTCTCCTAATTGCAGCGACCAAGAACATGACGGGTCTTAAGTTATTATTAGATAAAAATATTTTGACAGGACCAAACTATAAAGATTGGTTTAGGAATATCAAGATGGCAATCACCTATGACAAATTGGAGTATGTCCGTATAGGGTTACTAGGCACTCTCACAAGGGTCTATATGGCATCAACCATGCCCGATTTAAAATTTAGACGTGCCGAACAACCCTAACCAAGATTTTTAAACTAGAGATTAGGCGAAATAAAGCAAGTAAACAACTTTACTTCTAAGAGTTTGGGATTACAACCTTTGTAGTCCGGTCCTTCACTTCTAAAGCTCCGTGTTGAGGTCCCTTCGCTGCGATCATCGAGTACCCGGACTCTAGAGAGACTCCACGAAGAGAAAGATGCAAGCTTGCTTCCGATCTTCGATAACAAAGATGATCTACCTTGAAGTTTCATTAACACAAGCTCTCACTTACTAATGAAGTGAACACCCTAATATAATTGGTAAGAATAGATTAGGATGATGAAGTAGGATTTATGCTCTCATTTGTTTTCTTAATCTCACTCATTTTCATCACTAAAATCAAAACTAGAAAGCTTTGCAAGGAGGAAGAAGAAGATGAATTACTTTGTGATGAATAATGAAAGTGTAGTGTGGTTAGAAATGCAACCATGGGTTAAGTATGATAACTTAACCTATGTAGAGACTTAATCATGATCAAGGGTTGAGTTGGGTTAACAAATATCTATAAAAATATCTTTACAAAATATCTTTGCAAAAACAAAACAAAAAGCTTCTAGAAGCTTCTAGAAAAATTAACCCAAATCAAACCTTAATCATGTTTAATCTCCACTAATCATGTTGCATTAATAACCCTAACATGTTACAATATTATATATCACATATATAATATTTATTGTATCAGAATAAAATAATACAATTAACATATATCGTATATATATCAATGTATTACCCGAGTGAGAAAAAGAATCTTTTAGTGAGCTTATATCAGTTAATATAATTTAATATATCAAATATATAATTATACATTAAATTATCGAATCAACACTTGATCCGATAATAACCGACTAATATAATCTGTATCAGTTCATCGAATCAACACTTGATCCGATGATCCGGCTATATCACATATACCCGGCCGATATCTCATATCGCGAGAATCTAATACGGTATCACATACACGTATTGTTCTCGGTCCCGCACATATCATATATGTGCTCCTACTCCGTTTTGCCTGAGCCAAGAAATCTCTGTGTAGGACTCTAAAGAATCGTCAATACGCCGGCAGTAGGTGATGATCATATCAAACACCCACAAGCTGCAAGCGGTCAGCTAAACGTAACAGCCACCCAGGTATTGAGCGATCAGAAGATCAATAAGCAAGCCTGTACATTCTCCTGCGAATCCAATCAGTAACACTCCCGTACAGTCCAGTCTCTTCGTCTGATATGTCGCATATCTCGCCTAGGGGTGGTAAACGTCAGACCCCAGTAGCTTGATAAGTCGTGTCGATATGAGGTCTATAACAGTTCGAGAAACTACTGATAACACTTACCAGTAAATCTCAGCAACCCTGGCCAGGGATTTCCAGTTATAGCCAATCGAACACAGCGCAACATCAACTCCCTATACTGGGAGAGACGAATCCCCTCCTATCGCTCATTGCCTCCATGTGATTCGGGACTGTACCCAAAAGCTACCTTTTTGCACGCCCGCTTGGATGTGGTATGATGGAAATCAAAGCACAATGGGAATCACACAAGACTCTATGACGATCTCGGGTCTACAGACTACTCTGTACCAGTGTCACCAGAGATCTGCCATCTGACGTAAGGTATAATACCATCTGGGAGTTCTTGGCGAGTCCATCCAGTGTACCCAGTCTTTACTGAGCACCCGTATACCTTCTCTGATGTCAAACACCAATGGATATGGGATCATCCATCGCCCATCATATGGGTCAAGAAGCGCATACGCTAGTCTACACTGGAGTATCGATGCCCTGTCTCGGTACTCCCACGACTAGGAACATTTGAAGGATGTACTTGGAGACTACACTGCCCCCACTAGTATGATCCACATCATAGTCCTTATAGTCAAGTACTCATCCTAAGGGCTTTATCAACATGTAACAAAGAGACAATCAGAGTACACGTTAAGATAAAGGGCAACCAGATAGCATACTATCAAGTCGAGTGATCGCACGCTTTTGGCGTGTCGGATGTTCAAAGAATTTAAGTGTAACCGCGATCAGGACGGTGTCGCTTTGCAGCTAGCCGGTTGAGCACGGGTCGGTCCACAGGGAGATGGTGGTATCTTACCTTCTTGTCTTAGACGAGTCAATAAAGAATCTGTATGTTTGTTCAGACTAACCTATGTGTATTATTTGCAAGTATAAAGTTGTTAAGAAAAGATACGAGATTATAAGCTAAAGAAATCCGTACTCAAAACCTTTGAGCCGAGTCTTGACCAATTGAAGCTAAGCAATTGGCAACAACGTGGATTAGGGGATTTAAGCGCGGTATTCGTGGAATCCGGCTTATTTACCCTTGTCCTTCCGTTCTTGTCTCTTGCTTTCGCCTCCGGCCAAACCGAACGCAACCGGTCGCGGTTAGGAATCACCGTTACCTTGTCAGGGTAGGGTGCCTAACGGAGCGCTTGCGTATGGTTTGGGCGGAGTTCAAATGGAAAATAACGGGAAAAGGAATTGGCAAAGAAATGTTAACTTATAATACCATATTTCTTCTTAACAATAATAATTACATTCATTCACAAGAAAGAACCAAAAAGAGAGAACAAAAAGAAAAGAACAAAGAAAAGAAAAGATACAAGTAATTAAAGTACATGGAATAAAATTGCAAGTAATTAAAGACAAGGTAATAAATTGCAAGTAAGAAAAAGCGATAAAAAGAATACGAAACTAGGACTCAAGACAAGCATGTGATCAATAGCCAACCCTTAAACTTGCAAGCTCAATGAAGAGGTTGCAAGATCAAGGGAAGGGTAGAGAACGCATGTGAAATGAAGTGCTAGTCCCGTGAGAAAATACGACCCTTGAGATCAATAACTAACCCTTAACCATTCAAGCTCAATGAAGAGGTTGAATGATCAAGAGAAAGCAAGAATCTCAAGGGGGAGCAAACTAACAAGAAAGATAAAAAACCCTCATCTTCATTAATCTTCCACTCAAAAAGCTCTCACTACAATTTTAATGGAGAAAGAATGAAGAAGAAGAAGAAAAGAAAAAAACTACACAAAAAAGAGGCTAAAGAAAAGCTCTCTTGGTTGAGCTCAGATCTGCTGTATTTATAGGCTGGAGAATGGGAATCTAGGGCAACCACCAGATCACATGGGAAGTACCCAAAATAACCCTGAAAAACGATGCACTGAAGAGGCCGTACGGCCGCGTTTCCGCGGCCAATACCCCCTATTGGCCGCGGAAACGCGGCTACCTAGTGGAGTTGGGCAGTGGGTTTTCTGGTGGTTTCCTGGTTTCCTGTTTCCTCGTGTTTGCCAACTTTAAACTGCGCAAAAGTCTTCAGAATATCTCCAGATTTCCTAGTCCAAGATTGCACTCTTTTCTTTACTTTTGACTTTTATCTCCCTCGAGCTCCGTGCACCCATTGATTCTTGTGCAGCCCACCTCGTGCTCTGTGCTTGTCCCAGACATGAATGACCACTGTCACATGTCTTGTATCGGGAACCGGTACTCGGCACTGGACGGATATGGATGACCGGAACCCGGCTTTTATCTGTTGTCGACAGATGTTCTGCTTTTGGCGTAACTGTGGAGATTTTATCCTGATTTGCAATATTTGTACTGGAAACCTGTATTCTGTAAACATGTAACAAACACGGATTAAAAGTACCTACCTATAAACACACGAGCGTAAGAATGGGCGGTATAAAATGCAATATTCTGCTATGAACAAATACCCCCAAACTTAACTTTTGCTCGTCCCGAGCAAAACCAATTATTCACAAAAATAAAATGATAACCGCACTTTCGCAGGGAACGCGATTGCACTGAGCATGTGCAACAAGCCGTTAAACCTCTAGGTGTCCCTAGTAGGAGGAGTGTTGTCTCCTGAGGGTTTTCAGCGGATACTACCCACAAAATCCCGTCAAGCTAGTTTCATAAGTTAACGTCGATTCTACTCCTACAGTTTAGTATTTACGTTAGAAACTCTATCATCCTAAGTTAGAAATATCCAACCCTTATTCTTCACACCTCCTATCTATTTAACCTTAGATTATATACGTTCCAAAAAAGTTTAGAAAGATGTTGGTTCTCCTGAGTTTTCCTTCTAAAGCGCGGCCTCAAATCAGGGATTTTTATCAACTTTACAGAAAACATAAGTCTTATTCTTCATTTCAATCTTTTATTCAAACATCGATTGTATATCCCTACGTGAGTGTATATTTGCACCCCTACACTTGAGAATTCAATTCAAACTATAATACCCTTGCCCTAATACCTAATACTACTTCTTTTCATTAAGGATGGACGGATTTGCTCACACACCTTTCATGCGACTATTAATGCTTCTTGAGGCACTAACAGCCGATTACTGAATGTGTGAGCTTAAAGCGTAAATAGCAGTTTCCAGGTCTTGACTTTATTCTATTTTTTTTTCTTTTTCTTTTTTCTTTTTCAAGACCGGATATATTTTTCACATGCTCTTTTGGTGTTTAGCTTTAAATACCGTTTTTTCTTTCATACCAGGCTTTCAGGCAAGAGTATTTCTAGGTATCCTCTACTATCCCAAGTTTCAAGGTGCGTGTAAGTGCAGTTTGTAGGGTATATACTCTCTAAATTTGAACTCAAGAAAAAAAAACTATTTTTCAGACTTATCCTCCGGTAAAGCTTCAATACTTTCCCTTCTTCTTGACTTAACTCAAAAAACTGAACTCAAGATTACCTATTTCTAAAAAAAACTATAAGAACGTATACTTACCAAGTTTAAACAGAATGAGGGTTATTTTTAGGGTTTTCAATTCCTAAGCCTAGAATTTAGTTATTTCTATCATATCAACTAAACTTTCAGAATAAAAATCTAAGTTACCCTATTAACTAACTTGACGACAAAGTTTTTATATTTTTTGGATATTTTTTTGATTTTTATGGGTTTTTAAATAAGGTATGCAAATGCAAAATATACAAATGAATGCGAAGGAAGAAAGCTTACCGAGCACACCCCCAAACTTAAACTTGACAGTGCCCTCACTGTCAGGCTATACCAAGAGGGTCAAAATTGTCGGCGCTCCCCCTAAAAACAAATTATATACAAAACAAAAAAAAGGAAAACAAAAAATATATACAAAAAAGGAGTCCCCCCCCAAACTTAAGTAAAACAGTGTTTCCACTGTTAAGCGATGAAGTTCCGGATTAGGGGGGAAAGAACAGTGTCAAGCTATACAAGGCCTTACACAGGCCAAAAGTTAACACCAACCATTCAAAGATTTTATCTCTATAAAGCAGTGGCTGGTGGAAGAAGGTGAAGAGGTAAGAAATGGAGAATACGCGAGACCGCTTGTGGAGAGAAGTGGAATGCGGTCTCGGTAGATGAGAAGAATGGCGGAAGGGAAAAAGAAGTGGAGTACGAACTTGAGGGTGCAAATGGAGTGAATAGATTAGCATAATTTGTAATGAGCGATGTGTGAAAAGTGATTGTGCTAATATATTTACTCGTCGAGAAATTGGGTCGAATCCCTCAAGATTCGTAAGAAACCATGGGTATGCCAAACTTGGTAAACCAGACACCGGAAGTGAAAATGATACGGGTTCTTGCAAGGTCGGAACGAAGGAAAGGATGGAGGGAATTGGTTGAGGAAGGGAATCGGTTAAGGGTTCTGGAGGGTGTACACAGTCAGTGAAAGGAACAGGATGAATTGGAAAATCCGACTCATCATCTAGAACTGTTTCATCCTAAAAAATATCCTCAAAATTCTCCTCAAAGTTAAGCTTATCCATGCATATTTCATCAAAGTCCAGACGCATATGTTGTTCGGGAAAAACAGTTAATTACTCGGGATGATGAATTGGAGAGAAAAACTCAGTCAAATCTACGGGTTCATCATCCAAAATATTCCCAGCGTCGATATCCTCAATCAAGTGAAAATCAATATTCTCAAACACCTCTACAAAAGCATGGATTTCAATTGATTCAGGTTCTAGAGTGGAGGTGTAGAGGTCAAAAGGTTTGGGATTGGTTTCACTTGGAAGGGACCCTTCACAATCAGGTAAATCAAACACTACAAAGTCGCACAACTCATTAAGCATTCTATCTTCAATTGATAAAGCATGTGGGACACTCGATAGACTTTCAAAACAAGAGTTGTGGGATTCAACTTGGGACGGGTAGGTTTGATTTGTAAGGGGGTACATCTCACTCTCTCCACTCAAATTCACAGCCTGTCCTACCGCCTCTTCATACATTAGAAAATTTGGAGCTAGCTGAAAACTAGCTACCGGGTCACTAGGTTGCATGAGGGCGGCCATGGACGCATTCAAATCCATCATCTGTTGGCTTGACGCTACCCTAAAGTCTTCCAACGACTGTTCCAGACTAGACATAGGTTGAGAAGGAGTTTCAGTAAAAGATTCAAAGTTGTTTGGATACCGAAAACTCCCAAATGGCGGTTCTGAAGCAATGTCTAGGGAAGGTGCAAAAGTAGGGTAGGATTGGTAGGAATTGAATGGCTGGACAGGAGTGGGATTAACATTGGGATAAGAAGGTGGATGGAATTGTTGATCCCAAGAATTTGAAGTGGCGAAAGGAGTGAAAGATCGGCTACGGGATTGTTCAATACGTTCAGCGATGGACAAAGGACGAGTTGCAGAAGGGGTATCAACATAAGTGGGTGTGGAAGGTTGAAAAGGTTGATACAAAGTGGAATGAGGAGTGCAAGTGTTTGTCCTAGCCGCTGCTATGCGATCTTTCAGTGAAACTTTGGGCATGGAGGGGTCGTTCGATGTTCGGCCAAAGCAAGAACCGTATGAAGTAATGTCTGGTTGTGGGTACCAAAGTTCGGCAAGAGTTTTGCGAGGTGGGGTACCCATGGTATGAAGAGAGAATGAAAGAAAGGCAGAGAAAAAGGAGGGGGAAAAAGAATGTTTTTTTTTAGTTAAATATTAACAAAAGAATGAAGTATACACAAAAAAAAAGAATATGGACAAAAAACAATCACGACACAAAAATACCACACACCTAATCGTTCTAGGGTTCACCTAGGTCAACTAGACCTGCTCCAGAACTTGATTGTCGAAGTAAAACTGTGTCGAGAAACGGGCTCAAGATACACTGATCACGAGGCCAGGTAAGTGCAGAGATAAGGGGAGGTTTTCCAACGCTTTCGCGAAGTTCCTTAATTAAATAACCCTTTCTCTTTTGGCGGTTGCGCCGTTAACACTTTCCTAGACACCCCGTAAACAATATACAGTTAAGCGAGGTTCTAAACACAGTTAACTTCTCCTAGTGAGCGCGAAGTCCTTAAGGCTTAAAGTCTAGTTTCTTTTAAAATTTGTGCGGGTAAACGTTATGCTCAAGTTCGTGATTTGTGGGCCACGGAAAAAGTGATGAAATCCTTTACCGTATATTGTGGGGTTCGCTTGCCCTTAAGTCCGTATTAATGTATGCAATGCGCAATTCAAAAAATTCTATAAAGAATCAAACAATCGTTTTTTAGTTTAAGCGCGGCGCTGCAACAAATACGGGTTAGTCAATTTTTAGCGTTTGCTAGTGAACTTGCAAAGAATCCTGCAAAGAATAGTATATTGGATGCGTCGGATTTGAGAAGAAGGTGTTAGTAAAATACGTACCGTTAAGTTTTGGGTTAGGAAACCCTCGTTGAATCAAATCCGGTAAGCTTGAAAGGTTCGCTTGCGCGGGTCAAACTACCCGGATCTTTGGCACTGTACTTCGTAATCACCTTTGCCTTGAATGCACACTTTGCTCCCCACAATCGCAGTTTGCAAACTTGCAAAAATCTGCACTCTTGCCCACAAAAATGATAAAAAACAAAAAAGAATATTTTTTTTTATATATATACAAAAAGAATATTAACCCGAATAACAAGAAAGAAAATACGCTACCGTCTCCCCGGCAACGGCGCCATTTGATCGCACGCTTTTGGCGTGTCGGATGTTCAAAGAATTTAAGTGTAACCGCGATCAGGACGGTGTCGCTTTGCAGCTAGCCGGTTGAGCACGGGTCGGTCCACAGGGAGATGGTGGTATCTTACCTTCTTGTCTTAGACGAGTCAATAAAGAATCTGTATGTTTGTTCAGACTAACCTATGTGTATTATTTGCAAGTATGAAGTTGTTAAGAAAAGATACGAGATTATAAGCTAAAGAAAGCCGTACTCAAAACCTTTGAGCCGAGTCTTGACCAATTGAAGCTAAGCAATTGGCAACAACGTGGATTAGGGAATTTAAGCGCGGTATTCGTGGAATCCGGCTTATTTACCCTTGTCCTTCCGTTCTTGTCTCTTGCTTTCGCCTCCGGCCAAACCGAACGCAACCGATCGCGGTTAGGAATCACCGTTACCTTGTCAGGGTAGGGTGCCTAACGGAGCGCTTGCGTATGGTTTGGGCGGAGTTCAAATGGAAAATAACGGGAAAAGGAATTGGCAAAGAAATGTTAACTTATAATACCGTATTTCTTCTTAACAATAATAATTACATTCATTCACAAGAAAGAACCAAAAAGAGAGAACAAAAAGAAAAGAACAAAGAAAAGAAAAGATACAAGTAATTAAAGTACATGGAATAAAATTGCAAGTAATTAAAGACAAGGTAATAAATTGCAAGTAAGAAAAAGCGATAAAAAGAATACGAAACTAGGACTCAAGACAAGCATGTGATCAATAGCCAACCCTTAAACTTGCAAGCTCAATGAAGAGGTTGCAAGATCAAGGGAAGGGTAGAGAACGCATGTGAAATGAAGTGCTAGTCCCGTGAGAAAATACGACCCTTGAGATCAATAACTAACCCTTAACCATTCAAGCTCAATGAAGAGGTTGAATGATCAAGAGAAAGCAAGAATCTCAAGGGGGAGCAAACTAACAAGAAAGATAAAAAACCCCCATCTTCATTAATCTTCCACTCAAAAAGCTCTCACTACAATTTTAATGGAGAAAGAATGAAGAAGAAGAAGAAAAGAACAAAACTACACAAAAAAGAGGCTAAAGAAAAGCTCTCTTGGTTGAGCTCAGATCTGCTGTATTTATAGGCTGGAGAATGCGAATCTAGGGCAACCACCAGATCACATGGGAAGTACCCAAAATAACCCTGAAAAACGATGCACTGAAGAGGCCGTACGGCCGCGTTTCCGCGGCCAATACCCCCTATTGGCCGCGGAAACGCGGCTACCTAGTGGAGTTGGGCAGTGGGTTTTCTGGTGGTTTCCTGGTTTCCTGTTTCCTCGTGTTTGCCAACTTTAAACTGCGCAAAAGTCTTCAGAATATCTCCAGATTTCCTAGTCCAAGATTGCACTCTTTTCTTTACTTTTGACTTTTATCTCCCTCGAGCTCCGTGCACCCATTGATTCTTGTGCAGCCCACCTCGTGCTCTGTGCTTGTCCCAGACATGAATGACCACTGTCACATGTCTTGTATCGGGAACCGGTACTCGGCACTGGACGGATATGGATGACCGGAACCCGGCTTTTATCTGCTGTCGACAGATGTTCTGCTTTTGGCGTAACTGTGGAGATTTTATCCTGATTTGCAATATTTGTACTGGAAACCTGTATTCTGTAAACATGTAACAAACACGGATTAAAAGTACCTACCTATAAACACACGAGCGTAAGAATGGGCGGTATAAAATGCAATATTCTGCTATGAACATCGAGCAAGAAAGTCCTCCCTATATATGTCCAAGCATCCACTACAATATACATCGTATGTACTGTAATGGCCTCTAGGGCATACATATAACTAACAATCTCCCACTTGCACTAAGGCCATCTGTTGTGGTATCACATATCCAACAATTAGCTGTGGTTGAAGTGTCTCATACTCAACCATCCCATAAAAGTCTCTACTGGGAAAAAGGCCTTTGTGAGTGGATCCGCGCTGTTGTCCTCTGTGTCTACTCTCCTAACCTCGATCTCCCTGGAGATCAACCATCTCCATGATCAAGTGATACTGCCTAAGAATTATATCTGGATTTCTGATGGGACGGGGGTTCCTTGGCATAAGCCACAACTCCATTGTCACACAATGGTAGGAACGAAGTTCATCTCATGAACTTATTTTTATCCAAACTGCCTCTTTGGTAGCATCCTTGGTAACGACGTATCTTTCCTTTAATCGTCTAGTAAGTCACGGTATCTAGCTTGGAACTCTTCCAACATACCGTCCCGCCACTAAGGGTAAAGACAATGCTTGCGACAGACATTCAGTCGTCCTTATCACTCTGGAACCTTTCCATTGATTCTCCCCAGGATCGATTGATACCATCTCACTACAACTAGTGAAAATCCTAACATCCAATTACATCTATCTCATTGATCAAAACCCAGGATTTAGGAGGTATCACTTTGATCCTATATGGAGAATCCTTGTGATAAACGGAGATTGACCGAGCGTAGCATAGGAAACTCCTTCCCTATCAAGAGTATGTCATCCACGTACTCTACGAGGATGACGACCATACTCCTTTCTACCTTTTTGTATATACAAGGTTCATCTACCATTTTGATGAAGTCAAACTCTTTGACTAACACATCAAAATAGACGTTCCAACTCCGCGATGCCTGCTTTATCACATAAAACATCTTGCACACGTTTCCGCTGCTCCCACTGTTTACGAAGCCCTCTGGCTATGTACTTATAGACGCTCTCTTCCAAATCAACATTTAGAAAAGCAGTCATGACACCCAACCGCCAGATATCGTAGTCATGGTATGTAGCCGTGGCAAATAAGATCTGAATGGACTTAAGCATAGCTTTGAAAGTCTCAACTTTTCCATGTACACCAAGTAATCTTCTCAAGATATACTTGCTCCTGATGGGAATTTAACCCTTCAGACAAAGCAACCAAAGTCCATACTTTGTTGGTGTATAAGGATTCCATCTCAGATCGCTAAGCATCCAGCCATTCTTACAGAGTCCCACTCCTGATGGCCAGCTCGAAACTAGTTGGGTCATCATCTCATGATGCAATCCTCGCTCCCACTGTCATAGAGAAAACTGAAGTATCTCTCAGGTGGGTGAGGAACCCTACTAGATCGGCGGAGAGGCTGAGATTCGTTAGAAACTATTGAATCCTTTGGTTCTACCAAATCATCAGATGCAGTTTGTATAGCTGAAACTGTTTCCAGTTCTACCTCATGACCACTAATTTCTTCACAAGAAATTCTCTTTCACAAAGGTGTCATGTTGAGAAACAAAACATATTTTGTTCCTCGGTTAGGTAGAAGATATTCCCTTGCGTATGCTTGGGATATCCAACAAACTTCAACAGAACTGACTTTGCCTCGAGCTTGTCCGGATTATGCTTTTAGACATAGGCTGGACAACCCCAAATCTTAACATACTTAAGATATGGGTTCTTCCCATTCCATATCACATATGAAGTGGTAGGCAACTGATTTGATTGGAACCCTATTCAATAGGTATGCAGCTTCTCAAGTGCATAACTCCCAAAAGGAAATAGGAAACTCAGTAGTACTCATCATAGAGCGCACCATATCACATAGGGTGTGATTGCTCCGCCCCGATACACCGTGGTGCTGTGGTGTATAAGGAGGAGTAATGCTGAGAGAGAATCTCATTCTCCTTTAGAATAGACCAGGAATTCCGTGCTCAAGTATTCTCCTCCTTGATCACATCAAAGGACATAATACTTATACCCGGTTTTGGTTCTCTACTTCTAACTTATATTCTGTTAATATCTCAAAAGGTTCAGACTTGTGTTTCAATAGGAACATATGTCCGGATCTTGAGAGATAATCAGTGAATGTAATGAAGTAAAAAGAACCAGTCTTGGAATGTGTAGACAGGGGACCTTCATACATCAGCATGTATCAATCCTAAGAGTTCACTAACTCTTTCTCTGTTTTCAATAAACAGAGCTGTGGTCATCTTATCTTTGTGACATGACCGGCAAGTTTCACAAGATGTAAATTCAAACTAATTTAAATATGCATCTAAATGTAACTTCAGCTAGTCGGGTCATATTGATATGACCCAGTCTATAATACCTCAAGAAGGATCCGTTCATTTCTGAACTCTTCCTCTTGTGTGTGTTCTGTACGTTAAGAACTGTAGTTTGATTTAGAACGTCTATGCTTTTAGATAACGTGCCTGAACTGATCAACTCTTGATATAGGAAATGTTCAAAACATTATCCAACAATACAAAATTATATCCTTCTTTACTAATAAAGAGACTGATATGATGTTGTATATCAGGTTCGGTATCTAATAACATTTGTTCAGAATCAATGTATTTGTTAATACATGGTGATAACTACCAACAGACTTGGCTGCAACACTTGCACCATTTCTATCTCATGAAATTTATCACCCGTTCTCAGTTTTCTACCTATCTGTAGCCCATGTAACAAATTACATATGTGGGATCCTGATCCGGTATCAAATACTTAGGACGTAAAGGATATTGAGAAACTGTTCTGTATAATGAACACACCCGAAGAAGATGCATCAGCATGAACTTTCTTCGTTTGGGCGGCACGGGAATTCTGGTAATCCCCTATATCCTGCTCGGTCTTATAACAATTATAAGTTGGAGCGGGACCAATGTTCCCTAGCGCAGCATAACAAGCAGCTTCGGTCAATACATCCGTATTATTATCTTGATTAAGGCGTGATATGGTCGCTACCTGGAGAGAGAGAGAAGAAAACACTCAGCGTGCGCTTTTACAAGATTAGATTGGTTATCAATTTATCTAATCAGGATGTCTCCCACTGTTTTAGTCAAATCTTCCTTCAAACCCTAAAAGGTAAGACTGGCCGGGATTAATTACACCGTACAAGTTCGCCAATCTTTCAGCCAGGCCAGTGCCGGTACTTTAAGGGAGGTTCCCCATGCTTTCGCATGGACTTAATTAAAATAAACCTCGTTTTCCCAGGGGCGTAACCCCGTTAACACCTTTCTAGACACCTACTTGATCGGCTAATTGTAATGTGTAAAACTTTCCCAGGAGTAACTCTTACTCGCAGCGGGTATCGGGATCCAACTATCTTATAGAAGGTATGCAATCTCATTGCAAATTTCAACACTTGAAATTCCCAATAATATTTTACCCCAAGCGATCTATGACCTTGACAAGGTCAACAAACCATAGACCGCAAGTCAAGTTCAACCCGTCATTTCCTGATATGAATTAAACCCACCCGCACGACCCTTGACAAGGTCAACAAAGTCGCATGACTACCCTAATCCAATCTCATCATATGCTTATACAAATAAGCAGTAATCAGCTACCGCACACTACGCCTTGACAAGGTCAACAGACGCAGCACTAATACTAATTATTACTTATCTGAAATGACGGAGGGCTACGACAGGTTTTTAAGAAAACCCTTTACGTAATGAACTTGATATCGTTGTAGAATCGAATGATTTTAAATGGAATGTTTTTTAGGCCTTTTCTAGTTTTGCTAAAGAGGTCACTCCTGGTGAAGGGATCTCGGCTCTTTCCTCATCGAATAAGGTGCAGGATATTTCGCAAATACCACTATGCAAAGCAAAAACTATAGAAGCAATCAAAAGACAAACCGTGTGTGTAGCATCTGCTAGTTTCACTAAAGAGGTCACCCCCGGTGAAGGGATCTCGGCTCTTTCCTTATCGAATAAGGTGCTGGATATTCTACAAGGAATACCGCTATGCAAAGCAAGAACTAGAGCTACCAGTTTTTAAACAAGTTTCTACAACATCTTTAGGTTTCTTTTATTTCCATTAATCTCATTAATGAAGTCCCATTTTATTATGCTTCACAAGCATCGCATTTGAAACGAAATCTGCAATATAATATATATCTCATATATATAATATAAACATTCGTCTCAAGCAGTAATATGATCTCATCACAGAACATTGCAGCAGAAGAACATATATGAAATATTGGATATACTAGGACGTCCGTGTTTTAATACGAGCCTGTATAAAACACGGATTCCACGGTCGCGATGAATAGCAAAACCCACATCCCTAGACCCCTACGAGAGCGGTAAGCAACACTGCTAATTCTAGGGTTAGGAGGCCCGGTCTCGACTCCTCGAGATGGTCTCCCACTGGACCCTAGAACCCGGTTACTTGTGCTCCCCGCCTTGGGTCTACCTAATGCGGAAAAGTAAATAATATACAATGGTGACATCATCCTCAGCCCAGAAGCGCCCCAATAAAAGAATATTACATACAATGAATTTTACATGAATGAAAATAAAAACCCTCATCTTACATAAAACCCCCAGCTATTCAAAATGCGACGATCCAATATAACATATCACAGCAACACATAATATCTCATATCATCAACGTAAGCAAATATGTGTATCCCAATTGTCGTTGATGTATAGCAACGAAACCGGCAATACACCAGATATTACACTTACGGTCGCAGAAAAGAAAGTGTAAAACTACAACAGTTGGAATCCGCAACCTCCTTAGATATCGCATGCCTAACTAAATGAATTCCTTAGACATCGCATGCCTAACAATTATAAACCCCGCATTTTAGTCTCAACATCGAAAACACTTTTCAATATCTAGTCGGGCAATTCAACAAGATTCCCGACATCCTGATCGAATGCTCATCGCAAACTTTAGTAGACGGCCACACCCCTGGATGCCGTCGACGAAGTGCACTAAGGCGGAACACCGCTGCCGCGAGCACCAGAACGGATGCTTTTAGCGACGGGATTCTCCTACAGTCACTTGGTCGGGGCTATGGGGCGTGGCTATCTATTAAGTTTAACCGGCGAGTATCCGCGTACGCTACGTGATTGCGACGGACTTTTGATCATATCAAAATCCCGTGGCAACTGATCATCTAAGACTAAACTGCTAGATTTATAACATTCAAATTAGTTATCTCATAACTACTTGTGGATTCCAAATATTGTATCACATTCCAGATAAATAGACAATGTTAAACTTTCCGATCGAATAAACAAACACCCAAGATTTCCCAAATAGCTCAACACTTGAGCGGAATTCAAAAATCCCAGAACATGTCACAGCCCCAGGTATTGAGCGATCAGAAGATCAACAAGCAAGCATGTACATTCTCCTGCGAATCCAATCAGTAACACTTATTAGTTATGTATATACCCTAGAGGCCATTGTTGTACATATGATGTATATTATGATGGATGCTTGGATATATACAGAGAGGACTTTCTTGCTCGTCATGATAGTATGCTATTTGGTTTCACTTTATCTTAACATGTTGACTTGTATTGGTTTACTGTCTTACTCTCACATGTTGATAAAGCCCTTAGGATCTGTACTCGACTACTGGGACTATGATGAGATCATACTAGTAAGGCCATAGTAGTCGATGAGTACATCCTATAACTGTTCCTAGTCGAGGGTATATCGAGACAGGGCATCGATACACCGGAGTAGACTAGCGTATACGCATCTTGACCCATATGATGGGCGATGGATGATCACATATCCATCGGTGTTTGACATCAGAGATGGTGTACGGGTGCTCAGTGGAGACTGGGTACACTGGACGGACTCGCCGAGAACACCCAGATGGTGATATACCACACGTCAGATGGCAGTTCTCCGGTGACACTGGTACAGGGTAGCCTGTAGACCCGAGATCGTCATAGAGACTTGTGTGATTCCCACTGTGCTTTGATTTCCACCTTACCACGTCTAAGAGGGAGTGCAAAACGGTGGCTTTTGGGTACAGTCCCGAATCACATGGAGGCAATGAGCGATAGGAGGGAATTCGTCTCTCCCGGTATAGGGAGTTGATGTTGTGCTGTGTTCGATTGGCTATAACTGGAAGTCCCTGGCCAGGGCTGATATAGAGATATACTGATAAGTGTTACTAGTAGTTTCTCGACCTGTTATGAGCCTCACATCGACACGACTTATCGGTTACTGGGGTCTGACGTATACCACCCCAAAACTTGATATGCGACATATCAGACGAACAGACCGGACTGTACGGGAGTGTTACTGATTGGATTCACAGGAGAACGGACAGGCTAGCTTGTTGATCTTCTGATCGCTCAATACCTGGGTGGCTGTTACGTTTAGCTGACCGCTTGCAGCTTGTGGGTGTTTGATATGATCATCACCTGCTACCGGCGTATTGACGATTCTTTAGAGTCCTACACAGAGGTTTCTTGGCTCAGGCAAAACGGAGTAGAGGCACATATGTGATATATGCAGGACCGAGGATAATGCGATATGAGATACCGTATTATATTCTCGCGATATTTAGATATGAATCGGGATATCGGATCAAGTGTTGATTCGATGAATCGGTACATGATATATTAGTCGATTATATTCGATATAGCCGGATCGTTAGATCAAGTGTTGATTTGATGATTTAATGTATAATGATATATATGATATATTGTATTACATTATCTAATATTGGCTCGCTTTATTATTTCATTTTCTCACCGGATTAATACATTGATATATATGCGATATATGTTAATTGTATTATTTTCTTTTATTGCAAATATATAATATATATGTGATATATATTATTGTGACATGATATGATTTATTATAAAAGATGTTTAAGGATGATAAAAAGGGATTAGGGTTTGATTAGGGTTAGCTCTTTCAAGTTCATTCTAGAAGGATTCTATTTTGTCTTGGTTAAGATATTATGGTTGATACTATCCTTGACCTAACCAAACCCTAACTCTAGTTTATTCTCTACAAAGGTTAAGCCTCTCATCATTGACCATGGTTTGATAATCAATCATATATTCTTGAATACTATTCATCACAAAAGGATTATTCTTTCATTCTTCATCTTCTTCTCTGTTGAGTTTTGAGAGAGAGCTTACTAGTTAATCCTTTTATGATGATTTATTATGAGAAAGTGAGATAAAAAGATAGCATAAATACTACTCCATCATCCTCATCTAATCTAGCCCATTAGATTAGGGTGTTCATCTCTTTAGAGTGAGAAAGCTTGGGTTATTGCAACTTCGATGTAGATCATCGGAGAATCGGAACACTTCAAGCTAGCATGGATCGTTCGAGTCGTGGAGCCTTTCGTGAGTCCGGGAGATCGTGGATCGCGGTGAAGGGACTTCTACTCGGAGCTTGTGAAGCGAAGGAGCGGACTACAAAGGTTGTAATCCCTCACACTTAGCTTTAAAGATATTATCTTAAATGCTTAACCCTAATAATCTAGCAAAGATCCCGTCTTTGGGTTGTTCGGCACATGTAAATTTTTATTCGGGCATGTTTGATGCTTTATGAACCTTCACTAATGTGCCTAGGAACCCTACAGAGGTATCAGAGCTACTAGGCATTGGATGTCAACCTATGGGGGTTCTCACTGTGTGACAGTGTGGCGAAGCATATGCTCTTACCCCCAGGGTATCCCAAGACCGGAAGGTGTTTCGGCGGGTTGTAGTCCTCGCGAGGGGGCATGCGTAAAAAGTAGCGGCTGAGGGACCCGTTGGTGCCACGACGACCTCATTGGATGGGGTGGTTGCCTGACCTACAGTGGTATCAGAGCCTAGCTAGAGCATTAGGCGATGTGTTAACGAAGTTAAAACCCTGATCGAACTCGAATACGACATAACAAACCCTTCTCTGTACATTTTTTAAAATCTGGGTTTTTCCAGAATAAAAAATACCTAAAAAATTCAGCAGGAAAATATAAGAATTATGGTGAAACACGTGCCCCCAATTCGTCTATATAGCCGCGGAACCGCGGCAAATACCCACCTTTAGCGGCGGTTCCGCGGCAGTATAAGGGTGTTAGGTACGGATATTTGCACAGTAATTCTTGTCTCTGTAGTTACTATTTTATGGGTATTTTTAATCTGACTCAAGTGTTGAGTATTCTGGGGTTTATTTTGTAATCGTCGATTCGATCGGGAATTTTAAATTCGTTATTGTTTTTCCGGATTTTTAGAAACTGTTAAAATATTCGAACGGATATCATTAACTCACTTTTTCCCGGCATGAAAAACTTTCAAGTGTTGAATTTTTATCGGGTTTAAATCTTTCGGAAAAATTATACAAGTTAAGCGGTGGACCCTCTAGAAGACAACAAACCTTAACTCGATTATGTGACCGTCTTGAACTGCCTTTTGAACCTTCGGGTTTGGGGCAGTACGGCGTGCCATATGTGAGGCGTTGGCTTGACCCTTCTACGGCTGGATCACTGGTACTGTGACATATTCTGGGATTATTTGAACTCCGCTCAAGTGTTGAGCACTTTGGGAAATTTTGGGTATTTGATTATCTGTTCGAAAAGTTTAATACTGTCTATTTATCTGGAATGTGATACAATATATGGAATTCATAGAGTTAGGTATGAAATGCGAAGTATGTGATATTTTGGATTTACGATGTCTAAAGTGATTGTGGATTCCAAATATTGTAGTTTTACACTTTCTTTTCTGTGACCGTAAGTGTAGTATGTAGTGGTATTGCCGATTGTCGTTGCTATACAGCGACGACGATCGGTGTATGCATACTTACCTACGTTGATGATATGAGATATTATGTGTTGCTGAGATATGATGTGCAGGATTGTCGCGATTGAATAGCCGGGGGTTTTATGTGAGATGAGAGTTTTATATTTTCATTCATGTAAATTCAAATGTAATGTAATATTCTTTTATTTGGGGCACTTCCAGGTTGAGGTTGATGCCACCAGTGTTGTATATTATTTACTTTTCCGCATTAGAATGGACCCAAGGTGGGGAGCACAGGTGACCGGGTTCTGGGGTTCAGTGGGAGGTCATCTCGAGGAGTCGAGACCGGGTATCCTAAACTCCGGAATTGGTAAGGTCGCTTGCCGCTCTCGTAGGGGTCCAGGGTGTGGGTTTGGCTATTCATCGCGACTGTGGAATCCGTATTTTCTATTGTTGGCTAAATACTAAATACGGACGTCCTAGTATATCCCACATTATATCTATGTTTCTGCTGCGATATCTATGATGTGATCATTCGATATGTTGTGATGGATACAGTATATAGTATATATGATATATTATATAGACGTTACTTATGTTTTACACCCGCACTAGCCCTGCCCTGCTCTGTCGTTAGTTACCTAACCTAACGGTGCACGAGGGGACATCGAGGCGAATGCGGATGGCATAAGTGTACGTCGTATTTATCTGTGATGCTTAAGAAGCATAAGCTGATGGGATTTTTTTATTAATGAGATTAATAAAAAGAAAAGAAACCTAAAAGATGTTGTAGAATCAAAACTTTATAAAAAGGGTAGCTACAGTTTTGCTTTGCATAGCGGTATATATGATATACCCTGCACCTTATTCGATGAGGAAAGAGCCGAGCTCCCTTCACCGGGAGTGACCTCTTTAGCGAAACAGGCAGATGCTACAAAACTCGGTTTGTCTTTTGATTGCTTTTAGATTTTTGCTTTGCACAGTAATATATATGATATGTCCTGCACCTTATTCGATGAGGAAAGAGCTGAGATCCCTTCACCGGGAGTGACCTCTTTAGCAAAACTAATGAAAGCCTAAAAAACACTCCATTTCAAAAATTTCACTTGATTCTACGACGATATCAAGTTCATTATGCAATAGGTTTTCAGAAAAACCTGACGTAGCCCTCCGTCATTTCAGATAAAGACTATTTAGTATTCGCACTACGTTTGTTGACCTCTGTCAAGGCGTAGTGTGCGGTAGCTAACTAGTAATTATCTGTAAAGCATGTGATATGATTGGATTAGGGTAGTCGTACGACCTTGTTGACCTCTGTCAAGGGTCATGCGAGTTGGTTTGATTCAATCAAGAAATGACGGGTTGAACTTGACTAGTGCACTATGGTTTGTTGACCTCTGTCAAGGTCATGGCACACTAGGGGCAAAATATTATCGGGAATTTCAAGTGTTGAAATTTGCAATGAGATTGCATACCTTCTATGAGATAACTGGATCCCGCTACCCACTGTGAGTAAGAGTTACTCCTGGGAGAGTTTTACACAGGACAATTAGTCAATCAAGTAGGTGTCTAGAAAAGTGTTAACGGGGTTACGCCTCTGGGAAAACGAGGTTTACTTTAATTAGGTCCGTGCGAAAGCACGGGGAACCTCCCTCAAAATACCGACACTGATCTGGCTGAAAGATTGACGAAATTGTAGGGTGTAATTAATCCCGGCTAATCTTACCTTTTAGGGTTTGAAGGAAGATTTGATAAAAACAGTGGGAGACATCCTGATTAGATAAGATAATAACCAATCTAATCTTGAAAGAGCATACGCTAAAGTGTTTTCTTCTCTCTCTCTTCAGGTAGCGACCATGTCAGGCCATAATCAAGATAATAATATGGATGTATTGACTGAACCCGCTTATTATACTGAGCAGGGGAACGTTGGACCCGTTTTTTCTTATAAGAGTTATAAGACTGAACAGGAAACAGGAGAATATCTGGATTCTCACGCCGCCCAAAAGAAGATGCATGTTGATGCATCTTCTTCTGGTGTGTTAGTTATTGAGAACTGTTTCTCAGTTCACCCTACGTCCTGGGTATTGGATACCGAATCAGGATCCCACATATGTAAATTGTTACATGGGCTACGTAAAGGTAGAGAACTGGGAAAAGGTGATCATTTCGTTCAAGTAGGGAACGGTGCAAGTATTGCAGCCAAAGCAGTTGGCGAATATCACCTTGTATTGCCAAGTCGTAATACACTGATTCTAAATGAGTGCTATTATATACCGAACATGATGTGCAACATTATATCAGTTTCTTTATTAAGTAAAGAAGGATATAATTTTGTAGTAAAGGATAATGTTATGAACATATTCCTAGATCAAAAGTTGATTGTATCAGGCTCGTTACATAATAGCATATTCATTCTAAATCAGAATACAGTCCTCAATATACAAAACACACACAAGAGGAAAAGTTCAGAAATGAACGAATCCTTCTTGTGGCATTGCAGACTTGGTTATATCAATGCGACACGACTGGCTAAGTTATATAAGGATGGTTATTTGAATTCGTTCGAATTATCATCTTATGATCCTTGCCATTCATGTCTCAAAGGAAAAATGACCAAAGCTCCGTTTAGTGGACACGGAGAAAGAGTTACGGAACTCTTAGGACTGATACATAGTGATGTATGCGGTCCCATGTCTACGCATGCCAGGAACGGTTCTTCCTACTTCATTACATTCACTGACGATCTCTCTAGATTCGGACATGTGTTCCTGATGAAACACAAGTCTGAAGCTTTTGAGAAATTCAGAGAATATAAGCACGAAGTAGAAAAACAAACGGGCAAAAGTATTAAGATCCTTCGATCTGATCGAGGAGGAGAATATTTAAGCAATGAGTTCCTAGAATATCTAAAAGAGAATGGGATTCTCTCTCAGCTTACTCCTCCTTATACACCACAGCACAACGGTGTATCCGAGTGGAGGAATTGCACCCTATTAGATATGGTGCGCTCTATGATGAGTACAGCTGAGTTACCTATTTCCTTCTGGGGGTAAGCGCTTGAGACAGCAGCATACCTATTGAATCAAGTTCCAACTAAATCTGTACCTACCACACCATATGAGATATGGAGTGGGAAGAGACCATGTCTTAAACGAGTTAAGATATGGGGTTGTCTGGCCTATGTCAAAAGGCAAAATCCAGAAAAACTCGAGGCACGGTCAGTTCTATGTAAGTTTGTGGGATATCCTAAACATTCAAATGGATATTTTTTCGACCACAGTGAACAACAAAAAGTGTTTATTGCTCAACATGCCACCTTTTTAGAAAAGGAATTTCTTGCAAAAGAGATTAGTGGCTCTGAGGTAGAACTGGAAGAAGTTCCAGAAACACAAACTGTAACTGAAGATTTAGTGGAACCAGAGGATTCGGTAGTACCCGACGAACCCCAGCCTCTCCACCGATCTAGTAGGGTTTCTCGTCCACCTGAGAGATACTACGGTTTTCTCATTGATGGTGGAAGCGAGGATTGCATCATGGAAGATGATGACCCGACTAGTTTCGAGCAGGCCATCACGAGTGGTGACTCTGTGAAATGGCTGGATGCAATGCGATTTGAGATGGAATCCATGTACACCAATAAAGTATGGATTTTGGAAAATGCTCCTGAAGGGGTAAAACCCATTGGGAGCAAGTGGATTTTTAAAAAGAAACTTGGTGTAGATGGAAAAGTTGAGACTTTCAAAGCTAGACTTGTAGCAAAGGGATTTCGTCAACGACCAGGTGTGGATTATGACGAAACCTTTTCTCCAGTAGCTATGCTTAATCCATCCGGATCTTACTTGCCATTGCTGCATACCATGACTATGAAATCTGGCAAATGGATGTTAAGACCGCCTTTCTAAATGGTGATTTAGAAGAGTGCGTGTACATGACTCAGCCAGAGGGCTTCATAGATAGTGGGAGCAGCGGAAAGGTGTGCAAACTGCTTAAATCCATTTATGGGTTAAAGCAAGCATCGCGGAGTTGGAACATCTGTTTTGATGTAGTAGTCAAAGAGTTTGACTTCATCAAAAATATAGATGAACCTTGTATCTATAAGAAGGTGGCAGAGAGTAAGGTTGTCTTCCTCGTATTGTACGTGGATGATATACTCTTGATAAGAAATGATATTCCTATGCTGCAATCAGTCAAACTCTTCTTATCACATAGATTCTCAATGAAAGATCTAGGTGATGCCTCATGCATATTGGGGATTAGGATCTATAGAGATAGATCCAAATGGGAATTGTCCCAATCCAGGTACATTGACACCATACTAAAGTGGTTTAGTATGGAAGAATCCAAGCATGGGAACCAACCCATGATCTCTGGACTCACTCTCTCCAAAAAGATGTCTCCCAAGACTGATTTGGAGAGAGCTCGCATGCAAGGGATACCCTATGCTTCGGCAGTAGGCTCTATCATGTATGCGATGCTATGTACCAGACCCGATATAGCATACTCACTAAGTGTAGTGAGCCGGTATCAAACAGATCCTGGAGAGAGTCACTGGACAGCTGTGAAGAACATTCTCAAGTACTTGCGAAGGACTTGAGACATGTTCTTGGTATATGGTAACAGAGAACTCCGGGTGGAGTCCTTTACCGATTCCAGCTTCCAAAGTGATAAGGACGACTCTAAGTCGCACTCGGGATTTGTCTTTACCCTCAATGGAGGGGCGGTATCTTGGAAGAGTTCCAAACAGGATACCGTTACAGACTCGACTATGGAGGCTGAATACATCGCTGCCAACGATGCTGCCAAAGAGGCTGTCTGGATGACGAAGTTCATCACTGAACTTGGTGTGGTTCCATCCATTGAACATCCAATACCTCTGTATTGCGATAACAATGGAGCTGTGGCTTTGGCCAAGGAACCCAGATCCCATCAGAAATCCAGACATATTCTGAGGTGGTATCACCTGATCAAGGAGATAGTTGATCGCCGGGAGATCGAGGTCAGGAGAGTAGATACGAAGGACAACACTGCGGATCCACTCACGAAAGCCATTCCCCAGATACAGTTTGAGAGATTATTCGGGATGCTAGGTATGAGATACTACAGCAGCTGGCCTTAGTGCAAGTGGGAGATTGTTAGTTATGTATATGCCCTAGAGGCCATTATTGTACATATGATGTATATTATGATGGATGCTTGGATATATACAGAGAGGACTTTCTTGCTCGTCATGATAGTATGCTATTTGGTTTCACTTTATCTAAACATGTTGACTTGTATTGGTTTACTGTCTTACTCTCACATGTTGATAAAGCCCTTAGTATCTGTACTCGACTACTGGGACTATGATGAGATCATGCTAGTGGGGCCATAGTAGTCGATGAGTACATCCTATAACTGTTCCTAGTCGAGGGTATATCGAGACAGGGCATCGATACACCGGAGTAGACTAGCGTATACGCATCTTGACCCATATGATGGGCGATGGATGATCCCATATCCATCGGTGTTTGACATCAGAGATGGTGTACGGGTGCTCAGTGGAGACTGGGCACACTGGACGGACTCGCCGAGAATTCCCAGATGGTGATATACCACACGTCAGATGGCAGTTCTCCGGTGACACTGGTACAGGGTAGCCTGTAGACCCGAGATCGTCATAGAGTCTTGTGTGATTCCCACTGTGCTTTGATTTCCACCTTACCACATCCAAGAGGGCGTGCAAAACGGTGGCTTTTGGGTACAGTCCCGAATCACATGGAGGCAATGAGCGATAGGAGGGGATTCGTCTCTCCCGGTATAGGGAGTTGATGTTGTGCTGTGTTCGATTGGCTATAACTGGAAGTCCCTGGCCAGGGCTGATATAGAGATATACTGGTAAGTGTTACTAGTAGTTTCTCGACCTGTTATGAGCCTCACATCGACACGACTTATCGGTTACTGGGGTCTGACGTATACCACCCCAAAACTTGATATGCGACATATCAGACGAACAGACCGGACTGTACGGGAGTGTTACTGATTGGATTCACAGGAGAACGGACATGATAGCTTGTTGATCTTCCGATCGCTCAATACCTGGGTGGCTGTTACGTTTAGCTGACCGCTTGCAGCTTGTGGGTGTTTGATATGATCATCACCTGCTACCGGCGTATTGACGATTCTTTAGAGTCCTACACAGAGGTTTCTTGGCTCAGGCAAAACGGAGTAGAGGCATATATGTGATATGTGCAGGACCGAGGATAATGCGATATGAGATACCGTATTATATTCTCGCGATATTTAGATATGAATCGGGACATCGGATCAAGTGTTGATTCGATGAATCGGTACATGATATATTAGTCGATTATATTCGATATAGCCGGATCGTTAGATCAAGTGTTGATTTGATGATTTAATGTATAATGATATATATGATATATTGTATTACATTATCTAATATTGGCTCGCTTTACTATTTCATTTTCTCACCGGATTAATACATTGATATATATGCGATATATGTTAATTGTATTATTTTCTTTTGTTGCAAATATATAATATATATGTGATATATATTATTGTGACATGATATGATTTATTATAAAACATGTTTAAGGATGATAAAAAGGGATTAGGGTTTGATTAGGGTTAGCTCTTTCAAGTTCATTCTAGAAGGATTTTATTTTGTCTTGGTTAAGATATTATGGTTGATACTTATCCTTAACCTAACAAAACCCTAACTCTAGTTTATTCTCTACAAAGGCTAAGCCTCTCATCCTTGACCATGGTTTGATAATCAATCATATATTCTTGAATACTATTCATCACAAAAGGATTATTCTTTCATTCTTCATCTTCTTCTCTCTTGAGTTTTGAGAGAGAGCTTACTAGTTAATCCTTTTATGATGATTTATTGTGAGAAAGTGAGATAAAAAGATAGCATAAATACTACTCCATCATCCTCATCTAATCTAGCCCATTAGATTAGGGTGTTCATCTCTTTAGAGTGAGAAAGCTTGGGTTATAGCAACTTCGACGTAGATCATCGGAGAATCGGAACACTTCAAGCTAGCATGGATCGTTCGAGTCGTGGAGCCTCTCTTGAGTCCGGAAGATCGTGGATCGCTGCGAAGGGACTTCTACTCGGAGCTTGTGAAGCGAAGGAGCGGACTACAAAGGTTGTAATCCCTCACACTTAGCTTTAAAGATGTTATCTTGCATGCTTATCCCTAATAATCTAGCAAATATCCCGTCTTTGGGTTGTTCGGCACATGTAAATTTTTATTCGGGCATGTTTGATGCTTTATGAATCTTCACTAGTGTGCCTAGGAACCCTACAACACTCCCGTATAGTCCGGTCTCTTCGTCTGATATGTCGCATATCTCGCCTAGGGGTGGTAAACATCAGACCCCGGTAGCTTGATAAGTCGTGTCGATATGAGGTCTATAACAGTTCGAGAAACTACTGATAACACTTACCGGTAAATCTCAGCAACCCTGGCCAGGGATTTCCAGTTATAGCCAATCGAACACAGCGCAACATCAACTCCCTATACCGGGAGAGACGAATCCACTCCTATCGTTCATTGTCTCCATGTGATTCAGGACTGTGCCCAAAAGCCACCTTTTTGCATGCCCTCTTGGACGTGGTATGATGGAAATCAAAGCACAGTGGGAATCACACAAGACTCTATGACGATCTCGGGTCTAAAGACTACTATGTACCAGTGTCACCAGAGAACTGCCATCTGACGTAAGGTATAATACCATCTGGGAGTTCTCGGCGAGTCCGTCTAGTGTACCCAGTCTCTACTGAGCACCCGTATACCTTCTCTGATGTCAAACACCGATGGATATGGGATCATCCATCGCCCATCATATGGGTAAAGAAGCGCATACGCTAGTCTACACTGGAGTATCGATGCCCTGTCTCGGTACTCCCACGACTAGGAACATTTAAAGGATGTACTTGGCGACTACACTGTCCCCACTAGTATGATCCACATCATAGTCCTTGTAGTCATGTACTCATCCTAAGGGCTTTATCAACATGTAACAAAGAGACAATCAGAGTACACGTTAAGATAAAGGGCAACCAGATTGCATACTATCATGTCGAGCAAGAAAGTCCTCCCTATATATGTCCAAGCATCCACTACAATATACATCGTATGTACAGTAATGGCCTCTAGGGCATACATATAACTAACAGTCCTTACTACTAAAGCCCCTGCCGTCCCAGGTCCAGAATCCAGTGTCACGGATAAGGAAATCTGCAAGACCTTGGAGATAGACTGCGCGAAGGCCAAATGCATCGTGCTTGCCTCTATGGATAATGAATATCAGAGGAGGCACGAGAATATGTATCTTGAATCTATATTTCTCCACACCAAGGAACTGTATGGAGAGCAATCTCGTATAGCTAGATACGAGACCTCGAAGAACCTGTTTCAGTCGAGGCTGGCCTCGGATCATCTGTAGGGGAACATGTCTTAAAGATGATTAGCTACATTGAGGAGCTTGCGGACCTCGGGACAACATTAGAGAATGAGCTGTATACAGACTTGGTTCTCCAGTCCCTTCCATCCACCTATGCCCAGTTTATCTTGAATTTCAATATTCAAGGTAAAGAAGTTGAACTTCCAGAACTCCTTAACATGTTGAGGAGTAAAGAGGGCACCTTGCAGAAAGCAAGGGAAACACCCGCTATGTTTGTTCATGGTGCTTCCTCTTCCAGGTCCAAGGCAAGGGCCAAAGGAAGGAAGAAGAAGTCCGCTACCAAACCGAGAGGTGGTGTTGGTAAGGTGGGAGTCAAGAGAAAGGCAAAGGTTGCGGTACTGGTAGTAGCAAAGGACGAATGCTTCCACTGTCATAAAAAGGGCTATTGGAAGAAAGATTGTAAAGCTTGGAACGCCAAGAACCAGGACCCGTGGCAAGTTGTGGATTCGGCTTCAGGTGTGTTTGTAATTGAAAATTGTCTGTCAATCAACTCTACTTCCTGGGTATTGGATACCGGATCGGGATCTCATATATGCAATTCATTGCAGGCACTGAGAAGCCGTAGAGTATTGAAGGTTGGTGATATGACCCTCCAGGTTGCTAATGGAGCGAGCGTGGATGCTGTGTCCATAGGGGATTATCATCTTGGATTGACGAGTGGACATATTTTGGTTTTGCGCAACAGTTTTGTGTACCTAGTTTAACGTGTAATATCATATCAGTATCGTTGTTATCAAAAGAAGGTTACGATTTCACGTTTGTAAGCGATGTTGTTAACATCCACCTTAATCATAGTTTGATTGGGTCCGGTACACTAGATAACGGTATATACGTGTTAAACCAATTGCAGATTTTGAATGTCCAGAACACACTAAAAAGAATGTCTCCAGATATAAATCAGGCTTTCTTATGGCATTGTAGACTAGGTCGCATCAATGAGACAAGGTTAACTAAGTTACATAAAGAAGGATACTTGGATCCATTCGAATATCAATCTTATGCCACTTGTCAATCATGTCTCAAAGGAAAGATGACAAAGACTCCATTCACTGGACATGGAGTAAGAGCGAGCGAGCTCTTATGACTCATACACAGCGATGTATATGGTCCAATATCTACACATGCAAGAAGCGGTTTTTCATATTTCATTACTTTTATGGATGATTTCTCTAGGTATGGATTCATTTTCTTGATGAAACATAAATCCGAGACCTTTGAGAAATTCCGAGAATATAAGAATGAAGTAGAAAACCAAATCGGCAAAAGTATTAAGACACTGAGATCTGATCGAGGTGGTGAATACTTAAGTGCCGAGTTCCTGGGTTACCTAAAAGAGAAAGGAATTCTCTCTTGGCTTACTCCTCTATACACTCCACAACACAACGGTGTACCGGAGAGACGGAACCGAACCCTATTAAATATGGTACATTCCATGATAAGTAATGCTGAATTACCGCGATCTTTCTGGGGTTATGCAGTAAAATCAGCTGCATATCTTTTGAACAGAGTTCCTACCAAGACTGTGCCTACCACACCATATCAGATGTGGAGTGGGAAGAAACCCTATCTTCAGTATCTTAAGATATGGGGATGTCCAGCTTTTGTTAAAAAGCAGCATGCAGACAAACTCGAGGCACGCTCAGTACAGTGTAAGTTTGTGGGATATCCAAAGAACTCCAAGGGGTATTTTTTCTATTACGCAAAGGAACAAAAGGTTTTTGTTTCTCGTAATGACCATTTTCTAGAACAGCAGTTTTTAGAAAAGGAAACAAGTGGGAGCGCAATAGAACTGGAAGAAATTCCAGAACTACAAGCTACTACTGAAATCTTGGTAGAACCAGAAGTTCCAGAAGAACAGGACATTCCCACACCCCTCCGCAGGAGTAGTAGGCCATCTCATCCGCCTGAGAGATACTACGATTTTCTCATAGACGGGGATAGAGAGAATTGCGCCATTGATAATAATGAACCTACTAGCTTCCAGCAAGCCATTCAGAGCGGCGACTCGGTAAGATGGCTGGATGCAATGCGGACCGAGATGGAGTCCATGTACACCAACAAAGTATGGACTTTGGACTTTTCTCCAGATGGGGTAAAATCCATAGGATGCAAGTGGATCTTCAGAAAGAAGATTGGTGTAGATGGACAGGTGGAAACCTATAAGGCTAGACTTGTTGCAAAGGGTTTTCGTCAGAGGCCTGGTTTGGACTATGACGAAACTTTTTCTCCAGTGGCTATGCTCAAATCCATTCGGATCCTTCTTTCCATTGCTTCCATCCATGATTATGAGATCTGGCAGATGGACGTAAAGACGGCTTTTCTAAATTAAAATTTGGACGACTGCGTGATCAGTCGAAAATACTGCATTTCTAACACGGCAATTTCCCTACCTTTTGCATTCATGTATAGGTATCCGGTATTCATATCGCACATATTAGCAAAACACATGTAAAATACTGGATTACTTGTACTGTATACTAAAACCGGCACTTTTAGGGAAATTAACTGTGTTTCATGGCTCGCATCATCCTTGTATTGCGCAACTCTTGTCTGGAGTCTAATGCAGGAAATCACAGAAGCAGAAGCCAAAATTGGGAAAAGATCTGATAAAAGACACGCCAACTCCAAGATGTAAGATCTGGTAATATTACAGAAATCCAAATAAAATTACACACATCAGAAAGAGGCCAAAAATTCAGCCCAAGAATTACCATGCAAAATTAAAGTTCCAAGTCCACTAAAGGGCCGCGGATCCGCGGCCCAAACCCTCTTGGCGCCGCGGATCCGCGGCCATATGAAGAGATCATGGCTCCAAATTTCATCGCATGCTTATTTCTAACGGCCAAAGCTTCCAGAAGACCCCAGAAGCTCCACGTGGCATATCTAAAAGGCTTGGCTTAACAAATTCTTGGAGGGAAATTTAAATTTTGGGCTTAACTAACTTTTTGGAGGGAAATTTAAATGTTTTGGTTAACAAACTCTTAGAGGGAAATTCAAATTTTGGGCTTAACTAACTTTTTGGAGGGAAATTTAAATCTTTTGGTTAACTAACTTGTGGAGGGAATTCAAATTTCAATTCTAGATCTAGAGGTTTATAAAAAGGAGCCTAGATCTAGGGTGAAGGTTGTTCATTCATTGGTTCAAAAATTCATTCATCTCTCCCTCTTCCCTCTACAAGTTTGGTGACAAAACTTGTGTCAAATTCCAATTCAACCTCAAGATCAAGATCCCGAGATCAATTCAAGCAAGAATTCCTTCAACCTTTAGAAGCCACGCCGGATTTTCAACGGAGCAAGAGATCCACGCCGATCCACGACTCAAGGAGCCGAGCGAAGCCGAAATCGACGATCTAGTTCCTACCTTTTGTAAATTCTGTTAGGTCCACGTTACCTCTCCCGGTACTTTCGGGGTTGCGGAAACGGTAAAACAAAATTTTTTCTGGACTTGGCAATATGGACCGTAAAAGCCGGATCTTTGCTAAACAATACACTAGCATCCTAACTAGAGATTTGTCTACTCGGTTAGGGGTTATACCTCAACTTGAACTCCTTCTCTTCTTGTTGTTCTTCTACTTGCTTGCTCCGAGAATTGATCCGGACTTTGGTCACCTCCGCGGCCTCCTTGAGTTGAAGACGATCCACCCGAGAGATGTGCACCGAGCTCTACCTCGAGCCGAGGTAACTAGGGCAAAGAGATTGCCAATCTAGAAGCCCTAGGTTGTGTAGAAGTGGTAGATGAATGGTTTTGTCTTTGTGGGATTTTTATCTCTCAATACATGAGATCAAAAGATAAATCAAGAGGAGGAAGAAGGAGGAGCTAGCTAACAACCATGGAGCTTCTCATTTCAAGAGAGAGAATGAGCAAATGAAAAAACTTAACCAAGAGAAAACACAACCATGGTTGCAATAAATGCAAAAACACTATCATTACTAATCCCATCAAGATAAAGTTGATGGCTACAAATGACATGACCATTATCATAACAAAAAGAAAAAGAAAACCAAAGAATACTTTAGATCTTTCAAGAAGATCCTAGTCAACTTTGGTCAAACGGTCAACAAAGTCAAGATGGTCAAATGGTCAATGTAATTAGCCATAACATAATTATCAATGAAAGGATTAGTAAATAATGTCCCCGGCTCATAATGGTTTTGACCTAACGAACAGTCAAAACCCTAATGAGTCCGCCTCAAAATGGTTTTGACCGAATCAACAGTCAAAACCCTAATGAGCCTGCCAAATAACGGTTTTGTCCGAACCAACTGCCAAAACCCTAATGAGGCACCTCCTCCTTCATCGCTCCGGAAAACTGTGCATACACACCTGCATCCGCATTCCGTAGAATGCGGATGCGCAGAAGACAAAACAAATCCATCCGTGCAATACTAGGATCCGGCTTAAACCAAAGCCCACTAGTACTGCCTGCCCGAACACCATACGCACACAAGTGTACGTAAGTGATCGCGGCCCTGCCGTAAAACCATACGGCCTCTACACGTTTCGCTCAGTGCAGGGAAACTCTCTGTGTGGGACTCTAAAGACACGACACTACGCTGGCAGTGGGTTTAACCACAGACCGCAAGCGGCACTAGCTGTACGTAACTGTCCCCAGGTAGATGTCGACAAGAAGGCCGATGAGGTAAACCCATCCGAACTCCTACTGAGCCTGTATGTGACAATCTCCGCACATTCCGGTCTGCTCGTCTGATACATCGCATGGCGGGCCTAGGGGGCGGTAAACGTTAGTCCCCTAATAGCGGTACAAGTCGTGTCGGAGTGAACCCCAGAACACCCTGAGATAACACTGGAAACCTACCAGTATATCTCGTTTGCCCTGGCCAGGGACTACTCGTGTAATGGCTCTCCTAGACACAGCGCGATGTCAACCCCCAATACCGGGAGAGACGAATCCTGTCTAACCGTCACTGCCTCCAAGTGCTTCGGGACTGCTCCCAACTACTACCTGTTTGCACGACTCAGTTGTTAGTTATATGTATGCCCTAGAGGCCATTACTGTACATTGGATGTATATTGTAGTGGATGCTGAGACATATATAGGGAGGACTTTCTTGCTCGACATGATAGTATGCTATCTGGTTGATCTTTACCTTAACGTGTATATTTATTGTCTCTCTGTTACATGTTGGTAAAGCCCTTAGGATGTGTACTTGACTATCTGGACTATGATGCGGATCATACTAGTGGGGACATGGTAATCCATAAGTACATCCTTCAAGGTCCCTAGTCGTGGGTATATCGAGACGGGGCATCGATATACCAGAGTAGACTAGCGTATACCTTCTCGACCCATACAGATGGGCGATGGATGATCCCATATCCATCGGTGTTTGACATCATAGATGATATACGGGTGCTCAGTGGAGACTGGGTACACTGGACGGACTCGTCGAGAACTCCCAGATGGTATTATACCTTACGTCAGATGGCAGTTCTCTGGTGACACTGGTACAGGTTAGTCTGTAGACCCGAGATCGTCATAGAGTCTTGTGTGGTTCCCACTGTGCTTTGATTTCCACCTTACCACGTCCAAGAGGGCGTGCAAAACGGTGGTTTTTGGGTACAGTCCCGAATCACATGGAGGCAATGAGCGATAGGAGGGGATTCGTCTCTCCCGGTATAGGGGGTTGATGTTGCGCTGTGTTCGATTGGCTATAACCGGAAATCCCTGGCCAGGGTTGCTGAGATTTAGTGGTAAGTGTTACCAGTAGTTTCTCGAATTGTTATAGACCTCAGATCGACACGACTTATCGAGCTATTGGGGTCTGACGTTTACCACCCCTAGGCGAGATATGCGACATATCAGAAGATCAGACCGGACTGTACGGTAAGTGTTACTGGTTGGATTCACAAGAGGGTGAGCGGGCTTGCTCGTCGATCTTCTCATCGCTCAATACCCGGGTAGCCGTTACGTTTAGCAGACCGCTTGCGGCTTGTGGGTGTTTGATATGATCATCACCTGCTGCCGGCGTATTGACGAGTCTTTAGAGTCCTACACAGAGGTTTCCTGGCTCAAGCGAAACGAAATAGGAGCGCATATGAGATATGTGCGGGACCGAGAATAATGCGTGTATGTGATACCGTATTCTATTCTCGCGATGAATGTATCGAATAGTTATATGCGATATAACCTAGTTATCGAATCGAGGGTTGATTCGATAAGCCGATACATTGGATACTAGTCGGTTATATGCGATATGACCGGACCGTTAAATCAAGTGTTGATTTAATGATTTAATGCATAATTATATATTTGATATATTACTTTGCATTAACTAGTATTGGTTCACTTTAAATGGTTTTTCTCACTTGTTTGTGCACATTGTATATGTGATATATTTTTGTGCACAAGTTTGTATCATGTTTGATGATGCATGCTTACTTGGGTTTGTGTAAAGATTAAACCATGGTTGTGTAATGGTTAGGGTTTTTCATTTTCTTATTCAATTATTTATTTGTTTATTCATTTTGGAAAATGGTAAGCATAAAGAGAAAATGGTGGCTAACCTTGTTTGTTGTTGAAGCTTCTTGAAGCTTTGACTTAGTGACCATTTTGTCTCATGCTTAACCCTAACCATTCCACTTAACCCTAGTCTATTCTCTACACTTGACCATGGTTGGATTATGATAAGTATTCATTTGATTTTCTTTTTGAATTAATGCTCATCATAATATATTTCATCATCTTCTTCTTCTTCTTTAAAAGAAGAAGCTTGCTACCAACAATGGCAACTCATGAAAATGAGTGAGAAATCCAATTCTAAAGTGAACCCACCTCCTATTTCTTCATCCTCCATCTCTTGCCAAGTAGTATAGGGTGTTTTCTTCACAAGTTTCATGACTTGGTGAAGTGAGAGCTTGATCTTGTGATGCCTCGACGTAGATCATCTTCGGCATCGTAGTCGAGGACCTAGCCCGCCCATTTCTCCGATGAAGCCGACGCTAGAGCCCGGGTTTCGATTTGGACAGCAAGGAGACCTCATCGTAGAGCTATAGAGGTGGAGAACCGGATCTACAAAGGTTGTATTTCCGTTCTCTTAGTAAAGTAGTTTACTAGTTCTAGTTTCGCCTAAATTTCTAGTTAACGATCCGTAGTCTAGGGTTTCTCGGCACCGTAAAATTTGAAATTGGCATGCTTGATGCCTTGTGAGACCTCTTGAGAGTGCCTAGGAACCCTACAGTGGTATCAGAGCCTAGCTAGAGCCTTAGGCGAAGCGTAGACGACGTTTGAAATCCGAACGAACCGAAACCCTAACTCTCAAAATGCTCTCTGTCCAATTTTTAAAAATCTGGAATTTTCAATATTAAAAATATGCAGAAAATTAAGCAGGGTTTTATATGAATTACTATGCAAAACGGAGTCCTAACTCCGTCAAACCGCCGCGAAACCGTGGTCGTACCCCACGTGGCGCGGCGGTTCCGCGGCAATCTTGTTGATATTTTCACCCCACTTTGCACAGTAATGTCAATAATTAACTCCTGTGTTTTCTGGGTAATTTTAATGTATACTCTACAGTTGAGTATTCTGGGGTTGTATTGGGAATCAAAGATTCGATCGGATTATCAGATTTTGTCTATGTGGATTCCGGATAATTTTTGAATATGTTAAAAAGTTCGACCGGATTTAAATACCCAATTTTTCCCCTGTCGGGAAATTTCCAAGTGTTGGATTTTTCCGTGGTTTAAAGACGTTCTAAGTAGTGCAACTAACTCGATGGACCCTCTAGAAGACAACAAACCTTAACTCGATTATGTGACCGTCTTGAACTGCCCTTTGAACCTTCGGGTTTGGGGAAGTACGGCGTGCCATATGTGAGGCGTTAGCTTGACCCTTCTATGGCTGGACCGTTGGTACTGAGGCACGAACTGAATGTTTTTAGACTTATTTCATGTGTTGAGCTGTATCGGGAAAACTTGGGTGTTTGAATGTTCGATCGGAAAGTTTAACATTTTCTAATTATCTGGAATGTGATACAATAATTGGAATTCACAAGCTGTTATGAGATAACTGAATGAATGTTATAAACATGGCAGTTTAGTCTCACTTGATCGGTTGCCACGGAATTTTGATGTGATCAAAAGTCCGTCGCAATCACGTAGCGTACGCGGATACTCGCCGGGTAAACTTAATAGACAGCCTCACTCCATAGCCCCGACCAAGTGACTGTAGGAGAACCCCGTCGCCGAAAGCATCCATTTGGGTGCTCACGGCAGCGATGTTCTGCCTTGGTACACTTCGTCGACGGTATCGGGGGTGCGGCCGCCTACTGAAGTTTGCGACGAGCATTCGATCAGGATGTCGGGAATCTTGTTGAATTGCCCGACTTGATATTGAAAAGAGTTTTCGATTTTGAGACTAAAATGCGGGGTTTATAATTGTTAGGCATGCGATGTCTAAGTAATTCATTTGGTCAGGCATGCGACGTCTGAGGTGGTTGCGGATTCCAACTGTTGTAGTTTTACACTTTCTTTTCTGTGACCGTAAGTGTAATATGTGATATCACCGGTTTCGTTGCTATATGTCAACGACAATTGGGATGCGCATATTTACTTACGTTGATGACATGTGATGTTATGTGTTGCTGGATATGTTATATTGGATCGTCGTGTTTGAATAGCCGGGGTTTTTTTTATGTGAGATGAGTGTTTTTCATTTTCATTCATGTAAAAAACTTGTATGTAATATTCTTTTATTGGGGCACTTCCAGATTGCGGGAGATGTCACCTTTTGTATATTATTTACTTTTCCGCACTAGGATAGACCCAAGGAGGAGGGCACAAGTAACCGGGTTCTGGAGTCCAGTGGGAGACCAACTCGAGGAGTCGAGTCCGGGTCTCTTAACTCCAGAATTGGTAGGGTTGCTTGCCGCTCTCGTAGGGGTCTAGGGGTGTGGGTTTGGCTATTCATCGCGACCGTAGAATCCGTGTTTTATACAGGCTCGTATTGAAAACACGGACGTCCTAGTATATCCAATATTTCATATGTTTCTTCTGCTGTGATATCTGTGATGTGATCATGTGTTGTTCTGTAATAGATACAGGATATAGTATATATGATATATTATATAGACGTTACTTATGTTTTACACCCGTGCTAGCCCTGCCCCGCTCTTCCGTTAGTTACCAAACCTAACGGTGCATGAGGGGACATCGAGGCGAATGCGGATGGCATAAGTGTACGTCGTATTTATCTGTGATGTTTAGGTACTTAAATGATGGGACTTCATTAATGAGATTAATGAAATAAAAGAAACCTAAGATGTTGTAGAATCGAATTTCTAAATAAAACAGGTAGCTACAGTTCTTGCTTTGCACAGCGGTATATATGATATATCCTGCACCTTATTCGATGAGGAAAGGACCGAGATCCCTTCACCGGGAGTGACTCCTTTAGCAATAACTGGCAGATGCTACACACTCGGTTTGTCTTTTGACTGCTTTTAAGAGTTTTTGCTTTGCACAGTGATATATTTGATATATCCCGCACCTCATTCGACGAGGAAAGGACCGACGATCCCTTCACCGGGAGTGACTCCTTTAGCAATACTAGAAAAGCCTCAAAAGCACTCCATTTTAAAATCATTTGATTCTACAACGATATCAAGTTCATTACGCAATAGGTTTTCAGAAAAACCTGTCGTAGCCCTCCGTCATTTCAGATAAGTACTAGTTAGTATTCGTTCTGTGGTTGTTTGGCCTCCGTCAAGGCGTAGTGTACGGTAGCTAACTAGTGCTTATCTGCTTGCATATGATGCGATTGGATTAGGGTATTCGTACGGCGTTGTTTGGCCTCCGTCAAGGGTCGTGCGGGTGGGTTTAATTCAATCAGGAAATGACGGGTTGAACTTGACTAGCGGACTATGGGTAGTTTGGCCTCCGTCAATGTCATAGGATGCTAGGGGCAAAACATTATCGGGAATTTCAAGTGTTGAAATTTGCAATGAGATTGCATACCTTCTATGAGATAGTTGGATCCCGATACCCGCTGCGAGTAAGAGTTACTCCTAGGAGAGTTTTATACATTACAATTAGCCGATCAAGTAGGTGTCTAGAAAGGTGTTAACGAGGTTACGCCTCTGGGAAAATGAGGTTTACATTAATTAGGTTCGTGCGAAAGCACGGGGGACCTCCCTCAAAGTACTGACACTGGCCTGGCTGAAAGATTGGCGAACTTGTAGTGTGTAATTAATCCCGGCTAGTCTTTCCTTTTTGGGTTTGAAGGAAGATTTGATAAAAAGCAGTGGGAGTCATCCTGATTAGATAAAATAATAACCAATCTATTCTTGCAAGTGCGCACGCTGAGTGTTTTCTTCTCTCTCTCTCCAGGTAGCAACCATATCACGCCTTAATCAAGATAATAATACGGATTATTGACCGAACCCGCTTGTTATACTGAGCTGGGGAACGTTGGTCCCGCTCCAACTTATAATTGTTATAAGACAGAGCAGGAAATTGGGGAATACCAGATTTCCCGTGCCGCCCAAACGAAGAGAGTGCATGCTGATGCATCATCTTCGGGTGTGTTCATTACAAAGAACTGTTTCTCAGTATCCTACGCATCCTAGGTATATGATACCGGATCAGGATCCCAGATATGTAATCTATTACATAGGGCTACAAAAAGGTAGAAAAACTGAGAACGGGTGATAAGTTTCATGAGGCAGAAAACGGGGCAAGTGTTGCAACCAAGTCTGTTGGTCACTGTCACCCTGTATTACCAATACATTGATTCTGAATGATTGTTATTAGATACCGAACCTGATATACAAAATCATATCAGTCTCTTTATAAGTAAAGAAATGATAAAATTTTGTATTGTTGGATAATGTTTTGAACATTTCCTATATCAAAAGTTGATCGGTTCAGGCACGTTATCTAAAAGCATTGACGTTCTAAATCAAACTACAGTTCTTCAGTATACGGAACACACACAAGAGGAAAAGTTCAGAAATGAACGAATCCTTCTTGAGGTATTGTAGACTAGGTCAGATCAATGTGACCCGACTAGCTAGAGTTACATATAGATGCATATTTAAATCAGTTTGAATTTACATCTTGTGAAACTCGCCAGTCATGTCACAAAGATAAGATGACCATAGCTCTGTTTATTGGAAACAGAGAAAGAGTTAGTGAACTCTTGGACTGATACATGATGATGTATGTAAGGTCCCCTGTCTACACATGCCAGGACTGGTTCTTTATACTTCGTTACATTCTCTGATAATCTTTCGAGATTCAGACCTATGTTCCTGTTGAAACACAAGTCCGAACCTTTTGAGATATTCACAGAATATAAGTTAGAAGTAGAGAACCAAAATACGGGTATAAGTATTATGTCCTATGATGAGATCAGGGAGGAGAATACTTGAGCACAGAATTCCTGGATTATTCTAAAGGAGAATAAGATTCTCTCTCAGCATTACTCCTCCGTATACACCATAGCACGATGGTATATCGGGGCGGAGCAATCACACCCTATATGATAAGGTGTGCTCTATGATGAGTACTACTGAGTTACCTTTTTCCTTTGGGGGGTTATGCACTTGAGAAGCTGCATACCTATTGAATTAGGTTCAAATCAAATCAGTTGCCTACCACTTCATATTTGATATGATAAGGGAAGAGCCCATCTCTTAAGTTAGTTAAGATTTGGGGTTGTCCGGCCTATGTCTAAAACCAAAATCCGGACAAGCTCGAGGCAAGGTCTGTTATGTAGAACTGGAAATGTTCCAGCCATACAAACTACAGCAGATGATTTGATAAAACCAAAGGATTCAGTAGATGCCAACGAACCTCGGCCTCTCCGCCGATCTAGTAGGGTTCCTCACCCACCTGAGAGATACTTCTGTTTCTCTATGACAGTGGGAGCGAGGATTGCATCATGAGATGATGACCCAACTAGTTTCGAGCTGGCCATCAGGAGTGAGACTCTGTAAGAATGGCTGGATGTTTATCGATCTAAGATGGAATCCTTATACACTAACAAAGTATGGACTTTAGTTGCTACATCTGAAGGGTTAAATTCCCATCAGGAGCAAGTACATCTTGAGAAGATTACTTGGTGTAGATGGAAAAGTTGAGACTTTCAAAGCTAGACTTGTTAAAGGTTTTCGTCATCGACCAGGCGTGGAAAATGATGAAACCTTTTTCCAGTGCCTATGCTTAAGTCCATCCGGATCCTACTTGCCACGGCTACATACCATGACTACGATATCTGGCGGTTGGGTGTCATGACTGCTTTTCTAAAATGATGTTTTAGAAGAGAACGTCTGTAAGTACACAGCCAGAAGGCTTTGTAGACAGTGGGAGCAGCGGAAACGTGTACAAGATGCTTTATAAGATAAAGCAGGCATCGCGGAGTTGGAACGTCTGTTTTGATGAAGTAGTCAAAGAGTTTGACATCATCAAAATGGTAGATGAACCTTGTATATACAAAAAGGTAGTAGAGAGTATGGTAGTGATCCTCATAGAGTACGTGGATGACATACTCTTGATAGGGAAAGAGTTTCCTATGCTACGCTCGATCAATCTCCGCTTATCACAATGATTCTCCATCTAGGATCAAAGTGATACCTACAAAATCCTAAGCTTTGGATCTATGAGATAGATCTAATTGGATGTTAGGATACTCACTAGTTGTAGTGAAATGGTATCAATCGATCCTGGGGAGAATCACTGGAAAGGTTCCAGGGTGATAAAGACGACTGAATGTCAGTCACAGGCATTGTCTTTACCCTAAGTAAAGGGGCGGTATGTTGGATGAGTTCCAAGCTACATACCGTGGCATACTATACGATAAAGGCTAGATACATCGCTACTTAAGATGCTACCAAAGAGGCTGTTTGGGTGTATAATGGTTCATGAGATGAACTATGTTCCTACCAATGTGAGACAATGGAGTTGTGGCTTATGCCAAGGAACGCAGGTCCCATCAGTGATCTAGACATATTCTAAGGCAGTATCACCTGATCATGGAGATGGTTGATCTCTAAGGGATCGAGGTTTGGAGAGTAGACTCAGAGGATAACACGGCGGATCCACTCACGAAGGCCTATTCCTAGAGAGAGACTTTTATGGGATGGTTGAGTATGAGATACTACAACCACTGCTATCAGATGGCCCTAGTGCAAGTGGGAGATTGTTAGTTATATGTATGCCCTAGAGGCCATTACTGTACTGTAACATCTTCAAAAATATAAAATATTAATTTTTGGGAATTTTTATAATTTAATATTATTTTATTGATTATTTTAATATTAAATGCAAATAAATAGGAAAAATGTTAGAAAAATTATGAAAAATTATGGAAAATTCTAAAATAGGGTAAATTAGTGAATTATGACATTTTTAAGTTTTTGTGATTAGTTTGACACTAATTTAGTGCTAATCGCGATTAAAATCGCTAATTGGGTTTTTTGGTAATTTTGTGCAAAACTTGCACATATCACATTTTCTACACTTGTACATTTTTCTAGTCATGGATTTCTTTTGGGGTTACTATTCTTGTGAGAAGGTTTAGGGATTTGAATTAGAGAAAAAGGAAAAGAAAAGAGAAAAGAAAGTGTAATGATGAGGGTAGGTGAGAGAGAGGGTTGAACCATTGACCAAACCCTTAGCCATTTTCATCATTTCTCTCCCTCCCCCTTTGCCTTGCTGCTGCTGCCTCTTCCTCCCCCTTCTTCCACCTTCAACTCCCCACTTCATCTCATAAAACACCCCAAAACCCCAAACTCCTTTCACTAAAAATGTCCAAAATCCCTAGATCTACACATGGAGCTAAAGAAGCATGGATTTGGCCACTAGAGGGCAACTCAAGAATTTTCTTGAGTTACTAATGAAGGTAATTTCTGAACCATTTGCTTAATTATAGCCTTTCCTATAACCCCATGTCAAGATTTTATCGATATTGTGTGATATTATGGAATTGAGGAAAACCTAGTTAGGGTTTGAGTGGAATTGATGTTGCATTATGAAATTGAGCTCAGTTAAGATTATACCAACACCCTAGTGTTTGAATTGAGACCCTAACCTGAAGCTTGAACCCATAATACGGATTTTAGAAACCAATATCGGGGGAAAAACTGGAATCTGCCACTGTTATTTAGAATCTGCTATCACCCGAGATGCCCTAAAATAAAATTGGATTTACAGTGACATGTGCAGGCACCATTGAACCAACACCCCAAACCCTAGCCCCTGCCTCTCCTTCCCGGCCGCCAAAACCTCCTTTCTGGCCGCAATTTGCGGCCAGACCAGAGAGGAATCTTCTCGTTTTGCGTGCCTGGTCCCATTTCATCAATTCTTGGCCCTGGGTACTTCTAGTTTTGACAGATTCTTCCTAGGGTGAAATCTGGGACATATATCCTATGTTGTCGTTTTGGATTCGTGTTTCCGTATTCCGTATTTTTGGATTCTGAAATGGTGGAATGTGTTTTGCCTCGACTATTGTCGTTTATACGACGATATAGAGGATTATGGATGGTTTTGAAGGCGTGCCATAGGTTCTCACCTATAGGCCCCCTTATCGTATCGTTTTGGAGTTTATGCGCCGTTTTAGATTGGATTTGGTTTTAATGCGCATATACGATATTTTGATGTGTAGGTACCCATGAAGACTTCGGACGACAAGCAAATGCATGGTGACGTCCGCAATTGGTGATGCGAGGTGAGTAGATTATATCTACGGGGGAAAGTCGGGTGGATGGCGTATAGCACCCCCGCAGTCCGTAGATAGCTTATTATAGTATGGTGATATTAGGTGTATTTTGGTTATGTAGGGTTAAAAGTGACTAGTGTAGTTCATAGTCGCGAACCCTAGGATAGAATTACACCTATACATATACCCTTGCTTTTCACATGTACTTACACTGTGGTTGGTGATATGTGACGACTTTGGAGATGAGTCGATGATGTGGGCTTGGTGCCCTGAAATCGGTATTTTGATGCGATTCATATGTGGGATATGACTTGTGATTCTTGCGGGCTTGGGATGGTGTTTACCCCCGCATGCATACTTTACCGATGTTACCGTTTGTACTAGATATAGAGTAGTACACCCAGACTATATGATCTGATGATGGTGATATTTGTTATGTGATGAGACAGTGAGATGTTGACCTGTACCCAGCTTTTGGGAATGCCGTACGACGGTTTACCGTACGAGCTGATATTGATGATAGATCCGCACTCATAGCTAGAGGATATCTTACGATATGACATTGAGGTGGGATCACCGACTATATATCTACATATATACTTAGACTCAGTTTTAGGTGGTTTCCACACCTACCCCTCCTGATTGACAGGATACTTAGATGTAGTTGCATAGTAGATACTTCACTGTGCTGTTGATTACTAGATTTCCGCATATTCATACTATTCGCATTGCTGGCATATGTTCATTACCATGTTATTATCATGCTGTTAGGACACCAGCACCATTATCGATGATGCGTATGTTTCACGTACACTATTTGCCGGCTCACACACTTCATCATCGATAATTGCCATGTCACTACACAGTAGTACTATTACATTCGTGATATGATGCTTCCTTTAAAATATGCGCATTCCTATTCCATGTTGCATGATTTCCGATATGATTACTCTCTTTACATGTCGCATATATCATGGATTGATTGCATAGTACATCGCATTGGATTTACTGCTGGATGTTGGATTTTCATGTGATTTCTGGATTTGGGAACCGTAGCCTTTTTGAATAAGTAACCATTTAAAAACCCGGTTCCCTTGATATGATATTTGGGGCGTCGCCCCGTGTTTTCTCGGTGCTAGAGGATGCGTTGAGATAGGGTATGCTCCGGAATGACGGATGCCCGATGGATTGAGATAGGGTATGCTCCGGAATGACGGATGCCCGATGGATTGAGATAGGGTATGCTCCGGAATGACGGATGCCCGATGGATTGAGATAGGGTATGCTCCGGAATGACGGATGCCCGATGTATTGAGAGAGGGATGACCCGGACTGACGGATTCCCGATATATACTTTGATATAGGGCTGACCCGGAATGACGGATGCCCGATGGATTGATATAGGGCTGACCCGGAATGACGGATGCCCGATGTATTGAGAGAGGGATGACCCGGACTGACGGATTCCCGATATATGTATACTTGAGAGAGGGCTGACCCGGAATGACGGATGCCCGATATAGGAGGATTTACGTGTCGATGCTTGGCACGGGTTTTCATGATGAGTTTCCATGATTTTGTTTGTATCCTCATACTTGCATACATGATGCTTGCTGTCAGTGGGTGACAGGTGGACGGGTTCCACATATATACAGACATGGTTCATATACAGGCTGGGTTTACACTTATCTTACACCAATATTAGTGGTATGGGACGCTAATATATGTGTATTGATATTATTGATATTTCTTTATTGATACTTCATGCAGACATACCTTACACTGATGACATGTTATTACCTGAGTACCTGGCACTACATACATGATTTGATGTTACCTTGCCACCTTATCGCACTCAGATGTACTCTTGTGGACTATATTATTGATCGTTGACTTAGGATTATGTCTTGCATTCGATTTATCCTTGTAGATGTTTCTATTCACGAGTTGGCAACTCACCCCCGTTGTGCCACAGCTCTTGCAGGTTATGCCGTACAGGTTCTATTGCGGCATTTCTGGCACACTACCTTCTTGCGGGTGATTTGCTTTGGTAGGTGGATTCTTCGTATCAGGAATCACCTTTGTATTCATTTATTTCATTGTATCTAGCAATTGTCCATCAACCAAAACTTGTATATTCTTTCAGACCTAGATGTCAGTGTTGTATATTTCGACCTTAGAGTCGCGCTTAGTTGTATTGCGGATTTCCTTGTTGCTTTTGAGCTTTATTTTGGATTTGATCCTCGCCACTTGGCGTTGTATATTATCATATCTTGCGTGGTTGTGACCGTCGATTGACGAAGAGCTAGCTCCCGCTTGGGGATGCCTTTATCATTTGCATATATTGATATCCTCGTTTTACCCCATTCGGGGCCAGTTTTACAAAGGAAACTCTGCCGAAATTTCTAGAAAAGACTGTATCGTTTTTAAAATGCACATTCGGCTTAGTTATAAAAAAAAAGGAAAAAAAAAAAAACCTTGATTTCAAACCTGTATTTCTTCACTTCTTTAAACCAGTTTTCTTTACTTATTCTTCAAAATGGTTTTAGATTTCTGGGCTTTTGGCTTACTTGGATCAGATGGAGTCCTATAGGCTTCATATGTTTCAAGGGCCAGTCACGTGCTCTTTCGGGTCGTGACAAAGTTGGTATCAGAGCGCTAGGTTGACCTTGGTTCGAGTCTAAGTTTGACTATGTAGAGCCTAGGGAGTTGTTTATATACGGAACTTAGGCTTGACCTTACGGAACTTAGACTTGGTCGAGGGGGTGTGAACCCGAACTTTCGTCGTTTTAGGATGACCCTTGGTTGATGGATTAGGTGACTAAAGTAGAGTGACGTACCGTTGGTATGTTCCGCGGCATACTTACGACACGCCACTCCGCTTAAGGAACCTTAGGATGGACATTTGTTTTGAGATCAGTGATTCTTTTCATATCCTGGATTATACATCCATTTGAGATTCCCGATTCTATTAGTTTCATGATCATACCTCCATTGATGCTGTTCCTTCCTATGATCATGTATCCACTTTGGATCTGTTGTTTCCCTTCTTGCCACTGGTGTACTCTTTGATACTCGATTGAGATTCCTGTCACCATGTTTGAGCGCAGTTTGGGCTGCTGCTAGGGTTACGGCCGGTGTGAGCTCGTGTGGTACGAGGGCCGACCTTTGTGTTTTCTGGTGACATGGGAACGTCTCGAGTTAGTGTGGTGATTGTGACCTCTAGTGGAGGCGAGTGCTTGGTTTGCACCGGTTGATCGTGCCTTTGTTAGAGCTGCCAGTTGAGAGAGGACTGTTGATGTACAGCATACCTCCGAGATTGTGATGTCGGCTACCGTGCAGACAGATGGACCAGCTGTTGCTGAGATTGACAGGATGTCGCTTTCGGAGCTTACGAGCTGAGATTGCCGGAGCTTTCAGGCAGATATGCGACAGATGATAGCTAGTCTACCCGATTTGAGGGACGAATGTGATTCGTCCGATTTTGCGCCAGAGCGAGCCCAGTCGAGTTGAAGATTTCCAGTGTGGAGAGTCTTACTCAGATCTAGAGCAGGCTGATTCAGAGACGACCGCCATTGTGTTGCCTTTCCTGGAGGATTGAGGCATTGTTCGGCGTACAGGCGTATGAGCCAGTTGCTGCTGCGAATGATGAGATATCGCCCAGATGATTGGAGCTACTGCAGCATGAGCATGTACTTAGAGAGATGCTAGCGAGTCGCTAGTCACCGAGGATGAATGACTAGGACGTGTGGTGAGTTCGCTTACCCCGATGCGAGGACATCAGGCGGATTGATTCCAGCTAGAGACGACTTCACGCAGGTTCGTTGAGAGTCGATTGAGACGATCGAATGTCAAGAGCCATTTTCCAAGTTTAAAGTATACGGAAAGACATGCAGGTGATTCTATGGACCCTCTAGAAGAATGAAACCCTAACTCGACTTAATGACCGTGTGACAGCCTTTGAACCTTAGGGTTTACGGCGGTTCCGCGGCGCCATTAGTGAGGCTTGGGTTTGCCCTTCTACGGCTGGACCACCGACGCTGTGGCATGTACTCGATACTATTAAACTGTACCCGAGATGTGAGCTCTTAGGGGATTATGAGGATCTGACGAGTCGATCGGATGGTTCGACATCTTTCGGATATCGTGGTGGGACACTGCTTGGGAGACTCCAGATGCGAGGATAGCCGTTGGAGCACAGTTCGTGTAGCCACGATGAGACGAGTCCGAATCAGTCGACATTGAGCAGAGTGAAGAAAAGAGTTCGTACGAGACTTCGACGAGATGATGTTCCACTCCGCTGATATTAGAGATGTGTTACGCACCCCGAGGCGTGGTATATGGATATATCTTCCAGAAAGAAGTGTGATAAGTATGCAGCCGTTCCGGAATAAGCTTGAGCTTCAGCATTGGATGATGACTTCCGGGCACTTCGGCAGGATTGAGATTTGAGAAAGGAATCTCGGCAGGACCTTTCTGGAGTACGATACGAGAAGACTTAGACCCAGAGTGATCATTTTGTGCACACCCAGCAGGGCAGAGTTCGGCATTGTCGACGAGGTAGTTGACCAAGTTCGGATAGAGGAACTTAACCAGATGCATTGCAAATTGATCAAGGACGGACGAGTGATGAGTATTCCTCCGATAGTTGGGACGTGTTCCCGAGGACCAGTTCGGCCTGACATCTGCTACAGAATGATGAAGCTGCAGAATACGTGATTCGAGTCCGTGTGAGAGACTTCAGATTGACCGTGGCCGAGACAGTGCAGTGCATAGTAGCTTGGCGTGACGTCATAGTGGACGACGATAGAGGCAGTTGGAACAAGAGGTTCGTGTGAGACCCCGACGAGCTGTCATTGCTTCCCGTCGAGACGAGAGACCTGATTTGCTTACAGAGACGTTGGGATGTGACCAGTTTCCGAGAAAATATTGTGCTGAGGACACAGATGCCCTTTGAGCGAGAAAGGTTATGCAGGGGAGCTGGCCTCTGTACAGATCGGCATAGGCATGATTGGAAGAGACCTTGAGCAGGATTCCTTCCAGGGCGTTGCTGCAATGATGTTTGCACCCAGGATCAGATGTGTGGCGTGCATTCAGAGAGCCAGAGGCCGACGCCGGTGATATGCTGCCTTACGAGTGGTCGTGAGGTTTGACCAAGAGGCGACCAGAGAAGTGCCAGAACGGAATCGTCCCCGTTAGCACACCTGACAGGGCCGATGAGCCGATTGACCGCGTGATAGGTAATCCGCAGAGAAGATAGGGACCCCGAGAGTCAGAAGACTCCAGACCGTGAGCAAGAGGCAGGTAGATATCCTGTGCTTCTAGCTGTGGATTGCACCGACTCCTTCTCGACCTTGAAGGAGAAACTACCGAAGACGATATTTAGGATTTGTGATTTTGTGATTCGATTATCACGTATCCGTCATTTTGGATTTCGGTATTTTGGGCGTTCTGTTTGCATGATTTAGTTTTGGTGACTGAGTTTCATGATATTGGTTCATGCACCCACTGGATATTTATATATTTTGCGCAGGGTTTAGATTTTCGTTCGTGCACGATAGATGCACAGATTTGGATTTTCGCGCGTGTTGGGCGCATGTTTTTAGATACGATTTTGGTGCGCACCCGATGCACTAAATCGAGATTTCTTCGTGCATGTTAGATGCACCGGACCTTGGCTGTCAGGCACATACGTTGTCCATGACAGAGGTTTCGTGCACACCCGTTGCACCTAGATGTTGTTTTGTGCACTTGTTTAGCACATATTGGATTTTTGATTTCCGCGCGCACCAGACGCACAGGATTGTGTTATGTACATTTTGAGATTTACTCCCTTTGGAGCAGTACCTTTTATGATGTTGGGTTTTTGCTTTCATGCTGAGCAGGACTAGTCAGTAGACGATACCTGGATATACTTTTGCATGTTTTACATCAGCTTTTTACGTGTATAGATTGGATGTCTACATGTGTAGTTTCGATCCATATCATATCGGTTTTGTATTGGATTTGACATTGTGTTTTTTTTTACATCGACTCCGATGATTGCGGGATGCTTGACGGAGTTTTGTTTTTGAGTTATCTGCTCAGTACCCTTGCGCATGCATTACGCTGTGACGTTCTTTGTGTTGATGATTTCGGAGCCCCGACGACTTTGGTTTATTACTGAGATTATTTTAGTAGTGGGGGTTTAAATTTAAATTCGGGGACCGAATTTTTTTAAGGGGGGTAGATTGTAACATCTTCAAAAATATAAAATATTAATTTTTGGGAATTTTTATAATTTAATATTATTTTATTGATTATTTTAATATTAAATGCAAATAAATAGGAAAAATGTTAGAAAAATTATGAAAAATTATGGAAAATTCTAAAATAGGGTAAATTAGTGAATTATGACATTTTTAAGTTTTTGTGATTAGTTTGACACTAATTTAGTGCTAATCGCGATTAAAATTGCTAATTGGGTTTTTTGGTAATTTTGTGCAAAACTTGCACATATCACATTTTCTACACTTGTACATTTTTCTAGTCATGGATTTCTTTTGGGGTTACTATTCTTGTGAGAAGGTTTAGGGATTTGAATTAGAGAAAAAGGAAAAGAAAAGAGAAAAGAAAGTGTAATGATGAGGGTAGGTGAGAGAGAGGGTTGAACCATTGACCAAACCCTTAGCCATTTTCATCATTTCTCTCCCTCCCCCTTTGCCTTGCTGCTGCTGCCTCTTCCTCCCCCTTCTTCCACCTTCAACTCCCCACTTCATCTCATAAAACACCCCAAAACCCCAAACTCCTTTCACTAAAAATGTCCAAAATCCCTAGATCTACACATGGAGCTAAAGAAGCATGGATTTGGCCACTAGAGGGCAACTCAAGAATTTTCTTGAGTTACTAATGAAGGTAATTTCTGAACCATTTGCTTAATTATAGCCTTTCCTATAACCCCATGTCAAGATTTTATCGATATTGTGTGATATTATGGAATTGAGGAAAACCTAGTTAGGGTTTGAGTGGAATTGATGTTGCATTATGAAATTGAGCTCAGTTAAGATTATACCAACACCCTAGTGTTTGAATTGAGACCCTAACCTGAAGCTTGAACCCATAATACGGATTTTAGAAACCAATATCGGGGGAAAAACTGGAATCTGCCACTGTTATTTAGAATCTGCTATCACCCGAGATGCCCTAAAATAAAATTGGATTTACAGTGACATGTGCAGGCACCATTGAACCAACACCCCAAACCCTAGCCCCTGCCTCTCCTTCCCGGCCGCCAAAACCTCCTTTCTGGCCGCAATTTGCGGCCAGACCAGAGAGGAATCTTCTCGTTTTGCGTGCCTGGTCCCATTTCATCAATTCTTGGCCCTGGGTACTTCTAGTTTTGACAGATTCTTCCTAGGGTGAAATCTGGGACATATATCCTATGTTGTCGTTTTGGATTCGTGTTTCCGTATTCCGTATTTTTGGATTCTGAAATGGTGGAATGTGTTTTGCCTCGACTATTGTCGTTTATACGACGATATAGAGGATTATGGATGGTTTTGAAGGCGTGCCATAGGTTCTCACCTATAGGCCCCCTTATCGTATCGTTTTGGAGTTTATGCGCCGTTTTAGATTGGATTTGGTTTTAATGCGCATATACGATATTTTGATGTGTAGGTACCCATGAAGACTTCGGACGACAAGCAAATGCATGGTGACGTCCGCAATTGGTGACGCGAGGTGAGTAGATTATATCTACGGGGGAAAGTCGGGTGGATGGCGTATAGCACCCCCGCAGTCCGTAGATAGCTTATTATAGTATGGTGATATTAGGTGTATTTTGGTTATGTAGGGTTAAAAGTGACTAGTGTAGTTCATAGTCGCGAACCCTAGGATAGAATTACACCTATACATATACCCTTGCTTTTCACATGTACTTACACTGTGGTTGGTGATATGTGACGACTTTGGAGATGAGTCGATGATGTGGGCTTGGTGCCCTGAAATCGGTATTTTGATGCGATTCATATGTGGGATATGACTTGTGATTCTTGCGGGCTTGGGATGGTGTTTACCCCCGCATGCATACTTTACCGATGTTACCGTTTGTACTAGATATAGAGTAGTACACCCAGACTATATGATCTGATGATGGTGATATTTGTTATGTGATGAGACAGTGAGATGTTGACCTGTACCCAGCTTTTGGGAATGTCGTACCACGGTTTACCGTACGAGCTGATATTGATGATAGATCCGCACTCATAGCTAGAGGATATCTTACGATATGACATTGAGGTGGGATCACCGACTATATATCTACATATATACTTAGACTCAGTTTTAGGTGGTTTCCACACCTACCCCTCCTGATTGACAGGATACTTAGATGTAGTTGCATAGTAGATACTTCACTGTGCTGTTGATTACTAGATTTCCGCATATTCATACTATTCACATTGCTGGCATATGTTCATTACCATGTTATTATCATGCTGTTAGGACACCAGCACCATTATCGATGATGCGTATGTTTCACGTACACTATTTGCCGGCTCACACACTTCATCATCGATAATTGCCATGTCACTACACAGTAGTACTATTACATTCGTGATATGATGCTTCCTTTGACATATGCGCATTCCTATTCCATGTTGCATGATTTCCGATATGATTACTCTCTTTACATGTCGCATATATCATGGATTGATTGCATAGTACATCGCATTGGATTTACTGCTGGATGTTGGATTTTCATGTGATTTCTGGATTTGGGAACCGTAGCCTTTTTGAATAAGTAACCATTTAAAAACCCGGTTCCCTTGATATGATATTTGGGGCATCGCCCCGTGTTTTCTCGGTGCTAGAGGATTCGTTGAGATAGGGTATGCTCCGGAATGACGGATGCCCGATGGATTGAGATAGGGTATGCTCCGGAATGACGGATGCCCGATGGATTGAGATAGGGTATGCTCCGGAATGACGGATGCCCGATGGATTGAGATAGGGTATGCTCCGGAATGACGGATGCCCGATGTATTGAGAGAGGGATGACCCGGACTGACGGATTCCCGATATATACTTTGATATAGGGCTGACCCGGAATGACGGATGCCCGATGGATTGATATAGGGCTGACCCGGAATGACGGATGCCCGATGTATTGAGAGAGGGATGACCCGGACTGACGGATTCCCGATATATGTATACTTGAGAGAGGGCTGACCCGGAATGACGGATGCCCGATATAGGAGGATTTACGTGTCGATGCTTGGCACGGGTTTTCATGATGAGTTTCCATGATTTTGTTTGTATCCTCATACTTGCATACATGATGCTTGCTGTCAGTGGGTGACAGGTGGACGGGTTCCACATATATACAGACATGGTTCATATACAGGCTGGGTTTACACTTATCTTACACCAATATTAGTGGTATGGGACGCTAATATATGTGTATTGATATTATTGATATTTCTTCATTGATACTTCATGCAGACATACCTTACACTGATGACATGTTATTACCTGAGTACCTGGCACTACATACATGATTTGATGTTACCTTGCCACCTTATCGCACTCAGATGTACTCTTGTGGACTATATTATTGATCGTTGACTTAGGATTATGTCTTGCATTCGATTTATCCTTGTAGATGTTTCTATTCACGAGTTGGCAACTCACCCCCGTTGTGCCACAGCTCTTGCAGGTTATGCCGTACAGGTTCTATTGCGGCATTTCTGGCACACTACCTTCTTGCGGGTGATTTGCTTTGGTAGGTGGATTCTTCGTATCAGGAATCACCTTTGTATTCATTTATTTCATTGTATCTAGCAATTGTCCATCAACCAAAACTTGTATATTCTTTCAGACCTAGATGTCAGTGTTGTATATTTCGACCTTAGAGTCGCGCTTAGTTGTATTGCGGATTTCCTTGTTGCTTTTGAGCTTTCTTTTGGATTTGATCCTCGCCACTTGGCGTTGTATATTATCATATCTTGCGTGGTTGTGACCGTCGATTGACGAAGAGCTAGCTCCCGCTTGGGGATGCCTTTATCATTTGCATATATTGATATCCTCGTTTTACCCCATTCGGGGCCAGTTTTACAAAGGAAACTCTGCCGAAATTTCTAGAAAAGACTGTATCGTTTTTAAAATGCACATTCGGCTTAGTTATAAAAAAAAAAGGAAAAAAAAAAAAACCTTGATTTCAAACCTGTATTTCTTCACTTCTTTAAACCAGTTTTCTTTACTTATTCTTCAAAATGGTTTTAGATTTCTGGGCTTTTGGCTTACTTGGATCAGATGGAGTCCTATAGGCTTCATATGTTTCAAGGGCCAGTCACGTGCTCTTTCGGGTCGTGACATGTACATTGGATGTATATTGTAGTGGATGCTGGGACATATATAGGGAGGACTTTCTTGCTCGACATGTATGCCCTAGAGGCCATTACTGTACATTGGATGTATATTGTAGTGGATGCTGGGACATATATAGGGAGGACTTTCTTGCTCGACATGATAGTATGTTATCTGGTTGATCTTTACCTTAACGTGTACATTGATTGTCTCTCTGTTACATGTTGGTAAAGCCCTTAGGATGTGTACTTGACTATCTGGACTATGATGCAGATCATACTAGTGGGGACATGGTAATCCATAAGTACATCCTTCAAGGTCCCTAGTCGTGGGTATATCGAGACGGGGCATCGATACACCAGAGTAGACTAGCGTATACCTTCTCGACCCATACAGATGGGCGATGGATGATCCCATATCCATCAGTGTTTGACATCAGAGATGATATACAGGTGCTCAGTGGAGACTGGGTACACTAGACGGACTCGCCGAGAACTCCCAGATGGTATTATACCTTACGTCAGATGGCAGTTCTCTGGTGACACTGGTACAGGTTAGTCTGTAGACCCGAGATCGTCATAGAGTCTTGTGTGGTTCCCACTGTGCTTTGATTTCCACCTTACCACGTCCAAGAGGGCGTGCAAAACGGTGGTTTTTGGGTACAGTCCCGAATCACATGGAGGCAATGAGCGATAGGAGGGGATTCGTCTCTCCCGGTATAGGGGGTTGATGTTGCGCTGTGTTCGATTGGCTATAACCGGAAATCCCTGGCCAGGGTTGCTGAGATTTAGTGGTAATTGTTACCAGTAGTTTCTCGAATTGTTATAGACCTCAGATCGACACGACTTATCGAGCTATTGGGGTCTGACGTTTACCACCCCTGGGCGAGATATGCGACATATCAGACGATCAGACCGGACTGTACGGTAAGTGTTACTGGTTGGATTCACAGGAGGGTGAGCGAGCTTGCTCGTCGATCTTTTCATCGCTCAATACCCGGGTGGCCGTTACGTTTAGCAGACCGTTTGCGGCTTGTGGGTGTTTGATATGATCATCACCTGCTGCCGGCGTATTGACGGGTCTTTAGAGTCCAACACAGAGGTTTCCTGGCTCAAGCGAAACGAAATAGGAGCGCATATGAGATATGTGCGGGACCGAGAATAATGCGTGTATGTGATACCGTATTCTATTCTCGCGATAAATGTATCGAATGGTTATATGCGATATAACCTAGTTATAGAATCGAGGGTTGATTCGATAAGCCGATACATTGGATACTAGTCGGTTATATGCGATATGACCGGACCGTTAAATCATGTGTTGATTTAATGATTTAATGCATAATTATATATTTGATATATTACTTTGCATTAACTAGTATTGGTTCACTTTAAATGGTTTTTCTCACTTGTTTGTGCACATTGTATATGTGATATATTTTTGTGCACAAGTTTGTATCATGTTTGATGATGCATGCTTACTTGGGTTTGTGTAAAGATTAAACCATGGTTGTGTAATGGTTAGGGTTTTTCATTTTCTTATTCATTTATTTATTTGTTTATTCATTTTGGAAAATGATAAGCATAAAGAGAAAATGGTGGCTAACCTTGTTTGTTGTTGAAGCTTCTTGAAGCTTTGACTTAGTGACCATTTTGTCTCATGCTTAACCCTAACCATTCCACTTAACCCTAGTCTATTCTCTACACTTGACCATGGTTGGATTATGATAAGTATTCATTTGATTTTCTTTTTGAATTAATGCTCATCATAATATATTTCATCATCATCTTCTTCTTCTTTAAAAGAAGAAGCTTGCTACCAACAATGGCAACTCATGAAAATGAGTGAGAAATCCAATTCTAAAGTGAACCCACCTCCTATTTCTTCATCCTCTACCTCTTGCCAAGTAGTATAGGGTGTTTTCTTCATAAGTTTCATGACTTGGTGATGTGGGAGCTTGATCTTGTGATGCCTCGACGTAGATCATCTTCGGCATCGTAGTCGATGACCTAGCTAGCCCATTTCTCCGATGAAGCCGACGCTAGAGCCCGGGTTTCGATTTGGACAGGAAGGAGACCTCATCGTGGAGCTATGGAGGTGGAAAACCAGATCTACAAAGGTTGTATTTCCGTTCTCTTAGTAATGTAGTTTACTAGTTCTAGTTTCGCCTAAACTTCTAGTTAACGATCCGTAGTCTAGGGTTTCTCGGCACCGTAAAATTTGAAATTGGCATGCTTGATGCCTTGTGAGGCCTCTTGAGAGTGCCTAGGAACCCTACATCAGTAGAGCCGTGGTAGGGTAGTAATCAAAGAACAGTGGGAACACACTTGAGGCGAAGTGACAGTATCAAGTCAGCGGACTAAGCTGTACTCATGTCACCTGGGAACTGATAACTGACGATAGGTATAATACCAACCATCAGTTCCCGACGAGTCCTGTCCATTGTACTCGTAACCTAACGAGCACCCGCATACTATCTCAAGTACGACGTACTGACGGCTGTGGGACAGACCGTCTCCCGTGCTGGGATGAGAAGCGCATGCGCTAGTCTACTCCGGAGTATCGATGCCCTATCTCGATACTCCAACGACTAGGGACGTGTATAAGGATGTGCTTGTGGATTACCCAGCCCCCATGAGTGTGATCGCCATCACAACGCCGGTAATCAAGCAAAGATCCTAAGGGCTCTACTAATGCGTATAGGTGATATAATAAATAAACACACATGTACACATTAAAGCAGAGGCAAACCAAGTAGCATACTACTATATCGAGCAAGATTGTCTATACAACTGTGAATATCCCAAGCTTCCATCAAGTAATATACATACTAGTATGATATAGTAATGGCCTCTAGGGCATATACACTAACAATCTTCCACTTGCACTAAGGCCATATACTGGCGTATCGAAGACCTATCATCTCGATCAGCCGCTCGAACTGAGTCTGGGGTAAGGCCTTCGTGAATGGGTCCGCTGTGTTGTCTTTTGTGTCCACTCTCCGCACCTCGATCTCCTGGCGATCAATGATCTCCCTGATCAGGTGATACCTCCTTAAGATGTGCCTGGATTTCTGATGGGACCTTGGTTCCTTCGCTAAAGCTATAGCCTCATTGTTATCACAATACAAAGGTATTGGGTCAACAATGGACGGAACCACCTGAAGTTCACTAATGAACTTCTTCATCCAGACCGCCTCTTTTGTGGCATCGCTTGCAGCAATGTATTTGTAAGTCCATGCTACCTCTCCCGGTACTTTCGGGCATGCGGAATTTGATAAAAAACGATTTTCTTAGAGGTGGTAACATGGACTTATAACCCGGATCTTTGTTAAACATCTAACTGACAACCGAACTATGAGTTGCTAACTACTCGGTTAGGGGTTATACCTTGCTTGTCTTGAACTCCTTCGTCTTCAAACTCCAATGGTGGTCCGGATCGGCTTCTTCCCGTCGTCTCCTTACGCCGAAGATAGATCCACCTGAAAGCTCCAACCTTTGGCTCCTTCTTCGAACTTTGAAGAAACTAGTTCACTCGGTTTGCTAAACCTTGTGAACTAGAGTGAGTAGAGAAGAGTTTGTATGGGATTTTATCTATGGTTCTTGATTCTCAACTCATGAGACAAGTGAACCATAGAGTGAAGAGAGGGAGCAAGAGGAAGAGGGTGAGAGCAAAAGCAAGAGAGCTCCAAAACAAAGAGAGAGAATGGTCAAGTGAGAATGGGCCTCTCTTTTGTCTTTCACCCTCTCATAATCCAAAACCATGATAACTCATCAGACCAATCAAGTGTTATGTGATGGTTGAAGCAACCATAACCATATCATTTCATGCACTCATTTTGCACAAATGAGCAAGCAAGCAAAAGTCTTTGCCATGAAATGATGGCTGTTAGGTCCACGTTACCTCTCCCGGTACTTTCGGGGTTGCGGAAATGGTAAAACAAAAATTTTTCTAATCTTTGTAACATGGACCGTAAAAGCCGGATCTTTTCTAAACTAAACTAGCATACTTGCAAAGAAGAGTTAATTACTCGGTAAAGTGGTTATACCTCAACTTGAACTCCTTCCCTTCTTGTTGTTCTTCTTCTTTCTTGCTCTTTGTAGTAGCTTGAATGGCTTCCCCTCCTCGTCTCCTCTTTGCCGAAGATAGATCCACCTGAGGGCTTCATCCTTGGGCTCCTTTCTCGATCTTGAGAGAACTAAAGTATCTGGTTTGCTACACCTTCTACCTTAGAGTGAGTAGAGTGTGCTTTGGGGTGTTTTATCTTCAAGGAGATGATTCTCAACACATGAGATTTTCTCTCCTTGAACTAGAGGAGGAAGAAGATGAAGTGAGGAGAGAGAAGTAATATGATAGAATGAGATTCTTTCTCTTTTGCAACCATCACAAAAGCAAAAAGAAAAATCAAATTAATAATAATAATGAAAATGAAATAGTTGATGGAAGGTTTAGGAATGACCATTATCATTTCAAACATTAAATCAATTTGCTAGAATCAAAGACATCTTTCTTTTGTAATGATTATGGTCAAAACTTCAACCATGGTCAACAAGTCAACCATGGTCAACAAGTCAACAAAAACCAACCATGACACAATTTCATTTTATTAATATTATTAATTGATATAACATAAATCCATTAGGGTTTGGAAAAAGACGACTGTCAACTGTGCATACGCACCCGTTCCGAAACCCTAATGAAGATCCTCTTCCTCCGCCTCAATCAACTGTGCATACACACCCGCATTCTTGTTCCGAGGAACATGAATACCAAGAGATAAAATCAACCCCAAAACATACACCAGTATCTGGCTCAAACCAGAGCCTACTAGTAATATCCGTCCGGACTCCAAACGTGCACAAGTGCATGGATGAGAACGAACCCTGTCGCAAAACCATGCGACCTCTACTCAGTTTTGCCCAAAGGCGAGTAACCCTCTGTGTGGGACTCTAAAGACTCGACACTACGCTGGCAGTGGGGTTAACCACAGACCGCAAGCGGCACTAGCTGTACGTAACGGTCCCCAGGTAGATGCCGATAAGAAGACTGATGAGGTGAACCCATCGAACTCCTACTGAGTCTGTATGTGACAATCTCCGTACAGTCCGGTCTGTTCGTCTGATACATCGCATGGCGGGACTAGGGGGGCGGCAAGCGTCAGACCCCTAATAGCGGTGCAAGTCGTGTCGGAGTGAAGCCCAGAACACCCTGAGATAACACTGGAACCTACCAGTATATCTCGCTTGCCCTGGCCAGGGACTACTTGTGTAATGGCTCTCCTAGACACAGCGCGATGTCAACCCCCAATACCGGGAGAGACGAATCCTGTCTAACCGTCACTGCCTCCAAGTGCTTCGGGACTGCTCCCAACTACTACCTGTTTGCACGACTCAGTAGAGCCGTGGTAGGGTAGTAATCAAAGAACAGTGGGAACACACTCGAGGCGAAGTGACAGTGTCAAGTCAGCGGACTAAGCTGTACTCATGTCACCTGGGAACTGATAACTGACGATAGGTATAATACCAACCATCAGTTCCCGACGAGTCCTGTCCAGTGTACTCGTAACCCAACGAGCACCCGTATACTATCTCAAGTACGACGTACCGACGGCTGTGGGACAGACCGTCTCCCGTGCTGGGATGAGAAGCGCATACGCTAGTCTACTCCGGAGTATCGATGCCCTATCTCGGTACTCCCACGACTAGGGACGTGTATATGGATGTGCTTGTAGATTACCCAGCCCCCACGAGTGTGATCGCCATCACAACGCCGGTAATCAAGCAAAGATCCAAAGGCTCTACTAATGCGTATAGGTGATATAATAAATAAACACACAAGTACACATTAAAGCATAGACAAACCAAGTAGCATGCTACTATATTGAGCAAGATTGTCTGTACAACTGTGAATATCCCAAGCTTCCATCAAGTAATATACATACTAGTATGATACAGTAATGGCCTCTAGGGCATATACACTAACAATCTCCCACTTGCACTAAGGCCATGTACTGGCGTATCGAAGACCTATCATCTCGATCAGCCGCTCGAACTGAGTCTGGGGTAAAGCCTTCGTGAATGGGTCCGCAGTGTTGTCCTTTGTGTCCACTCTCCGTACCTCGATCTCCTGTCGATCAATGATCTCCCTGATCAGGTGATACCGCCTTAAGATGTGCCTGGATTTCTGATGGGACCTTGGTTCCTTCGCTAAAGCTATAGCCCCATTGTTATCGCAATACAAAGGTATTGGGTCAACAATGGACGGAACCACCTGAGTTCACTAATGAACTTCTTTATCCAGACCGCCACTTTTGCGGCATCGCTTGCAGCAATGTATTCAGCCTCCATCGTCGAGTCTGCGACGGTATCCTGCTTGGAACTCCTCCAACATACCGCCCCTCCGTTGAGGGTAAATACAAAACCCGAGACAGACTTGCTGTCATCTTTGTCACTCTGGAAGCTTGAATCGGTTAAGGACTCGACCCTGAGGTCTCCATTACCGTAAACCAGGAACATCTCCTTAGTCCTTCTCAGGTACTTGAGAATGTTCTTCACTGCTGTCCAGTGGTCCTCCCCTGTGTCTGACTGATACCGGCTTACCGCGCTCAACGCGTAAGCTACATCTGGTCTTGTACATAGCATCGCATACATTATAGATCCTACCGCCGAAGCGTAGGGTATAGTGCTCATGCGAACCCTCTCCTCGTCAGTCTTAGGAGACATCTTCTTGGAGAGGGTAATTCCGTGCAATGCGGGTATGTTACCGCTCTTGGAACCCTCCATACTAAATCTCTTTAGTACGGTCTCTATGTGCCTGGACTGCGAAAGTCCCAATAGTCTCTTGGATCTATCTCTATAGATCTTGATCCCCAGAATGTACGAGGCATCACCCAGGTCCTTCATGGAGAACCTTTGTGACAAAAATAGCTTGACCGATTGTAGCATAGGAATATCATTTCCTATCAAAAGAATGTCGTCCACGTACAAGACTAGGAATACGACAGTTCGTCCTACAATCTTCTTATATACACAGGGTTCATCTTCGTTCTTGATGAAATCAAATTCCTTGATTGCCTCATCAAAACAGATGTTCCAGCTCCGCGATGCCTGCTTTAATCCATAAATGGATTTAAGCAACTTGCACACCCTTCCGCTGCTCCCACTGTCTACGAAACCTTCTGGTTGATCCATGTAAACGCACTCTTCCAAACAACCGTTTAGGAAAGCCGTCTTAACATCCATCTGCCAGATTTCATAGTCATGGAAGGCAGCAATGGCAAGTAAGATCCGAATGGATTTGAGCATAGCCACCGGAGAAAAAGTCTCGTCATAGTCCAAACCAGGTCTTTGACGAAAACCTTTTGCAACGAGTCTAGCTTTATAGGTTTCCACCTGCCCATCTACACCAAGTTTCCTTTTGTAGATCCATTTGCATCCAACGGGTTTTACCCCAGGTGGAGCAATATCCAAGGTCCACACTTTATTGGCGTACATGGACTCCATTTCGGATTGCATTGCTTCCTGCCACTTATCAGAGTCCCTACTGATAATGGCCTGCCTGAAACTGGTAGGGTCATCTTCTTCCAAGATGCAATCCTCTCGATCCCCGTCTATGAGAAAACCGTAGTATCTCTCGGGCGGATGAGAAATCCTACCAGATCTGCGGAGTGGCTGAGGTTCGTCTGGGGTTATAGAATCTAGCGGTTCCTCCAAATTTTCAGTTACATTTTGTGGTCGCTGAATTTCTTCCAGTTCTACCGAACTCCCACTAGTTTCTTTTGCAAGAAATTGCCACTCTAAAAAGGTGGCGTAGCGAGATACAAACACCTTCTGTTCCTCGGTGTGGTAGAACAGATATCCTGCGGAGTTCTTAGGATATCCCACAAATTTACATAGAACTGAACGTGCCTTAAGTTTGTCCGGATTTTGAACTTTTACATAGGCCGGACAACCCCATATCTTAACGCCTTTAAGATACGGCTTCTTACCATTCCATATCTCGAACGGTGTCTTAGGCACAGATTTAGACGGAACATCGTTCAATAGATATGCAGCTGTCAACAGCGCATGTCCCCAAAATGAAAGAGGCAACTCGGCATTACTCATCATGGAGCGAACCATATCCAGAAGGGTACGATTCCTCCTCTCCGATACACCGTTGTGCTGTGGTGTATAAGGAGGAGTAAGCTGAGAGAGAATACCATTCTCTTTTAAGTAGTCTAGGAATTCCGTGCTTAAGTACTCCCCTCCCCTGTCAGACCGGAGGATCTTGATACTTTTGCCTGTCTGGTTCTCTACTTTGTTTCTAAATTCCTTGAATTTCTCAAAAGCTTCATATTTGTGTTTCATCAGATACACATATCCGAACCTAGTGAGATCGTCAGTGAATGTGATGAAGTAAGAGAACCCACCCCTTGCATGTATAGACATCGGACCGCATACATCACTGTGTACGAGTCCCAAGAGCTCTGCTGCCCTTTCTCCATGTCCGGTGAACGGAGATTTGGTCATCTTCCCTTTGAGACAGGACTGATAAGTTTCATAAGATGAAAACTCGAACGTATTCAAGAGTCCATCTTTATGCAACTTACTCAGTCTTTTCTCTCTGATATGACCAAGTCTACAATGCCACAAGTAGGATTCATTCGTATCTGAATTCTTCCTCTTGCGTGTGTTTTGTATATTGAGAACTGTATTCTGATTTAGAACGTAGATACCATTACACAGTGTACCCTCTACAACCAGTACCTTATTAAGGTAAATGTTCATGATATTCTTTTCAAGAACAAACTTATATCCATCTTTATCGAGTAAAGAAACTGATATGATCTTGCAAACCATGGAGGGTACATAGTAGCAATCGTTCAAAATCATAGTCTTGCCATTTGGCAATACTAGGTGATATTCACCGACGGCTGCCGCATTAACTTGTGCTCCGTTCGCTACTCTGAGCGACATATCACCCGGTGCAACTTTCCTACTTTTTCTCAGTCCTTGCAATAAATTACAGATATGAGATCCTGATCCGGTATCAAGTACCCAGGAGGTAGGGCTGACCGTAAAACAGTTCTCAATTACAAGAACACCTGAAATAGATGCAAAACCATGCTTCTTCTTCAACTGGGTATCCTGGAAATCCATACTTTCCTCTTTCCCATTCTCATACTCATGACTGTTGTCACAAGTTAGAGCTGAACCAACTTTCCCCAGTCCCGAATAAGAATTCGGTTCGGTCAAGCGATACATTTTATTATCTTGATTAAGGCGTGAAAAGGTTGCTGCCTGGAGAGAGAGAAAAGAAACACTCAGCGTATGCTCTTGCAAGATTAGATTGGTTTATTAATTTATCTAACCAGGATGTCTCCCACTGTTTCCTCAAATTCTTCTTAAAACCTTTTTAAAAGAAGAACTAGCCGGGTTTTAATTCACGTCGCAATACTTGCTTAACCTTTCAGCCAGGCTAGTGTCGGTACTTCGAGGGAGGTTTTCCAACGCTTTCGCGAAGTTCCTTAATTAAAGAACCTCTTTTCCCTGGGGGCGTAGCCCCGCTAACACCTTTCTAGACACCTACTAGGTTTATAGCATTGATCGTTAAGTGAAATAATCTCCCGAGAGTAAACCAACTCATCAGTGGGATCGGGATCCAACTGTCATTGTGTGATAACCTAGATGGAATCCACTCTAGTCACCACACTCCAGAAGGTATGCTAAATCTGCAAGTTTCAGTTCTTTTGAAACTCCCGATATGGTTTTTTCCCCTAGGATCCAAATGACCTTGACTGAGCCAACATATCAAAAGATCCTAGTCAAGTTCAACCCGTCATTATCTTGACTGCATTAGACCCACCCGTACGAGTCCTTGACTGAGCCAAAATGACCGCACAACTGTCCTAACCAATCACATTGTATCCTACGGAAAAATATTACATAGCTACCGTTCACTACGCCTCGTCTGAGCACGAAATACGTAGCACGAATACTAACCAATATTAATCCGAAACGACGGAGGGCTACGACTGGGTTTTGGCGAAAACCCGTTAACGTAATGAACTTGATATCGTTGAAGGAACGTGATACACCTTTTTTGAAAATATAGTGGCGAAAACTTTTGCTAAAGAGGTCACTCCCGGTGAAGGGATCTCGGCTCTTTCCTCGTCGAATGAGGTGTAGGATATTCCAAACTGAATACCTCGATGCAAAGCAAGAATGATCGACTATAGTGAAGTTATTACCCTGACGCAAATTTTTGTCCAAGGGGTCACTCCCGATGAAGGGATCTCGGCCCTTGCCTCGTCGACTGAGGTGCTGGGCATTCATAACCGAATACCGCTATGCAAAACAAAAATGAACGTCCTTGCAATAACAGCTTTTTGAAAAAAAATGTTCCAACAACGTCTTTTAGGTTTATTTTCTTGCATTAGTTCTTTTAATGCGTCCCATCATTTAAATCCTACCATTGCAGAAAACAACCAAAATATGACGTACGCTTATGCCATATGCATTCGCCACGGGGCCCCGTCATCACCCGTTAGGTTACTTAACTAACGACGGAGCGGGGGCTGGGCTAGCGCGGCTGTAAAACAGAAGCAACGCCTAAATAGAAAGCAATGATAGACATTACAGATCACAGATGAATACATTGGATATACTAGCAATCCGCAATCCTTTCGAGCCTGCAACGAAAAGCGGATTACACGGTCGCGGTGAATAGCCAAATACCCCACCCAAGACCCCTACGGGTGCGGCAAACTGCCCGCCAAGTACCCGGCAGTTTGTGCACCCCTCCATGGGTCTATCCTAGGAGCAAAAACAGTAAAAAGAATTATACAATGACGGCTACAACCCCGACCCGGTTGTGCGGCCAAACAAATAATAATATTACATCAATTTACATTTACAATGAATGAAAGAAAAACAAAAGCTCATCTCACATCCACCCCGGCTATTCACCCGCGACAGTACAACACATTCATATACACAAACCATCAACAACAAATCACAGAGATGTATAACCCCGACTAATCGACTTATAGCGATTAGCCGACGTTCAATACATTCAAACATCACAGATATAACTAATATAGTCCAAGTGTAGTGAAGTTCGGAAAAAATACGGAATTATAGGACCCCAAAAGTAAATTTCTGTACTGGAAAATCTGGGCACATATAATATATCTTAAAAATCCCAAAACCAACACAGAGACGCACTGCACGAAAAACGATCACGAGAGGACAACAAAGGGCGGCGGATCCGCGGCGACTTGTATAGATGAGGCCGCGGATCCGCGGCGTTTTGAATGAATCAGGGGATCGTTTTTCTTGGGTGTTCACACAAAACCCTGAGCCGAATTTAGGTGTATAACAAATCTTGTTTTGACCAGAAAAATTTTTAACAGAAACTAGGATTTTGTAAAAGTTTGGTTTTTTGATTTTTTCGGTTCCGAACTTCGTTACACTTCACTACCAAGCTAGTTTAAGTTTAGTTAGGCTCTGATACCACTGTTAGGTCCACGTTACCTCTCCCGGTACTTTCGGGGTTGCGGAAACGGTAAAACAAAAATTTTTCTAATCTTTGTAACATGGACCGTAAAAGCCGGATCTTTTCTAAACTAAACTAGCATACTTGCAAAGAAGAGTTAACTACTCGGCAAAGTGGTTATACCTCAACTTGAAATCCTTCCCTTCTTGTTGTTCTTCTTCTTTCTTGCTCTTTGTAGTAGCTTGAATGGCTTCCCCTCCTCGTCTCCTCTTTGCCGAAGATAGATCCACCTGAGGGCTTCATCCTTGGGCTCCTTTCTCGATCTTGAGAGAACTAAAGTATCCGGTTTGCTACACCTTCTACCTTAGAGTGAGTAGAGTGTGCTTTGGGGTGTTTTATCTTCAAGGAGATGATTCTCAACACATGAGATTTGCTCTCTTTGAACTAGAGGAGGAAGAAGATGAAGTGAGGAGAGAGAAGTAATATGATAGAATGAGATTCTTTTTCTTTTGCAACCATCACAAAAGCAAAAAGAAAAATCAAATTAATAATAATAATGAAAATGAAATAGTTGATGGAAGGTTTAGGAATGACCATTATCATTTCAAACATTAAATCAATTTGCTAGAATCAAAGAGCATCTTTCTTTTGTAATGATGATGGTCAAAACTTCAACCATGGTCAACAAGTCAACCATGGTCAACAAGTCAACAAAAACCAACCATGACACAATTTCATTTTATTAATATTATTAATTGATATAACATAAATCCATTAGGGTTTGGAAAAAGACGACTGTCAACTGTGCATACGCACCCGTTCCGAAACCCTAATGAAGATCCTCTTCCTCCGCCTCAATCAACTGTGCATACACACCCGCATTCTTGTTCCGAGGAACATGAATACCAAGAGATAAAATCAACCCCAAAACATACACCAGTATCTGGCTTAAACCAGAGCCTACTAGTAATATCCGTCCGGACTCCAAACGTGCACAAGTGCACGGATGAGAACGAACCCTGTCGCAAAACCATGCGACCTCTACTCAGTTTTGCCCAAAGGCGAGTAACCCTCTGTGTGGGACTCTAAAGACTCGACACTACGCTGGCAGTGGGGTTAACCACAGACCGCAAGCGGCACTAGCTATACGTAACGGTCCCCAGGTAGATGCCGATAAGAAGACTGATGAGGTGAACCCATCGAACTCCTACTGAGTCTGTATGTGACAATCTCCGTACAGTCCGGTCTGTTCGTCTGATACATCGCATGGCGGGCCTAGGGGGCGGCAAGCGTCAGACCCCTAATAGCGGTACAAGTCGTGTCGGAGTGAAGCCCAGAACACCCTGAGATAACACTGGAACCTACCAGTATATCTCGCTTGCCCTGGCCAGGGACTACTTGTGTAATGGCTCTCCTAGACACAGCGCGATGTCAACCCCCAATACCGGGAGAGACGAATCCTGTCTAACCGTCACTGCCTCCAAGTGCTTCGGGACTGCTCCCAACTACTACCTGTTTGCACGACTCTGTAGAGCCGTGGTAGGGTAGTAATCAAAGAACAGTGGGAACACACTCGAGGCGAAGTGACAGTGTCAAGTCAGCGGACTAAACTGTACTCATGTCACCTGGAAACTGATAACTGACGATAGGTATAATACCAACCATCAGTTCCCGATGAGTCCTGTCCAGTGTACTCGTAACCCAACGAGCACCCGTATACTATCTCAAGTACGACGTACCGACGGCTGTGGGACAGACCGTCTCCCGTGCTGGGATGAGAAGCGCATACGCTAGTCTACTCCGGAGTATCGATGCCCTATCTCGGTACTCCCACGACTAGGGACGTGTATATGGATGTGCTTGTAGATTACCCAGCCCCCACGAGTGTGATCGCCATCACAACTCCGGTAATCAAGCAAAGATCCAAAGGGCTCTACTAATGCGTATAGGTGATATAATAAATAAACACACAAGTATACATTAAAGCAGAGACAAACCAAGTAGCATACTACTATATTGAGCAAGATTGTCTGTACAACTGTGAATATCCCAAGCTTCCATCAAGTAATATACATACTAGTATGATACAGTAATGGCCTCTGGGGCATATACACTAACAATGGCTATGGTTATCATGATGGTCAACTAGTCAAGCCTAGTCAACCGGTCAACAAAGTCAACAAAAGTCAACAAGTCAACAAAGTCCACAAGTCAACAACCATGTCACCATATTACTTAATTAATATAATTGTTAATCACATATCATATTCTCATTAGGGTTGATCAAAAAGTAATAGTCAACTGTCAACGGTCAACAACTCTAATGAGAATCCTCTGCCTCTGTCTCCCCGTCAACTGTGCATACACACCCGCATCCGCGTTCCGAGGAACACGAATGCAAACTGGATAAATCCAATCCCAAAAGGTACACTAGGATCTGGCTTAAACCAAAGCCCGCTAGTGTAAACTGTCCGGACACTGTACGTGCACAAGTGCACGGATGTGACCGAACCCTGTCGCAAAACCATGCGACCTGTCGCAAAACCATGCGACCTGTCGCAAAACCATGCGACCTCTACTCTTTTGCCTAAAGGCGAAAAGCTTTCTGTGTGGGACTCTAAAGACTCGACACTACGCTGGCAGTGGGTTTAACCACAGACCGCAAGCGGCACTAGCTGTGCGTAACGGTCCCCAGGTAATTCCGACAAGAAGACTGACGAGGCGAAACCCATCTGAACTCCTACTGAGCCTGAATGTGACATTCTCCGTACAGTCCGGTCTGTTCGTCTGATACATCGCATGGCAGGCCTAGGGGGCGGTAAACGTCAGTCCCCCAATAGCGGTACAAGTCGTGCCGGAGCGAAGCCCAAAACACCCTGAGATAACACTGGAAGCCTACCAGTATATCTCGTTTGCCCTGGCCAGGGACTACTCGTGTAATGGCTCTCCTAGACACAGCGCGATGTCAACCCCCAATACCGGGAGAGACGAATCCTGTCTAACCGTCACTGCCTCCAAGTGCTTCGGGACTGCACCCAACCACTACCTGTTTACACGACTCCTTTGAGTCGTGGTAGGGTAGTGATCAAAGTACAGTGGGAACACACTCGAGGTGAAGTGACAGTGTCAAGTCAGCGGACTAAGCTGTACTCATGTCACCTGGGAACTGATAACTGACGATAGGCATAATACCAACTAGTCAGTTCCCGACGAGTCCTGTCCAGTATACCCGTAACCTAACGAGCACCCGCATACTATCTCAAGTACGACGTACTGACGGCTGTGGGACAGACCGTCTCCCATACTGGGATGAGAAGCGCATGCGCTAGTCTACTCCGGAGTATCGATGCCCTGTCTCGATAGTCCTGCGACCAGGGACCTGCATAAGGATGTGCTTATAGATTACCCAGCCCCACTAGTGTGACGGCCATCACATCGCTGGTAATCAAGCAAAGATCCTAAGGGCTCCACTAATGTGTATAGGCGATATACAAAAATAAATACATGTACACATTGAAGTAGAAACAAACCAAGTAGCATACTACTATTTTGAGCAAGATTGTATATACAAGGTGAATATCCCAAGCTTCCATTTAGTAATATACAAAGTAGTATGATACAGTAATGGCCTCTAGGACATATACACTAACAATCTCCCACTTGCACTAAGGCCATGTACTGGCGTATCGAAGACCTATCATCTCGATCAGCCGCTCGAACTGAGTCTGGGGCAGGGCCATGGTGAATGGATCTGCAGTGTTATCTTCTGAAGCGACTCTCCGAACCTCGATCTCCTGGCGATCTACGATCTCCCTGATCAGGTGATACCGCCTCAAGATGTTTCTGGATCTCTGATGGGACCTGGGTTCCTTCGCTAAAGCTATAGCCCCGTTGTTGTCACAATACAGAGGTATTGGATCAACAATGGACGGAACCACCTGAAGTTCTTTCAAGAACTTCCTCATCCAGACGGCTTCTTTTGCGGCATCAGATGCAGCGATGTATTTGTAAGTCTACGGTAGCGCCCCGGCCGTCTACAGACGCCAAATGCGGAACAAAAAAATTTTAACTGGCGCTATCGTATACTTTAACCCGGATCTTCCATTATTGCTAAACTAACAAACTGTAAAGAGTGTAGAAAAGTTATACCGAACGATCCGAGTCCTTCGTTCTTTAACCATCATCCCACGCTCCGTTGCGGCTGCTCCAATCTCGTCGATCTCCGATCTCCTCGTCCAGATGGCACCACGTCACTGATTCTTTAAACGGGCTCCCGCCTCTGACTTGAGGCAACTCGGTCGTCAAGTTTGCTAAAAGAGACGACCAAGAATGATGTAGAGAATGAGTAGATGACTTTGTCTCACTTCGTCCAAGTCCGTGGACGATCGGTAAATGAAGTTGCCGAGGGAATCGGGTGATGGAATGAAATGAGCTGTGAATTCCATACACCCCAAAATCTATCATAATCTTTTACAACCGAATGAAAACCTCAAGTGAATTCGATCAAGAGAGGAGGGGGAAGGGGCCGGCCATATATAGGTAGAGGGAGGTGAGTGTAGGAGAGAGGGGAGAGTAACCTTAAGTAAAAGATCATGAACAAATATCCTTAGCTAAACAAAATGCTTTAATGTTAAAGCATGAGTCATAAACCTAGTCATCATGCATTAATTGAACCATTAAAGCAACCAATGAAAACACAACACCAATTAATCCTCGTCACCTCATCTAGATGCTTCTAGAACACTGACTCACCCTCATCCAAGAAAAGATAAATCCGTCTTTAACCAAATGTTAAAAGACGGCTGATAGAAAACTGGAAACTGGCAACTTCCAAAAGTGATCCTGAAACGACTTTCAGGATAACCCCGTAACTGTATAAATATACCCGCATTTGTATTACAACCGAATACAAATGCAACTGAGACAAAGATATTATACCTACTCAATATAATACTCGGATCCGGCTTAAACCAAAGCCGACCAGTATCATCTGCCCGAAAAATAACACGTGCGTAAACGCACGTGCATTTTCCGAACCCTGCCATAAAACCATACGGCCTCTACAACGTTTCGCCCGAACTTGGGAAACTGTCTGTGGGGGACTCTAATGACTCGTCAGTACCCTGGCAGTGGGTTTAACCACAAACCGTCAGCGGCACTAGCAATGCGTAACGGCTGCCCATGGACTGACCTCAAGGGAGGCTGATGAGCGAACTCATCCAGAAACCCTACTGAGCCTAACAGTGACAATGTATATACAGTCCGGTCCGTTCGTCTATGAGTATCGCATATCTGCCTAGGGGGCTAGTAACGTCAGACCCCCAATAGCAGTATAAGTCGTGTCGGAGTGTAGCCCAATAACACCCTGAGATACTAATGGAGTACCTACCAGTAAATCTCCTGCCATGGCCGTGGACTTTGTGTAATGGCTCTCCTAGACACAGTACGACCTCGCCCCCAATACCGGGAGAGACGAATCCCCTGCCGATCCACTCACGTGCCTCCATATGGCTCGGGACTGTACCCAAAAACTACCTGTTTGCACGACTCCTTTGAGACGTGGTAGGGTAGAAATCAAAGCACAGTGGGAACTCACACGAGACAAATGACGACCTCAGGTCGATGAACTAACCTGTACACATGTCACCAGGGAACTGCTATCTGTCGATAGATATAGTACTAACTAGCAGATTCCCGGCGAGTCCTGTCCGGTGTACTCATAACCCAATGAGCACCTGTATACATCTTAGGTGATCCAACTGTCACCAGTGGCTTGTGAGACCGGCCACCGCCCCTCGTCGGGGTCTCGACTGTACACACTAGTCTACTCCGGAGTATCGATACCATGTCTCGAAACTCCCACGACTAGGGACCACAATTAAGGATATGCATATAAACTACCCAACTCTCACGTATATGATCGCCATCATACTGTTGGTAGTAAAGCAAGATCCTAAGGGCTCTATCAAAGTGTAACATGTAATCAGTCACCTGAACATGTACACGACTGATAAAGACAAACCAGATAGCATACTATCATCTCGAGTAAGACTGTCCTACCGGTATAGGTCTTCCGCAATCATTGCAATCACGTACCTGCGATCCAATAATTGACTATGAGGGCACTATCTCCAACAATCTCCCACTTGCACTCAAGGCTAATTATTGCAATGTCGACTACTCACAGCCCGTGTGAAACCGAACATCCAACTCCTCGACTAATCAGTTTCACAAAGCCCGTTTGTAAAACTATTGTGTTCGAGAAATAGCCTCAGTGAGTGGATCCGCCTAGATGTTTCTTTCTATATCTCTCTTAATCTCAAGTTCGCGGAGAAAGCCATCTCCCGAATTGAGTAATACCTGTCTTAGAATATGTCTGGATATCTGATGGGACCTAGCTCATAAATGAACTCCAAATCCAAACTTCTTAGACTGTATCGATCACTGAACCTAATCAGTATCGGCACCATGCCTCCCACAGTATCCTCTTGGACCACCTGTCCATAATACTGTTCCTCATTAGAGGGAAAACTATAACTCTGACAATCACTCTGTCAACCATGTCACCTTTGAAGCCTGGAATGATAATCGTCTCCCGAAGGAGGCTGCCGTCATCAAATCCGTAGAACATGTACTTATGTTCTAAAACTGCTTCCTTATGTTTCTCCAGGATTGGATTAATACAAACTTATTGCATCTAGTGCAAAAACAACATTTGGTGTGGTACTTGACATCTTATGATTTGACTCAATTGCCTAAGCAAGTGATCTGCCAATCATGCACATCCCTCTCCCCTTTAGTCTGTAAGACATCTTTAGAGAGGGTGACTCCATCACCTGCAGGTACACCACCATGCTAGGAGTCATCTATTCTAAAAACCATTAGAATACTGTCAAAGTACCCACATTGGGAAACTACCCAAATCCAGATCTAAAACCATAGATCTAGAAACCAAAATGTCAAATATTATATCCATATCCTGTCTGGAGAAACAACTGTGTGACGACCACAGTACAACCGATCGTAGTATAGGAATTTTACTTCCTACTCTGTGTATGTCATCCAGATACTATGACATCACACCCTACTACCTTCTTAACAGATCCATCCCCTATTCTGATGAAGTCAAACCCATGACTGTCACATCAAAATCAGATGATCTATCTCCGATATAACTGCTCAAGTCTATAAATAGATATAAGCATCTTGCCCACTATGCTTCCGCTGCTCCCACTGACTACGACAACCCTCCTACCGGGTCTCATATCCTGGAACAACAGTAGTGTCAAGTCTGGGTAAACAAGATCCTCCCTGTCACCGTCCTTGAGGCTACCGGAGTACCTCTCGGGTGTCTGAGGTTACCCATCATATCTGCGGAGTGGCTATTGGAATGTCAAACCTGATTGAATATATAGGTCCTATTAAATTTTCCGTAATCGTTCGCGGTTCTGGAATCACTTCCAGTTCTACCATACTCCCACTACTGTTTTATGAAAAAGATCCATTTTACTAAAACTGTGGCGAGTCAAGAACAATATCACTATTGATCTTCCAAATGGTAGAATATCAACCCTCGTCATAGCCAGGGTCAACCCACAAACAGCCATTACAGAAACGTGCCCTAAGTTATCTAGAGTCTGGTTTTAAGCATAAGCTGGACAACTCCCCGTACCTTAATATCTTTTAAGGTACGAACTATTCTATATCCAATATAGAAACTTTGGCACTTATTTAATAGGAACCATATTCAAATCATGCAGCTGTCTCCAGTGCATATCAACTTAATGGAAATAGGTTAATCAGCATTACTCAACTTAGGAATCAATCCAATTATGAGCAACCTGAAAGAGAAAACACGTTTCTCAAAACCATCACTATCATCTGAATACCAATCACAAGAATCTACATCTTCGATCTCTTTGAAGAATCCCGATACTTGTGACACCTGGTTCTCTACTTTATTCTTATACCCACAACTTCTCAAAACTTAGACCTTGTATTTCTACGAAACACTTGTCTAAATACTAGAGAAGTCATAAGTAAACAGAACATAGTACGATAACCTACCCCTTTGTCCTGATGGACACTGGACAACATACAATACTCTGTATAAGTCCGCTGAGTTAACAACTCAAAACCTGTGCGTCGTAGGTTGAAAACTGTACCCTGGCGATTTCCTCAAATATCACCAATTACAACGAATTCCGATATAATGAGGATAATCACCTAATTCCCAATAACTTACTCCCACTCATCATCTGTAAAACCATACAGATATGAGAATGAAACCTGGTAAATACATACCCTTGGAGTAAGTGTCTAATCGGGAAAACAGTCTTCCATTAACAATGCACTGAAATATGAAAATGTTTCGTTGGGGTATCCTGGTATTCATATTAATGCTTCTTCCATAATCCAATTCATGACTTCAACCGTATATCTCTTTGCCATCTCACCAAATCCCTTTATTTGTCTTTAGTCGTTACCTTCTGTACACCATCGTTAGGCTAAATGGTTTTCTTCCTTCCCTACCGTTCGGCACCAGCCTATGGTTTGGAAGAAGACTATCCAGTAAGCATAATAGGTGTACCCTCCTAAACCAAGGAGTACTCGCAACTGAGAGAAGGTGATGATAAAAGACAACTGAATAATACCTTATTCCTTTAAAGGTGAAATAGGAGTGGCGATGAAGTACGCAGTTTTGGTCGTGAATGATATCAGTCGCAATTTACTTTGCCCTCTTTCTAATCCCTTTATTTTGTCTTTACATATTACCTTCTGCACACCCTACTTAGGCTAATTGGTTTTCTTTATTCCCTACCTTTCGGCACCTGCCTATGGTTTGGAATAAGACTATCCAATAAGCGTAATAGGTGTACTCTCCTAAACCAAGGAGCCCTCGCAACCTGAGAGAAGGTGATAATAAAAGACAACTGAATAAACCAATTCTATTTCTCCTGAACCTGGATCCATCCTCGAAGAACTCCCTTCGAGTTCGTATATAACCATACGATGGATCTATCCAATGGAAGTGGATATCCGTAGCAATACGGGTGTTCTGAGAAATTCAAAGGGTAAAAGAAGGAGTGGCAATGACTTATGCAACATAGACAATCCAAAAAGCCAGTATTAAAGAAGGTTCGGTCAACTTGGTTACTGAGTCATAGTCTAGGGTCGGTCAAAGGTCGCTGCCAAAGAGAGAGAGAAAAGAAACACTCTGCGTGCACTCTAACCTAGATCAGAATGGTTATCACTTTATCTAATCCGGAAACCTCCCACTGTCCTGTCAAATTCTCCTCCAAACCAGAAAGAAGAATCAATCGGGATCACCCGAAGAGTAAACCAACTCATCAGTGGGAATCGGGATCCAACTCTCATCGCATGATAACGTGATGGAATGCATCCACGTTACTCATACTCCAGAAGGTATGCGCATACTTGGCAAGTTTCAGTTTCTTTAGAAACTCCCGATATGATTTTTGCCCCATGCTCTTATGATCGTGACTAAGGGCCAACCCATCATAAGTCACATGTCAAGTTCTTCCCATCATTATTTTGTTAATTTGAACCCACCCGTACTCGCCCTTGACTAAGGGCCAACAAGGCTGTACGACTGTCCTAAACCAATGCATCTATCTATGCAACATATGAACACCCCAGCAGCTACCAATCACTATGTCCTAGCTAAGGGCCAGACCAACATAGCTTGAATACTACTGACCATTCATATGAAATGACGGAGGGCTACGACTGGTTTTTGGCGAAAAACCTTTAACGTAGTGAACTTGATATCGCTGAAGGAACCTGATAGCTTTTTATAAAAGTATAGTGGCAAAAACCTTTTGCTAAAGAGGTCACTCCCGGTAAAGGGATCTCGGCTCTTTCCTCGTGGAATGAGGTGCAGGATATTCCACTGAATACCGCTATGCAAAGCAACTTGTAATCGACTATAGTGAAGTTATTACGCTGACGCAAACTTCTGCCCAAGGGGTCAGTCCCGGTGAAGGGATATCGGCCCTTGCCCCGTCGAATGAGGTGCAGGATATTCCACTGAATACCGCTATGCATAACAAAAGAAAACGTCTTTGCAACAAAACTTTTTAAATTTGTTCCAACAACTGTAAACAGGTTTGTTTTACTTTGCATTGATCAGAATCAACACAGTCCCATCATTTATCACACCAGAAAAGAACGAAAATAAAATGTACGTATATGCCATCCGCATTCGTCACTGGGTCCCGTCATCACCCTTTAGGTTACTTAACTAACGACAGAGCGGGGACTGGACTAGCGCGGGTGTAAAACATATACAACATCTAATAGTATATAAACCAATATACAATAATCGCTCCGGGCGTGATAATATGCAACATTACAGAAAAGTAATAAGCATCACAGAACAATACAGATAATCTGGGATCCCCGAGTTTCACAGAGCCGCTGCTGAAACTCGACGTTCCCCTGTCGTGTGGATAGCCTGTGCAATGAAACCTAGACCCCTATGGGTGCGGCAAGTTACCCGCCAAAACCTGAAGCGAGGCAGCCCCCTACAGCATAGTGAATGGACCACCCAGCACTTCACGGAATCCGGTAATCTTGGGCACCCCTCCTTGGGTCAACCTGTACCCCCTACGAGTGCGGCGAATAGTCTGCCAATTCTAGAGTGGGACCCCTCTGCCTCTCAAAGCCATGAGATGCGGACCCGTTGCCCTCCAGAACCCGGCTATCCATGCACTCCGTCGCGGGGCAAAACCTAGTACAGTAATGAAAAATAGTACAATAGGTACATCGACCGCAACCTGGTCGTGCCCCAAAAGAATATTATACAACAGGCAGTGACGGCAGTCCACAAGTTGGACGCTCACCCCGCAATATCAAATGTACAAATAAACTCAAACTGTACTACCATTGCACACTGCTGTCCACCACAACAAATCCGCAACAACACAGCACAACACAGAACATCAACGCGAATGTCACGTTCGCAAACCCGTCTAAAAGAACTATAGCAATCAGACGCGGTTTACCGATCAAATGACATTCCCGGTCGGAGATATAATGTAAGCACTGTAAACTAACATGTTTAAATTTCGATCGACCAAATATCAAGAAGTGGGCCCCACGACTTACTGGTGAACAGTAACAAAACCTGGGCCCAAAAGATATATACCAAAAACCCCAAAATCCAACAGAGAACCCACTGTACAAATTTGGGAGCATGCGCTCACCAAGTGGCCGCGGATGCGCGGCCAAACCATGGGTTTGGCCGCGTTTCCGCGGCGGTTTGGTGGAGTCACGTGCCCAAATTTGGTCGTGGTTCTTAGAAAAGCCTGCACAGATTTTTAAGACATGTAGAAAAATTTTAGGAAGCCATTTAAAATCGACAGAAACTGTGAGCTTGGAATTTTGCAATTTTCGATTTCCGGTTCGATCGATGTTTTAAACGCGTTAGCACAAGTTAGCATAGCAAAATGGGTAGGCTCTGATACCACTGTAAGTCTACGGTAGCGCCCCGGCCGTCTACAGACGCCAAATGCGGAACAAAAAACTTTTAACTGGCGCTATCGTATACTTTAACCCGGATCTTCCATTATTGCTAAACTAACAAACTGTAAAGAGTGTAGAAAAGTTATACCGAACGATCCGAGTCCTTCGTTCTTTAACCATCATCCCACGCTCCGTTGCGGCTGCTCCAATCTCGTCGATCTCCGATCTCCTCGTCCAGATGGCACCACGTCACTGATTCTTTAAACGGGCTCCCGCCTCTGACTTGAGGCAACTCGGTCATCAAGTTTGCTAAAAGAGACGACCAAGAATGATGTAGAGAATGAGTAGATGACTTTGTCTCACTTCGTCCAAGTCCATGGACGATCGGTAAATGAAGTTGCCGAGGGAATCGGGTGATGGAATGAAATGAGCTGTGAATTCCATACACCCCAAAATCTATCATAATCTTTTACAACCGAATGAAAACCTCAAGTGAGTTCGATCAAGAGAGGAGGGGGAAGGGGCCGGCCATATATAGGTAGAGGGAGGTGAGTGTAGGAGAGAGGGGAGAGTAACTTTAAGTAAAAGATCATGAACAAATATCCTTAGCTAAACAAAATGCTTTAATGTTAAAGCATGAGTCATAAACCTAGTCATCATGCATTAATTGAACCATTAAAGCAACCAATGAAAACACAACACCAATTAATCCTCGTCACCTCATCTAGATGCTTCTAGAACACAGACTCACCCTCATCCAAGAAAAGATAAATCCGTCTTTAACCAAATGTTAAAAGACGGCTGATAGAAAACTGGAAACTGGCAACTTCCAAAAGTGATCCTGAAACGACTTTCAGGATAACCCCGTAACTGTATAAATATACCCGCATTTGTATTACAACCGAATACAAATGCAACTGAAACAAAGATATTATACCTACTCAATATAATACTCGGATCCGGCTTAAACCAAAGCCGACCAGTATCATCTGCCCGAAAAATAACACGTGCGTAAACGCACGTACATTTTCCGAACCCTGCCATAAAACCATACGGCCTCTACAACGTTTCGCCCGAACTTGGGAAACTGTCTCTGGGGGACTCTAATGACTCGTCAGTACCCTGGCAGTGGGTTTAACCACAAACCGTCAGCGGCACTAGCAATGCGTAACGGCTGCCCATGGACTGGCCTCAAGGGAGGCTGATGAGCGAACTCATCCAGAAACCCTGCTGAGCCTAACAGTGACAATGTATATACAGTCCGGTCCGTTCGTCTATGAGTATTGTATATCTGCCTAGGGGGCTAGTAACGTCAGACCCCCAATAGCAGTATAAGTCGTGTCGGAGTGTAGCCCAATAACACCCTGAGATACTACTGGAGTACCTACCAGTAAATCTCCTGCCATGGCCATGGACTTTGTGTAATGGCTCTCCTAGACACAGTACGACCTCGCCCCCAATACCGGGAGAGACGAATCCCCTGCCGATCCGCTCACGTGCCTCCATATGGTTCGGGACTGTACCCAAAAACTACCTGTTTGCACGACTCCTTTGAGCCGTGGTAGGGTAGAAATCAAAGCACAGTGGGAACTCACACGAGACAAATGACGACCTCAGGTCGATGAACTAACCTGTACACATGTCACCAGGGAACTGCTATCTGACGATAGATATAGTACTAACTAGCAGATTCCCGGCGAGTCCTGTCCGGTGTACTCATAACCCAATGAGCACCTGTATACATCTTAGGTGATCCAACTGTCACCAGTGGCTTGTGAGATCGGCCACCGCCCCTCGTCGGGGTCTCGACTGTACACACTAGTCTACTCCGGAGTATCGATACCATGTCTCGAAACTCCCACGACTAGGGACCACAATTAAGGATATGCATATAAACTACCCAACTCTCACGTATATGATCGCCATCATACTGTTGGTAGTAAAGCAAGATCCTAAGGGCTCTATCAAAGTGTAACATATAATCAGTCACCTGAACATGTACACGACTGATAAAGACAAACCAGATAGCATACTATCATCTCGAGTAAGACTGTCCTACCGGTATAGGTCCTCCGCAATCATTGCAATAACGTACCTGCGATCCAATAATTGACTATGAGGGCACTATCTCCAACAGTATTCCGCTTCCATCGTCGAGTCCGCAACGGTTTCTTGTTTGGAACTCTTCCAACACACCGCCCCTCCATTGAGGGTAAAGGCAAAACCCGACATGGACTTGGAATCATCCTTGTCACTCTGGAAGCTGGAGTCAGCAAAGGCCTCGATCTGGAGGTCTTTTCCGCCATACACCAAGAACATCTCCTTAGTCCTTCTCAGGTACTTGAGAATGTTCTTTACCGCTATCCAGTGTTTCTCCCCAGGGTTTGACTGATACCGGCTTACCACACTCAGTGCATAAGCTACATCCGGTCTGGTACACAACATCGCATGCATTATAGAGCCTACCGCAGAAGCGTAGGGTATAATAGACATGCGATCCCTCTCCAAATCAGTCTTGGGAGACATCTCTTTAGAGAGGGTGATCCCGTGACAAGCCGGCAGGTTACCACGCTTGGAATCTTCCATACTGAATCTTTTCAGTATGGTGTCGATGTACCTGGACTGTGAAAGTCCTAATATCCTCTTGGATCTATCACGATGGATCCGGATCCCCAGGATGTAGGAGGCATCACCCAGGTCTTTCATGGAGAACCTGTGTGACAAGAACCCCTTGACAGATTGTAGCATAGGAATGTCATTTCCTATTAAGAGAATGTCATCCACGTATAAAACGAGGAATACTACAGTTCTTGCTACAAATCTACTATAGATGCATGGTTCATCTGGATTTTTGGTAAAGCCAAATTCTTTGACCGTCTCATCAAAGCAGATGTTCCAACTCCGCGATGCCTGCTTTAGTCCATAGATGGACTTAAGCAACTTGCACACCTTTCCACTGCTCCCACTCTGAATGAAACCCTCTGGCTGGTCCATATAAACACACTCCTCTAAATTTCCATTCAGAAAAGCTGCCTTTACGTCCATCTGCCAAATCTCATAATCGTGGAAGGCAGCAATGGCAAGAAGGATCCGAATGGATTTCAGCATAGCCACTGGAGAAAAGGTTTCGTCATAGTCCAAGCCAGGTCTTTGAGGAAAACCCTTTGCTACAAGTCTAGCTTTATAGGTCTCAACCTGTGCATCTACACCAATCTTCCTTTTGAAGATCCACTTGCATCCTACGGGTTTTACCCCGTCTGGAGCAATGTCCAACGTCCATACTTTGTTGGTGTACATGGACTCCATTTCGGTCCGCATTGCATCCAGCCATTTCACTGAGTCAACGCTCTGAACGGCCTGCTGGAAGCTAGTAGGCTCATCATAATCTATGATGCAATCCTCTCTATCCCCGTCTATGAGAAAACCGTAGTATCTCTCGGGCGGATGAGACTGCCTACTACTTCTGCGGAGCGGCGTAGGAATGTCCTGTTCTTTTTAACCCTCTGGTTCCACTAAACTTTCAGTAATAGTCCGTGGTTCTGGAATTTCTTCCAGTTCTACTATGCTCCCACTTATCTGGTTTTCCAAAAACTCAGTTTCCAAGAAGTAGGCATGACGAGAAACAAGAACTTTTTGTTCCTCTTCACAGTAGAAGAAATATCCCTTGGAGTTCTTTGGATATCCCACAAACTTGCACTGTACTGAGCGTGCCTCGAGCTTGTCCGCATGCTGCTTTTTGACAAAAGCTGGACATCCCCATGTCTTAATGTGCTTAAGATAGGGTCTCTTCCCACACCACATCTCATATGGTGTAGTAGGCACAGTCTTAGTAGGAACTCGGTTCAAAAGGTATGCGGCTGATTCTAGTGCATACCCCCAGAAGGATCGCGGTAACTCAGCGTTACTCATCATGGACCGCACCATATCCAATAGGGTCCGGTTCCGTCTCTCCGATACACCGTTATGTTGCGGAGTGTATGGAGGAGTAAGCTGAGAGAGAATTCCATTCTCTTTTAAATAGTCCAGGAACTCGGCACTCAAGTATTCTCCACCTCGATCCGATCTTAGAATCATAATACTTTTGCCGGTTTGTTTTTCTACTTCATTCTTAAATTCCTGGAACTTTCCAAAGGCTTCGGACTTATGTTTCATTAAGAAGACATAACCGTACCTTGAGAAGTCATCCGTAAAAGTAATGAAGTAAGAATAACCGCTTCGTGCATGTGTAGACATTGGACCGCACACGTCACTGTGTACGAGTCCCAAGAGCTCGCTCGCTCTTACTCCATGTCCAGTAAACGGAGTCTTTGTCATCTTTCCTTTGAGACAGGATTGACAAGTGGCATACGATTGATATTCGAACGGATTCAAATATCCTTCAGTATGTAACTAAGTCAACCTTCTCTCATTGATGTGACCCAGTCTACAATGCCACAAGAAAGTCTGATTTATTTCCGGAGACTTTCTTTTGTGTGTATTCTGGACATTGAAAATTTGTGGTTGGTTTAATACGTATATACCATTACTCAATGTACCTGACCCAATCAAAACTTGATTAAGGTGAATGTTTACAATATTGCTTACAAACGCAAATTCATAACCTTCTTTAGAAACTAAAGATACAGAAATGATATTACAAGTTGCGTTGGGTACAAAAAAGCAATTACGCAAAACCAAAACATGTCCATCTGACATTCCCAAGTGATAGTCCCCCAAGGCTTTAGCATCCATGCTAGCTCCGTTCGCAACTCTGAGGGTCATGTCACCTGCCTTCAAAACCCTACGGTTTCTCAACGCCTGCAAAGAATTACAGATATGAGATCCTGATCCGGTATCTAATACCCAGGAAGTAGAGTTTATTGAAAGACAGTTTTCAATAACATACACACCTGAAGCTGAAGCTGCAACCTGCTTCAATTCCTGTGTCCTGGCTTTCCAAGCCCTGCAATCATTCTTTCAGTGACCTTTCTTATGACAATAGAAGCATTCTTCCTTATCCACAAGCTTCCCCGCTTTTTTTGTTGCTTTAGCTTTTCCCTTCGTATCCACTTTACTAACACCGCCCCTTGGTTTGGCGGGGGCTTTCTTCTTCTTTCCCTTGGCTTTCTCCTTGGGCTTAGAAGAAGATGATCCTCCTACAAACAAAGTGGATGTTTCCCTACCTTTCTGTAGGGTGCCCTCTGCGCTCCTCAGCATGTTGAGGAGCTCTAAAAGTTCAACCTCTTTTTCTTGTAAGTTGAAGTTCAGTATAAATTGGGCGTAAGTGGAAGGAAGGGACTGGAGAACTAAGTCCGTATAGAGCTCACTCTCCAATGTGGTTCCCAGGTCCGCGAGCTCCTCAATGTAGCCGATCATCTTAAGCACGTGCTCTGCTACTGATGATCCGACGGCCATCCTTTCCGAAAATAACTTTTTCGACGCTTCGTATCTTGCGATACGAGATTGCTCTCCATACAGTTCTTTTGTATGGAGAAATATGGATTCAAGGTCCATATTCTCGTGCCTCCTCTGATGTTCGTTGTCCATCGAGGCAAGTACGAGGCACTTAGCCTTCGCGCTATCAATCTCCCAAGTCTTGCGGATTTCCTTATCCGCGACGCTGGAAGTGGGACCAGGGACAGGGGGAGCTTTGGTGGTAAGAAGATACCCCAGCTTGTCGTAAGTGATTTCCATTTTGACATTCCTGAGCCAATCTTTGTAGTTTGGCCCTGTCAGTATGTTTTTATCTAGAAGTAACTGAAGTCCAGTCATGTCGATTGGTCGCTGCAATTAGGAGAGAGAAGAAGAAACACTCAGCATGATGCTCTTGCAAGTTTAGAGTGGTTTTTAGTTTGTCTAAACAGGATGGCTCCCACTGTTTCTCGAATCCCTCCTCAAACCATAAAGGAAGAATTAGTCGGGATCAATCCCACCGCACAATACTTGCTTAACCGTTCAGCCAGGCCAGTGTCGGTACTTCGAGGGAGGTTTTCCAACGCTTTCGCGAAGTTCCTTAATTAAATAACCTCTTTTCCCTGGGGGCGTAGCCCCGCTAACACCTTTCTAGGCACCTACTAGGTTTATAGCATTGATCGTTTAGTGAGAAATTTCCCGAGGAGTAGCATATATTCACAGTAGGATCGGGATCCAAATATCATCGCGTGACGAAACTGAAGGAATCCTACCAGAATCATCACACTCCAAATGGTATGCAACGCTAGCAAGTTTCAGTACTTATGAAACTCCCGATGTGGATTTTTGCCCCATGCTCTTATGACCTTGACTTTGGCCAACAAATCATAAGTCACATGTCAAGTTCTACCCGTCGTTCTCCAGGTTAATTTGAATCCACCCGCACCTACCCTTAACTTTGGCCAACAAGGCAGTACGACTGTTCCAAACCAACGCATCTATCTATGCTGCATATGAATACCCAATAGCTACCAATCACTATGCCTTGACTTTGGCCAACAAACACAGCTTGAATACTATTGACTATTCATGTGAAACGACGGAGGGCTACGAATGGTTTTGGCGAAACCGTGAACGTAGTGAACTTGATATAGTCGATGGAACGAGATAGCTTTTAAAAGGAGTGGCTCAAGCTCCGCATTTAAAAGTTGGTTTTGAAAAGAACCGAGTGGTTTTTCGAAAGTGTTCCAACGACTTTAACTTGGTTTATTATCTTGCATTAGTTCTTTTAATGCGTGATATTCTTGTATTAGTTCTTTTAATGTGTCCCATCATTTAATCCTACCATTGCAGAAAAAAACCAAAATATGACGTACGTTTATGCCATTCGCATTCGCCACTGGGCCCCGTCATTACCCGTTAGGTTACTTAACTAACGACAGAGCGGGGGCTGGGCTAGCGCGTCTGTAAAACATAAGCAACGCCTAAATAATATCATATATAGATATACTGCAATGATAAACATTTCAGATCACAGATGAATACATTGGATATACTAGGAATCTGTAATTCGTACGAGCCTGTAACGAAAAATAGATTACACGGTCGCGGTGAATAGCCAATACCCCACCCAAGACCCCTACGGGTGCGGCAAACTACCCACCAAGTACCCGAAGCGAAGCAACCTCCCTCATCTCCATGAGTAGGCCACTCGGCACTTCGGCATACCCGGTAGTTTGTGCACCCCCTCCATGGGTCTATCCTAGGAGCAAAAACAGCAAAAAGAAATTATACAATGACGGCTACAACCCCGACCCGGTTGTGCGGCCATACAAATAATTATTACATCAATTTACAAATTTACATGAATTGAAAGAAAAGAAAACTCTCGTCTCACAACCCCGGGCTATTCACCCGCGACAATCCAACATATTCATATACACATTCCAGCAACATTACAGATCACAGATTTGTATAACCCCCACTAATCGACATATAGCGATTAGCAGACGTTCAATACAAATATCACATTACAGAAAAACCCGTTAGCTTAAGTCTTTTAGAAGTTCGATCAAAAATACGGATTTTCGGGACCCCAAAAATAAATTTTCGTTCTGGAAAATCTGGGCAGAAAACACATATTCCAAAATTCCCAAAATACCCTTACAACCACACTGCAGCAAAGTAACACCAGAGAGGGGCCAAGGAGGCCGCGGAACCGCGGCAATAGCAAGTTATTGCCGCGTTTCCGCGGTCGTTTAGGGGGATCTCTGGGTGATTTTTCTACAGTATCTTTTAAAAACCCTGAGTCGATTTTTCATGCATGATTTATCACTTTTACAGAACATAAAAAATCGACAGCAACTTTGAAAACGGGGTTCATTTCGGGACTTTTTCTTTGATCGATTTTCTAGCTACTTTGCTAACATGTTAGATAGAGTTTAACTAGGCTCCGATACCAATGTAAGTCCATGCTACCTCTCCCGGTGCTTTCGGGCATGCGGAATTTGATAAAAAACGATTTTCTTAGAGGTGGTAACATGGACTTATAACCCGGATCTTTGTTAAACATCTAACTAAAAACCTAACTACGAGTTTCTAACTACCCGGTTAGGGGGTTATACCTTGCTTGTCTTGAACTCCTTCGTCTTCAAACTCCAATGGTGGTCCGGATCGGCTTCTTCCCGTCGTCTCCTTACGCCGAAGATAGATCCACCTGAAAGCTCCAACCTTTGGCTCCTTCTTCGAAATTTGAAGAAACTAGTTCACTCGGTTTGTTAAACCTTGTGAACTAGAGTGAGTAGAGAAGAGTTTGTATGGGATTTTATCTATGGTTCTTGATTCTCAACTCATGAGACAAGTGAACCATAGAGTGAAGAGAGGGAGCAAGAGGAAGAGGGTGAGAGCAAAAGCAAGAGAGCTCCAAAACAAAGAGAGAGAATGGTCAAGTGAGAATGAGCCTCTCTTTTGTCTTTCACCCTCTCATAATCCAAAACCATGATAACTCATCATACCAATCAAGTGTTATGTGATGGTTGAAGCAACCATAACCATATCATTTCATGCACTCATTTTGCATAAAGGAGCAAGCAAGCAAAAGTCTTTGCCATGAAATGATGGCTATGGTAATCATGATGGTCAACTAGTCAAGCCTAGTCAACCGGTCAACAAAGTCAACAAGTCAACAAAAGTCAACAAAGTCAACAAGTCAACAACCATGTTACCATATTACTTAATTAATATAATTGTTAATCACATATCATATTCTTATTAGGGTTGATCAAAAAGTCAATAGTCAACTGTCAACGGTCAACAACCCTAATGAGAATCCTCTGCCTCTGTCTCCCCGTCAACTGTGCATACACACCCGCATCCGCGTTCCGAGGAACACGAATGCAAACTGGATAAATCCAATCCCAAAAGGTACACTAGGATCTGGCTTAAACCAAAGCCCGCTAGTGTAAACTGTCCGGACACTGTACGTGCACAAGTGCACGGATGTGACCGAACCCTGTCGCAAAACCATGCGACCTGTCGCAAAACCATGCGACCTGTCGCAAAACCATGCGACCTCTACTCTTTTGCCTAAAGGCGAAAAGCTTTCTGTGTGGGACTCTAAAGACTCGACACTACGCTGGCAGTGGGTTTAACCACAGACCGCAAGCGGCACTAGCTGTGCGTAACGGTCCCCAGGTAATGCCGACAAGAAGACTGACGAGGCGAAACCCATCTGAACTCCTACTGAGCCTGAATGTGACATTCTCCGTACAGTCCGGTCTGTTCGTCTGATACATCGCATGGCGGGCCTAGGGGGCGGTAAACGTCAGTCCCCCAATAGCGGTACAAGTCGTGCCGGAGCGAAGCCCAAAACACCCTGAGATAACACTGGAAGCCTACCAGTATATCTCGTTTGCCCTGGCCAGGGACTACTCGTGTAATGGCTCTCCTAGACACAGCGCGATGTCAACCCCCAATACCGGGAGAGACGAATCCTGTCTAACCGTCACTGCCTCCAAGTGCTTCGGGACTGCACCCAACCACTACCTGTTTGCACGACTCCTTTGAGCCGTGGTAGGGTAGTGATCAAAGTATAGTGGGAACACACTCAAGGCGAAGTGACAGTGTCAAGTCAGCGGACTAAGCTGTACTCATGTCACCTGGGAACTGATAACTGACGATAGGCATAATACCAACTAGTCAGTTCCCGACGAGTCCTGTCCAGTATACCCGTAACCTAACGAGCACCCGCATACTATCTCAAGTACGACGTACTGACGGCTGTGGGACAGACCGTCTCCCACACTAGGATGAGAAGCGCATGCGCTAGTCTACTCCGGAGTATCGATGCCCTGTCTCAATAGTCCTGCGACCAGGGACCTGCATAAGGATGTGCTTATAGATTACCCAGCCCCACTAGTGTGACGGCCATCACATCGCTGGTAATCAAGCAAAGATCCTAAGGGCTTCACTAATGTGTATAGGCGATATACAAAAATAAACACATGTACACATTGAAGTAGAAACAAACCAAGTAGCATACTACTATTTTGAGCAAGATTGTATATACAAGGTGAATATCCCAAGCTTCCATTAAGTAATATACAAACTAGTATGATACAGTAATGGCCTCTAGGGCATATACACTAACAGTGTTCAGCCTCCATCGCCGAGTCTGCGACGGTATCCTGTTTGGAACTCCTCCAACATACCGCCCCTCCGTTGAGGGTAAACACAAAACCCGAGACAGACTTGCTGTCATCTTTGTCACTCTGGAAGCTTGAATCGGTAAAGGACTTGACCCTGAGGTCTCCATTACCGTAAACCAGGAACATCTCCTTAGTCCTTCTCAGGTACTTGAGAATGTTCTTCACTGCTGTCCAGTGGTCCTCCCCTGGGTCTGACTGATACCGGCTTACCGCGCTCAGCGCCTAAGCTACATCTGGTCTTGTACATAGCATCGCATACATTATAGATCCTACCGCCGAAGCGTAGGGTATAGTGCTCATGCGAACCCTCTCCTCGTCAGTCTTAGGAGACATCATCTTGGAGAGAGTAATTCCGTGCAATGCGGGTATGTTACCGCGCTTGGAACCCTCCATACTAAATCTTTTTAGTACGGTCTCTATGTACCTGGACTACGAAAGTCCCAATAGTCTCTTGGATCTATCTCTATAGATCTTAATCCCCAGAATGTACGAGGCATCACCCAGGTCCTTCATGGAGAACCTTTGTGACAAAAATAGCTTGACCGATTGTAGCATAGGAATGTCATTTCCTATCAAAAGAATGTCGTCCACGTACAAGACTAGGAATACGATAGTTCATCCTACAATTTTCTTATAAACACAAGGTTCATCTTCGTTCTTGATGAAATCAAATTCCTTGATTGCCTCATCAAAACATATGTTCTAGCTCCGCGATGCCTGCTTTAATCCATAAATGGATTTAAGCAACTTGCACACCTTCCCGCTGCTCCCACTATCTACGAAACCTTCTGGTTGATCCATGTAAACGCATTCTTCCAAACAACCGTTTAGGAAAGCCGTTTTAACATCCATCTGCCAGATTTCATAGTCATGGAAGGCAGCAATGGCAAATAGGATCCGAATGGATTTGAGCATAGCCACCGGAGAAAAAGTTTCGTCATAGTCCAAACCAGGTCTTTGACGAAAACCTTTTGCAACGAGTCTAGCCTTATAGGTTTCCACCTGCCCATCTACACCAAGTTTCCTTTTGTAGATCCATTTGCATCCAACAGGTTTTACCCCAGGTGGAGCAATATCCAAGGTCCACACTTTATTGGCGTACATGGACTCCATTTCGGATTGCATTGCTTCCTGCCACTTATCAGAGTCCCTACTGATAATGGCCTGCCTGAAACTGGTAGGGTCATCTTCTTCCAAGATGCAATCCTCTCGATCCCCGTCTATGAGAAAACCGTAGTATCTCTCGGGCGGATGAGAAATCCTACCAGATCTGCGGAGTGTCTGAGGTTCGTTTGGGGTTATTGAATCTAGCGGTTCCTCCAAATTTTCAGTTATATTTTGTGGTCGCTGAATTTCTTCCAGTTCTACCGAACTCCCACTAGTTTCTTTTGCAAGAAACTCCCTTTCTAAGAAGGTGGCGTGGCGAGATACAAACACCTTCTGTTCCTCAGTGTGGTAGAACAAATATCCCAGTGAGTCTTTAGGATATCCCACAAATTTACACAGAACTGATCGTGCCTCTAGCTTGTCCGGTTTCTGTGTTTTCACATAGGCCGGACAACCCCATATCTTAATAAACTTAAGACATGGTTTCTTACTGCTCCATATTTCATACGGAGTTTTAGGCACAGATTTGGACGGAACTTGATTCAAAAGGTATGCCGCTGTCAGAAGCGCATGTCCCCAGAATGGAAGAGGTAACTCAGCACTACTTATCATGGAGCGAACCATATCCAATAGGGTACGATTCCTCCGCTCCGATATACCGTTGTGCTGTGGTGTATAAGGAGGAGTAAGCTGAGAGAGAATACCATTCTCTTTTAAGTAATCTAGGAATTCCGTGCTTAAGTACTCCCCTCCTCTATCAGACCGGAGGATCTTGATACTTTTGCCAGTCTGGTTCTCTACTTCGTTTCTGAATTCCTTGAATTTCTCAAAATCTTCAGATTTATGTTTCATCAGATACACATATCCGAACCTAGAGAGATTGTCAGTGAATGTGATGAAGTAGGAGAACCCACCCCTTGCATGTGTAGACATTGGACCACATACATCACTGTGTATGAGTCCTAAGAGCTCTGCTGCTCTTTCTCCATGTTCGGTGAATGGAGATTTGGTCATCTTCCCTTTGAGACAAGACTGATAAGTTTCATAAGATGAAAACTCGAATGCATTCAAGAGCCCATTTTTATGCAACTTACTCAGTCTTTTCTCTCCGATATGACCAAGTCTACAATGCCGCAAGTAGGATTCATTCGTATCTGAATTCTTCCTCTTGCGTGTGTTTTGTACATTGAGAACTGTATTCTGATTTAGAACGTAGATACCATTACACAGTGTATCCTCTGCAACTGTATTCTGATTTAGAACGTAGATACCATTACACAGTGTATCCTCTGCAACCAGTACCTTATTAAGGAAAATGTTCATGATATTCTTGTCAAGAACAAAGTTATATCCATCTTTATCGAGTAAAGAAACCGATATGATGTTGCAAACCATGGAGGCTACATAGTAGCAATCGTTCAAAATCATAGTCTTGCCATTTGGCAATACTAGGTGATATTCACCGACGGCTGCCGCATTAACTTGTGCTCCGTTCGCTACTCTGAGCGACATATCACCCGGTGCAACTTTCCTACTTTTTCTCAGTCCCTGCAATAAATTACAGATATGAGATCCTGATCCGGTATCAAGTACCCAGGAGGTAGGGCTCACCGTAAAACAGTTCTCAATTACAAGAACACCTGAAGTAGATGCAAAACCATGCTTCTTCTTCAACTGGGTACCCTGGGAATCCATACAATCCCCTTTCCCTTGCTCATACTTATGACTGTTGTCACAAGTTAGAGCTGAACCAACGTTCCCCAGCCCCGAATAAGAATTCGGATCGGTTAAGCGATACATTTTATTATCTTGATTAGGGCGTGAAAAGGTTGCTACCTGGAGAGAGAGAAAAGAAACACTCAGCGTACGCTCTTGCAAGATTAGATTGGTTTATTAATTTATCTAACCAGGATGTCTCCCACTGTTTCCTCAAATTCTTCTTAAAACCTTTTAAAAGAAGAACTAGTCGAGATTTTAATTTTTACAATACTTGCTTAACCTTTCAGCCAGGCTAGTGTCGGTACTTCGAGGGAGGTTTTCCAACGCTTTCGCGAAGTTCCTTAATTTAAGAACCTCTTTTCCCTAGGGGCGTAGCCCCGCTAACACCTTTCTAGACACCTACTAGGTTTATAGCATTGATTGTTAAGTGAAAATAATCTCCCAAGAGTAATCCAACTCATCAGTGGGATCGGGATCCAACTATCATTGTGTGATGACCTAGATGGAATCCACTCTAGTCACCACACTCCAGAAGGTATGCTAAATCTGCAAGTTTCAGTACTTTTGAAACTCCCGATGTGGTTTTTGCCCTTAGGACCCAAGTGACCTTGACGAATAATCAACAAATCAAAAGGTCCTAGTCAAGTTCAACCCGTCGTTATCCAGGATTGCATTAGACCCGCCCGCATGATCCTTGACGAATAATCAACAAAATCATGCGACCGTCCTAACCAATCGCATCTGTCAGTGCAACAGAGAATTATTACTCAGCTACCGTTCACTGTGTCTTGACGAATAATCAACAAACGCAGTACGAATACTAAGTATTAATTATCCGAAACGACGGAGGGCTACGGCTGGGTTTTTGGCGAAAAACCCGTTAACGTAATGAACTTGATGTAGTTGAAGGAACATGATAGACTTTTTGAAAAATATAGTGGCGAAAACTTTTGCTAAAGAGGTCACTCCCTGTGAAGGGATCTCGGCTCTTTCCTCGTCGATTGAGGTGCAGGATATTCCAAACTGAATACCTCGATGCAAAGCAAGAATAATCGACTATAGAGAAGTTATTACCCTTACGCAAACTTTTGTCCAAGGGGTCACTCCCGATGAAGGGATCTCGGCCCTTGCCTCGTCGAATGAGCTGCTGGGCATTCACAACCGAATACCTCGATGCAAAACAAAAGTGAACGTCCTTGTAATAACAGCTTTTTGAAAAACTTGTTCCAACAACGTCTTTTAGGTTTATTTTCTTGTATTAGTTCTTTTAATGCGTCCCATCATTTAATCCCACCATTGCAGAAAACAACCAAAATATGACGTACGCTTATGCCATTCGCATTCGCCACTGGGCCCCGTCATCGCCCGTTAGGTTACTTAACTAACGACAGAGCGGGGGCTGGGATAGCGCGGCTGTAAAACATAAGCAACGCCTAAATAGTTATTATATATAGATATATTGCAATGATAGCCAATCCAGATCACAGATGAACACTTTGGATATACTAGGAACCCGCGATTCGTTCGAGCCTGCAACGATAAGCGGATTACACAGTCACGATGAATAGCCAAAACCCCACCCAAGACCCCTACGGGTGCGGCAAACTACCCGCCAAGTACCCAAAGCGAAGCAACCTCCCTCAATGCCGTGAGTAGGCCACTCGGCACTTCGAGATACCTGGTAGTTTGTGCACCCCCTCCATGGGTCTATCCTAGGAGCAAAAACAGTAAAAGGAATTATACAATGACGGCTACAACCCCGACCCGGTTGTGCGGCCATACAAATAATATTACATCAATTTACAAATTTATTACATGAATGAAAGAAAAAGAAACTCTCATCTCACATCCACCCCGGCTATTCATCTGCGACAATCCAACGAGTTCATATGCATAAACCATCAACAACACAGATCACAGATATGTATAACCCCCACTAATCGACGTATAGCGATTAGTAGACGTTCAATACACATATAACATTACAGATATAACCATTAGCCAAAGTCTACAGAACATCGACCAAAAATACGGATTTTTGAGCCCCGAAAACTAATTTTTCTTTCTGGAAAATCTGGGCAAAAAAGTCATATTGTAAAAATCCCAAAATACCCATCTAAGAAAACTGCAAGAAGCAGATCCCCCAACTGAGCCAACCTGGCCACGGTTCCGCGGCATAAGCAAGCTTATGCCGTGGAACCGCGGCGCTTTAGTCGAGTTGGGGGGTCAAATTTTTGCAGTTTTCTAACAAAAGCCTGAGCCGATTTTTAGTGTATGAATTTTTAATTTTGGAACAGTTCTAAAATTCGGCAGAAACTTCAAATTTCCGGGGTGTTTTGCGGTTTTTCGTCCGGTCGAAATTCTAAATACTTTGCTAACATGCTAGGGTGTGTTTAGTTAGGCTCTGATACCACTGTTAGGTCCACATTACCTCTCCCGGTACTTTCGGGGTTGCGGAAACGGTAAAACAAAATTTTTTCTGGACTTGGAAACATGGACCGTAAAAGCCGGATCTTTGCTAAACAATACACTAGCATCCTAACTAGAGATTTGTCTACTCGGTTAGGGGTTATACCTCAACTTGAACTCGTTCTCTTCTTGTTGTTCTTCTCCTTGCTTGCTCCGAAAGTTGATCCGGACTTTGGTCACCTCCGCGGCCTCCTTGAGTCGAAGACGATCCACCTGAGATATGTGCACCGAGCTCCACCTCGAGCCGAGGTAACTAGGGCAAAGATTGCCAATCTAGAAGCCCTAGGTTGTGTAGAAGTGGTAGATGAATGGTTTTGTCTTTGTGGGATTTTTATCTCTCAACACATGAGATCAAAAGATAAATCAAGAGGAGGAAGAAGGAGGAGCTAGCTAACAACCATAGAGCTTCTCATTTCAAGAGAGAGAATGAGAATGAGCAAATGAAAAAACTTAACCAAGAGAAAACACAACCATGGTTGCAATAATGCAAAAACATTATCATTACTAATCCCATCAAGATAAAGTTGATGGCTACAAATGACATGACCATTATCATAACAAAAAGAAAAAGAAAACCAAAGAATACTTTAGATCTTTCAAGAAGATCCTAGTTAACTTTGGTCAAGCGGTCAACAAAGTCAAGATGGTCAATGTAATTAGCCATAACATAATTATCAATGAAAGGATTAGTAAATAATGTCCCCGGCTCATAATGGTTTTGACCAAACGAACTGTCAAAACCCTAATGAGTCCGCCTCAAAATGGTTTTGACCGAATCAACTGTCAAAACCCTAATGAGCCTGCCAAATAACGGTTTTGTCCGAACCAACTGCCAAAACCCTAATGAGGCACCTCCTCCTTCATCGCTCCGGAAAACTGTGCATACACACCTGCATCCGCATTCCGTAGAATGCGGATGCGCAGAAGACAAAACAAATCCATCCGTGCAATACTAGGATCCGGCTTAAACCAAAGCCCACTAGTACTGCCTGCCCGAACACCATACGCACACAAGTGTACGTAAGTGATCGCAGCCCTGCCGTAAAACCATACGGCCTCTACACGTTTCGCTCAGTGCAGGGAAACTCTCTGTGTGGGACTCTAAAGACTCGACACTACGCTGGCAGTGGGTTTAACCACAGACCGCAAGCGGCACTAGCTGTACGTAACGGTCTCCAGGTAGATGTCGACAAGAAGGCCGATGAGGTAAACCCATCCGAACTCCTACTGAGCCTGTATGTGACAATCTCCGCACAGTCCGGTCTATTCGTCTGATACATTGCATGGCGGGCCTAGGGGGCGATAAACGTCAGTCCCCTAATAGCGGTACAAGTCGTGTCGGAGTGAAGCCCAGATCACCCTGAGATAACACTGGAAACCTACCAGTATATCTCGTTTGCCCTGGCCAGGGACTACTCGTGTAATGGCTCTCCTAGACACAGCGCGATGTCAACCCCCAATACCGGGAGAGACGAATCCTGTCTAACCGTCACTGCCTCCAAGTGCTTCGGGACTGCTCCCAACTACTACCTGTTTACACGACTCAGTAGAGCCGTGGTAGGGTAGTAATCAAAGAACGGTGGGAACACACTTGAGGCGAAGTGACAATATCAAGTCAGCGGACTAAGCTATACTCATGTCACCTGGGAACTGATAACTGACGATAGGTATAATACCAACCATCAGTTCCCGACGAGTCCTGTCCAGTGTACTCGTAATCTAACGAGCACCCGCATACTATCTCAAGTACGACGTACTGACGGCTGTAGGACAGACCGTCTCCCGTGCTAGGATGAGAAGCGCATGCGCTAGTCTACTCCGGAGTATCGATGCCCTATCTCGATACTCCAACGACTAGGGACGTGTATAAGGATGTGCTTGTGGATTACCCAGCCCCCATGAGTGTGATCGCCATCACAACGCCGGTAATCAAGCAAAGATCCTAAGGGCTTTACTAATGCGTATAGGTGATATAATAAATAAACACACATGTACACATTAAAGCAGAAACAAACCAAGTAGCATACTACTATATCGAGCAAGATTGTCTATACAACTGTGAATATCCCAAGCTTCAATCAAGTAATATACATACTAGTATGATACAGTAATGGCCTCTAGGGCATATACACTAACAAATTCAAGAGAGTTGTAATGAAATTTGTCGATAAATAAAGGTGAATTTTCTATATTCTTGCTTATCTTTTAATTCAAGCATAATGATTAGATCTCAATTTGTGATTGTGTTGTAATCATGATGTTTGAGTAATCTCCGCTCGTGTAGGAGTTGTGACGATCTTTAGATGATGATGATTTAGATATTCTTACAATTCTTAAATCCTATAATGCTTTGAAATTCTAGTGAATCAAATGATTAATGACCTAGTTTCAAGATGATGCTTTCTAGATCGTGTTCACTCGAAACTAGGGAACAACTATTAACCATTTGATTAACTAGAAGCTAGAATTTGAATGCGATCTATCGAAAGGACATAAGATGAGTTGCGGAATCCGTAATTTTCCCGCACGATCCTTAAACCTCAATGAATTTGCATCGATCTAGTATCAATTCGTTAATGGATAAGAATGAGTAATCATTAGATATCATCACATCTATAGATCCGATCTACTCCTACGAGCTATACTTATAATCTTGAGTGTTGATTGGAAATTATCTCTTATCTCAATTCTTGTTTTAATGTTTCTTTTAGATCTAGATTTTTCTTACTCTTGATCTTCAATTACAAATCATGAATTGTTTTCTTTTCTTTGCCTTAAATTTTCAACTCATCTAATTCAAGAATTGAACGGAACTCACTTTCCCTGTGGATGATCCGCACTTACTAACGCGCTACATCCGACACCGTTATTGATTGCGGTCAAATATTTTTGGTTGTGATTTCTAAATTCTATTTTCTAAAAACATACACAACACAAGAATTCATTCAATCAAATAGCGCCGTTGCCGGGGATCGTGTGCTATTTTTTCATTTTTTGAAATTTGAGTTGAAAAGTTTATTCCATCTACATTTTTAAAGATCAAAACTCGCGCAAAACACTAAACGATTTGTTGTGGTTACTTGCAAGGAAATCTGGAGCTTGCTGTGAAATTGGAAAATTATTTCGAGAATTCCAGAGAGCCAGGGAAGTGATCAGGAGTGCTCTGGAAAAAATTGGTGCAGAGAGGAGCTCAAGGCGTGGCGGAACCGCGGCATAAGGCGACAACCGTGGCGGAATCGCGGCGGTTCTAGGGGATCTCTGTAAAAATTTTATCTGGTAACCTCTAACTTTCTTATCTCCTTCCTAAAATCTGCTCCAATTAACAATTTGTTGCAGGATTCTTTGCAAAAATCGCAGCGCCGCAAAAAGCAAAATAAATTGTGCTTGTTTTTGATTTTGTGGTTGTTTGCATAATTAATGCGGACATTAAGGGGCACGACCAAATCCAGATTAGGTGGGGAGTTCATTACCCTTCCTAGGCCCAAAAAATCACAAACCTGCGTCCGCATTACCCTCATTAATTAAAAAATATCTAGAGATGACTCTAAGGACCATCGTGCTCACTTAGGACAGAAGAAGGCCGTGGATAATTCATTGCTTATCCGCGTTTCTTTTTGTGGTGTCTAAGGCAAGTGTGTCAAAGGCTAGTGGTTACTTAATTAGGCCCACTACTTACGTAGTGGAGAACCTCCCACTTACCTGGCACTTACCTGGCCACAGGAGAAATAAAGAGGCAGTGCAGGATTTTATCCTGCGACTTGTCTTTTAGAAGTTAGGAGCGGTCTAGAGCTTTGACCTAGGTGACCATAAATTTTAGGGTTGCTTGTTGCATTTATTGTGATCGCATCATATTTTCAAAATCCGTATCATTTTTCAAAACAAACACCGCATACATCATTTCCCCTAATTATAAATCTACGCTGCCACTTGTACTAACCCTTTTTAGTGCAAGATAGGTTGGACAACAGGATTCTAGTGCCTGTTTAGTCCGCGTCCCCCGATCGACCTAAAAGTCGGTATTTCTACATTTACCCTTTCTTTTACCCAGCACCACACCCGCATCGATGGATCCACCTCCATCGAACTTCTTTTCCACTACTCCGCCGCCTTCCGTTGGTGCGTAGAATCTACCCCGCATCTCTCTTCAAGAGAGGTGCTACCCTTTGCGAGGTCCTCTCTCGACCTGCTTATCCATTCCACCAGCCAACGGGGATAACTTTGAGATTAAACCCCAATACATCAACCTTCTACCCAAATATCACGGTCTCGAGTCTGAAGACGCATATGTCTTTATCACCAAATTTGAAAATGTATGCGCAATGATGGGTACTTCACAGCTTCCTGTGGATGCTATGCGTCTACGTCTTCTCCCATTTACCATGTGCGATACAGCCGAGAAGTGGTTGTATAACACTACCGCACATTCCATTTCAAATTGGGAAGAATTCGTCAAAGCATTCCTTAAGAAATTCTACCCACATCATAAGACAGCTCGAGTCCGTAGCGAAATAAATCAATTCACCCAGCTTCCAAATGAACTTTTTTCAAAATGTTTTGAATGCTTCAAGGATCTGTTAGTCCAATGTCCACATCACGGAATCCCTAGATGGGAACTGTGCAGAATCATATATGAGGGCATTAATCCTAACACAAGACAGACCCTTGAATTAATGTGTCAAGGCAACTTCATGACCAAAGATGATGGGGAAGCCTGGAAATTTCTAGAAGATTTCGCTGAAAAATCTTTACAGTGGGAGGGTGTGAGTCAATCGTCTAGGGGTGGCAATAACCAATCGGATGTTTCCATAGGAGTTAGAGATGAAATTTCAGCTTTACACAAGAAATTCGACGCTATAGAAAACAAATTTTTAGCTACCGCCCTAAATCAAATGTCACTCTCCAAAACTGTATGTGGGTGCTGTTCTGATCCTTCTCATTTGACGGAAGAATGTCTATTGAATTCTCCGTTTCAAAGTCAAGAGCATACTAATGCCGCATTTCAAAGACCTAGAAACGATCCATATTCTTCCACATATAATCAGGGTTGGAGGAATCACCTTAACTTTGCTTGGAACCAATCACAATCTCAAAACACGGTTCCAAACCAAAACAATTTCCAAAGGGTCCCTCCACCACTACAGCAACCACCACAATTGAGTCAGCACCCCTTCCAAGCACAAAACTTCCAAAATCCGGTCAACACACCAGCACCGTCTAATCCTTTGCAGTTAACCGGCACTGATGAATCCTCTTCATTCATGAACTTGCTTTTGACAAACTTTCATCGATGATATAAAGAAAAACTCCACCTCCCAGGCGGAGAGTATTAAATCAATGGAAGCAGAAATTGCACAATTAAAAGCCGAAATGAGAGCAAGAGAGAAAGGAAAACTTCCAGCTCAACCTTTACCCAATCCTGGCTATTCACATCATGCGAATGCAATCACGTTGAGATCTGGAAGAGTGCTTGACAATCATGTTGGGGAAGAATTTGATGACACTGAAAAATCTATCAATGATACCCCGGCTAAGACCTTTCCTTCCACTTCTACTTCTAATTCTGACCCCGGTTCTTCTACCCCACCACCTTCTTGTGAGCCTATTCTTCGTTTCCCACAAGGCTCGCCACCTTAGCCCAGCTCTTCTAGTTCTCCACGGACAATCCCCACTTCTATTCTGGGATTGGTTCTATACACACTTCCTTCTCCTATGAAGGACCCAGCGCTTATTGCTAAAGCACCTTATCCTAATCGGTTAAGGGCAAACACACCGAGTCCACATATGGAGAAGATCATGGACATTTTTAAGCAAGTTACCATCAGCATCCCTCTCCTAGATACCATCCAACAAGTTCCATCCTATACTAAAACTCTTAAGAACTTGTGCACTAGGAAGAGGAAGACTCAAGTGCCCAAGAAGATATTCATGGCAAAAACGGTAGACACAGCCTTTCCCCAGCAATTACCGAGGAAACGTAAGGATCCTGGATATCCTACGATTTCCATTTCTATCGGGGAAAAACACATTAACCGTGCTCTACTAGACCTTGGCGCTAGTGTTAACTTGCTTCCATACTCGGTTTATGAGTAACTAGGTATCGGAGAGTTGAAGCCAACCCATTGCACTCTCCAGATGGCTGACCGATCAATCACCAAACCTAGGGGTGAACTGGAGGATGTGTTAATAAAAATCGGGGAATTTATATTCCCTGTGGACTTTATTGTAATTGATACACAGCCTGTAGCGAACCCACAGAATCAAATTCCGGTGATTTTAGGTCGCCCCTTTTTGGCCACTTCCAATGCAATAATCAACTGTTGTAATGGTTCTATGACCCTATCTTTCGGGAATAGGTCAATAGAGCTGAACATTTACAAGTTGGGAAGTATACCCTCCGAACCTACTGCTCAGGTCTGCTCTGTCGACTTAATGGATGTCGACAGCAGCGAATTTGATGATCCTCCTGATACCGATCTAGACTCTTTTCATACGTTGTTGTTTGACCCAACTATGTATCATACACATGCGGACTCTTCCACCGAGATGTCCGGGTCAACAACTAACACCGATTATGAACTATTTTTAGAGTCTGAAGATCACCCCGCACTTTGTGATGACATTATTCTTCGGGGTATTGATGAAACTTTTGAGGAGATCTTCGCTGATGAACTCGCATTTCTGAATAACACGGGTGTTGAGATGAATCATGTCCCAATCATTGAAATTGAACCTCCACCCTTTCTTCTGAATTGTAAAAAGAATGCGAGTAATCCATCGCATTCACTGCATCGTCTCTCCAAAATGAAACGCACACACATTCTGTTCCACCACTTACCATTTCCCCACTTCTTCTTCCACCAACCAGAGCACTGCATTGATAAAATCTTCGAATGGTTGGTGTTGACATTCGGTCTTTGCAAAGCTTGGCATCGACCAATGATTCTTGACCCCCTCATGTGATTTTCAAACCTTAGTTTTGCATAACTCAAGTTTGGGGGGGAACATTTTTTTTCTGGCTCTTGGAAAGAAAATTTTTACAAAAATTTTTGAGCCAAGAATAAGTTTGGGGGAGGGTCTTCACTTAAATATTTTGCCCCACTAATAAATTCCTCCCAAGCTTACAGGTTTTTCAAAGATTTAGCTGATGGCAACAGTAAGGACACTGTTGAAAACAAGTTTGGGGGAGGTTTGTGCTTAGTTTTGCATCATGTGCATATCATTTGCATAAGCACAAAACATTTCTTTAAAAACCCATAAAAATTTTGTGTAAATATTTTTTGTAAATAGTTTTTCAAAACCCATAAAAACCTATAAAAATTTAAAAATTTTCAAAACTCATAAAAAATTTTAAAAATTTTCAAAATATAAAAATATTTAATATTTATGATAATAAAAGTTTAGATAGTGAAAAATTACATCCATGTGATTAGAAAAAATTTAAGAAAACCAAGAAAATTAGAAGTTTTCTTATACGAACTAGTAATAAGTAGCTATGAGCCGTTGTCCCAAGGGTTAGTAAGATGAAGGAAGTCACTAATCTGAGGATAAAAATAAGTCTGAAAAATAGTTTCTATTCTGGAAGCCAAACATTTTGAACGTTGATACCCTGCTATTCGCACTTACACACGTCTTAAAGCCCGGGATAGTAGAGGATACATTGAAATGCTCTTGTCTTGAAGCCAATGTATGAAGGAAATAAAAAAAATGAATAAAATATAAAGTGGTGAGAAAAAAATGGACACTGGTTTTGTTATCGCCAAGGGCAATAAAAAATTTATAGCGAGGGTGCCTCTTCACCTAGTGCCCTAAGGCCAACTGGTCTGGGAGTCACTGCTATGCCTAAGGTGGTGCAAGACGAGGAAAATACACCAAATAAGCAAGCACATGAGTAATCGGTCGGTTAGTACCTCAAGAAGTATTAACGATCGCATGAAAGTGTGTGAGCAAATTCGTCTAAATATTCATTAATTAAAAAGTACTGAGGCTGATGGACAAGAGTATGATAGCTTGAATTGAATTCTCCGGGTGTAGGGATGTCCTTTACACATACACAGGGTGATATGATCGATGTTTGGAAGAAAGATAGGAATGAAGAATAAGACGATGTTTTATTGAGGGAGGACGTGATTTCTAACATCTTTTCATGACCATTAAGATAGGGCTCATGACAACCGAAAAGCTAGCTTAGTTGGAAACCCTAATTTTCAAGGCTTTTCTTTTAAAATTCTTGTCTTTAAATATAATATTCATGATCTTTCTTTTATTATTGGATTTTGTGGGTGCAATCCGCTGAAAACCCTCAGGAGACAACACTCCTCCTACTAGGGACACCTAAAGGTTTAAAGGATTGTTGCACGTGCTCAGTGTAATCGTGTTGCCTACGAAGGTGTGATTTTATCTTTCTTTATTTTCTCCTTCTCTTTTTAATAAAATAGTTCGATCGAGACGATCGAAAATAAGTTTGGGGGAATTTGATCAGTTGAAAATACTGCATTTCTAACACGGCAATTTTCCTACCTTTTGCATTCATGTATAGGTATCCGGTATTCATATCGCACATATTAGCAAAACACATGTAAAATACTGGATTACTTGTACCGTATACTAAAACCGGCACTTTTAGGGAAATTAACTGTGTTTCATGGCATCGCATCATCCTTGTATTGCACAACTCTTGTCTGGGGTCTAATGCAGGAAATCACAGAAGCAGAAGCCGAAATTAGGAAAAGATCTGATAAAAGACACGCCAACTCCAAGATGTAAGATCTGGTAATATTACAGAAATCCAAATAAAATTACACAGATCAGAAAGAGGCCCAAAATTCAGCCCAAGAATTACCATGCAAAATTAAAGTTCCAAGTCCACTAAAGGGCCGCGGATCCGCGGCCCAAACCCCCTTGGCGCCGCGGATCCGCGGCCATATGAAGAGATCATGGCTCCAAATTTCATCACATGCTTATTTCTAACGGCCAAAGCTTCCAGAAGACCCCAGAAGCTCCACGTGGCACATCTAGAAGGCTTGGCTTAACAAATTCTTAGAGGGAAATTTAAATTTTGGGCTTAACTAACTTTTTGGAGGGAAATTTAAATGTTTTGGTTAACAAACTCTTGGAGGGAAATTCTAATTTTGGGCTTAACTAACTTTTTGGAGGGAAATTTAAATCTTTTGGTTAACTAACTTGTGGAGGGAATTCAAATTTCAATTCTAGATCTAGAGGTCTATAAAAAGGAGTCTAGATCTAGGGTGAAGGTTGTTCATTCATTGGTTCAAAAATTCATTCATCTCTCCCTCTTCCCTCCACAAGTTTAGTGACAAAACTTGTGTCAAATTCCAATTCAACCTCAAGATCAAGATCCCGAGATCAATTCAAGCAAGAATTCCTTCAACCTTTAGAAGCCACGCCGGATTTTCAACGGAGCAAGAGATCCACACCGATCCGCGACTCAAGGAGCCGAGCGAAGCCGAAATCGACGATCTAGTTCCTACCTTTTGTAAATTCAAGAGAGTTGTAACGAAATTTGTCGATAAATAAAGGTGAATTTTCTATATTCTTGCTTATCTTTTAATTCAAGCATAATGATTAGATCTCAATTTGTGATTGTGTTGTGATCATGATGTTTGAGTAATCTCCACTCGTGTAGGAGTTGTGACGATCTTTAGATGATGATGATTTAGATATTCTAACAATTCTTAAATCCTATAATGCTTTGAAATTCTAGTGAATCAAATGATTAATGACCTAGTTTCAAGATGATGCTTTCTAGATCGTGTTCACTCAAAACTAGGGAACAACTATTAACCATTTGATTAACTAGAAGCTAGAATTTGAATGCGATCTATCGAAAGGAAAAAGGATGAGTTGCAGAATCCGTAATTTTCCCGCACGATCCTTAAACCTCGATGAATTTGCATCGATCTAGTATCAATTCGTTAATGGATAAGAATGAGTAATCATTAGATCTCATCACATCTATAGATCCGATCTACTCCTACGAGCTATACTTATAATCTTGAGTGTTGATTGGAAATTATCTCTCATCTCAATTCTTGTTTTAATGATTCTTTTAGATCTAGATTTTTCTTACTCTTGATCTTCAATTACAAATCATGAATTGTTTTCTTTTCTTTGCCTTAAATTTTCAACTCATCTAATTCAAGAATTGAACGGAACTCACTTTCCCTGTGGACGATCCGCACTTACTAACGCGCTACATCCGACACCGTTATTGATTGCGGTCAAATATTTTTGGTTGTGATTTCTAAATTCTATTTTCTAAAACAGACACAACACAAGAATTCATTCAATCAAATGGCGCCGTTGCCGGGGATCGTGTGCTATTTGTTCATTTTTTAAAATTTGAGTTGAAAAGTTTATTCCATCTATATTTTTAAAGATCAAAACTCGTGCAAAACACTAAACGATTTGTTGTGGTTACTTGCAAGGAAATCTGGAGCTTGCTGTGAAATTGGAAAATTATTTGGAGAATTTCAGAGAGCTAGGGAAGTGATCAGGAGTGCTCTGGAAAAAATTGGTGCAGAGAGGAGCTCAAGGCGCGGCGGAACCGCGGCATAAGGCGACAACCACGGCGGAATCGCGGCGGTTCTAGGGGATCTCTGTAAAAATTTTATCTGGTAACCTCTAACTTTCTTATCTCTGCAGATCCATTCACAAAGGCCTTACCTCAGATGCAGTTCGAGAGGCTATTCAAGATGATAGGTCTGCGATACGCCAGTACATGGCCTTAGTGCAAGTGGGAGATTGTTAGTGTTATATGCCCTAGAGGCCATTATTGTATCGTACTGGCTTGTATATTACATTTTTGAAGCTTGGGATATATACACAGGTTTATAACAGTCTTGCTCAACATAGTAGTATGCTACTTGGTTTGTATCTGTCTTAATATGTGTATATGTTTCTTTTAGCATATCGTGAATACATATTGATAGAGCCCTTAGGATCTTGCTTGACCACCAGTGTTGTGATGGCAGTCACACTAGTGGGGGTTGGGTAGTCTACAAGCACATCCTTTTTCAGGTCCCCAGACGTAGGATTATCGAGATAGGGCATCGATACTCCGGAGTAGACTAGTGTATATACTCCTCGTCCCAGGAGGGGAAATGGTCTGACCCACAGCCATTTGTATGTTGTACTGAAGATAGTATGCAGGTGCTCGTTGGGTTACGGGTACACCGGACAGGATTCGCAGGGAACTGTTGGTTAGTATTATACCCGTCGTCAGTTAACAGTTCCCAGGTGACATGAGTACAGCATAGACCGTTGACTTGACACTGCTGATTCACCTTGAGTGTGTTCCCACTGTTCTTAGATTGCTATCCTACTACGGCTCAAAGGAGTCGTGCAAACAGGTAGCAGTTGGGTGTAGTCCCGAAGCACTTGGAGGCAGTGGCGGTTGGATAGGATTCGTCTCTCCCGGTATTGGGAGTTGATATCGCGCTGTGTTTGGAGAGCCATTACGCAAGGTCCCTGGCCAGGGCAAGCGAGATTTACTGATAGGTGTTCCAGTAGTTTCTCAAGGTGTAATGGGCTTCACTCCGACATGACTTATACCGCTTTTAGGGGACTGACGCTTGCCGCCCCCCTAAGCCCAATATGCGATAGTATTAGACGAACAGACCAGACTGTACGGAGATTGTCACATCAGGCTCAGTAGGAGTTCGGATGGGTTTCCTCATCGACCTTCTTATCGACATCTACTTGGGGACCGTTACGTACAGCTAGTACCGCTTGCGGCCTGTGGTTAAACCCACTGTCAGCATAGTGTCGAGTCTTTAGAGTCCCACACAGAGGGTTTCCCTGCTTCAGGCGAAACGATATAGAGGTCGTATGGTTTTACGCAGGGTTTGGACATTTACGTGTACTTGTGCACGTATGATGTTCGGACAGATTATACTAGCAGGCTTTGGTTTAAGCCAGATTCTAGTATTGGATTATTGGATTTATGTAGTCTCAGTATATCTGTGTTTTTCGTGAATACAGATGGGAGGGGCATTCTCATAATTAGTCGGGAAGTTTCTAGAAGAAAGGTGACTCATTTAGTTTTAATTCATTTGTGAATTAAATTTAATGAGGTAGAGAGATGATGTGTTATTTTCATTAATTGCACCATGAGTCATGAGGTGATTCATCTCAAGGTAATTAATGAAGCATGGTTGATGATTTAATATATTATTGCTTAGATATTTTCATGCTTCATGATATTATCAAAATGACTCAAGTTCAATTCATTATCACAAATACATTCTCTCTCCTCAAGCTCTCATCTTCTTCATCCTAACCCTAATCCTCTCATGAGTTGAGAACCATAGGGTTAGCAAGACTAATAGATCCTTAATCAATCTCTATATCCTCTAGGTCACTTGGATTAGCAATCCTAGCTACTTAGTTACCTCATGTTAGAGGTTAAAGCTTGAAGAAGGAACTCTCAGGTGGATCTTCTATTACATCGAGGAGGCCGACGAGGAGGTGAATAACAAGAACAAGAAGGACTAGTATCTTGAGGTATAATCATCTATCATAATAGTTAACTACTTCTAGATAGTTTGTTAGTTAGGGTTTAGCAAAGATCCGTTTGATAGTCGATGTTACTTTGAACAAAATGATTGTTTTACCTATTCCGCCTCCCCGCATCTTGTGGGGTGTGTAACATTGACTTACATCCTAGGTATTGAGCGATCAGAAGAAAAACAAGTGAGCCTGTAAAAACTCCTGTCGAGCCAACCGATAACACCTACCGTACAGTCCGGTCTCTTCATCATATATGCTGCATATCGAGTCTACGGACGGCAACGTCGACCCCAATAACTCAATAAGTCGTGCCGATGAATGGTCTATAACAGATCGAGAAACTACTGATAACACTTATCAGTAAATCTCAACAGCCCTGGCCAGGGACTTACTGATATAGCCAATCGCACACAGCGCAACATCAACCCCCAATAACGGGAGAGAAGAAACCCCTCCTATCGCTCATTATCTCCACATTTCTCGGGACTGTAACCAAAATCCACCTGTTTGCACGACTCAGTAGAGCCGTGGTAGGATGGAAATCAAAGCATGGTGGGAGAACACATGAGACTCTATGACGATCTCGGGTCTACATACTAACCTGTACCAGTGTCACCTGAGAACTGCTATCCGACGATAGATAAAATACCATATAGGAGTTCTCGGTGAGTCCGTCCAGTGTACCCAATCTCCACTGAGCACCCGCATACGACCTCGATGTCAAACATCAATGGATATAGGAACATCCATCGCCCATCTCATGGGTATAGTGTCGTATACGCTAGTCTACTCTGGAATATCGATGCCCCGTCTTGATATACCCATGACTAGGGACGTTTCAGGATATGCTTATAAACTACACATGTCCCACTAGTATGATCTGCATCATAATCACAATAGTCAAGCAAACATCATCAGGGCTTTATCAACATGTACAAATGAATAAAAGCACGATCAAGTGAACATGTCAGATAAAGAGTAACCAGATAGCATACTATCATGTCGAGAAAGAATGTCCTCTGTATATATATACATGTATAAATACATCCACTAACATATAATGGCATCTAGGGCATACATATATCCAACTACATATTCTTAGACAGTATCACCTGATCATGGAGATAGTCGATCTCCGGAAGATCGAGGTTAGAAGAGTTGACACAGAGGATAACACAGCGGATCCACTCACCGAGGCTGTCACGACCCGAAATGGTACGTGACTGGCCCTTGAATCATATGAAGTCTATAGGACCCCATCTAATTCAAGCAAGCCAAAAAAAATCCGATAAATCTAAACCATTTTTAAAGAAAGTGTTTTATTAAAATAAGTCGAATATGCGTTTTTAAAATCACAAATCTTTTCTGACAATTTCGGCAGAGTTTCATTTGTAAATACTGGCCCCAAACGGGTACAACATGCATTATATATATAAAAGCATCCCTAAGTGGGAGCTAGCTCTTCGTCAATTGACGGTCACAACCACGCAAGCAATAATATATACAACGCCAAGGGCGAGGATCAAAACTCAAAAGGAAACTCAAATCAACATGAAAACCATAATAATACAAGCGCGACTCTGAGGTCAAAATAATATACAACTAGTCTCTAAGGTTATAAAATATACAAGTCTGGTTGATGGAGTTTACTAGATACAACTGAAATATAATAAAAGGTACAATGGTGGACACGATGCGAGTGAACCCACCTACCAAAGCAATCACCCAAAAAGGAGCAGTGTGCCAGCAAAGCCGCAACGCCTGTACGGCAAAACCTGCAAGAAACTGTGGCACAACGGGGTGGGTTGCCAACTCGTGAGTAGAAAACATCACCGAACAGAAATCGTATGTATGACTCAATCATAGGTCAATACGATCAAATATATATATAATCTCAAATGATAAAGTCTGAAGCATGGTAAGGTGGCAAAGGTAAACATCTATACATAAGTGTACTACCAAGTGCTCGTGTCAGTGCCTCAGGTAGCAACGTATCATAAATATGAGGTATGAATGCAATAGAATGAAAACAGAATACATCATGAATGTGAAACTGTTTTCTTTAATTAGTGGGATTTTTGTATATTTATAAATTGAGGTATCATCAATGAAATCAACATGAAATCAGTGTCAAGTATCGACACAAAACATAAATCCAAATATCTCAGGCTCCGGCAATCCGGACTGGCCTGTAACCTCGAATCTCAATATCTAGGGCTCCGGCTATCCGGACTGGCACATATCATCAAATCTCAAAACCTCAAACTCCGGCTATCCGGACTGTCCTGAACTTCGATCGGTATCCTCCAGATATCCGTCGAGTCATAATAATATCACCGGTCAGTAGTGCTCCCCTGTCAAAGGATCAACGCCATCATCTGCGACCTTCTCGCCCCGAGGTACCGCACCGGGTCCACCATGAACCCACAGACGGTTCCTCCTCCTCCTCGAATCGGGTGTATGATATCGCTCAAGAGCCGAGAAAACTCATGGTGAACATATCTCAAATCATATCATGAGAAAACCGCAACTTTCATTTTAAAATGATGATCAGTTTATGAAATCCTTGCGGTTTCTCCAAATCCAGAAATCTCAAAGAAATCCGAAATCCAAAACTCAAACATAAATAAACAATGAATTCTAAAATATTGGACTCCGACAATCCGGACTGGCCCTAATAATAATGCATGAAAATGAACGTATAAATATGCATGACAATCACAGTAATAAATGCAATGTCTAAGCTATCAGCTAACAAGTGATATCAATGAATTAATATTCTCTACAGTGTACGTAGCATGGCAATTACCGATGATGATGTGTGTGAGCCGGCAAGCAGGTGTATGTGGAACATACACATCATCGGTAATGGTGTTGGTGTCCTGACAGCATGATTTCAATAATAGCATATGAAAACCCAATATAAGCAAGCAATGCGATGCGAACAGCAAGAATATGCGGGAGCTGAATAATAAAAACAACGGTAAATAATCTACATTAATATATATATATGGGTCATACAGTTTGTCGTTTGAAATAACATGAATCGTGGTGTTTAGAAAATAGGGCTACAGTGTTTTTAAGGTACGTCCTTTGAAATATCCGTAGAATCCCTTGGCCTGTCTTTAAAAATACTCACGATTCGTTAGTTTGTAAATAGGTATGACCCGAGTCTAGTCTAACATCTACAAGTAAACTACTGGACTAAACATAACAGACTGATCAAAAGGGTAAGGAAAACCATCTAAGTCTGAGTCGATATATATATATATATATATATATATATATATATATATATATATATAATAGTCGGTGATCCCGCCTCAATAGTATCACATACGATACAATATATATTATATGACATCCTCAAGTCAAGAGTGCGGATCTATTATCGATATAGCTTGTACGGTAAATCCATCGTACGGCCTCCCAAATCTGGATACGGGTCGAATATCATATTTATCTCATTTTTCATCTGTTATCCTTATCATCACATATCGTGAACTGGGGTACTGATCTAAGTCTAGTACAATACTGATACCATCTACATATATATGCGTGTGTATGAAAACACATCGCCTAAAGACCCGCTATACTAATCATGTTGTATCTCATAATACGAACCATGTCACATCACCGATCTCACGGCACCATTCCCAATTTCATCGACTCATCTCCAAATACCGTATACTATCCTCATCATCCATGTATATGTATACATACACACACACACACACACACACACACACACACACACACACATATATCCCCATATACGCACAAGTAATAAAATGTATGCAAGTGTGTGTGCGCGTGTAAGTAAACCTTATTCTAGGGTTCACGACTAGGAAATTAACTAACGACACTATCATCCAAAGTACTCTAAAGCATTTCTAGCTAAGTAATCGCATCTCAATAATACTATATAAGTATATATCTATATATATCCTAACACATTCGCGTTCTATTTTACGAAACTGCGGGGGTGCTATACGCCATCCACCCGACTTCCCCCGTAGACATATATCTACTCACCCTTCTCTTCACTTGCCGATGCCGATATCGCCACTCGCTTACTTTTCGTCTCGAAGTCCTCATGGGGGTACCTACATATCATAACACATCGTATCTCATTAAAATCCAATTCTCAATCGAAACGACACACGAATCATACATAGGCTAAAACCTATGATCTACGCACACGGAAACTATCAGAAATCCCTCATCGTTGACGTACAAACGTCTAACGATCGAATCCGTGGTTCGAATACCAAAATAAAAGTTTTGAAATCTAAAATCATAAAAGTCACGAAACATAACCAGAAACTTGGAAAACTTGCTCCAGATTTTACCCTAAGTGAAATTAGCCAATTTTGCATATGTAAAGGGTCTATTTTACTGAAGATAAAGCCACAGAACAAACACGAATGGATTCCACCACACCCTGGCCGCAAATTATGGCCAGGAAGAATAAAATTGCGGCCAGGTTTAAGGGTTAGGGTCTCGGTCTTCAGGGTAGCATCTAAGTCACCTGCACTACTCACTGTGTTTGCTAAATAATTTTCAGAGGCTCCGGGTGTTAGCAGATCTCCAATTCTCATCACAATTTCCACAATTTCCCGATATCAGGGTTTTCTATGTTTAGTGTTTGGGTTCTATCTCTGGTTTTAATCCAAAATACGATCACTACAAGGGTTGCAAGGCCTCTACTAACCTCAATTTACACTTCACAATTCAAATTAAACCCCGACCTCTTCTAGAAATTTTCAAAGTTCACAATTCTACACTAAATCGGTTCTAAACACATATGGATACTAAAGTGAACGAAATACAATGCTAATGGAAATGAAAGTACCTCATTTGGAAACTCAAGAATTTTCTTGAGTTGCCCTAAGTGCTCAAAATCCTTGTTTTCTTGGTCCAAAGTGTTGGTAGTGAGCTTGTGCACATTTTTAATGAAGTGGGGATGATGTTTTGGGTTGTTTTTGATGATGAAGTGAGGAGGTAGAGGGGGAGGGAGATGGGGCAGCAGCCATAGAGGTGAGGAGAGGAAAATGAAGAGGAAATAATGGAGGGAACATGAGCCATGACCAAGGTTTGACCCCTCACCTCTCTCTCTCTCTCATGCCCATACCCATTTCTTTATCATTTTCCGTTTTCTTTTCTTTTCTTTTATCTTCTATTTTATTTTAAAGCCCCAAAACAAATAACCATACACAAAATAATCATGGTAGGAAAAATGTAACAAGTGTGCAAAATGACATGGTGCATGTCATGTGCACAAAACTAGCTTAATGCACAATTAGCGATATTTAATCGCGATTAGCATTAAAATTGTATATGATTAATTATAAAAATTCATAATTTGCCTAAATCACATAAAACACCTTCATTTTCATAATTTCTATAATTTTCCAAATATTTTCCAATTTATTGGTATTTAATTATACCGCATTATCAAAATATTCTAAATATTTATTATTTAATTATAAAAATTCCCAAAAATAATATTTTATTTTTATGAAATATTACAGTCTTCCCTCCTTAAAGAAATTCGGTCCCCGAATTTAAATTTAAACTCCGCCCAATTTCTAAAATATTTCAGCAAAATGATCAAGTCGTCGGGGCTCCGAAATCATAAATACACCAATCACATCGTAGCGCAATGCATGCGCATGAAAAATGAGCATATAACTCAAAATCAAAAACTCCGTCAAGCCTCCCATAATCATCGGAGTTATGGTGAAGACACCAATGTCAAAGCCCAAAACGAAAACCAACATGATATACATCAAACTATACATGTAAACATCATCAAAACATCTGGAACCAATGCATGCCAAACCTTTTCAAGTCGCCGTGCGATGTGCGTATCACTGCACAGTGGCGGACGTATATTGTAAGAAAAATAACTATACGTATATATATCATTTGTTTAACATACACGTCCCGCCGTTTTGAAAACAGTTTAGAAGGGTTTCCTTTATAAAAAGTTTCATGTCATCTCGGACACGTAGGTAAATACTGAGACTATAGCTCCTTTTTGGAAATCCCTTTGATAACTATCAATGCATGCAAAAAATATATTCAGGTACTGTCCTCGGACTAGTCCTGCTCGGCTACTATATCAAATAGTAAATATCATAAAACATGCTACTCAAAGGGAAATCAATCCCAAAATGCATATAAGAATGCCGCGTGCGTCTGGTGCGCACGGAAATCGAAATCAATAAATGTGCCATACATGTGAACATAAACAGACTCTAAGTGCAACGGGTGTGCACGAAAACACCTGTCAAGGTCAACGTGTATGCCTGACAGCAAAACCAGGTGCATCTGATATGCATAAAGAATCTCGATTTGGTGCATCTGGTGTGCACCAAAATCGCCTCAAGCGCCTAAGTATGCGCAAGAATCCAAATCAAGTGCACAAGGTGCACGGAAACAAATATCAAATCTCATTGTCGAAATCGACGGTATACAACATATATCAATCCAAATCCAAATCAGGTATACCGTGGTATATAACCTCATAACCCTGTGCATCAGTGTGCACAAAACCGAATCGAAATACTAAAAGTGCATGAAAACTATGCCGAAAGCATAAGTCAAATCACATGCATACCATAGGCATGAAATCAAAATCAACATCTCGAATGACATCAAATCGAAGTCAAGTGCAACTGTGGTGCACAAAATCTCAATCATGCAAATAAATCATCCAAAATACTGAAATCAAAGGTGGAGGAAACAGTCCCGCTCTAGCACATCCTCTAAAGATCTATGGCTAACTGTCATGGTCACTCATAACATATCTCGTCGAGGATACCGAACTCTGGCCTACTGGGTGTGCGCAATATGACCGATCCTGGGTCCAAGTCTTCTCGTATGGTATTCCAGAAAGATCTCGTTTCTGCTGAACTGCCCGGAAGTCATCATCCTTTACTAAATTTGTTTCTTGTTTCGGAACGGCCGCATACTCATCATGACTCCTTCTGGAAGATATATCCATATTTGATGCCTCTGCATGCGTATCACATCTCTGATGTCAACGGAGTGGAACGTCATCTTATCAAAATCTCGTACGAACCTCTTGCTCCACTTTTCTCTAATGCCGACTGCTTCGGACTCGTCTCTTCGTAGCTTCATGGACTGCGCTCCAATGGCTATACTCGTATCTGGAGTCTCCCAAGTAATGTATCCCATCACATGTTATCCGAATGACGTCGAACCTTTCGATCGATTCGTCAAAGTTCCATAATCCCCCAAGAGCTCAACATTTTGGGTACAGTTTAATAGTATTCTAGTACATGCCACAGTACCTATGGACCAGCCGTAGAAGGGCAAACCCAAGCCTCATTAATGGCACCGCTGAACTGCTGCAAACCCTAAGGTTTCAAAGCGTTCTCATGGTCATTATATCGAGTTAGGGTTTCATTCTTCTAGAGGGTCTACGGAATTACTTGCATGTTTCTCTGAATACATTAAACTTGGAAAAATGGGTTTCTGACATTCGATCATCTTCTATCGACTCTCAACATACCTGCGTGAAGTCGTCTCTAGATGGAATCAATCAATCTGATAACCTCGCATCGGGGTAGGCAACGAATCACATGTCCTAGTCATTCCTCCTTGGGTGACTAGCGACCTTCTATCATATCTCTAAGTACAACTCGTGCGGCAATAGCTCCAAACATCTGGGGCGATATCTCATCATTCGCAGTAGCAACTGGCTCATTCATCCGCATGCTGAACAGTGCCTCAATCATCACGAATAGTCGGTGCATTAACGGTCATCACATTCTGGCTGGCCTCTAGCAGTGGCCCAATCCTCTGGTGCCGATTTGCAGGTCCGAGAAATCTCGTAAAAGCGATCCATCAAACGCTCATGGCGTGAAAACACAATAAAACGACGCCTCTATGCAATCGTATGTCCCTAGAATCATGCCCTGATCAGTCCTCGTTCGTGACGAGCTCATGCTGACCGCAACTCTAGCCGTAGCTCTCTCTGCCCGTGTAATCGTGACAGCAAAACCATAAACCAATATCGATGAGGATAGTTCATAGGAATAAATATAATACTGTGCAAGGAAATGTACATCCTAAGGCTTCTTAAGCGGAGTAGCATATCGTAAGTATGCCGCGGAACATACACACGGTACGTCACTCTCCTTAAGTCACCTACTCCATCAACCAAGGTCAACCTATACGACGAAAGTTCGGGTCTAATACCCTCTCGACTAAGTCTAAGTTCCGTAAGGTCAAGCCTAGATTCCGTATATATACAAACGCCCTAGGCTTCCCATAGTCAAACATAGACTCGAACCAAGGTTAACCTAGCGCTCCGATACCAACTTTGTCACGACCCGAAATGGCACGTGACTGGCCCTTGAATCATATGAAGTCTATAGGACCCCATCTAATTCAAATAAGCTAAAAAAAATCCCAGGAATATAAACCATTTTTAAAGAAAGTGTTTTATTAAAATAAGCCGAATATGCGTTTTTAAAATCACAAATCTTTTCTGAAAATTTCGGCAGAGTTTTCTTTATAAATACTGGCCCCAAACGGGTACAACATGCATAATATATATAAAGGCATCCCCAAGCGGAAGCTAGCTCTTCGTCAATTGACGGTCACAACCACGAAAGCAATAATATATAAAACGCCAAGGGCGAGGATCAAAACTCAAAAGGAAACTCAAATCAACATGAAAACCATAAAAATACAAGCGCGGCTCTAAGGTCCAAATAATATACAACTGGTCTCTAAGGTTATAAAATATACAAGTCTGGTTGATGGAGTTTACTGGATACAACTGAAATATAATAAAAGGTACAATGGTGGTCACGATGCGAGTGAACCCACCTACCAAAGCAATCACCTAAAAAGGAGCAGTGTGCCAGCAAAGCCGCAACGAAACCTGTACGGCAAAACCTGCAAGAAACTGTGTCACAACGGGGGTGAGTTGCCAACTCGTGAGTAGAAAACATCACCGAGCAGAAATAGTATGTATGACTCAATCTTAAGTCAATACGATCAAATATATATAAAACCTCAAATGATAAAGTCTGATGTATGATAAGGTGGTAAAGGTAAACATCTATACATAAGTGTACTACCAAGTGCTCGTGTCAGTGCCTCAGGTAGCAACGTATAATAAATATGGGGTATGAATGCAATATAATAAAAACAAAATACAACATGAATGTGAAAGTGAGATTTCTGTATATTTATAAATCGAGATATCATCAATGAAATCAACATGAAATCAGTGTCAAGTATCGACACAAAACATAAATCCAAATATCTTAATATCTCAGGCTCCGGCAATCCAGACTGGCCTGTAACCTCGAATCTCAATATCTAGGGCTCCGGCTATCCGGACTTGCCCATATCATCAAATCTCAAAAGCTCAGGCTCCGGCTATCCAGACTGGCTTGAACTCCGATCGGTATCCTCCGGTTATCCGTCGAGTCACAATAATATCACCGGTCGGTAGTGCTCCCCTGTCACAGGCTCAACGCCATCATCTGCGACCTTCTCGCACCGAGGTACCGCACCGGGTCCACCATGCATCCACAGACGGTTCCTCCTCCTCCTCAAATCGGGTGTATGATATCGCTCAAGAGCCGAGAAAACTCATGGTGGACATATCTCAAATCATATCATGAGAAAACCGCAACTTTCATTTTAAAATGATAATCAGTTTATAAAATCCTTGCAGTTTCTCCAAATCCAGAAATCTCATGAAAATCCGAAATCCAAAACTCAAATATAAATAAACAATGAATTCTAAAATATTGGGCTCCGGCAATCCGGACTGGCCCTAATAATAATGCATGAAAATGAACGTATAAATATGCATGACAATCACGGTAATAAATGCAATGTCGAAGATATCATCTAACAAGTGATATCAATGAATTAATATTCTCTACAGTGTACGTAGCATGGCAATTACCGATGATGATGTATGTGAGCCGGCAAGCAGGTGTACGTGGAACATACGCATCATCGGTAATGGTGCTGGTGTCCTGACAGCATGATTTCAATAATAGCATATGAAAACCCAATATAAGCAAAGCAATGCGATGCGAATAGCAAGAATATGCGGGAGCTGAATAATAAAAACAACGGTAAATAATCTACATTAATATATATATGGGTCATACAGTTTGCCGTTTGAAATAACATGAATCGTGGTGTTTAGAAAATAGGGCTACGGTGTTTTTAAGGTACGTCCTTTGAAATATCCGAAGAATCCCTTGGCATGTCTTTATAAATACTCGCGATTTGTTAGTTTTGAAATAGGTATAACCCGAGTCTAGTCTAACATCTACAAGTAAACTACTCGACTAAACATAACAGACTGATCAAAAGGGTAAGGAAAACCATCTAAGTCTGAGTCGATATATATATATATATAATAGTCGGTGATCCCGCCTTAATAGTATCACATACGATATAATATATATAATATAACATCCTCAAGTCAAGAGTGCGGATCTATCATCAATATAGCTCCTACGGTAAATCCATCGTACGGCCTCCCAAATCTAGGTACGGATCGAATATCACATTTATCTCATTTTTCATCTGGTATCCTTATCATCACATATCGTGAACTGGGGGTACTGATCTAAGTCTAGTACAATATTGATACCATCGACATATATATGTGTGTGTATGAAAACACATCGCCTAAAGACACGCTATACTAATCATGTCGTATCTTATAATACGAACCATGTCACATCACCGATCTCATAGCACCATGCCCAATCTCATCGACTCATCTCCAAATACCGTATACTATCCTCATCATCCATGTATATGTATACGTGTGTGTGTGTGTAGTCCCATACCCATGTGTGTGTGTGTATACATATCCTCATATACGCACAAGTAATAAAATGTATGCAAGTGTGTCTGTGTGCGTGTAAGTAAACCTTATTCTAGGGTTCGCGACTAGGAAATTAACTAACGGCACTATCATCCAAAGTACTCTAAAGCATTTTTAGCAAAGTAATCGCATCTTAATAATACTATATAAGTATATATCTATATATATCCTAACGCATTCGCGTTCTATTTTACAAAACTTCGGGGGTGCTATACGCCATCTACCCGACTTCCCCCGTAGATATATATCTACTCACCTTGCTCTTCGCTTGCCGATGCCGATGTCGCCACGCGCTTGCTTGTCGTCTCGAAGTCCTCATGGGGGTACCTACATATCATTACACTTCTTATCTCATTAAAATCCAATTTGCAATCGAAACGACACACGAATCACACATAGGTTAAAACCTTTGATCTATGCACACGAAAACTATCAGAAATCCCTCGGCATTGACGTACAAACGTCCAACGATCGAATCCGTGGTTCGAATACCAAAATCCAAGTTTTGAAATCTGAAATCATAAAATTCATGAAACATAACCAGAAACTTGGAAAACTTGCTCCAGATTTTTACCCTAAGTGAAATTAGCCAATTTTGCATATGTAAAGGGTCTATTTTACTGAAGATAAAGCCACAGAACAAACATGAATGGATTCCACCACACCCTGGCCGCAAATTGCGGCCAGGTTTAGGGGTTAGGGGCTCGGGTCTTCAGGGTAGCATCTAGGTCACCTGCACTACTCACTGTGTTTGCTAAATAATTTTCAGAGGCTCCGGGTGTTAGCAGATCTCCAATTTTCATCACAAGTTCTCGATATCGGGGTTTTCTATGTTTAGTGTTTGGGTTCTATCTCTGGTTTTAATCCAAAATACGATCACTACAAGGGTTGCAAGGCCTCTACTAATCTCAATTTACACTTCACAATTCAAATCAAACCCTAACCACTTCTAGAAATTTTCAAAGTTCACAATTCTACACTAAATCGGTTCTAAACACATATGGATACTAAAGTGAATGAAATACAATGCTAATGGAAATGAAAGTACCTCATTTAGCAACTCAATAATTTTCTTGAGTTGCCCCAAGTGCTCAAAATCCTTGCTTTCTTGATCCAAAGTGTTGGTAGTGAGCTTGTGCACATTTTTAATGAAGTGGGGATGATGTTTTGGGTTGTTTTTTATGATGAAGTGAGGAGGTAGAGGGGGGAGGGAGATGGGGCAGCAGCCATGGAGGTGAGGAGAGGAAAATGAAGAGGAAATAATGGAGGGAACAAGAACCATGACCAAGGTCTGACCCCTCACCACTCTCTCTCTATCTCATGCCCATACCCATTTCTTTATCATTTTCCATTTTCTTTTCGTTTCTTTCCTTTTATCTTCTCTTTTCTTTTAAAGCCCTAAAACAAATAACCATACACAAAAGAATCATGGTAGAAAAAATGTAATAAGTGTGCAAAATGACATGGTGCATGTCATGTGCACAAAACTAGCTTAATGCACGATTAGCGATATTTAATCGCGATTAGCATTAAAATTGTATATAATTAATTATAAAAATTCATAATTTGCCTAAATCACATAAAACACCTTCATTTTCGTAATTTCTATAATTTTCCAAATATTTTTCAATTTATCGGTATTTAATTATACCGCATTATCAAAATATTCTAAATATTTATTATTTAATTATAAAAATTCCCAAAAATAATATTTTATTTTTCTAAAATGTTACAGAGGCCCTCCCACAGATGCTATTCGAGAGATTTTTGGGACGTTGGGTATAAGATACTACAACAACTGGCCTCAGTGCAAGTGGGAGATTGTCAGGAATATGTATGCCCTAGAGGCCATTATTGTTGATATAGTGGATGCTTGGACATATATATAGAGGACTTTCTTGCTCGACATGATAGTATGCTATCTGGTTACCTTTATCTTAACATGTAGACTGGTATTTTTATATTGTCTGTCTCTTACATGTTGATAAAACTCTTAGGATATGTACTTGACTACCAGGATTATGATGAGATCATATTAGTAGGGCCAGGGTGGTCCAAAAGTACATCCTTTAACTGTTTCTAGTCGAGGAGATATCGAGACAGGGCATCGATATTCCAGAGTAGACTAGTGTGTACGTATCTTGTCCCTTGGAGAGCGATGGTTGATCCCACAACTATTGGTGCGTGACATCAAAGATTGTACACAGGTGCTCATTAGAGAATAGGTACACCGAACGGACTCGCCGAGGACTCCCAGTTGGTATTATACCTATCGTCAGATAGTAATCCTCTGGTGACACTGGTACAGGTTACTCTGTAGACCCTAGATCGTCATAGAGTCTTGTATGGCTCCCACTGTGCTTTGATTTCCTCCCTACCACGCTCAAGAGGAGTTATGCAAACAGGTGGATTTTGGGTACAGTGCCGAGTCACATGGAGGCAATAAGCGATAGGAGGGGTTTCGTCTCTCCCGGTATTGGGGGTTGATGTTGCGCTATGCTCGATTTGCTATAACTGGAAGTCCCTGGCTAGGGCTGTTGCTGAGATTTACTGATAAGAGTTATCAGTAGTTTCTCGAACCGTTATAGACCGGACATCGGCATGACTTATCATGATACTAGGGTCTGACGTTTACCACCCCTAGACATGATATGCGACATATCAGACGAAGAGACCGGACTGTACGGTAGTGTTACTGATAAACTTCATGGAGAGTATAGACAAGTTTGCTTGTTGATCTTCATATCGCTCAATATCCGGGTAGCCGTTACGTCCAGCTAATACCGCTGACGGCTTGTAGGTGACTGATATGATCATCACCTACTGCTGGCGTATTGACGAGTCTTTAGAGTCCCACACAGAAGTTCCCTGGTTCAAGCGAAACGAAGTAGGACACATATGTGATATATGCATGGGCCTGATTAAATACGTGTATGTGATACCGTATTATAATCTGGCAGTTATCTATTATCAGTTAAGGTTATTTATGATATAACCAGATTATCGAATCAAGTATTGATTTGATAATGTGATACACAGATAAATGATATTAGTCGATTATATGTGATATAACCGGATTATTAAATCAAGTGTTGATTTAATAATATGTTATATTTGATATAATAATATCTTAACTAATATCATTAGCTCACTAAATATTTTCTTATATGTATTAATATATATATATATGAATATGATATATATATATATATATGAAGCATGGCTTGTTTTCTACTTTGTGAAAATAGAAATGAAGTGGAAATTGAAGAGGAACGGGGAAGCATAGCTACATCTAAATATTTTATTCATCTTGAGTTACTATTGAAGCATGGCACCATATTTTTATTTGTGTAAATTGGATGCTTCAATCAATGAGGATCTAGTATGAGCCATTCTTCACCTCATTCCAACACTTAGACATTTTTCATGGCTTACTCCCATTGTTGCTCTCTTGCTCTCATCTTCTTCTTCTTCTTCTTCTTCATGCCACCATGGTTCGAGCTTCAACCCTCACATGTGATGTGAATCATGAAGCTTGAACACATATTAGTGAGCCTCAAAATCCTATTTCACCATCCTACACTTGACTAGCGATCAAGTGTAGCGTGTTTCCTACACTAAAAGAGTTTACTGTAGAGATAGCTTGAGTTAGTGGGACTTCGCGTGGATCATCTTTGGCATGAAGGTCATCGGAGGAAGTTCGTCCAAATCCTCAAGTGGAGCCTAGTGGAGACGCGGGACTACTACACGGAGCATATGAAGTGAAGGACTCGATCTACGAGGGTATAGCCATCTTCACTTCTTATAGTTTACCGTGATATCAAACTAAAACCCTAATAATCTAGTTAAAGATCTTGTTTAGTCTAGCTTAGCACCTATAAAAATTTGAATTTGGCATGCTTGATTGTTAGTTATATGTATGCCCTAGATGCCATTACTATACATAGGATGTATATTGTAGTGGATGCTTGGACATATATAGGGATGACTTTCTTGCTCGATATGATAGTATGCTATCTGGCTACTCTTTACTTTAACGAGTACACTGATTGTCTCTCTGTTACATGTTGGTAAAGCCCTTAGGATGTGTACTTGACTACCTGGACTATGATGCGGATCATACTAGTGGGGACATGGTAGTCCATAAGTACATCCTTCAAAGTCCCTAGTCGTGGGTGTATCGAGACGGGGCATCGATATACCAGTGTAGACTAGCGTATACCTTCTCGACCCATACAGATGGTCGATAGATGATCCCATATCCATTGGTGTTTGACATCAGAGATGATATACGGGTGCTCAGTGGAGACTGGGTACACTGGACGGACTCGCCAAGAACTCCCAGATGGTATTATACCTTACGTCAGATGGCAGTTCTCAGGTGACACTGGTACAGGTTAGTCTGTATACCCGAGATCGTCATAGAGTCTTGTGTGATTCCCACTGTGCTTTGATTTCCACCTTACCACGTCCAAGAGGGCGTGCAAAACGGTGGTTTTTAGGTACAGTCCCGAATCACATGGAGGCAATGAGCGATAGGAGGGGTTTCGTCTCTCCCGGTATAGGGAGTTGATGTTGCGCAGTGCTCGATTGGCTATAACAGGAAGTCCTTGGCCAATGCTGCTTTAGGGATTTACTGGTAAGTGTTACCAGTAGTTTCTCGACCCGTTATGAGCCACATATCGACACGACTTATCGAGTTATTGGGGTCTGACGTTTACCACCCCTAGACGAGATATACGACATATCAGACGAACAGACCGGACTGTACGGTAAGTGTTACTAGTTGGATTCACAGGAGTGTGAGCGGGCTTGCTCGTTGATCTTCTGATCACTCAATACCCGGGTGGCCGTTACGTTTAGCAGACCGCTTGCAGCTTGTGGGTGTTTGATATGATCATCACGTGCTGCCGGCCTATTGACGAGTCTTTAGAGTCCTACACAGGGGTTTCCTGGCTCAAGCGAAACGAAATAGGAGCGCATATGAGATATGTGCGGGACCGAGAATAATACCAGTATGTGATACTGTATTCTATTCTCACGATTTGTATCATTGGTCGGTTATATGTGATATAGCCGGGTTACCGAATCAAGTGTTGATTCGATACATTGATACACTTGATATTAGTCGGTTATATGCGATATGACCGGATCGTTAAATCAAGTGTTGATTTAATGATTTAATGTATAATTATATATTTGATATATTACTTTACATTAACTAGTATTGGTTCACTTAAGATTGATTTTCTCACTTGAATGTGCACATTGTTTATATGTAATATATACAAGTGTACATGTTTGTATCATGCTTGATGATACAAACAAGTTGTGTGTATGAGACTTGAACAAAATCAAGGTTAAATTAGGGTTTACTATTTTCCTAACAAATAACAAAAGAGTAAGACTTTGGTCAAAGTTATCAAACTTCATGAAGCTTGATAAACATTGACAAAGTCAACTCTTTTGTCATTTGTTCAAGATATTAGTTAACCCAACCCTTAACCTAATGCTTTGGTTAATTCTCTATATGAGTTAAGCATGAGGGCTTAACTCAACCATGGTGCCATGATTAAAAGGATAAGTTTCATATTATTCTTTTAATTCTTTTCTTCTTCTTCTCCTTCATCAAGCTCACAAAAGCCTGCTAGCTCCAATGGTGACATGAGAAAAAGAGTGAGAAATCCAATTCTAAAGTGAACCCACTTCGTATTTCTTCATCCTCTACTACTTGCCATGTAGTATAGGGTGTTCTCTTCACAAAATTTTTGACCAAGTGAAGGAATAACTTGAGTTTGAGTCTCCCCGATGTAGATCATCTTCGACCTCGAAGTCAATGACCTAGCCCGATCATTTCTCCGACGAAACCATCGCTAGAGTCCGGGATCCGATGATCGCAGTGGAGGGACATCAACACGGAACTTTAGAAGTGGAGGACCGGATCTACAAAGGTTGTATTTCCATTCACTTAGTAGCAAAGTAGTTTGCTTGCTTGTTGTTTCGCCTAATCTCTAGTTAACGATCTAGTTTAGGGTTTCTCGGCACCGGAAAATTTGAATTTGGCATGGTTGATGCCTTGTGGAATCTCTTGTGTGTGCCTAGTAACCCTACAGTGGTATCAAAGCCTAGCTAGAGCTTTAGGCGAAGTGTAGACGAAGTTAGAGATCCGATCGAACCCCGAAACCCCGATCAAAACCCTTCTCTGTACATTTTTTCAAACTGTGGATTTTTGTGAATTAAAAATGCTCAGAAAATTAAGCGGGAAAATATAAGAATTACTGTGAAGTACGGACCCCTAACTCAAAAATTTTACCGCGGAACCGCGGCCAAACCAAGGGTTTGGCGGCGGTTACGCGGCCCAAATTGTGAATTAGTCCCTCAAACTTCACATATTCATTCTTAGGTCCTTTCTTGTCATTTTTTCTGGGAATTTTTTAATTCCACTCAAGTGTTGAGTTTTCTAGGGTTTTATTGGGGACTCGTTAATTCAATCGGATAATTTAACTTCGTTTATGTTTTTCCGGATATTTTAGAAACTGTTAAAAAGTTCGACCGGATATAAATACCCACTTTTTCCCCTGCCGAGAAATTTCCAAGTGTTGGATTTTTCCGTCGTTTAAGAATGTTCTAAGTAGTGCAAGTAACGCGATGGACCCTCTAGAAGACAACGAACCTTAACTCAATTATATGACCGTCTTGAACTGCCCTTTGAACCTTAGGATTTGGGGCAGTACGGCGTGGCACATGTGAGGCGTTGGCTTGGGACCGTTGGTACTGTGGCATGAAGTGGATGTTTTTAAACTTATTTCATGTGTTGAGCTATTATCGGGAAAACTTGGGTGTTTGATTGTTCGATCGGAAAGTTTAACATTTTCTATTTATCTGGAATGTGATACAATATTTGGAATCCACAAGTTGTTATGAGATAACTGATTTGGATGTTATAAATATAGCACTTTAGTCTCACTTGATCGGTTGCCACGGAATTTAGATGTGATCAAAAGTCCGTCGCAATCACATAGCGTACGCGGATACTCGCCGGTAAACTTAATAGACAGCCATGTCCCATAGCCCCGACCAAGTGACTGTAGGAGAACCCCGTCGCCAAAAGCATCCGTTCGGGTGCTCGCAGCAACGGTGTTCCGCCTTAGTGCACTTCGTCGACGGCATCCGGGGGTGCGGCCGTCTACTAAAGTTTGCGACGAGCATTCGATCAGAATATCGGGAATCTTGTTGAATTGCCCGATTTGATATTGAAAAGAGTTTTCGATATAGAGACTAGAATGCGGGGTTTATAACTGTTAGGCATGCGATGTCTAAGGAGGTTGCGGATTCCAACTGTTGTAGTTTTACACTTTCTTTTCTGCAGCCGTAAGTGTAATATGTGATATCGCCGGTTTCGTTGCTATATGTCAACGACAATTGGGATGCGCACATTTACTTACGTTGATGACATGTAATGTTATGTGTTGCTGGATATGTTATATTGGATCGTCGCGTTTTGAATAGCCGGGGGTTTTTATGTGAGATGAGTGTTTTTCATTTTCATTCATGTAAAATTAATTGTATGTAATATTCTTTTATTGGGGCACTTCCAGGTTGCGGAAGATGTCACCATTGTATATTATTTACTTTTCCGCACTAGGATAGACCCAAGGAGGAGAGCACAAGTAACCGGGTTCTGGAGTCCAGTGGGAGACCAACTCGAGGAGTCGAGTCCGGGTCTCCTAACTCTAGAATTGGTAGGGTTGCTTGCCGCTCTCGTAGGGGTCTAGGGGTGTGGGTTTGGCTATTCATCGTGACCGTGGAATCCGTATTTTATACAGGCTCGTATTGAAAACACGGACGTCCTAGTATATCCATTGTTTCATATGTTTCTTCTGCTGCGATATCTGTGATGTGATCATTTGATATGTGATGATAGATACTGTATATGATATATATGATATATTATATAGACATTACTTATGTTTTACACCCGCGCTAGCCCTGCCCCGCTCTGCCGTTAGTTACCTAACCTAACGGTGCACGATGGGACATCGAGACGAATGCGGATGGCATAAGTGTACGTCATATTTATCTGTGATGTTTAGGTGATTTAAATGATGGGACTTCATTAATAGGATTAATGAAAGAAAATAAACCTAAGATGTTGTGGAATCGAATTTTCAAAAACAGGTAGCTACAGTTCTTGCTTTGTATCGCGGTGTTTCTTGTAGAACATCCTGCACCTTATTCGATAAGGAAAGGACCAAGATCCCTTCACCGGGAGTGACTCCTTTAGCAATAACTGGCAGATGCTACAACCCTCAGTTTGTCTTTTGATTGCTTCTATAGTTTTTGCTTTGCACAGCGGTATATATGATATATCCTGCACCTTATTCGATGAGGAAAGGGCCGACGATCCCTTCACCGGGAGTGACCCCTTTAGCAAAACTAGAAAAGCCTCAAAAACACACCATTTTAAAATCATTTGATTCTACAACGATATCAAGTTCATTACGCAATAGGTTTTCAGAAAAACCTGTCGTAGCCCTCCGTCATTTCAAATAAGTAGTAGTTAGTATTCGTGCTACGTTTGTTGGCCTGCGTCAAAGCGTAGTGTGCGGTAGCTAACTAGTATTTATCTGCTTATGCATATAATGCAGATTGGATTAGGGTAGTCGTACGACTTTGTTGGCCTGCGTCAAGGGTCGTACGGGTGGGTTTAATTCAATCAGGAAATGACGGGTTGAACTTGACTAGCGCACTATGGTTTGTTAGCCTGCGTCAAGGTCATCGGACGCTAGGGGCAAAATTATCGGGAATTTCAAGTGTTGAAATTTGCAATGAGATTGCATACCTTCTATGAGATATAGTTGGATCCCGATACCCGCTGCGATTAATTGTTACTCCTGGGAGAGTTTTACACATTACAATTAGCCAGTCTAGTAGGTGTCTAGAAAGGTGTCAACGGGGTTACGCCTCTGGGGAAACGAGGTTTACTTTAATTAGGTCCGTGCGAAAGCCCGGGGAACCTCCCTCAAAGTACCGACACTGGCCTGGCTGAAAGATTGGCGAACTTGTAGCGTGTAATTAATCCCGGCTAGTCTTTCCTTTTAGGGTTTGAAGGAAGATTTGATAAAAACAGTGGGAGCCATCCTGATTAGATAAAATAATAACCAATCTGATCTTGCAAGAGCACACGCAGAGTGTTTTCTTCTCTCTCTCTCTCTAGGTAGCGACCATGTTACGCCTTAATCAAGATAATAAAACGGATATATTGACCGAACCCGCTTGTTATACTGAGCTGGGGAACGTTGGTCCCGCTCCAACTTATAATGTTATAAGACAGAGCAGGAAATTAGGGATTACCAGAATTCCTGTGCCGCCCAAACGAAGAAAGTGCATACCGATGCATCATCTTCGGGTGTGTTCATTACAGAGAACTGTTTCTCAATGTCCTTTATGTCCTGGGTATATGATACCGGATCAGGATCCCACATATGTAATATATTACATGGGCTACAGAAAGGAAGAGAACTGAGGACGGGTGATAAGTTTCATGAGGCAGAAAACGGTGCAAGTGTTGCAGCCAGGTCTGTTGGTCACTGTCACCCTGTATTACCTGAATACATTGATTCTGAACAAATGTCTTTAGATACCGAACCTGATATACAAAATCATATCAGTCTCTTTATTAGTAAAGTAGGATATAATTTTGTATTGATTGGATAATGTTTTGAACATTTCCTATATCAAGAGTTGATCGGTTTAGGCACGTTATCTAAAAGCATTGACGTTCTAAATCAAACCACAGTTCTTAGTATATAGAACACACACAAGAGGAAGAGTTCAGAAATGAACGAATCCTTCTTAAAGCATTGTAGACTAGGTCATATCAATGCGACCCGACTAGCTGAAGTTACATTAAGATGCATATTTAAATTAGTTTGAATTTACATCTTGTGAAACTTGCCAGTCATGTCACAGAGATAAGATGACCATAGCTCTGTTTATTGGAAACAGAGAAAGAGTTAGTGAACTCTTGGGATGATACATATAGATGTATAAAGGTCCCCTGTCTACAAATGCCAAGACCGGTTCTTTGTACTTCATTAAATTCTCTGATGATCTCTCGAGATTCAGACCTATGTTCCTGTTAAAACATAAGTCTGAACCTTTTGAGATATTCACAGAATATAAGTTAGAAGTAGAGAACCAAAATACGGGTAAAAGTATTATGTCGTTTGATTTGATCAAGGAGAAGAATACTTGAGCACGGGATTCCTGGACTATTCTAAGAATGAGATTCTCTCTCAGCATTACTCCTCCGTATACACCTCAGCACCTCGGTGTATCGGGGCGGAGCAATCACACCCTATATGATATGGTGTGCTCTATGATGAGTAATACTGAGTTTCTTATTTCCTTTTAGGGAGTTATGCACTTATGAAGTTGCATACCTATTGAATAGGGTTCCGATCAAATCAGTTGCCTACCACTTCATATATGATATGGAAAGGGAAGAGCCCATATCTTAAGTTTGTTAAGATTTGGGGTTGTCCAGCCTATGTCTAAAACCATAATCCGGACAAGCTCGAGGCAAAGTCAGTTCTGTGGAAGTTTGTTGGATATCCCAAGCATTCGCAAGGGGATATCTTCTACCTAACCGAGCAACAAAAGATGTTTTATTACTCAGCATGGCACCTTTGTGAAAGGGGATTTCTTATGAAGAAATTTGTGGACATGAGGTAGAACTGGAAAGAGTTCCAGTTAGACAAACTGTAGCTGATGATTTGGTAGAACCAAAGGATTCAATAGAAACCAATGAACCTCAGCCTCTCCGCCGATCTAGTAGGGTTCCTCACCCACCTGAGAGATACTTCGGTTTCTCTATGACAGTGGGAGCGAGGATTGCATCATGAGAAGATGACCCAACTAGTTTCGAGCTGGCCATCAGGAGTGGGACTCTGTAAGAATGGCTGGATGCTTATCGATCTGAGATGGAATCCTTATACACCAACAAAGTATGGACTTTGGTTGCTTTATCTGAAGGGTTAAATCCCCATCAGGAGCAAGTATATCTTGAGAAGATTACTTGGTGTACATGGAAAAGTTAAGACTTTCAAAGCTAGACTTGTTAAAGGTTTGCATCATTGACCAGGTTTGGATTATAATGAAACCTTTTCTAAGTAGCTGTGCTTAAGTCCATCCAGATCCTACTTGCCACGGCTACATACCATGACTACGATATCTGGACGTTGGGTGTCATGACTGCTTTTCTAAATAAAGATTTAGAAGAGAGAGTCTATAAGTACACAGTCAGAGGGCTTCGTAGACATGGGAGCAGCGGAAACGTGTGCAAGATGTTTTATGTGATAAAGCAGGCATCGCGGAGTTAGAACATCTGTTTTAATGTGGTAGTCAAAGAGTTTGACATCATCAAAATGGTAGATGAACCTTGTATATACAAAAAGGTAGTAAGGAGTGTGGTGGTGATCCTCGTAGAGTACATGGATGACATACTCTTGATAGGGAAGGAGTTTTCTATGCTACGCTCGGTCAATCTCCGCTTATCACAAGGATTCTCCATAGAAGATCAAAGTGATACCTACTAAATCCTGGGTTTTGGATCTATAAGATAGATCTAATTGGATGTTAGGATACTCACTAGTTGTAGTGAGATGGTATCAATTGATCCTGGGGAGAATCACTGGAAAGGTTCCAGAGTGATAAGGATGACTGAATGTCAGTCACTGGCATTGTCTTTACCCTTAGTAAAGGGACGGTATGTTGGAAGAGTTCCAAGCTAGATACCGTGGCATACTAGACGATAAAGGCTGGATACATCGCTACCAAATATGCTACCGAAGAGGCAATCTGGGTGTATATTAGTTCATGAGATGAACTTCGTTCCTCCCATTGTGTGATAATGGAGTTGTGGCTTATGCCAAGGAGCGCCCGTCCTATCAGTGATCTAGACATATTCTAAGGCAGTGTCACTTGATCATGGCGATGGTTGATCTCCAGGGAATAGAGGTTAGGAGAGCAGACTCAGAGGACAACACGGCAGATCCACTCACAAAGGCCTTTTCCCAGAGAGAGACTTTTATGGGATGGTTGAGTATGAGATACTACAACCACTGCTATCAGATGGCCCTAGTGCAAGTGGGAGATTGTTAGTTATATGTATGCCCTAGAGGCCATTACTATACATAGGATGTATATTGTAGTGGATGCTTGGACATATATAGGGATGACTTTCTTGCTCGATATGATAGTATGCTATCTGGTTACTCTTTACTTCAACGTGTACACTGATTGTCTCTCTGATACATGTTGGTAAAGCCCTTAGGATGTGTACTTGACTACCTGGACTATGATGCCGATCATACTAGTGGGGACATGGTAGTCCATAAGTACATCCTTCAAAGTCCCTAGTCGTGGGTGTATCGAGACGGGGCATCGATATACCAGAGTAGACTAGCATATACCTTCTCGACCCATACAGATGGGCGATGGATGATCCCATTTCCATTGGTGTTTAACATCAGAGATGATATACGGGTGCTCAATGGAGACTGGGTATACTGGACGGACTCGCCAAGAACTCCCAGATGGTATTATACCTTACGTCAGATGGCAGTTCTCAGGTGACACTGGTACAGGTTAGTCTGTATACCCGAGATCGTCATAGAGTCTTGTGTGATTCCCACTGTGCTTTGATTTCCACCTTACCACGTCCAAGAGGGAGTGCAAAATGGTGGTTTTTGGGTACAGTCCCGAATCACATGGAGGCAATGAGCGATAGGAGGGGTTTCTTCTCTCCCGGTATAGAGAGTTGATGTTGCGCAGTGCTCGATTGGCTATAACAGGAAGTCCTTGGCCAAGGCTGCTTTAGGGATTTACTGGTAAGTGTTACCAGTAGTTTCTCGACCCGTTATGAGCCTCATATCGACATGACTTATCGAGTTATTAGGGTCTGTCGTTTACCACCCCTAGGCGAGATATGCGACATACCAGACGAACAGACCGGACTTTACGGTAAGTGTTACTGGTTGGATTCACAGGAGTGTGAGCGGGCTTGCTCGTTGATCTTCTGATCGCTCAATACCCAGGTGGCCGTTACGTTTAGCAGACCGCTTGCGGCTTGTGGGTGTTTGATATGATCATCACCTGCTGCCGGCATATTGACGAGTCTTTAGAGTCCTACACAGGGGTTTCCTGGCTCAAGCGAAACGAAATAGGAGCGCATATGAGATATGTGAGGGACCGAGAATAATACCAGTATGTGATACTGTATTCTATTCTCGCGATTTGTATCATCAGTCGGTTATATGTGATATAGCCGGGTTACCGAATCAAGTGTTGATTCGATACATTGATACGCTTGATATTAGTCGGTTATATGCGATATGACCGGATCGTTAAATCAAGTGTTGATTTAATGATTTAATGTATAATTATATATTTTATATATTACTTTACATTAACTAGTATTGGTTCACTTAAGATTGATTTTCTCACTTGAATGTGCACATTGTTTATATGTGATATATGCAAGTGTACATGTTTGTACCATACTTGATGATACAAACAAGTTGTGTGTATGAGACTTGAACCAAATCAAGGTTAAATTAGGGTTTACTATTTTCCTAACAAATAACAAAAGAGTAAGACTTTGGTCAAAGTTATCAAGCTTCATGAAGCATGATAAATATTGACAAAATCAACTCTTTTGTCATTTGTTCAAGATATTAGTTAACCCAACCCTTAGCCTAATACTTTGGTTAATTCTCTACATGAGTTAAGAATGAGGGCTTAACTCAACCATGGTACCATGATTAAAAGGATAAGTTTCATATTATTCTTTTAATTCTTTTCTTCTTCTTCTCCTTCATCAAGCTCACAAAAGCTTGCTAGCTCCAATGGTGCCATGAGAAAAAGAGTGAGAAATCCAATTCTAAAGTGAACCCACTTCCTATTTCTTCATCCTCTACTACTTGCCATGTAGTATAGGGTGTTCTCTTCACAAAGTTTTGGACCAAGTAAAGGAATAACTTGAGTTTGAGTCTCCCCGATGTAGATCATCTTCGGCCTCGAAGTCAATGACCTAACCCGATCATTTCTCCGACGAAACCATCGCTAGAGTCCGGGATCCGATGATCGCAGTGGAGGGACGTCAACACGGAGCTTTAGAAGTGGAGGACCGGATCTACAAAGGTTGTATTTCCATTCACTTAGTAGCAAAGTAGTTTGCTTGCTTGTTGTTTCGCCTAATCTCTAGTTAACGATCTAGTTTAGGGTTTCTCGGCACCGGAAAATTTGAATTTGGCATGGTTGATGCCTTGTGGAACCTCTTGTGTGTGCCTAGTAACCCTACATTGATGTCATTAGAACCTCATGGAGGTGCTAGGGTAGACTTTCATGGTATCAGAGCCAAAGCTAGAAGATTAAACGATGTATATAAAACAAGAAACAGAAACATCTTCGAAACTGCTACCCGAACACTAAGTTTCTGTCGATTTTTTTCTAAAATTTTTTTAAACAAGTGCAGAATGTTACATGTGATGTAACTAGAACACCAGAGAAATTTGAGGGCAAAACTCCAAAATTGACCCGGTGAGATTGCTCAAAAAACCAGCCTCACCCTTTTTACTGTAGCAAAAGACCTTGAAATTTTTATCGTGTTCTGATCTCTTGGTTTTAGGGTTTCAGGTTATGCTTGATTATTCCAAAATTGCATGTGATGTTAATTTTGTTAAGGGGATAATACGGAGTGTTTCGTAGTCGCGTTTTTAATATTGTTTCGGGTTTAAGTTTTATATAGATGCAGTAGTTAGGATCCACATTAAATTAGTTTTGTGAAAACTAGTTTGTTTGTAAATCTAGTGTTTTAGTCTCGGATAATCGATTGCCACGGAGTCTTGATTTGGATCAAAACTCCGTCCCAATCGTGTATTGTACACGAATACTCGCCGAATAACTTTGCTAGGTAGCCACGCCCCATTGCCCCAACCAAGTGACTGTAGGAGAACCCCGGTGCCGAAAGCATCCACTCGGGTGCTTGTAGCCACAATGTTCCGCCTTAGTGCACTTCGTCGACGGCATCGGGGGTGCGGCCATTTACTAAAATTTCCGACGAGTATTCGATAATGTAGTTGGGAATCTTGTTGATTCCCCGACTAAGTAATTGAAAAGTGTTTTCAATTTGAGACAAAAATACAAGATTTATCTGGTTAGGCATGAAATCCGGAGTATGAGATATTCCGGGTTTATGATGTCTACGGAAATGCGGATTCTAATTATTGCTGTTTTACATTTCTTTTCTACGACCGTAAGTGTAATATGTGGGGTATCCCAAATCTCGTTGCTATATATCAACGGAATTTGGGATACGCGTATTTACTTACGTTGATGATATGTGATATTATATGTCGCTGATATGTTTTATTGGATCGTCATGATTGAATAGACCGGGGGTTTTATGTGAGATGAGAGTTTTTCAATTTTCATTCATGTAAAATTTGCATGTAATATTATTTTATTGGGGCACTTCCGGGTTGAGAATGATGTCACCATTGTTGTATATTATTTACTTTTCCACATTAGGTTAGACCCAAGGTGGGGAGCATAAGTAACCGGATTCTAGAGTCCAGTGGGAGACCATCTCAAGGAGTTGAGATCCGGTCTCCTAACTCTAGAATTGGTAGGGTTACTTGCTTCTCTCGTAGGGATCTAGGATGTGGGTTTGGCTATTCTTCACTATCGTGGAATCCGTGTTTTACATTACTGGCTAAATTTAAAACACGGATATCCTAGTATATCCAATATTTCATATGTTGCTTCTGCTGCTTGGTTTTGTGATGTGATCATATAACTGCGTGAGACGAATGTGATATTATATATATGATATATAATAAACGTTGCTTATGTTTAGCACCCGCGCTAGTCCAGCCCCCGCTCGGCCAATAGTTAAGTAACCTAACGGTGCATGATGAGGCCCAGTGGTGAATGCGGATGTCATAAGCGTACGTTCTATTTTCTTTTCATTTTTCTATAATTTTTAGGAAATATTAAATGATGGGACTTCATTAATGAGATTAATGAAAAGAAAGAAACCTAAAGATGTTGTAGAATCAAATTTTCAAAAAGGGTAGTTCTAGTTTTTTCTTTGCATAATGGTATTCCTTGATGAATATTCAGCACCTCATTCGAAAAGAAAAGAGCCAAGATCCCTTCACCGGGAGTGACCACTTTAGCGAAGCTAGAAAAGCCTAAAAAACACTCCTTTTCAAGATCATTAGATTCTACAACGAAATCAAGTTCATTACGCTCATGGTTTTCTTAAAAACCTACGTAGCCCTCCGTCGTTTCAGATAAGTACTATTTTTGTATTCGTGTTGCGTTTGTTGGCCTTTGTCAAGGCGTAGTGTGCGGTAGCTGATTAATGCTTATCTGTAACCATATGATGCGATTGGATTAGGGTAGTCGTATGACTTTGTTGGCCTTTTTCAAGGGTTGTGCGGGTGGGTTAAATTTAATGAGGAAATGATGGGTTGAACTTGACTAGCGCCCTATGATTTGTTGGCCTTTGTCAGGGTCATAGGATGTTAGGGGCAAAACATTATCGGGAATTTCAAGTGTTGAAATTTGCAATGAGATTGCAGTCCTTCTATGAGATAGTTGGATCCCGATACCCACTGCGAATAAGAGTTACTTCTGGGAGAGTTTTGCACTTTACAATTAGCTAATCCAGCAGGTGTCTAGAAAGGTATCAACAGGGTTATGCCTCTAGGGAAACGAAGTTTATTTTAATTAGGTCAGTGCGAAAGCACGGGGAACCTCCCTCGGAGTACTGATACCTGCCTGGCCGAACGATTGGCGAACCTGTAGGGTGTAATTAATCCCGGCTAATCTTACCTTTTAGGGTTTGAAGGAACATTTGATAAAAATAGTGGGAGCCGTCCTGATTAGATAAAAACCAATCTAATCTTGCAAAGAGCGCACGCAAAGTGATTATCCTTCTCTCTCTCCTGGTAGCGACCAATGAAATGCCTTAATCAAGATAATAATATGGATGTTTTGACCGAACCTACTTATTATACTTGGCTTAATTCCGCTCTACCTTATGATTGTCATAAGTCTGAGCAAGGAATAAGGGAATATCCGGATTCCCACGCCACCCAAACGAAGAATAAGTATGTTGATGCATTGACTTCGGGTGTGTTCGTAACTAAGAACTGTTTCTCAGTTCCATCTATGTCCTGGGTATTGGATACCGGATCAGGATCCCACACATGTAATTTGTTACATGGGTTATAGAAAGGTGGAGAACTGGGAAAGGGTGATATGTCTCTAGTAGTAGAGATGGTGCAATTGTTGCACCCAAAGCAGTTGACAAATATCACCTAGTGTTACCAACTGGTAATACAATGATTCTGGGCGACTGTTATTTCGTACCAATAATATTGTGAATATTTTCCTAAATCAAGTGTTGATTAGGTAAGGTATGTTGTATAACAGTGTACACATTCTGAATCAAACTACAGTTCTAAACATACAAAACACACACAAGAGGAACAGTTCAGAAAAGAACAAAGTCTTCTTCAGGCATTGTAGACTAGGTCATGTCGATAGGACAAAACTAGCTAAAGTTCCATAAGGATGCATATTTGAATCCGTTCGAATTTACATCTTATGAAACTTGCCAGTCATGTATCAAAGGCTTGGTGACCAAATCTTTGTTTACTGGAAACGGAGAAAGAGCTACTGAACTCTTGGACAGATACACAGTGATGTATGCGGTCCTATGTCTACACATGCTAGGGATGGTTCCGCGTACTTTACATTCACCAATGTTCTCTCAAGATATGGACATGTGTTCTTATTGAAACACAAATCTGAATCTTTTGAGAATTTCAAGGAAGATAAGTACGAAGTTGAGAACCAGATGGGTAAAGATATTCAAGTCCTTCGATATGATTGGGGAAGAGAATACTTGAGCATGGAATTCCGGGATTATTTAAAAGAGAATGAGATTCTCTCTCAGTTTACTCCTCCGTATACACCACAACACAACGGTATATCGGGGTGGAGGAATCGCACCGTATTAGATATGGTGTGCTCTATGATAAGTAATGCCGAGTTACCTATTTCCTTTTGGGGACATGCACTTGAGATAGCGGCATACCTATTGAATAGAGTTCCGACAAAATCTGTTGCCTACCACTCCATATGAGATATGGAATGGGAAGAGACCATCTCTTAAACGAGTTAAGATATGGGGTTGTCCGGTCTATGTTGAAAAGCATAATCCGGACAAGCTTGAGGCAAGGTCAGTTCTGTGCAAGTTTGTAGGATATCCCAAACATTCGCGAGGGTATATCTTCTACCACACTGAGGAACAAAAGGTGTTTTGTTTCTCGACATGCCACCATTTTAGAAAAAGAATTTCTTGTGAAAGAAATTAGTGGTAATGAGCTAGAACTGGAAGAAGTTCCAGCAACGCAAAGTATAACTGACGATTTGGTGGAACCGGAGGATTCAATAGTCCCCGATGAACCGCAGCCACTCCGCAGATCTAGTAGGGTTCCTCATCCACCAGAGAGATACTACGGTTTTCTCATAGACGGTGGGAGCGAGGATTGCATCATGGAGATGATGACCTAACTAGTTTCGAGCAGGCCATCACGAGTGGGGACTCTGTGAAATGGCTGGATGTTATGCGATCTGAGATGGAATCCATGTACACTAACAAAGTGTTGACTTTGGAAGTTGCTCCTGAAGGGGTAAAACCCATCGGGAGCAAGAGGATCTTTGAGAAATATAATTCGGTGTAGATGGAAAAGTTAAGACTTTCAAAGATAGACTTGTAGCAAAAGGTTTTCATCATTGACCAGGTGTCGACTAGGTTGAAACCTTTTCTCCTGTCGCTATGCTTAAGCCAATCAGGATCCTACTTGCCGTTGCTGCATACCATAACTATGAAATCTGGCAGACTGCACGTCAAAACCAGTTTTCTAAATGGTGATTTAGAAGAGAGCGTGTATATTGTTAGTTATATGTATGCCCTAGAGGCCATTACTGTACATGTGATGTATATTGTAGTGGATGCTTGGACATATATAGGGAGGACTTTCTTGCTCGACATAATAGTATGTTATTGGTTCCTCTTTATCTTAACATGTACACTTATTGTCTCTCTATTAAATGTTGATAAATCCCTTAGGATGAGTACTTGACTACCAGGATTATGATGCGGATCATACTAGTGGGGCAAAGGTAGTCGGCAAGTATATCCTTCAAATGTTCCTAGTCGTGGGACTATCGAGACAGGGCATCGATACTTCAGAGTAGACTAGTGTATACGCTTCTCGACCCATATGATGGGCGATGGATGATCCTATATCCATTGGTGTTTGACATCGGAGAAGGTATACGGGTGCTCAGTGGAGACTGGGTACACTGGACGGACTCGCCGAGAACTCCTAGATAGTATTATACATATCGTCAGATAGAAGTTCTCTGGTGACACTGGTACAGGTTAGTCTGTCGACTCGAGATCGTCATAGAGTCTTGTATGATTCCTACCGTGCTTTGATTTCCACCATACCACGGTCAAGAGATCGTGCAAAAAGGTGGTTTTGGGGTACAGTCCCGAGTCACATAGAAGCAATGAGCGATAGTAGGGGATTCGTCTTTCCCGGTATTAGGAGTTGATGTTGCGCTATGCACGATTGGCCATAACAGGAAATCCCTGGCCAGGGTTGCTGTGATATACCGGTAAGTGTTATCAGTAGTTTCTCGAACCGTTATGGACCTTTCATCGGCATGACTTATCAGGCTATTGGGGTCTGACGTTATACCACCCCCAGGCTGTGATATGCGGGATATCTGACGAAGAGACCGGACTGTACGGTAGTGTTACTGATTAGATTCGCAGGAGTATGAGAAGGGTTGCTTGTTGATCTTCTGATCGCTCAATACCCGGGTGGTCATTACGTTTAGCAGACCGCTTGCAGCTTGTGGGTGTTTGATATGATCATCACCTACTGCCGGCGTATTGACGAGTCTTTAGAGTCCTACACAGAGATTTCCTAGTTCATGTGAAATGGAGTAGGAGCACATATGTGATATGTGCAGGACCGAGATTAATACGTGTATGTGATACCGTATTCTATTCTCTCGATATGTGACATAGGTCGGTTATATGTGATATAGTCGGGTTATCGGATCAAGTGTTGATTCGATAAGTTGTTACATTTTATAGTAGTCGGTTATATGTGATATAGCCGGATTATTAAATCAAGTGTTGATTTAATAATTTAATGTATAATTATATATTTGATATATTACATTACATTAACTAATATTATCTTACTTAAGTATTTCTTTTTCTCACTTAATGATACACTTAACATATTTGTGATATATGTTAATTGTATTGTTTTCTTTTGTACAAAATATATATGTGATATATATTTATGTGTCATGCTAGGTTATACATGCAACAAGGATGTAAGAGACTCACACCATGCTAGATGTTATGAACGGTTTTATTTATTTAAGTTAATCAAAATAATGGAAATTGGTTTAATGGTTAAAGCTTGAAGAAGCTAGTAGAACCATTGACTAAGTCCACTTGTTTTGTCTAGCTTAAGATATTTATTAACCCACAACCTTAACAATTAGCCATGGTTTAGTTTCTACAAGGGTTAGTGTATGTCATATACTCACGATGGTTGCATTTCTAACCTCATGTGATTTATTCTCTTCATCACTTGATCATCTTCTTCTTCATCTCATTCTAGCTCTCTTGATCTTGAGAAAGTGATGAAATATTGTGAGAAAAAGAAATCTAAAGAGATCCTAATTCCTACTTCATCATCCTCTACTATTAGCCATTTAGTTTAGTGTGTTTGCTTCACTAATCTACCATTAATGAAAGGGTAGCATGAGCTTGAGTCTCCTCGACGTAGATCATCTTCGGCCTCGAAGACTTCGAGCAAGCTTGTTCATTTCTTCATGTGAACCCTTACTAGAGTTCAGATGTTCACTACTTGGAGCGAAAGGACTACTACACGGAGCATTAGAAGTGAAGGACCGGTCTACAAAGGTTGTATTCCTCATTCACTTTGTATGCAAAGTTGTTTGCATGTTGTAATGTTTAATTCTCTAGTTAAGATTCTAGGGTTAGGGTTATTTAGAACGGCAAAAATTTGAAAACGGCATAGACAATGCCTCCCTAAACCTTGCTGCCGCGCTAGGTAACCCTACATATATGACACTGCCAGAGGGCTTCGTAGACAATGGGAGCAATGGAAGCGTGTGCAAGCTGCTTGAATCTATCTACGGATTAAAGCAGGCATCGCGGAGATGGAACATCTGTTTTGATGAAACTGTCAAAGTGTTTGACTTCATCAAAAGGGTAGATAATCCATGTATATATAAGAAGGTTGCAGAGAGTATGGTTGTCTTCCTCGTATTGTACGTGGATGACATACTCTTGATAGGAAACGATGTTCCTATGCTTAACTCGGTCAAGCACCTCTTATCACACAAGTTCACCATGAAAGATCTAACTGATGCCTCCTACATCCTGGGGATATAGATCTATAAAGATATATCTAAACGGATTTGGGATTGTCCCGATCCAGGTACATAGACACCATACTAAAAGGGTTTAGTATGAAAGATTCTAAGCGTGGTAATGTACCCGCTTGTTCAGGAATCACTCTCTACAAAGAGATGTCTTTCAAGACTGATTTGGAGAGGGCTCGCATATAAGGGATACCCTATGCTTCGGCAGTCGGGTCAATCATGTATGCGATGTTGTGTACCAGACCGGATGTAGCTTACTCACTAGGTGTAGTGATTAAGTATCGAAAAGATCTTGGGGAAAAGCACTGGACAGCTGTGAAAAACGCTCTTAAGTACTTGAGAAGGACTAAAGAGATATTCTTGGTGTATGGTAATGGTGAACTCCAGGTGGAGTCCTTTATCGATTCGAGCTTCCAGAGTGATAAAGACGACTGAAAGTCAGTCTCGGGTTTTTTCTTCACCCTCAATGCAGGGACGGTATGTTGGAAGGGTTCCAAGCTATATACCGTAGTTGACTCGTTGATAGAGGTTGATTACATCGCTACCAACGATACTGCCAAAGAGACTATCTGGTTGTGTAACAACCCTAAACTTTCTGTACAATTTTTTTCAAAAATACAGAAAGGGGTACTTGAGCCTGAGCACAAGTTATAAGTTTGTTTTACTTTAGAACAGCAAGAAGGAGCTTGTAGCTCATTGGCAAGACCTTGCACTGCTGAACCAAAGCACCAGAGTTCAAATCCCATCAGCCATACATTATTTTTATTTAAAATTCTTTTAATCTTTTAGAAGCCCAAGAGTCTACACGCGCGCGCTACACGTAATAGGGTAAGTTACAGAATAAACAAACGTGACCACGAGACTAGACCAAGCGTAAGGGACACGTGGCATCAAGAAAAGCCCTGACTCGGGCCGGCGAAGCGTGTGAATCGGCCGGCGCCGCCGGTTCAACTCGGTCTGATCCCTGAATTTCTTTAACCCCCTGCACCCTTTGGCCTACCCCACTCCCCCTGCACTGTTTAAATCCTCCGCAATTTGTTGGATATATGTATGCCCTAGAGGCCATTATTTGATAGTGGATGTATTTTTACATGTGTGTGTCTATATATATATATATATATATATATATATATATATATATATATATATATATATATATATATATATATATATATATATATATATATATATATATATATTCATAGGACATTCTTACTCAACATGATAGTATGCTATCTGGTTACTCTTTATCTTGACATGTTCACTTGATAATACTTTTATTCATTTGGTACATGTTGATAAAGCCCTGAGGATATTTGCTTGACTACTTTGATTATGATGCAGATCATACTAGTGGGACATATGTAGTTTATAAGCATATCCTGAAATGTCCCTAGTCGTAGGTGTTTCGAGACGGGGCATCGATATTCCAGAGTAGACTAGCGTATACGATTCTTGACCCATGTGATGGGCGATGGATGATCCCATATCCATTGGTGTTTGACACCAAGATTGTATACGGGTGCTCAGTGGAGACTGGGTACACTGGACGGACTCGCCGAGAACTCCTATATGGCATTATATCTATCGTCGGATAGCAGTTCTCAGGTGACACTGGTACAGGTTAGTCTGTAGACCCGAGATCGTCATAGAGTCTTGTGTGTTCTCCCACTGTGGTTTGATTTTCACCCTACCATGGCTCTACTGAGTCGTGCAAACAGGTAGCTTTTGGGTACAGTCCCGAGACACATGGAGGCAATAAGCGATTGGAGGAGTTTCGTCTCTCTCGGTATTGGGGGTTGATGTTGCGCTATGCTCGATTGGCTATATCAACAAATCCCAGGCCAGGGCTGATGAGATTTACTGATAAGTATTATCGGTAGTTTCTCGATCTATTATAGGCCATATACCAGCATGATTTATTGAGTTAATAGGGTCGACGATACCATCCCTAAACTCGATATGCAACAAATCTGACGAAGTACGGTAAGTGTTACCGGTTGGCTCGACAGGAGTTTTGACAGGTTCGCTTGTTTTTCTTCTGATTGCTCAATACCCGGTGGCCATTACGTTTAGCTGACCGCTTGCGGCTTGTGGGTGTTTGATATGATCATCACTTACTGTCGGCGTATTGACGAGTCTTAGAGTCCCACAAAGGGGTTACCTAGCTCAGGCAAAACGATGTGGGGTGCATATGGTGATATGTACGGGTGCGTGATTAAATGCGTGTATATGATATCGCATTATAATCTGGCGTTTTCTATTGGTCGGGTCGTATGTGATATGACCGGTTTATTAAATCAATTGTTGATTTAATATTAATGACCATTAGCCATTTTACTTATAACCTTTTCTTTATTTATTGTATGCATGAATGTATGTATGTACATATGTTGATATGAATGCACACATGCATGCATACATGTGTCATGGTAGATGATACATTGGAGTTGGCTATGCAAGACTCACATGGTTAGATATTTATATATTTTGATTATTGATTAAAGATAATTAGGATTAAATCATGGTTGGATTTCTTCTACACTCTTCTTGAGTCAACCATGACTCAAACCATGGTTTAATATCTAATTTATTCTTTAACTCATTAACAAAATATCTAGATATTTTTAAACCATGGTTTGGAGTGAGTGTGACTCTCTCATATATTCATTACTCTTTTTTATTTTGTGATAACAATTATCTTGAGCTTTTGCTTAGCCATTTCCTCCTCCTTCTTCCTCAAAGCTTACTACTTTTTCAAAAGTGAGTGAAGGAGATAAAAAGAAAAGGTTTTTAAGTGAGATCCAAACCCACATCACCAACCTACACTAATTTAGCCCACTAGTATAGGTTGTTTGTATCACTTCTACTTTATTCTAGTGAAGCAAGGAGCTTGAGCCAAGGGACTCCGCGGTGGATCGTCGTGGACAACGAAAGACTCAAGCGGACTCGTTCAAACACCGAGTTGATCCAAGATGTATAAGGAGGAGGTCTACAAAGGTTGTATTACTATCCTCTTAGTGTTAGACACTAGATCTAGTATCTGATACTATGTTTGTTACCCTAAATTTCTAGTTTGATCCTAGGTTAGTTTACTTAGCACCCCCAAAATTTTATTGTAGCATTTTTTATACAAGACAAACCCTTGGTATGGTGCTAGGTAAACCCAACAGTGGTATCAGAGCCAAGCTAGAGCTTTAGAGTAACCTAGACGACGTTAAATAACATCGAACGAATATCGATTACCCTGAAAATTCTTCTCTGGAAATTTTTCAAAATGTTGGAATTTTTCACTTTAAAAATATTCAGAAAATCATGTAGGTAATTCTATGGACCCTCTAAAAGAACGATACCCTAACTCGATCAAATGACCGCGGAACCACGGCAAAAGCATGCCTTTGGCGGCAGTTCCACAGCGCCATTTGTGAGGCTCGGGTCGGCCCGTCTACGGTTGGTCCATAGGTACTGTGGTATGCTTCTGGGTATTTTTAATACTGCTCAAGTGTTGAGCTTCTCTGTGGATTTTTGGGTAATTGATCGATCGATCAAATGGTTTAACATCGCCTAGTTTATTTGAATGTAATACAATAATTGGAATCTACACTTATTGGTTTTATGAAAATTAGCTATTGCTTGTAAATTTATCGTTTCGGTCACGGATGGAATCAGGAATCTTGTTGAATTACCCGGTTTCTTTTGAAAAGGTATTTTCATTATTGCGACCTAAATGAAAGATTTGTAGTGCTAGGCATGAAATCCAGAATATGAGATATTCCAGGTTTATGATGTTTAAGGATAGTGACGATTCCAAATATTGTAAATTGGTATTCTATTCTGCGACCATAAGTGTAGTATGTGGTGTATCGCCAGTTTCGTTACTATATGTCAACGATAATCGGGGTATGCATACTTGCTTACGTTGATAACATGTGATATTATGTGTTGTTGTGATATGATATATAGGATCGTCGTGATAGAATGGCCTAGGGTTTTATGTGAGATGAGAGTTTTATTTTTCATTCATGTAAAACTTATTGTATGTAATATTCTTTTATTGGGGCACATCCGGGTTGAGGATGATGTTACCTTTGATGTATATTATTTACTTTCCGCATTAGGATAGACCCAAGGTGGGGAGCACAAGTGACCGGGTTCCAGAGTCCAGTGGGAGGCCATCTCGAGGAGTCGAGACCGGGTCTCCTAACTCTAGAATTGGTAGGGTCACTTGCCGCTCTCGTAGGGGTCTAGGATGTGGGATTGGCTATTCATCACGACCGTGGAATCCGTATTTTCTATCGTTGGCTAAATGAACTCCTAGTATATCCTATATTTTCATATATGTGCTTCTGCTGTTGATATTCTGTGATGAGATCACTTTATATGTTGAGACGAATGGTATTATTATATATATGATATATAATAAGTGTTGCTTATGTTTTACATCCGCGCTAGTCCTGCCCCGCTATGCCGTTAGTTAAGTAACCTAACAGTGCATAACGGGACACTGTGGTGAATGCGAATGGTATAAGCATACGTTCTATTTTCGTTTCTTTTCTGTGATGGCTTAAGGACTTAAATGATGGGACTACATTAATGTGATTAATGTAATGGAAAATAAACCTAAAAGATGTTGTAGAATCGAATTTGAAACCCACACGGCTTTTTACGAAAAAGTTATATTTCAAAATTGCGGAGCTTAAGCCACTCCTTTTGAAAACCATTTGATTCTACAACGATATCAAGTTCAAAGCGTTAAAGGTTTTCTTAAAAACCATCCGCAACCCTCCGTCATTTTAGGAAGTAGAGTACTTAGTATTCGTGCTATATTTGTTGACTATAGTTAAGGCGTAATGTACGGTAGCTAAGTGATGTCTTCCGATACAGCATATGATGCGATTAATTAGGACAATTATATGACTTTATTGACCATAGTTAAGGGTCATATAACTGGGTCTAATTAATCAAGAAATGACGGGTAGAGCTTGACTAGTGCTTGTGATTTGTTGACCATAGTTAAGGTCATGAGTACTAGGGGTAAAAACTGTATCGGGAATTTCAAGAGTTGAAATTTGCAATAAGATTGCATACCTTCCATATGATGGTTGGTTCCTAATCCCACTGTGAGCAAGAGTTGCTCTCAGGAGAGTTTTGCATTTTACAATTAGCTAACCTATTAGGTGTCTAGAAAGGTGTAGAAAGGTGTCTACGGGGCTATGCCTCTGAGAAAACGAGGTTTATTTTAATTAGGTCCGTGCGAAAGCACGGAGAACCTCCCTCAAAGTACCGACACTGGCCTGGCTGAACGGTTAGCGAAGTTGTAGAATGTAATTAATCCTGACTATTTTTCATTTTAAGGTTTGAAGGAAAATTTGATAAAAGCAGTGGGAGACATCAATTAGATAAGATAATAACCAATCTGATCTTTGCAAGAGCTTTCGCTGAGTGTGTTCTTTTCTCTCTCCTAATGGCAGATACCGATGACTGGACTTAAGCTTCTACTAGAGAAAAATAAACTGAATGGGACCAATTATAATGACTAGCTGACGAACATTAACATTGCCCTAACTTATGATAAGGTATCATATGTCCTCACAGCCCCAGCCCCACCCGTCCCAGGCCCTAAATCTTCAGTTGGGATAGGGAAATCCGTAAGACATGGGATATTGACTGTGCCACGGCCAAATGCCCCGCGCTTGCATCGATGGATAACACACATCAAAAGTAACACGAGCAGATAGATGTTCAATCCACCTTTCTCCATACAAAAGAGTTGTATGGAGAGCAATCTCGGACCCTGAGATATGAAGCATCTCGAAAGTTGTTTCAGATGTGGTTGGCTCTTGGCACACCAGTAGGTGACCATGTTTTGAAGATGATAGCTCTTATTGAAGAGCTTGAGGATCTCGGATGGACAATGGAGAATGAACAATATGTTGATATTATTCTACAGTCTCTCCCCCCTGCCTTTGCTCAATTTGTAGTAAACTTCAACATGCACAACATGAAGAAGTCACTACCTGAACTTCTTAATATGTTGAGATGTGCATAGAGCACACTCAAAGCAGTGAAGACTCTCGCTTTGATTGCTGGGCCATCTTCCTCCTCTCGCCCAGAGGCCAAGGCCAAGGGAAAGATGAAGAAGAAACCCACCAAACCTAGAGGTGGAGTTAAAAAGGCTAAGGGGAAAGACAAGTCCACGGCTGGGGAATCGGGGAAAGGGAAGTGTTATTACTGCCACAAAGCGGGACACTGGAAGCGCAACTGTGCTGAGTACCTGGATCTCAAGAAGAAGAAGCATGGTGATGCTTCCGCTTCAGGTGTGTTTGTGACAGAAAACTGTTTTTCTATAAACTCTACTTCCTGGGTATTAGATACCGGTTCAGGTTCTCACATCTGCAATTCTGTGCAGGGGCTGAGAAATAGCAGAGTTTTGAAGACAGGTGACCATACTCTCCGGGTTGGAAATGGTTCCAATGTACATGCGGTTTCAGTGGGAAAGTATCACCTGGGGTTGCCATCGAGATGTATATTGGTTTTGAACCCATGTTATTATGTACCTAGTATGCTTTGTAATATAATATCCGTTTCTTTGTTAGACGATGAAGGATATAATTTTGTATTGCAAAATAATGCTATGAACATTAACCTGAATCAAATGTTGGTTGGGTATGGTACACTTAAGAACGAGATATACGTCCTAAATCAACACACAGTTTTTAGCATACAACATACTAATAAAAGAAAATTTTCAGAAATAAATGAAGTTTTTCTTTGGCACTGCAGACTTGGTTATATTAACGAAATAAGACTAAACAAGCTACATAAAGATGGATTTTTGAGGCCTTTTGAATATAAATATTATGCGACTTGTCAGTCTTGTATCAAGGGTAAAATGACCAAAACTCCGTTTACAGGACACGGAGAAAGAGCTACTGAGCTCTTAGGCCTCATACATAGTGATGTCTGCGGGCCAATGTCTACACAGGCTAGAGGCGGTTTTTCTTACTTCATAACTTTTACTGATGATTTCTCAAGATTCTGTCATGTGTTTTTATTGAAGCATAAGTCTGAAGCTTTCGAGAAATTCACTGAGTACAAACTTGAAGTAGAAAAAAAACCGGATTGAGCATCACGATACTTCGATCAGATCGAGGTGGAGAGTATCTCAGTACAGAGTTTTCAGACTTTCTAAAAGAGAATGCGATTCTCTCTCAGATCACTCCTCCTTACACACCACAGCACAACGGTGTGTCAGAACGACGGAATCGGACCCTATTAGATATGGTACGTTCCATGATGAGTGATGCTGAGTTACCTGTCTCATTTTGGGGGCATGCATTGGAGACTACAGCATTTTTGTTGAACAGGGTTCCAACCAAAACCGTGTCTACCACACCATATGAGATATGGTATGGGAAGAGACCGTCTCTTAAACGAGTTAAGATTTGGGGTTGTCCGGCCTATGTCAAAAAGCAGAATTTGGACAAACTCGAGACACGGTCATTCATATATAAGTTTGTGGGATATCCAAAGAATTCATTTGGATATCTATTCTACCACAAGGAGAAACAAAAGGTGTTTGTTTCTCAGTATGCCACATTTTTAGAAAGAGAATTTTTTACAAATGATACTGATGGCAATGTGGTAGATCTAGAAGAGGTTCTAGAGACACAAGTTACAAATGACGACTTGGTTGAGCCTGATTTTGCAACAGAGACTAATGAACCTCAGCCACTCAGTAGTAGGACTTCTCGCCCGCCCGAGAGGTACTACGGTTTCCTCATTGATGGTGATAGAGAAGATTGCATCATGGATGATGATGATCATATTAGTTTTCAGTAAGCTATTGTTAGTGTATATGCCCTAGAGGCCATTACTGTATCATAATAGTTTGTATATTACTTAATGGAAGCTTGGGATATTCACCTTGTATTGACAATCTTGCTCAAAATGGTAGTATGCTACTTGGTTTGTTTCTACTTTAATATGTGCATGTGTTTCTTTTAGCATATTGCTTATACATATTAGTAGAGCCCTTAGGATATTTGCTTGATACCAGCGTTGTGATGGCAGTCACACTCGTGGGAGCTGGGTAATCCACAAGCACATCCTTATACAGGTCCCTAGTCGTAGGACTATCGAGACAGGGCATCGATACTCCGGAGTAGACTAGAGTATGCGCTTCTCATTCGAGCAGGGGAGACGATCTGTCCCACAGCCGTCAGTACGTCGTACTTGAGATAGTATGCGGGTGCTCGTTAGGTTACGAGTACACTAGACAGGACTCGTCGGGAACTGATTGGTTGGTACTATACCTATCGTCAGTTATCAGTTCCCAGGTGATATGAGTACAGCTTAGTCCGCTGACTTGACACGGTCACTTCGCCTCGAGTGTGTTCCCACTGTACTTTGATTACTACCCTACCACGGCTCAAAGGAGTCGTGCAAACAGGTAGTAGTTGGGTGCAGTCCCGAAGCACTTGGAGGCAGTGACGGTTAGACAGGATTCGTCTCTCCCGGTATTGGGGGTTGACATCGCGCTGTGTCTAGGAGAGCCATTACACAAGTAGTCCCTGGCCAGGGCAAGCGGGATATACTGGTAGGTTACCAGTGTTATCTCAGGGTGTTCTGGGCTACACTCCGACACGACTTGTACCGCTATTAGGGGATTGACGTTTATCGCCCCCCTAGGCCAGCCATGCGATGTATCAGACGAACAGACCAGACTGTATGGAGATTGTCACATTCAGGCTCAGTAGGAGTTCAGATGGGTTTCACCTCGTCCGTCTTCTTATCGGCATCTACCTGGGGGCCGTTACGCACAGCTAGTGCCGCTTGCGGTCTGTGGTTAAACCCACTGCCAGCGTAGTGTCGAGTCTTTAGAGTCCCACACAGAGAGCTATTCTCCTTTAGGCAAAAGAGTAGGGATCGCATGGTTTTGCGACAGGTCGCATGGTTTTGTGACAGGGTTCCGTCACATCCGCGCACTTGTGCACGTTTAGTGACCGGACAGTTATTACTAGTGGGCTTTGGTTTAAGACAGATCCTAGTATACGTTTTGGGATTGATTTTATCTTGTTTGCATTCGTGTTCCTCGGAACGCAGATGCGGGTGTGTATGCACAGTTGACAGAGACAGAGGCAGAAGATTCTCATTAGGGTTATTGACTGTTGACCTTTGCTTAACCCTAATGAGAATTAGAAATATGGTTAATGATAATTAAGTATTATTGTGCCATGGTTGGGTTGAAAGGTTGACCTTGTTGACTTATTGACTTTGTTGACCGGTTGACTAGGTTGGACTTGTTGACCACCATCATTACTATGGCTATCATTTCATGCAAAGACTTTTGGCTTGCTTATTTGTTCACACATTGCATTTAATGCATGAAATGATATTGCCTTTTGTGATATGATAACCATCACATAATACTTGATTATCATTATGGCTCATGATGCTTTTGGATTATGAGAGGCTGGATGAGAAAAGAGTGGCTCATTCTTTCATTTTTGGCTTTCTCTCTCTTGAGCTCTCTCATTCTCAAGCTCTCTCCTTCTTCCTCTTGCTCTCTCTAGCTCAAGGCAAACCATTCTCATGTGTTGAGACTCATTGCCTTAGAGATAAAAAGACACCAAAACAATCCTCTACTCATTCTAGTTCACAAGGCCTAGCAAACTAAGTGTTCTAGTTTCTTCAAAGTTCGAAGAAGAAGCCAAAGGTAGAAACTTTCGGGTGGATCCATCTTTGGCGTGAGAAGACGACAAAGGGAGGCTGGTCCGTACACCATAAGAGTTGAAGACGAAGGAGTTCAAGAAAGGTATAACCCCCTAACCGAGTAGGTAAACAACTCCTAGTTAGGTTGTTAGGTAGATTGTTTAACAAATATCCGTATTTGTAGTCCATGTTACCACCTCTAGAAAAATCGTTTTACACCAATTCCGCAAGCCCGTAAGTACCGGGAGAGGTAGCATAGACTTACAGCTATCACGAATGGTGACTCTGTGAAGTGGCCGGATGCCATGAGATCTAAAATGGAGTCTATGTACATCAACAAAATATGGACTTTGAACGTTGTACCCTCTGGGGTAAAACCCGTAGGGTGCAAATGGATCTTTAAAAGAAAGATTGGTGTAGATGGGCAGGTGGAGACCTATAAGGCAAGACTTGTGGCGAAAGTATTTCGTCAAAGACCAAGTCTGGACTATGACGAAACTTTTTCTCCCGTAGTCATGCTTAAATCCATCCAGATCCTACTTGCTATTGATGCTCACTACGACTATGAAATCTGGCAGATGGACGTTAAAACTGCATTTCTAAATGGTGATTTAGAAGAATGGGTTTATATGGATCAGCCAGAGGGCTTCGTTGACAGTGGGAGAAGCGGGAAAGCATGTAGGTTGCTTAAATCCATATATGGATTAAAGCAGGCATCACGGAGTTGGAACATCTGTTTTGATGATGTTATCAAAGAGTTTGATTTCATCAAAAATCCAGATGAACCATGTGTTAATAAGAAGATTGTAGGGAGAACTGTCGCATTCCTCATATTGTACGTAAATGACATTCTTCTGATAGGAAATGATGTTCCTATGCTACAGTCGGTCAAATCATTCTTATCACAAAGGTTCTCCATGAAGGACCTGGGTGATGACGCGTACATATTGGGCATACGGATCTATAGGGATAGATCCAAAAGGTTATTGGGATTGTCCTAAACCAGGTACATCAACACCATCCTAAAGAGCTTTAGTATGGAAAACTCCAAGCGGGGTACCTTACCCGCTTGACATAGAGTCTCTCTCCAGGGAATTTTGCCTAAAGGTTGATGAAGTGAGAGCTCGCATGAGCATTATTCCTTACGCCTCAGCCGTAGGATCTATAATGTATGCGATGTTGTGTAAACGCCCTGATGTAGCTTATACACTAGGTGTAGTAAGCAGGTCAACCCAGAGCAGAATCACTGGAAAGCTGTGAAGAACATTCTTAAGTACTTGCGAAGGACTAAAGAACTGTTCTTGGTGTATGGTAATCGAGATCTCCAAATGGAGGCCTCTACCGATTCGATCTTCTAGAGTGATAAGGACGACAGCAAATCTATCTCTGGGTTTGTAGTTACCCTCAATGGAGGGGCGATGTGTTGGAAGAGTTCTAAACAGGATACCGTTGCAGACTCTACGATGGAAGATGAGTACATTGCTGCAAATGATGCCGCCAAGAAATCCATCTGGATGAGGAAGTTCATCTCGGAGCTAGGAGTAGTTCCAACCATTATTGATCCAATACCATTGTATATCATCTGATCCGGGAGATAGTTGATCGTCGCAAAATCGAGATTCGGAGAGTAGATACAAAGAATAACACCGCGGATCCACTCACCAAGGCCCTCCCTCAGCCGCAGATGAGCGACTTTTTGAGATGTTGATATGAGATACGCCAATAATTGGCCTTAGTGCAAGTAGGAGATTGTTGGATATATGTATACCCTAGAGGCTATTATTTGATAGTGGATGTATTTTTACATGTATATATATATATATATATATATATATATATTCAGAGGACATTCTTGCTCGACATGATAGTATGCTATCTGGTTACTCTTTACTTGACATGTTCACTTGATCATGCTTTTATTCATTTGGTACAAGTTGATAAAGCCCTAAGGATATTTGCTTGACTACTTTGATTATGATGCAGATCATACTAGTGGGACATGTGTAGTTTATAAGCATATCTTGAAATGTCCCCAGTCATAGGTGTATCGAGCGGGGCATCGATATTCCAGAGTAGACTAGCGTATACGATTCTTGACCCATGTGATGGGCGATGGATGATCCCATATCCATTGGTGTTTGACACCAAGATTGTATACCGGTGCTCAGTGGAGACTGGGTACACTGGACGGACTCGCCGAGAACTCCTATATGGTATTATATCTATCGTCGGATAGCAGTTCTCAGGTGACACTGGTACAGGTTAGTCTGTAGACCCGAGATCGTCACAGAGTCTTGTGTGTTCTCCCACTGTGGTTTGATTTCTACCCTACCACGGCTCTACTGAGTCGTGCAAACAGGTGGCTTTTGGGTACAGTCCCGAGACATATGGAGGCAATAAGCGATTGGAGGGGTTTCGTCTCTCCCGGTATTGGGGTTGATGTTGCGCTATGCTCGATTGGCTATATCAACAAGTCCCTGGCCAGGGCTGATGAGATTTACTGATAAGTGTTATCAGTAATTTCTCGATCTATTATAGGCCATATACCGGCATGATTTATTGAGTTAATGGGGTCGACGATACCATCCCCAGACTCGATATACAACAAATCTGACGAAGTGACTGGACTGTACGGTAAGTGTTACCGGTTGGCTCGACAGGAGTTTTGACAGGTTCGCTTGTTTTTCTTCTGATCGCTCAATACCCGGGTGGCCGTTACGTTTAGCTGACCGCTTGCGGCTTGTGGGTGTTTGATATGATCACCACCTACTGCCGGCGTATTGACGAGTCTTAGAGTCCCACAAAGGGGTTACCTAGCTCAGGCAAAACGATGTGGGTGCATATGGTGATATGCGCAGGTGCTTGATTAAATGCATGTATATGACACCGCATTATAATCTGGCGTTTTCTATTGGTCGGGTCGTATGTGATATGACCGGTTTATTAAATCAATTATTGATTTAATATTAATGACCATTAGCCATTTTACTTATAACCTTTTCTTTATTTGTTGTATGCATGAATGTATGCATGTACATATGTTGATATGAATGCACACATGCATGCATACATGTGTCATGGTAGATGATACATTGGAGTTGGCTATGCAAGATTCACATGGTTAGATATTTATATATTTTGATTATTGATTAAAGATAATTAGGATTAAATCATGGTTGGATTTCTTCTACACTCTTCTTGAGTCAACTATGACTCAAACCATGGTTTAATCTCTAACTCATTCTTTAACTCACTAACAAAATATCTAGATATTTTTAAACCATGGTTTGGAGTGAGTGTGATTCTCTCATATATTCATTATTCTTTTTATTTTGTTGATAACAATTATCTTGAGCTTTTGCTTAGCCATTTCCTCTTCCTTCTTCCTCAAAGCTTACTACCTTTTCAAAAGTGAGTGAAGGAGATAAAAAGAAAAGGTTTTTAAGTGAGATCCAAACCCATATCACCAATCTACACTAGTTTAGCCCACTAGTCTAGGTTGTTTGCATCACTTCTACTTTGTTCTAGTGAAGCAAGGAGCTTGAGCTAATGGACACCGCGATGGATCGTGGTGGACAACGAAGGACTCAAGCGGACCCGTTCAAACACCGAGTTGATCCAAGGAGTCTAAGGAGGAGGTCTACAAAGGTTGTATTACTATCCTCTTAGTGTTAGACACTATATCTAGTATCTGATACTATGTTTGTTACCCTAAATTTCTAGTTTGATCCTAGGTTAGTTTACTTAGCACCCAAAATTTTTATTGTAGCATGTTTGATGCAAGACAAACCCTTGGTATGGTGCTAGGTAAACCCAACACAATTAACCAGAGAATTAAAATACCCCCATTTAATCCATTTTAATACAAATTTTTAATACACTCTTTCACTACCCTAAAACCTTAATTTTCGCTATAAATACCACACTCAAATCACCCCTCCTCACTCCCAAATCCCTACCCAAGCTCTCAAGAAAATTCCCAAGTCTTTTGTATGCAAGTGAAGTTAGCAAAAAAAAGGCGAAGCTCCGACGAACTTCCGAGGACGAAATGATGCACCGGCACCTCCCACCTCTTCCTCTTTCTCTCTTCTAGTCAAATAACCTGTATGTCCCTACTTCTTCTTCTCTTCTCTATTCTAAAAACATTCAAAACTAACACCCGACAGAAGCGGAGTTGGTCCGACTTCCGATTCGGTTTTCTTTAAAAACTACAATTTTTCTTAATCAAGATACATTCATATCATCATATATTGTTCATTAACCATTAATAAATATCTTTAACAAGTTTCATCACAAAATATTGTTATATGCATCTTTTATCGCAATTTTACATTAAAATACCACAAACTTTAGTTTCTGACATAAACTCTATAATACCGTATTACCTTTAGATAACTCACGAGGTAATGACCTACCTCCTCACAACACTCATATCTAATATAGAACGATGGAATTTGGGAACATGGATTCGGAAAATACGACTTTACATATAACTACCTTCAACTATTAAAACCTACAACCCATTTGGGGAACCCGTTTGGGATGGTGCGGATTATCGCACATTTTCGGGCTTAGTAGAGTGAGATGTAGACCTCCGAAAGGAGCATACGATCTCGAAAGATTTAAAATACAATTTTCTTTAGAAAATGTGATTTCTATTATAAATAAAACGTATATTTTAATAAATATATATATGTGTGTGTGTAATTAATATCAAAATATCTATTTTTAATATTTATAATATTCCACATTTCCAAAATTCAAGAAAAACATCCCATTTACAAGAAAATACCATACAATTCCAATATTACAAATAAATACCATATATTATGAAATTAGGTTTTATTCACTAGAAATGTCACATTGATAAAATATACATCCATGAAAACTCTAAAGACGATAATAAAATACTTGAGGTGTATTTTGAAAATTATACAAAATTATTTTTATATAAAACCCCCTCAAGTTATACTAAATTACAATAAGGACCCTAGTAAACATAAGTTTAAGCGGGACCAGTCTCTTGAACCTCAAGGAGCCAGAGATATGGGTGCTTGCCTATTTAAGGTAGACAACTTAACAAACGGTGTTATCACCACGGTAATTGTCTTTGAAAAAGACAAATCCTGCCGTCCATGTGCAGCGGTTACCGATAACACCAAAACCTAATCCAGCATTCAATTTCTTTTCTAATTGTCTGACTCAGACTGAGTCTCAATATAATCAATCTGATTTGAATATGATTCAAATATAAACTACAATTCAATATGAATCTATATATTCAATCTGTTCAATCTATTCAATCTATACAATTTGACTGAACCGAACCATGGATATATTCCATTTGTATGATCATCCATTATATTCGTTCCATTACTGATATCATAGTTTCGGTAAGTCATCCATCTATGCAATTATAATACAAGATAATACAATAAAAATAATATAATCAAGACATCGCGGGGTTTATAAGGGATAGATTGGTACGGAAGGTGTTAGAAGTGGCACGAGACAGCAACCATAAAGACACCTAACCTGAATTCAATCGGGCGGATGATAATACTAGCCGGGTTAGAATTAAGCCGGATTATTAAATCAAGTTTTGATTTAATAATTTACATATATATATTTCGATATGTATATTCTAGTATTATATTCATTGTGTTTGTCTATCTCTTGGGTATTCATATTTTGATACGAATATGGGCATGTATTTGCAGTGACGTATTCTTGTATTTATACAAGAATACTCCTAGAAGAAGGACAACTCATTTCTAGGATTTTCTTTTTAAAAAATTATGAAATGAGATAGAAAAGAGAAATGGTGGAGGGTATAGGCAAATGAATTATAAATTCATTTGCATTCACTATTGAAGCATGGTTGTAATTTTAAATGGTAAAATTCTTTTTACAAAAGATATAAAGCATGCTTGAATTTGTTAAGCTTTTTATTCATTCCACTATTTAGATTTTCTTTCTTCCATGGCTCCTCATTCTTCTTCTTCATCTTCAACACTCTCATGAGTTGAAAATCATGAAGATAAAGAGAAGGAAAAATGCTAGAACACGCACACACATCACTAAGCATCCTAGATTAGCAATCTAGGATCCTTAGTTACTTTATGAAGTTGAAGCATGAACTTAGTTCACTCGGGTGAATCATCTTCGGTGAAGGAGGACCGGCTTGCAAGCATGATCGGGAGCTCTTGAGAGCATGCTAGAGTCCAATCAAATTGGGGCAAATGAAGATGCTACAAAGGTTGTAATTTCTATCTTATTGTAGTGCTAGTTTAGGTGTTTAGTTTTGAATCTAGGGTAAAAGTTTTTTGTGCCATGAAAATTTTCATTTTCGGATTCCGCATTAGCCACAGGTTAGCGGTGAGGGTATTAGGAACTTTCAAGAATTCAGTGGGTGGCCATCTCGAGGAGTCGAGACCCGGGTCACCCATCTAGGATTGGCGGGTAGCTTTCCTCACTTATAGGGGTCTAGAGTTATTCACACTTGGCTAATCACACGACTGTGGAAAATTGTGTTTTATAGGTGGCTCAATGAAATACAAAAGTTCCTAGTTGACCTATCTTTCCATTCTATGTGATGTTGATATCTGCTTGTGATGTTTATCATGCCTGTGACGAATAGTTATATATGTGTGTGTATGTGTGTGTGTGTGTGTGTGTGTGTGTGTGTGTTTTGCATCTGCGCTAGCCCTGCCCCCGTTAATTAAGTAACCTAATGGTGCATGACGGGACCCCGTAGCGAATGCGGATGGTATATACGTACATTCTATTTTCGTTATTTTCTGATGTGGTAAGGCTAATTGATGGGACCGCATTAATCTCAATTAATGCAAAGAAACAAACCTAAAATTTGACGTCGTAGGAACAATTATACAACCATTCGGCTTTCATTAAAAAACAATTTTTAAAAGCGGAGCTTAAACCACTCCTTTTCAAAGCTATTTGGTTCTTTCGACTATATCAAGTTCATTACGTTCACGGTTTTACCAAAACCAGCCGTAGCTCTCCGTCATTTCATATAGGTATCAACTAGTATTCATGGTGTGTGTTTTGACCTTCGCCAAGACATAATGTTTGGTAGCTAGCGGGTACTTATCTGTAACATAGATAGATGCATTAATCTAAGACAGGCGTACAGCTGTTTTGACCTTCATCAAAGGCTAGTACGAATGGGTCTAGATTAATCTAGACATTCACGGGTTAAACTCGACTTGCGACTTATGATGTTTTGACCTTCGTCAAGATTATAAGCGCTTAGAGCAAAAATCACATCGGGAGTTTCAAACATACAGGAAACTTGCTAGTGCTGCATACCTTCTGGAGTGTGGTAGTTTTGGTTGGGTTCCTTCAAATTATCACACGATGATAGTTGGGTCACGATCCTACTGTGAGTATCAGCTACTCTTCAGGAGAGTTTTTCACTTTACAATTAGCTAATCAAGTGTCTAGAAAGGTGTTAATGGGGTTATACCTCCAGGAAAACGAGGTTATTTATTGGGTCCGTGCGAAAACATGGGGGGCTCCTTCCGAAATACCAACACTTGCCGGGCTGAAAGATAAGCAAACTTGTAGAGTGCGATTAATCCCAACTAATTCTTCTTTTAAACTTTGAAGGAGATTTTGAGGAAACGGTGGGAGCCATCCTGTTTAGATAAACTAATAACCAATCTAAACTTGCAAAAGCATATGCTGAGTGTTTCTTTTCTCTCTCCTAAATGCAGCGACCATGACGGGACTTAACCTTATACTATATAATAACAAACTGACAGGGCCAAATTATAAAGACTGGCTGAGGAAAGTCCACATGGACCTTACTTATGATAAGGTTTCATATGTCCTCACAGCTAAAACCCCCATGTTCCAAGTCCAGAATTCTCAGTCGCAGACATTGAGGTCCGTAAGACTTGGTATCTTGATTGCGCGGAAGCTAAGTGTCTCGTGCTGGCCTCCATGGATAAGGAACATCAAAGACGGCACGAGAAGATGGACCTTGCTTCCATCTTCCTCCATACCAAAGATTTATATGGAAAGAAATCTTGTATCGCAAGATACGAGACCTCAAAGAAGTTATTTCAGAAAAGGTTGGCTGTCGGATCATATGTAGGGGACCACGTCCTAAAGATGATTACTTTCATTGAATAGCTCACGGACCTTGGAACTACGTTGGAGAATGAGTTATATACCGACTTGATTCTGCAGTTCCTTCCCTCCACCTATGACCAATTCATATTAAACTTCAATATGCAAAGGACAGAAGTTACACTTCCTGAGCTCCTCAATATGTTGAGGGTTGCAAAGGGCACCTTGAAGAAATATAAGAAACACCCGTTCTAGTTATTGGAAAACCTTCTTTCTCTAAAACCAAGGCTAAGGCCAAGGGGAAGAAGAAGAAGTCCCCCACCAAACCGAAAGAAGGTGTGCAGAAGGTGTGGGAAAAGGGAAAGACAAAGATTGGGAGATCAGCAATAAAGGAGGAATATTTCTATTGTCATAAGAAGGGACATTGGAAGAAGAATTGTCGGGATTTGAAAGCCAATAATCAGGACACGAGGCAAGTTGAGGCTTCGGCTTAAGGTGTGTTCGTGATTGAAAACTGTTTCTCTGTTAACTCTACTTCCTGGATATTGGATACTGGATCAAGATCTCACATCTGTAATTCTTTGTAGGCGCTGAAAATCCATAGAGTTTTAAGGAAAGGTGATATGACCCTCAGGGTTGGCAACGGAGCAAGTGTAGATGCTGTTGAAGTAGGAGATTATCACCTCGGGTTGTTGAGTGGACATATTTTGGTTTTGCATGACTGCTTTTGTGTACCCAGTATGATGTGTAATATTATATATGTATCTTTGTTATCTAATAAAGGATATAATTTTGCACTTGAAAGCAATGTTATAGACATTCACCTGAATCATGAAATGATTGGGTCGGGTACAAAAAATAACGAAATATACATACTCAATAAACATCAAGTTTTCAACGTCCAAAACACACTAGAAAGAAAGACTCCGGAATTAAATCAACCTTTCTTATGGTATTGTAGACTTGGTCACATCAATAAAACACGATTGACTAGGTTACATAAAAATAGGTATTTAGATCCATTTGAATATCTATCTTATGCAACCTGTCAATTATGTATCAAAAGAAAAGTGACAACAATGGATACGGAGAAAGAGCCACTGAGCTCCTGGGACTCATACATAGCGACGTGTGCGGTCCAATATCTACACATGCAAGAAGTGGTTATTCCTACTTCATCACTTTTACCGATGATTTCTTAAGGTATGGACATGTATTCTTGATGAAACATAAATTCGAGGCCTTTGAGAAATTTCAGGAATATAAGAATGAAGTGGAAAAACAAACAGGAAAAAGTATCAAAATGTTTCGATCTGATCGAGGTGGAGAATACTTAAGTGCCGAGTTCTTGGAATATTTAAAAAGAAATGGAATACTCTCTCAACTTACTCCTCTATACACACCACAATACAACGGTGTATCAGAAAGACGGAATCGTATCTTACTAGATATGGTGTGTTCCATGATGAGTAATACTGAGTTACTGCTATCCTTCTGGGGTTTTGCACAAGAATCTTCTATATACCTGTTGAATAAAGTTCCAACTAAGTCAGTGTCTACCACTCTATATGAAATGTGGAGTGGGAAGAAACCCCGTCTTAAGTATCTTAAGATATGGGGGTGTCCAGCTTTTGTCAAATATGATCATTCAGACAAGCTCGAGACACACTCAATATTGTTTAAGTTTATAGGATACCCAAAGAATTATATGGGGTATTTTTTTCTATTACGTTGAGCAACAAAAAGGTTTTTGTTTCTCATCATGCCCACTTTATGGAAACTCAATTTCTTGAAAAAGAAATTAGTGAGAGCACGATAGAACTGGAAAAAATTCTAGAACCACAAACTATTACTGAAGACTTAGTAAAACCTGAAGTTTCAATAGAACCGGACGTACCTACGCCACTCTGCAGATCTAGTAGGCAATCTCTTCCGTCCGAGAGATACTACGGTTTTCTCGTAGACAGGGATCGAGAGGATTACATCGTCGATGATGATGACCCTACTAGTTTTTAGCAAGCCATCACGAGTGGAGACTTGGTGAATTGGCTGGATCCTATGCGATCCGAGATGGAATCCATGTACACCAACAAAGTATAGAGTTTGGATGTTGCTCCACTTAGGGTAAAACCCGTTGGATGCAAATGGATCTTCAAAAATATAATTGGTGTAGATGGACAGGTAGAAACCTATAAAACTAGACTCGTTGCAAATGGTTTTCGTCAAAGACCAGGATTGGATTATGACGAAACTTTTCACCAGTGGCTATGCTTAAATCCATTCAGATCCTACTTGTTGTTGCTGCCTTCCATGACTATGACATCTGGCAGATGGATGTTAAAACCACTTTTCTAAATGGAAGTTTAGAGGAGTGCGTTTATATGGATCAGCAAGAGAGTTTCATAGACAGTGGGAGCAGCGGAAAGTTGTGCAAATTACTTAAATCCATTTATGAATTAAAGCAAGCATCGCGGGGTTAGAACATCTGCTTTAATGAGACAGTCAAGAAATTTGACTTTATCAAAAATGTAGATGAATCTTGTATTTATAAGAAGATTGTAGGGAGAACTGTGGTATTCCTCGTTTTATACGTAGGTGATATTCTCTTGATAGGAACTGATATTCCTATGCTACAATCGGCTAAGCTTTTCTTGTCACAGAAGTTCTCCATGAAAAACATGGATGATGCCTCCAACATTCTGGGGATTAAGATCTATCATGACAGATCTACATGAATGTTGGGACTTTTACAGTCCAGATACATAGACACCATACTAAAGAGGTTTAGTATGGAAGATTCCAAACGCGGTAATTTACCCGCTTGTCACAGAATCACTCTCTCCAAAGAGATGTCTCCCAAGACTGATGAGGAGAGGGATCGCATGAGTATTGTACCCTATGCTTCGGTGGTAAGGTGTATAATGTATGTGATGTTATGTACCAGACTAGAGATAGCTTACGCACTTATCGTTGTAAGGAGATATCAGTCCAACCCAGGTATGAAATATTGGACAGCAGTGAAGAACATTCTTAAGTACCTGAGAAAGACTAAGGAGATGTTCTTAGTGTATGATATCCATCTCGGGTTATGTGTTTACCCTCAACGGAGAGGCGGTCTATTAGAAGAGTTCCAAATAGAACATCGTAGCAGACTCGACGATAGAGGCTGCATACATCGCTGCTAACGGTGCCGCAAAAGAGACAGTCTAGATGAAGAAGTTCATTTCTGAACTTCGGGCGGTTCCATCCATTGCTAATCCAATGCCTTTGTATTGCGATAACAATGGAGCCATGGTTTTGGCAAAGGAACCACGGTCCCATCAGAAATCCAGACATATCTTGAGGCGGTATCACCTGATCAGAGAGATCGTAGATCACCGAGAGATCGAGATGCGGAGAGTAGATACAAAGGACAACACGACAGATCCATTCACCAAGGTCATCCCTCAAGTACAGTTCGAGTGACTATTCAAGATGTTGGGTATGCAATACGCCAACAACTGACCATAGTGCAGACGTTTGGTACTCGATATGCCAATAAAATGCCTTAGTGCAAGTGGGAGATTGTTGGATATGTATGCCCTGTAGGGTTGCTAGGCACGCTCACAAGGTTCTACGAGGCATCAATCATGCCCGATTAAAATTTTAGACGTGCCGAACAACCCAAAGCCGGATCTTTAAACTAGGGTTTAGGCGAAAACAAGCATGTTAAACTCTTTAACACTAAGTGAGAGGGATTACAACCTTTGTAAATCCGGTCCTTCACTTCTTAAGCTCCGTGTTGAGGTCCCTTCGCTGCGATCATCGTGTTCTGGACTCTCGAGAGGCTTCACGAAGAGAATGATGCAACCTTTGCTTTCGATCTTCGATACAAAGATGATCTACCTTGAAGTTTCGTTAACACAAGCTAACACTCATAATATGAAGTGAACACCCTCATCTAAATGGTGAGGATGGATGAGGATGATGAAGTAGGATTTTTGCTCTCATTTATAATCTTTTTCTCTCACTTTCATCACAAAAGAAAGCTTTTTCATGAAGGAACTCAAGGAAGAAGAAGATGAATGAAGATGATCACCTAATCCTTTTGTGATGAACAATGAATTATTGTAGTGGTAATAAATCTAACCAAGGGTTAAGCATGAGAGAGTTAACCCTTGTAGAGAGTTAACTAGAGTTAATGGTTTGAATTGGGTTAACATAATATCTCACAAAAAATATCAAGCAACCACAAAGTCAAATCTTCATGGAAGCTTCATGCAAAAGCTAACCCTAATCCAAACCCTAACCAAGTTTTAACCCTAAACCATTGTTAAATTTTTAACCCTAACATGTTACAATATTATATATCACATATACAATATATTTTGTAACAATAGAAAATAATACAATTAACATATATCGCATATATATCAATGTATTATCCTGTGAGAAAATGAATCTTTTAGTGAGCTAATATTAGTTAATGTAATTTAATATATCATATATATTATTTTACATTAAATTATCGAATCAACACTTGATCCAATAATCCGGCTATTTCAAAAATAACCGACTAATACGATGACCCGGCTATATCACATATACCCGGCCGATATCTCATATCGCGAGAATCCAATACGGTATCATATACCGCATTATCCTCGGTCCCGCACATATCACATATGTGCTCCTACTCCGTTTTGCCTGAGCCAAGAAACTTCTGTGTAGGACTCTAAAAAATCGTCAATACGCCGGCAGTAGGTGATGATCATATCAAACACCCACAAGCTGCAAGCGGTCAGCTAAACGTAATAGCCACCCAGGTATTGAGCGCTCAGAAGATCAACAAGCAAGCCTGTACATTCTCCTGTGAATCCAATCAGTAACACTCCCGTACAGTCCGGTCTCGTCGTCTAATATGTCGCATATCTCGCCTAGGGGTGGTAAACGTCAGACCCCAGTAGCTCGATAAGTCGTGTCGATATGAGGTCTATAACAGTTCGAGAAACTACTGATAACACTTACCAGTAAATCTCAGCAACTCTGGCCAGGGATTTCTTGTTATAGCCAATCGAACACAGCACAACATCAACTCCCTATACCGGAAGAGACGAATCCCCTCCTATCGCTCATTGCCTCCATGTGATTCGGCACTGTACCCAAAAGTGTCACGTCCCGAAAGTACGGAATATGACCGGCACTTAAACTACGAACGTCTCAAGGCGTACGTATTCTAAGTAAGCCGAAAACCCAGAAATCCAAACCAAGAAAAGTAGTAGAGTGTAGGAAAACCAATTTAAATTAAGAAGTTTTAATAGCATAAGCCGAATTATGCGTTTTATAAAAACATCAAATATTTCCTGAAAATTTCGGCAGAGTCTCCTTTGTAAATACAGGCCTCCAAACGGGATACAACATGAATAGTATACGAAATCAAAAAGGGCATCCCCAAGCGGGAGCTAGCTCTTCGTCAAACGACGGGCACAACCACATAAACAATATAATATACAACGCCGAAAGGCGAGGATCACAACAGAAAAGGAAACTCAAAACAGCATGAAATCCGCATAAATACAACACGCGGCTCTAAGGTCGATAGAATAAACAACACTGGTCTCTATCTCTGAAATAAATACATGTTTGGTTGATGAAACTTCTAGATACAACTCAATAATAATATACAATGTATAGTGATGGGTACGATACAAATAAACCCACCTACTAGCAAGTCACCCGAACGAAACTGTACCCGCAAAGCCGTAAAGAAACCTGTACGGCGAAACCTGCAAGAAACTGGGGCACAACGGGGGTGAGTTGCCAACTCGTGAATAGAAAAACATCTACGAAAGGAAATCGCATGTATGACGCAATCCTAGGTCATACGATCAATATATATATAATCCTCAAATGAAACCAGCAGTCAATAACAATGACTAGGGTAAATATCTAACCCGAGTGTAATCTCATGTGCCCGTGTCAGTGCCTCAGGTAGCAATATATCATATGAATGAGGTATGAATGAATGAAAACAGAATATATGTAAATGAAGAACTGTTTTCATAATTTAGTGAGATTTCCTTTGTATTTTTAAAATGAGGTATCATAATGAAATCAGCATAAAACAGTGCCTAGCATCGGCACAAAACGTAATCCCAATATCTCGATATCTCTATATCACAGTCTATGTACCTCAATATCTCGAAATCTCAATGTCTCAATTACAATATCTAGGACGCCGTCAGTCCAGACCGGCCCCTACCATCCATCTCAAGACCACGACGGTATCCTCCGGATATCCGACGCGTTGGGTAAAATCACCGGTAGGTAGTGCTCCCCTGCCAGGCTCACATCGTCATCATCACGCGCTTCTTGCCCCGGGGTACCTTACCGGGTCCACCATGTACCCGAAACGGTTCATCCGTCTCCTCGAATCGGGTCTCGAAATCCATCAGCAAACTCATGGTGGACGACTCATACATCATGGGAAAAACCGCACTTTTATTTAAAAGAGAGAAATCAGTTTATATATGTTTTGCGGTTTTCCTCCAAATCCAGAAAATATCATGGAAATCCGAATCATCAATAGCATGTAAAACCATGAATATAAGCATGAGAATGAATAACAGTATGCATGAAGCGACAAGTAATAACTACAATATCTAAGCTGGCATATAAGGTATGTACACTAATATTATATCAAACTACTGGCTATCAAGCTAAGTTAAGCAACAATATTTTCTAAGGTGTACGTGACATGGCAATTACCGATGAAGATGTGTGTGAGCCGGCAAGTCAGTGTACGTGGTACATACGCATCATCGGTAATGGTGCTGGTGTCCTAACAGCATGATATCAATAATGGAGTATGAAACATAATATAAGCATGCGATGCAAAGCGAACCACAATAATGAGCGGGAGCTGAAAACTAGACGCAACTATAACTAATCTGCACTAATCTAATATAAGTCCTACAAATGGTGCCTTTTGAAATAACACGAATCATGGGGTTTTGAAAATAGGGGTTACGGTGTTTTTATGAAAAGATACGTCTTTTGAAAATATCCGTAGGATCCCTGGGGCTGTCTTTTAAAATACCCACGATTCGTTAGTTTTTGAAATAGGTAAGAATCGAATCTAATCTAACAACTAAACTAACTAAAGGGCTAAGCTAACAAGCTGGACTACAGGTAAGGAAACCGCCTAACATCTGAGTCGATACATATACGTACCTGTATATATATTAGTCGGTGATCCCGCCTCAATAATATCATATCCGATACCATATCTATAATCAGACATCTCAAGTCAAGAGTGCGGATCAATCATCAATATATAGCTCGTACGTAAATCCGTCGTACGGCATCCCAAATCTGGGTACGGGTCAATATCACATTCAACACACTATTCATCTGGTATCCCCTTTATCAAAGATCGTAATCCGGGTACTGATCTATGTATAGTACAATGCTGATACCACCTACGTATGCATGGACGTGTGTGAAACACTACGTCAAAGGACCCACTACAACGTCATGTCGTATCTCAAATACGAACCCTGCCAAATCACCGATCTCACGGCCTCAAATCAAATCCCATCGACTCGTCTCAAATCCCAAACACTATCCTCAAATCCAGCATGTGAACACATAGTCCCATACCCATGTGAACACATAAACACATATCCCCTTATACGCACAGGTAATAACATAGATGTATGCAAGTATAGGTGGGTGTGTGCATGCGTGGTGCGACCACTACTCTAGGGTTTCGCGACACTAAAATCATCCAAGCACACCAAATATCCATATTTATCATCAATAAACTCAAACAATATAATAGATATATGTGTGTATACGTATTCGTATACATCACCACGAACTGCGGGGGTGCTATACGCCATCCACCCGACTTCTCCCCGTAGATATAAATCTACTCACCTTGCATCTTCATTTGTGGACGTCACCACGCATTTGCTTGTCGTCCCGAAGTCTTCATGGGTACCTACATATCAAAGTATCGTATATGCGCATTAAAACCAAATCAAAGCTAAAACGGCACATGAAACCCAAAACGATACGATAAGGGGCCTATAGGTTAGAAACTATGGCATGCCTTCAAAACCATCACTAAATCCTCTATATCGTTGTATAAACGCCACATAGTCGAGGTAAAACACAATACATAAATGCAGAATTAAAAATACGGAATACGGAAACACGAATCCAAAACAGCAACTTAGGAAATATGTTCCAGATTTCACCCTAGGCCACATTAGACAAATCTACACATACCAGGGGCCTAATATACAGATAAGGGAACACCAAAACCAAAACGAGCAAGTTTGGTGGGGTCCAGGCCGCAAATTGCTGCCAAACAGAATAAATAAGCGGCCGGTTCATGGAGTTAGGGGTTGGGGTCTTGGTAGTAGCTTCCTGGATGCCTGCACATGTCACTGTCCACTCAATTTTATTTTAGGATGTCTCGTATGATAGAAGATTCAATATACACTGCTCAGATTCCACAATTTCTCTGATATCGGTTTCTAAAATCCGTAATCTGGGTTAAAGCTTCAGGTTTGGGTTTCAATTCATACACTAGGGTGATAGTATAACCTCTACTGAGCTCAATTTCACCATACAACACAAAATTCCTCAAACCCTAACTTGGTTATCCTCAAGTCCACAACATCACACAATATCGATTCGATCTTAACATGGGGTAAAGGAAATGCTATAACTAAGTTAATGATCCAGAAATTACCTCATTTGGCAACTCAAGAAAATTCTTGAGTTGCCCCTAGTGGCCAAAATCTTGCTTCTTTAGCTCCAAGTGTAGATCTAGGGATTGTGCACATATTTAATGAAATGGAGATTGGGTTTTGGAGTTGTTTTGGATGTGTTTAGAGGGGTTGAAGAGGGGAGGGAAGTGAGGGAGGAGCAGCAGCAGGAGAGAAGAGAAGAGGGAGGGAAATGAAGGGAAGAAAATTGGCTAAGTCTTTAGTCAATGAAGCCCATACCTCTCTCTTTCACCAACTACCAATTTCTTTAATCTTTTTCCATTTCTTTTCCTTTTCTTTTCTTATTCTCTCAAAATCCTTCTCCCAAGAATAGTAAACCCAAAGTGAACCATGGAAAGAAAATGCACAAGTGTGAAAAAAGTGATATGTGCATGTGTTACACAGAAAAGCTAAAAACCGATTAGCGATTTTTAATCGCGATTAGCACTAATTTAGTATATGAACGCTCATAAAATCTTAAAAATGACTTAATTCCATAAAATACGTTATTTTGGAATTTTCCGTAATTTTTCCAAAATTTTTCTCATTTATTGATATTTAATTATAAATTTAATATTAAAATAATCAATAAAATAATATTAAATTATAAAAATTCCCAAAATAATATTTTATTATTTTAAAATGTTACAAAAAGCCACCTTTTCGCACGCACTCTTGGACGTGGTATGATGGAAATCAAAGCACAGTGGGAATCACATAAGACTCTATGACGATCTCGGATCAACAGACTACTTTGTACCAGTGTCACCAGAGAACTGCCATCTGACGTAAGGTATAATACCATCTGGGAGTTCTTGGCGAGTCCGTCCAGTGTACCCAGTCTCCACTGAGCACCCGTACACCATCCTTGATGTCAAACACCGATGGATATGGGATCATCCATCGCCCATCATATGGGTCAAGATACGTATACGCTAGTCTACTCTGGTGCATCGATGCCCTGTCTCGATACACCTACGACTAGGGACCTTGAAGGATGTACTTGTCGACTACCGTGGCCCCACTAGTATGATCTCATCATAGTCCCAGTAGTCGAGTACGTATCCTAAGGGCTTTATCAACATGTAACATAGAGACAATATGAGTACATGTTAAGATAAAGTACAACCAGATAGCATACTATCATGTCGAGCAAGAAAGTCCTCCCTATATATGTCCTAGCATCCACTACAATATACATCGTATGTACAGTAATGGCCTCTAGGGCATACATATAACTAACAATCTCCTACTTGCACTAGGTCCATCTGTTGTGGTATCACATACCCAACAATTAGCTGCGGTTGAAGTATCTTATACTCAACCATCCCATAAAAGTCTCTACTGGGAAAAAGGCCTTTGTGAGTGGATCCGCGCTGTTGTCATCTGTGTCTACTTTCCTAACCTCGATCTCCCTAGAGATCAACCATCTCCCATGATCAGGTGATACTGCCTAAGAATTATATCTGGATTTCTGATGGAACGGGGGTTCCTTGGCATAAGCCACAACTCCATTATCACACAATGGTAGGAACGAAGTTCATCTCATGAACTTATATATATCCAGACTTCCTCTTTGGTAGCATCCTTGGTAACGATGTATCTTGCCTTTAATCGTCTAGTAAGTCACGGTATCTAGCTTGGAACTCTTCCAACATATCGTCCCTCCACCGAGGGTAAAGACAATGCCTGGGACTGACATTCAGTCGTCCTTATCACCCTGGAACCTTTCCAGTGATTCTCCCCAGGATCGATTGATACCATCTCACTACAACTAGTGAGTATCCTAACATCCAATTAGATCTATCTCATAGATCCAAAATCCAGGATTCAGGAGGTATCACTATGATCCTATATGGAGAATCCTTGTGATAAGCGGAGATTGACCGAGCGTAGCATAGGAAACTCCTTCCCTATCAAGAGTATGTCATCCACGTACTTTACGAGGATCACCACCATACTCCCTACTACCTTTTTGTATATACAAGGTTCATCTACCATTTTGATGAAGTCAAACTTTTTGACTGCCACATCAAAACAGATGTTCCAACTCCGCGATGCCTGCTTTATCCTATAAAGCATCTTGCACACGTTTCCGCTGCTCCCACTGTCTACGAAGCCCTCTGGCTGTGTACTTATAGACGCTCTCTTCTAAAACATCACTTAGAAAAGCAGTCATGGCACCCAACCACCAGATATCGTAGTCATGGTATGTAGCCGTGGCAAGTAGGATCTGGATGGACTTAAGCATAGCTTTGAAAGTCTCAACTTTTCCATGTACACCAAGTAATCTTCTTAAGATATACTTGCTCCTGATGGGGATTTAACCCTTCAGATAAAGCAACCAAAGTCCATACTTTGTTGGTGTATAAGGATTCCATCTCAGATCACTAAGCATCCAGCCATTCTTACAGAGTCCCACTCCTGATGGCCTGCTCGAAACTAGTTGGGTCAGCATCTCATGATGCAATCCTCGCTCCCACTGTCATAGAGAAACCAAAGTATCTCTCAGGTGGGTGAGGAACCCTACTAGATCGGCGGAGAGGCTGAGATTCGTTGGAAACTATTGAATCCTTTTGTTCTACCAAATTATCTGCTACAATTTGTATAGCTGGAACCTTTCCAGTTCTACATAACAGACCTTACCTCGAGATTGTCCGGATTTTTCTTTTAGACATAGTCCGGACAACTCCAAATCTTAACAAACTTAAGATATGGGCTCTTCCCCATCCATATCACATATGAAGTGGTAAGTAACTGATTTGATTTAAACCCTATTCAATAGGTATGCAGCTTCTCAAGCGCATAACACCCAAAAGGAAATAGGAAACTCAGTAGTACTCATCATAGAGCACACCATATCACATAGGGTGCTTTTGCTCCGCCCCGATATACCATCGTGTTGTGGTGTATATGGAGGAGTAATGCTGAGAGAGAATCTCATTCTCCTTTAGAATAGTCCAGGAATTCCGTGCTCAAGTATTCTCCTCCTTGATCTCATCAAAGGACATAATACTTATACCCGTATTTTGGTTCTCTACTTCTAACTTATATTCTGTGAATATCTCAAAAGCTTCGGACTTGTGTTTTAACAGGAACATATGTCTGAATCTTGAGAGATCATCAGAGAATGTAATGAAGTACAAAGAACCGGTCTTGGCATGTGTAGACAGGGGACTTTCATACATCAGCATGTATCAATCCCAAGAGTTCACTAACTCTTTCTCTGTTTCCAATAAACAGAGCTATGGTCATCGCATCTTTGTGACATGACCGGCAAGTTTCACAAGATGTAAATTCAAAATAAGTTAAATATGCATCTATATGTAACTTCAGCCAGTCGGGTCGCATTGATATGACCTAGTCTACAATGCCTTAAGAAGGATTCATTCATTTCTTAACTCTTCCTCTCGTGGGTGTTCTGTATACTAAGAACTGTAATTTGATTTAGAACGTTAATGCTTTTAGATAACGTGCCTGAACCGATCAACTCTTGATATAGGAAATGTTCAAAACATTATCCAACAATACAAAATTATATCCTTTCTTTACTAATAAAGAGACTGATATGGTGTTGTATATCAGGTTCGGTATCTAATAACATTGTTTCAGAATCAATGTATTCTGGTAATACAGGGTGATAGTGACTAACAGACTTGGCTGCAACACTTGTACCGTTTCTATCTCATGAAACTTATCACCCGTTCTCAGTTCTCTACCTATCTGTAGCCCATGTAATAGATTACTTATGCGGGATCCTGATCCGGTATCACATACCCAGGACGTAAAGGATACTGAGAAACAGTTCTCTGTAATGAACACACCCGAAGATGATGCATCAATATGCACTTTCTTCGTTTGGGCGACACGGGAAATCTGGTATTCCCCAATTTCCTGCTCTGTCTTATAACAATTATAAGTTGGAGCGGGACCAACGTTCCCCAGCTCAGTATAACAAGCGGGTTCGGTCAAATACATCCGTATTATTATCTTGATTAAGGCGTGATATGGTCGCTACCTGGAGAGAGAGCGAAGAAAACACTCAGCGTATGCTCTTGCAAGATTAGATTGGTTATCTAATATATCTAATCAGGATGTCTCCCACTGTTTTAATCAAATCTTCCTTCAAGCCTTAAAAGGAAAGACTAGCCAAGATTAATTACACCCTACAAGTTCGCCAATCTTTCAGCCAGGCCAGTGTCGGTACTTTGAGAGAGGTGCCCCGTGCTTTCGCACGGACCTAATTAAAGTAAACCTCGTTTTTCCAGAGGCGTAACCCCGTTAACACCTTTCTAGACACCTACTTGATCGGCTAATTGTAATGTGTAAAACTCTCCCAGGAGTAACTCTTACTCGCAGCGGGTATCGGGATCCAACTATTTCATAGAAGGTATGCAATCTCATTGCAAATTTCAACACTTGAAATTCCCAATAATATTTTGCCCCTAGCAGCTTATGACCTTGGCTAAGGTCAACAAATCATAAGTGCTAGCCAAGTTCAACCCGTCATTTCCCGATTGAATTAAACCCACCAGCACGACCCTTGGCTAAGGTCAACAAAGTTGCATGACTACCCTAACTCAATCGCATCATATGCATATACAGATAAGCACTAATCAGCTACAGCACACTACGCCTTGGCTAAGGTCAACAAACGTAGCACGAATACTAACCAGTACTTATCTGAAATGACGGAGGGCTACGATAGATTTTTAAGAAAACCTTTTGCGTAATGAACTTGATATCGTTGTAGAATCGAGTGATTTTAAATGGAGTGTTTTTTAGGCTTTTCTAGTTTTGCTAAAGGGGTCACTCCCGGTGAAGGGATCGTCGGCCCTTTCCTCATCGAATAAGGTGCAGGATATATCATATATATCACTATGCAAAGCAAAAATTATAGAAGCAATCAAAAAACAAACTAAGGGGTGTAGCATCTGCCAGTTATTGCTAAAGGGGTCACTCCCGGTGAAGGGATCTCGGCCCTTTCCGTATCGAATAAGGTGCTGGATGTTCTACAAGGAACACCGCTATGCAAAGCAAGAACTAGAGCTACCAGTTTTTAAGACAAGTTTCTACAACATCTATAGGTTTCTTTTATTTCATTAATCTCATTAATGAAGTCCAATTTTTTATTTTGCTTCACAAGCATCACATTTGAAACGAAATCTGCAATATAACATATATCTCATATATATAATATAAACATTCGTCTCAGGCAGTAATATGATCTCATCACAGAACATTGCAGCAGAAGAACATATATGAAATATTGGATATACTAGGACGTCCGTGTTTTCAATACGAGCCTGTATAAAACACGGATTCCACGGTCGCGATGAATAGCCAAACCCACATCCCTAGACCCCTACGAGAGCGGCAACCAACACTGCCAATTCTAGGGTTAGGAGACCCGGTCTCGACTCCTCGAGATGGTCTCCCACTAGACCCTAGAACCCGGTTACTTGTGCTCCCCGTCTTGGGTCTACCTAATGCGGAAAAGTAAATAATATACAATGGTGACATCATCCTCAGCCCGGAAGTGCCCCAATTAAAAGAATATTACATACAAATGAATTTTACATGAATGAAAAAGAAAAAACTCTCATCTCACATAAAACCCCCGGCTATTCAGACGCGACGATCCAATACAACATATCACAGCAACACATAATATCTCATATCATCAACGTAAGCAAGTATGCGTATCCCGATTGTCGTTGATGTATAGCAACGAAGCCGGCGATACACCACATACTACGCTTACGGTCACAGAAAAGAAAGTGTAAAACTACAACAGTTGGAATCCGCAACCTCCTTAGACATCACATGCCTAACCAATTGAATTTCTTAGACATCGCATGCCTAACAATTATAAACCCCGCATTTTAGTCTCATTATCGAAAACTCTTTTCAATATCAAGTCGGGCAATTCAACAAGATTCCCGACATCCTGATCGAATGCTCGTCGCAAACTTTAGCCTAATCCGACCCCTTCTCTGGAAATTTTTCAAAACTATGATTTTTTTCAAATTAAAAATGCTCAAAAAAATCAGCAGGGTATTATAGGAATTACTGGAAACAATTAAGTTTACCCGGTGAGTATCCGCGTACGCTACGTGATTGCGACGGACTTTTGATCACATCAAAATCCCGTGGCAACCGATCATCTGAGACTAAACTGCTATGTTTATAACATTCAAATTAGTTATCTCATAACTTTTTGTGGATTCCAAATATTGTATCACATTCCAGATAAATAGACAATGTTAAACTTTCCGATCGAATAATCAAACACCCAAGATTTCCCCAATATATCTCAACACTTGAAATCAGTTTAAAAACATCCATCACATGCCACAGTACCAATGATCCAGCCATAGAAGGGTCAATCCAACGCCTCACATGTGGCACGCCGTACTGCCCCAAACCCTAAGGTTCAAAAGGCAGTTCAAGACGGTCACATAATCGAGTTAAGGTTTGTTGTCTTCTAGAGGGTCCATCGCGTTACTTGCACGACTTAGAACGTTCTTAAACAAAGAAAAAATCCAACTCTTGGAAATTTTCCGGGTCGGGAAAAAGTGAGTTATTGATATCCGGTCGAACTTTTTAACAGTTTCTAAAATTATCCGGACAAACTAAACAAAGTTAAATTATCTGATCGAATCTACGAGTCCCCAATACACCCCAGAAAAACTCAACACTTGAGCAGAAATAAAAAATACCCATAAGAATCAGGAAGTACCTATAATAATTACTGTGCAAAGTACAAAGCATCATCTTACTGTACGGCCGCGGTTCCGCGGCCAAAGGTAGGTCATGGCCGCGGTTCCGCGGCTATATGATGGGATTAATGTCTCGTATTTTCCAGTAATTCCTATAATACCCTGCTAATTTTTTTGAGCATTTTTAATTTGAAAAAAATCACAGTTTTGAAAATTTTACAGAGAAGGGGTCGGATTAGGGTTTTGTGTTTCGATCGGACTTTAAACTTCGCTCAGACTTCGCCTAAAGCTCTAGCTTGGCTCTGATACCACTGTAGGTTTTCTAGGCACGCTCACAAGGTTCTACGAGGCATCAACCATGCCCGATTAAAATTTTAGCCGTGCCGAACAACCCAAAGCCGGATCTTTAAACTAGGGTTTAGGCGAAAACAAGCATGTTAAACTCTTTAACACTAAGTGAGAGGGATTACAACCTTTGTAGATCCAGTCCTTCACTTCTTAAGCTTCGTGTTGAAGTCCCTTCACTGCGATCATCGTGTTCTGGACTCTCGAGAAGCTTCACGAAGAGAATGATGCAACCTTTGCTTCCGATCTTCGATACAAAGATGATCTACCTTGAAGTTTCGTTAACACAAGCTAACACTCATAATATGAAGTGAACACTCTCATCTAAATGCAAGGATAAATGAGGATGATGAAGTAGGATTTTTGCTCTCATTTATAATCTTTTTCTCACTCACTTTCATCACAAAAGAAAGCTTTTTCATGAAGGAACTCAAGGAAGAAGAAGATGATCACCTAATCCTTTTGTGATGAACAATGAATTATTGTAGTGGTTACAAATCTAACCAAGGGTTAAGCATGAGAGAGTTAACCCTTGTAGAGAGTTAACTAGAGTTAATGGTTTGGATTGGGTTAACATAATATCTCACAAAAAATATCAAGCAACCACAAAGTCAAAGCTTCATGAAGCTTCATGGAAGCTTCATGCAAAAGCTAACCCTAATCCAAACCCTAACCAAGTTTTAACCCTAAACTATTGTTAAATTTGTAACACTAACATGTTACAATATTATATATCACATATACAATATATTTTGTAACAATAGAAAATAATACAATTAACATATATCGCATATATATCAATGTATTATCCTGTGAGAAAATGAATCTTTTAGTGAGCTAATATTAGTTAATGTAATTTAATATATCATATATATTATTATACATTAAATTATCGAATCAACACTTGATCCAATAATTCGGCTATTTCACAAATAACCGACTAATACGATGACCCGGCTATATCACATATACCCGGCCGATATCTCATATCGCGAGAATCCAATACGGTATCATATACCGCATTATTCTCGGTCCCGCACATATCACATATTTGCTCCTACTCCGTTTTGCTTGAGCCAAAAAACTTCTGTGTAGGACTCTAAAGAATCGTCAATACGCCGACAGTAGGTGATGATCATATCAAACACCCACAAGCTGCAAGCGGTCAGCTAAACGTAACAGCCACCCAGGTATTGAGCGCTCAGAAGATCAACAAGCAAGCCTGTACATTCTCCTGTGAATCCAATCGGTAACACTCCCGTACAGTCCGGTCTCGCCGTCTGATATGTCGCATATCTCGCCTAGGGGTGGTAAACGTCAAACCCCAGTAGCTCGATAAGTCGTGTCGATATGAGGTTTATAACAGTTCGAGAAACTACTGATAACACTTACTAGTAAATCTCAGCAACCCTGGCCAGGGATTTCTGGTTATAGCCAATTGAACACAGCACAATATCAACTCCCTATACCGGGAGAGACGAATCCCCTCCTATCGCTCATTGCCTCCATGTGATTCGGAACTGTACCCAAAAGCCACCTTTTTGCACGCCCTCTTGGACATGGTATGATGGAAATCAAAGCACAGTGGGAATCATACAAGACTCTATGACGATCTCGGGTTAACAGACTACTCTGTACCAGTGTCACCGGAGAACTGCCATCTGACGTAAGGTATAATACCATCTGAGAGTTCTCGGCGAGTCCGTCCAGTGTACCCAGTCTCCACTGAGCACCCGTACACCATCCTTGATGTCAAACACCGATGGATATGGGATCATCCATCGCCCATCATATGGGTCAAGATGCGTATATGCTAGTCTACTCTGGTGCATCGATGCCCTGTCTCGATACACCCATGACTAGGGATCTTGAAGGATGTACTTGTCAACTACCGTGGCCCCACTAGTATGATCTCATCATAGTCCCAGTAGTCGAGTACGTATCTTAAGGGCTTTATCAACATGTAACATAAAGACAATATGAGTACATGTTAAGATAAAGTACAACCAGATAGCATACTATCATGTCGAGCAAGAAAGTCCTTCCTATATATGTCCTAGCATCCACTACAATATGCATCGTATGTACAGTAATGGCCTCTAGGGCATACATATAACTAACAAGCCCTAAAGGCCTTTATTGTATAGGATGCTAGGGGTTTATATGTACAGGACAATCTTACTCAATATGATAGTATACAATTTTGTTTGACTTTATCTGTGTATATGTTTTACTAGTTATTTTATATCGCTAATATATGTTGATAAAGCCCGTAGGATCCTTACTTGACTACCAGCGTTGTGATGGCAATCATACTTGTAGGAGATGGGTAGTCGATAAGCGCATCCTTAAATGTCTCTGGTCGTCGGAGTATCGAGACAGGGCATCGATATTCCACAGTAGACTAGTGTATACATTTCTAGACCCTGACGAGGGACGGTGGTTGGTCCCACAGCCATTGGTGTGTTTCATCTAAGATTGTATACAGGTTCTCACTGGGGGTGAGTACACTGGACGGACTCACCGAGAACTGGCTAAATGATATTATACCTATCGTCAGATAGCGGTTCTCTGGTGATATAAATATAGATAATCTGTAAAGCTGAGATCATCATTTGTCTCATGTGTATTCCTACTGTGCTTTGACTACTACCCTACCACGGCTCTACCGAGCTGTGCAAACAGGTTTTGGTTGGGTACAGTCCCGAGCCATATGGAGGCAGTGAGCGATTGTTGGGAATTCGTCTCTCCCGGTATAGGGAGTCGATGTCATGCTTTGTTCAGTTGGCCAATATCATAAATCCCTGACCAGTGCGGTTGAGAATTACTGATTATTAGATCAGTAGATTCTCGGGTGGTTTTAAGCCATATCGACACGACTTATCGTGTTATTAGGGGTATGACGTTTTCCATCCCCTAGACCCAGCATGTGATACTCTCAAACGAACAGACCAGACTGTACGGAGATTGTCATGGATAGGCTCAGTAGGGGTTCGGATGAATTTGCCCGTCGTCCTTCTTTTCGATAGGTACCTGGGTAACCATTACGTACAGCTAGTGCCACTGACGTACTTATAATTAAACTCACTGCCAGCGTACCGTCAGGTATTTAGAGTCACGCACGGAAGGTTTCTCTAGTTCAGGCGAAACGATGTAGAGGCCGTATGGTTTTACGTGCAGGATTCTGATCAAATACGTGTACTAGCTACACGGATTTATGTTCAAACGGTTAATGCTAACGGACTTAGGATTAAACCGCATTATTGAATCAAGAATTGATTTAATAATGATCTAGTATTATACTATTGGATTATTTTATCACTTGGTATTCGTATTTTTTGTAGTACGAATACGGGTATGTATATACGGTTTTTATATTCTTGTATTTATACAAGAATACTTCTGGAAGAGAACACCTCATTATATGTTTTTCTATTTATTAGAAAAGGAAATGAGATGGAGGGATGAGGTGGCCTTGAGTATGGTGAGAGGCATAGCTATTTTATTTGTTTATTCATTTATGAAAACTATTCAAGTATGACTAGTTATTTTATTTGGAAAAAATTATTATCAGACATACTTTTTCCTAGCCATATTTTTCCTCTCATTTTCACCATTGTCTTGTCTCTCCTCTCTTGAGCTCTCTCTTCTTCTTCAACCCTAATCCCTCTCATATGCTGAGAACCATAAGGTTTTGGAGATAGAAAAATCTAATTAAGACTCTTTACATCCTCTAAATAACCTAGATTTGCAAACGAGATCATTTAGTCACTTCATTTTTGAAGTTGAAGTCTTAACCACAAACTTTCGGAAGGATCGTTTTTGACACGAGGAAACCAACGACCAAACTCGATCCCGACGGATTAGGAGCTAAGGAAGAGAACTTTGAAGATCCGAAGGACTCGATCTTATAGGTATAATCACCATCCAAGTAGATTAAATCCTATGATGATTTTTGCTAGATAGGGCTTATGGTGATTCTTAGGGGTTGCTTGATAATGTTCCATGCCTAAAACTCGTTTTTCGTAAATTCCGTCTCTCTACAAACCCCGTAAAGTGTGCAACATCAACTTACAATAAATAACTATTAGTGCAACTATAAAATCATATTAATATTTAACAAATATTATAAGAATTGAATTGAATGTGTAATGGCATATACAACTACTCTAGCACGTATATAGTACGATACGATAGTTTTTCCGATACAGAGGTCCGATATATATCAGAATCCAATTATATCGTATCGTGTGCATCGTAATCATAAAATATTAATAACTATGAAAACGAGGGGTCATCAAGCCTAGATGCCCATGGTCCTTTTCTTCTCTCCCTTTACTTCTTCTTTCATCTTGGTTAACTTGTAGCAAAATTATATTAATAAAACAATTTTTAATACTTTGTTTGTGTTTAGTCTTTCCCGTGATAGGATGGTTTCTTATTTTTGATGTAATTAGTTAAGGATGGCGATAATGTCAAACCTTTAATTAATAAATCCACATCACAACTTGTGTATGGAAAAAAATTAACCCCAACTACATCAATATTTAATTTTTGTCTTTTTATGCAGATGCCAATATCCACACCAAAACTTGTGGCGATATTGCCAAACTTTTCTGCTGCTGCCGCCTCACACAACTTATCATCTCAGTCAGAAACAGTGAAAAAGTGAAAGAAAAATATTGACTAATCTCCCCAAGCCCCTAACATTAAAAAACAAAAATTAAAGGCTGATTTAGTTGGGGTTAATTTATCCATACATCAGTTTTGATGTGGATTTATCAAATAAATGTTTGGCAATATCGCAACTCATTAACAAAGGTATGGGGAGCTCTAGTCCTTAAGTGATGGTCTCTCGATCTCATCAACATTCTATTTTTTGAAAGTGAAGATCCCATTATTTTGTTTTATATCCTATGATCGCTGCTTGTTTGAATCGTTACCTGCCTTCTTTCATGGTTCTTTTTTTTTCAGTAATGGTTGGGCCACACTTGAATTGATTTGTACTTGGGAAATCAAATTGTGGTTGTTGTGGCTTTGTGGGGGTGGGTGGGGAATCAATGTTTTTTTATTTGAATTACCCATCTATGTGGCTTTGTGGAGAATCAAATTATGATGTTGTGGTTTGAAATCAAATTATGGTTGTTGTGGCTTTATGACCGGAATCCCGATCAATCGGGCTTGGCCCGTCCCGTTGACCGAGGAAGTCCGACAGGCTTTGGACCGAGACTTTTGCCACCTTTGATATTCTTATGTATCCAAAAAGTTGTAAATATTTTGATTAAAGGAGTCTTTTTCCTATCACGGAACAACCCCCAACACACACACACATGAAGTTTGTTCCCTATGCCAGGCCTGTCCGTCATATATGTGGAGAGGCAAGAGAAGAAATTAAAGGAGCCTGATGGTTTTTCAAACTGGGATCCATTTCACAGAAAACAAACCCGTTTCCGCCAATTCCATGATCAGACAGTACCTTCCCCTCAAACTCCCAACAAGCCAAGCTAAACACCATCTTGAAAAAGCCGTCAGGCTCCCCTCAAACCCCACAACCCACTCATGGAACGCCCATCTCCGATCCCTGACCGCCGGTAGCCACCACCGTGTCGCCCTCGCCGTCTACCGCCTCATGCTCCACTCGCCGAACCCCCGGCCCGACCCCTTCACCTTCCCTTCCCTCCTCCGCTCCGCCGCCCTCCTCTCCCCCTCCCTCCTCCCCCAACTCCACTCCCACCTCCTCAAGCTCAACTCCCTCCATCCCAACCCCTTCTCCCTCTCCTCCCTCGTCTCCTCCTACTCCCGCCACCCCTCCCTCCTCTCCTCCGCCCTCCGCCTCCTCCAAGATCAGAACGCCCCCCTCTCCAGCCTCCTCGTCTGCTACAATACCCTCATCGCCGGCTACGCCTCCCACGGCTTTACGCCCTCCGCATTGTCTCTGTTCCGCAAAATGGTCGATTCTGGTCCCCCTGTTAACTCGGTTACCGTCCTGTCGCTCCTCCCTGGCCTGCCGTCCCCGTACGCGGCCCACGGCTTCTTGTTCCGCTCCGGCTTCTGCCAGGGGGACACCGCGGTCGCGAACTGCGTATTGAGCTGCTATGCAAAGTGCGGGGAGGTTGAGCTCGCAAGAAAGGTGTTTGATGAAATGGGCGATGAGCAGAAAGATCTCGTCTCCTATAATGCCATGGTTTCTTGCTACGCTCAGAACGGGCTTGCGCCCAAGGTGCTGGAGATGTATGATGAGATTAGGAGATCAGAGCGGGTTAGGCCTGACGCGGTCACGCTGGTGTCTGTGCTGTCTGCGTGCGCGAATCTTGGCGCGAGAGCACTAGGGCGTGAGATTGAGTGCGATGTTGGAGGCAACCAAGAATTTAGTGGGAACGTGTATTTGAAAAATGCGTTGATCAATATGCACGCTAGGTGTGGTGATTTGAGAAGGGCGAGGGAGATATTCGATGAAATGCGAGAGAAAACCCTTGTTTCTTGGACGGCGATTATAGCGGGATACGGAGCGCACGGGGAAGGCAGAATCGCGTTGGGGCATTTTGAGAGGATGGTAGAATCCGGGGTTTTGCCTGATGGGGTTTTAATGGTCAGCGTGCTGTCGGCTTGTAGCCATTCTGGACTGACCGATGAAGGGTTGTATCACTTTTCAAACATGGAGAAAAAGTTTGGCATTAGACCGAGGTGTGAGCACTATGCTTGTATGGTTGATTTATTAGGCCGAGCCGGCAGGCTCGATGAGGCGTTGGAGCTAATCGGATCGATGCGTGTTGAGCCCAACGGAGGAGTTTGGGGCGCGCTCTTGGGTTCTTGCAAGATCCATAATAACGTACAGCTTGGGGAGTTGGCATTTGATCGTCTAGTTAATATCGAGCCGACGAATGTGGGATACTATGTTCTGTTAACGAATATTTACTTAAATGCTGGAAAACTGGACGGTGTTGCGAGAATTCGAATGTTGATGAAAAAGAGAGGGCTGAAAAAGGAACCAGGATATAGCTATGTTGAGCTCAAGGGGAAGGTTCATTTGTTTATGGCAGATGATCATTCTCATCGACTTTCTAAGAGAATTTATGAGATGGTTAAAAAGTTGGAGGGTTTGGTGAATAATAAACAAGGGAGTGTTGAGAATGTGAAGGTTGTGGGGTTTCATAGTGAGAAGTTGGCTGTCTCTTTTGGGTTGTTGAGTACTGAGGCTGGGGTTGAGATTGTGGTGATTAAGAACTTGAGGGTTTGTGAGGACTGTCACTTGTTTATGAAGATGGTGTCTGAGATTGTTAGCAGAAGGATAGTTGTGAGAGATGCTAGTAGGTTTCACCATTTTGAAGGAGGAGCTTGTTCTTGCAATGACTACTGGTGATCTCTTTTCTGCTTTTTGTTCACAAAATGGTATACATAAGTTGTATGTGGTTAAAGCCATCTTGGGGGTGGGGGTGGGGGTGGGGGGGATGGTAAATTCAATTGGGGGAAGAAGGTGAAGCTTTGGCTGCTGCTTGAGATTTGGAAGCGTCTTTCTCTCGATCTTTTGTGAGGTTATTTGTTGATTGGCTCGGAATGTTGGCTCGGAATGTGTCTTGACGATATGCCCTTCATGCTCTAGTTCAAGAAGTTGTGGATAATACGAGTAAGCATAGTTGAAGTGGCGCTGGTCACTCAGAGTCGGATCATGAAAAAGAAACAAATGACACTATGGGACCCACAAATTGCCCGAGGACTGGCCGGATATTTTTACACTCTATCTCAGCTCTTTGCCTGGATGCCTTGCAGGTCTTGGATTCATTTTCCATTTGGTTTATTGTTTTTGTTATCTTGTTTTGCATTTGAGATACCAGCAGAATTTGTTGTTATATCTAATTTGAAGATGGCTCATCTTACATATGATGTGTGATACAGTTGTAAACATTGTTAAATTATTATAATTTTTCTGATAAAAAGGGCAGAACTCGGCCTCTTTTTTCTTGATATAGTTGTAAGCATTGGAGATATTGTAGGATTTTACACAGTGATAAGATTGGTTTATGTAACAAACAAACTCTCTCGTGCAGCAGCAGCTCATCAAAAACCCTTTCCATCAATTTAGCAAATTTAACAGTGAGGAGGAGACAAGTTGCACACTGGACCTGGAATCTGAACAGAATAAATTGCAGTTTTACTGAGCTACACTTCACATTCTTCTCCTTCAAAAAAAACAGCATCTTATCAAGATAAACTGGTAGCAAATCGAATCTACAAACCCTATGCTTAGGGGAAAAAACAGATGGCCGCTGAAGGAAAAGAAGAGAGAATTATTTTTCCACGCCTAATTAGAATAAGGTAAAACCCGTGGATGAGAAAGGGTGAGACTTATGGTAGGCTTGTGACAGCCAACGTAAAACTTTCCCACATTCTATGACATGAACCATAATAAGAATATTATTGGGGCGTCCCCTATTCAATGACGTGCTATATTGGATCCCGAGTGTAGTGTTAAGCATGCAAGGGCTATTAGGTCACCGTCCGGAAACGGCGCGCTACATCGGACCCCGGATGTAATGACAAATAAGCAAGGGTTTCATAAGATCCGTCTACCTTCTTGGAACATAGCTTCCCTTACGGGTATACTGACAAAATTGTGGAGTTGATAATTAGGAGGAGAGTTGTCATTATGTGTTTGCAAAAAAACTAAATGAGTAGGTGAAAAGGGTAGTCATAAAGCCTTGAAATTATAAGTTTTGATATACGGGTAGAGATAAAAATCGTAATGGGGTAGGCGTAATCATAAATAGACGGTTGCTTGAGAATATAGTTGAGATTAGGAAAAAAGGTGATAAAATTTTACTTGTTAAGTTTATTCTAGATGGGGAGATTTTTAATATTATTAGTGCTTATGCACCACAGATAGATCTTAATGATGCTAGTAAATGTCTATTCTGTGAGAATTTAGACGATATGGTGCAAAAGATAACTAGTGGGGAGAATTTATTTATTGGTGGTGATCTCAATGGACATGTAGGTACTAGTCATAGTGGGTTTTATACTATCCATGGAGGTTTTGGTTTTAGACAAAGAAATAAAGCAGATAACTCGATTCTAGATTTTGCCTTGTCTTTGTTGGGAATATGCCTGCCCTAGAGGTCATTATTGTATATGTAATGTATATTATAGTGGATACTTGGACATATATAGAAAGGACTTTCTTGTTCGACATGATAGTATGTTATCTGGTTACTCTTTATTTTAACATGTTGACTGGTATTCTTTACTGTCTTACTCTCACATGTTGATAAAGCCCTTAGGATATGTACTTGACTACCAGGATTATGATGAGATCATATTAGTGGGGCCTGGGTGGTCCAAAAGTACACCCATTAATCAGTTCCTAGTCGAGAGAATATCGAGACTAGGGCATCGATATTCCAGAATAGACTAGTGTGTACGTTTCTTGTCCCTTAGAGGGCGATGGTTGATCCCACAATCATTGGTGTGTGACATCAAAGACTGTACACAGGTGCTCATTGGAGAATGGGTACACCGAACAGGACGGACTCCTATGTGGTAGTATACCTATCATCAGATAGCAGTCTTCTGGTGATTTTGGTACAGGTTAGTCTGTAGACCTGAGATCGTCATAGAGTTTTGTATGGCTTCCACTGTGCTTTGATTTCCTCCCTCCCTACGATTCAAAGGAGTCGTGCAAACAGGTGGATTTTGGGTACAGTCCCTAGTCACATGGAGGCAATGAGCGATAGGAGGGATTTCGTTTCTTTCGGTATTGGGGGTTGATATTGCGCTATGCTCGATTGGCTATAACTGGAAGTCCCTGGCTTGGGCTGCTGCTGAGATTTTCTGATAAGAGTTATCAGTGGTTTCTCAAACTGTTATAGGCCAGACATCGGCATGACTTATCACGTTACTGGGGACTGGCGTTTACCACCCCTAGACATGATATGCGACATATCGGACGAAGAGACCGGACTGTACGGTAGTGTTACTGATAGGCTTCATGGAGAGTATGGATGAGCCTGCTTGTTGATCTTCATATCGCTCAATACCCGGGTAGCCGTTACGTCCAGCCAGTACCGCTGACGGCTTGTAAGTGATTGATATGATCATCACCTACTGCTGGCATATTGACGAGTCTTTAGAGTCCCACACAGAAGTTTCCTGGTTCGAGCGAAACGAAGTAGGGCACATATGTTGATATGTGCATGGGCCTAATTAAATATGAGTATGTGATACCGTATTATAATCTGGCAGTTATCTGATGTCGGTCAGGTTATATGTGATATAACCGGATTATCGAATCAAGTGTTGGTTGGATAATGTGATATTCAGATCAATGATATTAGTCGGTTATATATGATACAACCGGATTATTAGATCAAGTGTTGATTTAATAATGTGATATATATTATATGTGATATAATTATATTTTAACTAATATCATTAGCTCACTAATTGCTTTATATATATATATATATATATATATGAAGCATGGCATGTTTTTCTATTTTTAGAAAATGGAAAAATGAGATGTAATTTATGGAAATATTTGTGGAATGGGCATGACATGGGTTTTATTATTAGTATATTAGTCTTGACTCACTATTCAAGCATGGTTGCAATTTAAAATTGCAATTTTATTTCATGCTTAAATGAGTGAGGAGAGAGAGAGCCATTTTGAGTTTACTCTCATCATTTTCATTCTTCATGCCTTAGCCATTTCTTGAGCTCTTGCTTCCTTTTGCTCTCTACAATTTTCTTCACCTCACTTCCAAGTTCAGACCCTCACATATGATGTGAATTATTGAACTTGTGAAAACCCTAGTGAGAAAATTAAACCCCTACTTCAGCATCACATATTGGATTAGCAATTTTATATGGAGTGTTGCCTTCACTAATAAAATTAGTAAAGGGTTAGCTTGAGCTTGTGGACTTCGGGTGGATCGTCTTTGGCGCGAAGATCATGAAGGAGGTTCATTTAACTCGAAGAGGAGCCTAGTGGAGTCGTGTGGACCACAACCTGAAGCTATTGAAGAGAAGAACTCGAACTACAAAGGTTGTATGCTCTTTTCTTCTCCTCAGTTCATCACATCACAAAGGCAAACCCTAATAATCTAGTAAAGATCTTGTTAGTCTAACTTAGCACCTAATAAAAATTAAAATTTGGCACGCTTGATGACTCTATAACCTCATGGTGGTATTAAGGTAGACTTTCATGGTATCAGAGCCAAGCTAGAACATTCGGGTAACTTGTAGCGATGTTAGAAATCCGTCGTTTTTGTCACGCAAAAACTGCCGATAAAAACAGTTTTCCAAAATGATATTTTAAGTTGTTTGCACACCCCGCGGGCTCACGGTTTGAACCGAGAAGCCGCGGGGTGGATCGTACGCACCTCGAGGATACCCCGGAGGGACCGAACGGCTGGGTCCACTCCCCAAGACCACCACAAGGTGGTCTTGGCGGTGGGAACACGAAACTACCCTACCTTAGGCAGTTTCGGGTCTGCCTCACCCCTTGTGTAACGTTTTGAAAATTATTTCGGTGAAATTTTGGAAAATCGGTAAAATAAGGGGGTTTCCTGTAATAATTCAAATTACAAATATTTTTATTATAAAATTAAATATATATATTCTAGCTATATAATTGCTAGTATTTGGTGTTTACTGAGCCACTGGTGAAATTTCAGATTTTCTGAAAATTTTTCCGAAATTAATTATTTTAATATTATTTTAAGCCGCCACTAATACATTTAATTAGGAAAAACTACAAATTGGAATGAGTTGAAACAAATTTTATGCATCATAACACATTAAACAAAATTTTAACATGTGGTTTTTGAAATGAAAGAAATAGTCAAGATGGTTCTTGAAATTTAAAGAAAAAGGTTAAATGGAAAAAGGTATATAATAAAGAATTTGAAACATGGGCTTGTTGTTTAAGTCTTGGGCTTTCTTTACATGTAAATTCTCCACTATTACATACACACACCCATTAATCCTTGTATGGCCGAACCCTTAACTGTTAGTTATGTATATGCCCTAGAGGCCATTGTTGTACATATGATGTATATTATAATGGATGCTTGGATATATATAGAGATGACTTTCTTGCTCGTCATGATAGTATGCTATTTGGTTTTACTTTATCTTAACATGTTGACTTGTATTGGTTTACTGTTTTACTCTCACATGTTGATAAAGCCCTTAGGATCTGTACTCGACTACTGGGACTATGATGAGATCATACTAGTGGGGCCGCGGTAGTCGATGAGTACATCCTATAACTGTTCCTAGTCGAGGGTATATCGAGACAGGGCATCGATACACCAGAGTAGACTAGCGTATACGCATCTTGACCCATATGATGGGTGATGGATGATCCCATATCCATCGGTGTTTGACATCAGAGACGGTGTACGGGTGCTCAGTGGAGACTGGGTACACTGGACGGACTTGCCGAGAACTCCCAGATGGTGATATACCACACGTCAGATGGCAGTTCTCCGGTGACACTGGTACAGGGTAGTCTGTAGACCCGAGATCGTCATGGAGTCTTGTGTGATTCCCACTGTGCTTTGATTTCCACCTTACCACGTCCATGAGGGCGTGCAAAACGGTGGCTTTTGGGTACAGTCCCGAATCACATGGAGGCAATGAGCGATAGGAGGGGATTCGTCTCTCCCGGTATAGGGAGTTGATGTTGTGCTGTGTTCGATTGGCTATAACTGGAAGTCCCTGGCCATGGCTGATATAGAGATTTACTGGTAAGTGTTACTAGTAGTTTCTCGACCCGTTATGAGCCACACATCGACACGACTTATCGGTTACTGGGGTCTGACGTATACCACCCCTAGACTTGATATGCGACATATCAGACGAACAGACCGGACTGTACGGGAGTGTTACTGATTGGATTCATAGGAGAACGCACAGGCTAGCTTGTTGATCTTTTGATCGCTCAATACCTGGGTGGCTGTTACGTTTAGCTGACCGCTTGCAGCTTGTGGGTGTTTGATATGATCATCACCCGCTACCGGCGTATTGACGATTCTTTAGAGTCCTACACAGAGGTTTCTTGGCTCAGGCGAAACGGAGTAGAGGCACATATGTGATATGTGCAGGACCGAGAATAATGCGATATGAGATACCGTATTATATTCTCTTGATATTTAGATATGAACTGGGACATCGGATCAAGTGTTGATTCGATGAATCGGTACATGATATATTAGTCGGTAAAATTCGATATAGCCGGATCATCGAATCAAGTGTTGATTCGATGATTTAATGAATAATAATATATATTATATATTATTACATTATCTCATATTGGCTCGCTTTATTATTTCATTTTCTCACTGGATGATACATTGATATATATGCGATATATGTTAATTGTATTATTTTCTTTTGTTGCAAATATATAATATATATGTGATATATATTATTGTGACATGATATGATTAATTGTTAAACATGTTTAAGGATGATTAATTGAGGTTAGGGTTTGATTAGGGTTAGATGCTTCATGCACCTTCTAGAAGCTTTTTTCTTTTGTCATTCTTAAGATATTTTTGGATGACACATTCTTAACCCAACCAAAGCCTAACTCTAGTTTATTCTCTACTAAATCTTATCCACTCATCCTTGACCATGGTTTATAAATCAATCATATAGCTTTCATTCTATTCATCACAAAAGGATTAATCTTATTATTTATTTTCCATTATCATCTTCTTCTCTCTTGAAGAAAGCTTACTTGATTTTCTTTATGTGATGAATAACTAAGAGAAAATGATTTAAAAAGAAAGCAAAAACACTACTCTCTCATCCTCATCTCATTTAGCCCATGAGATTAGTGTGTTCATCTCTTTAGAGTGAGAAAGCTTGAGTCTTTACAACTTCGACGTAGATCATCGGAGATTTGGAACACTTCAAGCTAGCATGGATCGTTCGAGTCGTGGAGCCTCTCATGAGTCCGGGAGATCGTGGATCGCGGCAAAGGGACTTCTACTCGGAGCTTGTGAAGTGAAGGAGCGGACTACAAAGGTTGTAATCCCTCACACTCAGATAAAAGTTATCATCTTGCATGTTAAACCCTAATAATCTAGCAAAGATCACGGCTTTGGGTTGTTCGGCACGTCTAAATTTTTATCCGGGCATGTTTGATGCCTTATGAACCTTCACAAGAGTGCCTAGGAACCTTTCAGTGGTATCAGAGCCTAGCTAGAGCATTAGGCGATGTGTTTACGAAGTTAAAACTCCGATCGAACCCGAACCGACGGAAAAAGCCCCCTCTCTGGAAATTTTTCAAAATTTGGGATTTTTCTGAATTAAAAATATGTAAAAAAATTAGCAGGGAATTCTAAGAATTACCATAAAACCCGAGCCCCCAATTCGACCAAACGGCGGCGGAACCGCGGCGCAAGCATGCTTGCGCGACGGTTCCGCGGCGGATTCATGGATTGGCGACACGTGGCTTTGATGGTAATATCCGTAGGTGCTTGTTGATGCTTCTGGATATTTTTAAAAGTGATTCCAGTGTTGTTTAAATCTGGGGTTTATTTTGTAATCGTAGATTCGATCGGAATATTTAAATTCGTATTTCTTTCCGGATATTTAGAAACTGTTAAACTAGTTGAACGGATATCATTAACTCACTGTTTTCCCGGTACGGCGAACTTTCAAGTGTTGAAATTTTTTCGGGTTTAAATCTTTCGGAAAAATTGTACAAGTTAAGCAGTGGACCCTCTAGAAGACAACAAACCTTAACTCGATTATGTGACCGTCTTGAACTGCCTTTTGAACCTTCGGGTTTGGGGCAGTACGGCGTGCCACATGTGAGGCGTTGGCTTAACCCTTCTACGGCTGGATCACTGGTACTGTGACATATTCTGAGATTATTTGAACTCCGCTCAAGAGTTGAGCACTTTGGGAAATTTTGGGTATTTGATTATCTGTTCGAAAAGTTTAATACTGTCTATTTATCTGGAATGTGATATAATATGTGGAATTCATAGAGTTAGGCAAGAAATGCGAAGTATGTGATATTTCGGATTTACGATGTCTAAAGTGATTGTGGATTCCAAATGTTGTAGTTTTACACTTTCTTTTCTGTGACCGTAAGTGTAATATGTGGTATCGCCGGTTTCGTTGCTATATGTCAACGACAATTGGGATGCGCATATTTACTTACGTTGATGATATGAGATATTATGTGTTGCTGTGATATGTTATATTGGATCGTCGCGTTCTGAATAGCCGGGGGTTTTATGTGAGATGAGGGTTTTTTATTTTCATTCATGTAAAATTCATATGTAATGTAATATTCTTTTATTTGGGGCACTTCCTGGTTGCGGTTGCTGTCACCAGTGTATATTATTTATTTTTCCGCATTAGGTAGACCCAAGGAGGGTAGCACAAGTAACCGGGTTCTAGGGTCCCGTAGGAGGCCATCTCGAGGAGTCGAGACCGGGTCTCCTAACCCTAGAATTGGCGGTGTTACTTGCCGCTCTCATAGGGGTCTTGGGATGTGGGTTTGGCTATTTGTCGCGATCGTGGAATCCGTGTTTTATACAGGCTCGTATTGAAAACACGGACGTCCTAGTATATCCAATATTTCATATATGTTCTTCTGCTGCAATGTTCTGTGATGAGATCATATTACTGCCTGAGACGAATGCTTATACTATATATATATGCTGATATATAAATATTACTGCTTTCGTTTCTTCTGTGATGCTTAGAAAGCATAAGCTGATGGGATTTTATTAATGAGATTAATAAAAGGAAAAGAAACCTAAAGATGTTGTAGAATCAATACTTTATAAAAAGGGTAGCTATAGTTTTGCTTTGCACAGTGATATATACAATATATCCTGCACCTTATTCGATGGGGAAAGAGCCGACGATCCTTTCACCGGGAGTGACCTCTTTAGCGAAACTGGCAGATGCTACAAAACGCGGTGTCTTTTGAATGTTTTTAGTGTTTTGCTTTGCACAGCGGTATATATGATATATCCTGCACCTTATTCGATGAGGAAAGGGCCGACGATCCCTTCACCGGGAGTGACCCCTTTAGCGAAACTAAGAAAAGCCTCAAAAACACTCCTTTTCAAAACTTCACTCGATTCTACGACGATATCAAGTTTATTACGCAATAGGTTTTCTGAAAAACCTGTCGTAGCCCTCCGTCATTTCAGATAAATCCTACTTAGTATTCGTGCTGTGTTTGTTGACCTTGTCAAGGCACAGTGTACGGTAGCTAATTAGTGTTTATCTGCTAAAACATGAGATGTGATTGGATTAGTGTATTCGTACGGCCTTGTTGACCTTGTCAAGGGTCATGCGGGTGGGTTTAATTCAATCAGGAAATGACGGGTTAAACTTGACTTGCGATTTATGGTTTGTTGACCTTATCAAGGTCATAGATCGCTAGGGGAAAAATATTATCGGGAATTTCAAGTGTTGAAATTTGCAATGAGATTGCATACCTCCTATAAGATAGTTGGATCCCGATACCCACTGCGAGTAAGTGTTACTCCTGGGAGAGTTTTACACAAGACAATTAGCCGATCAAGTAGGTGTCTAGAAAAGTGTTAACGGGGTTACTGTTGGAGATAATGCCCTCAGAGTCAATTATTGGATCACAGGCACGTGATTGCAATGATTGAGGGAGGACCTATCCCGGTAGGACAGTCTTACTCGAGATGATAGTATGCTATCTGGTTTATCTTTATCATCGTGTACTGCTTTAGGTGACCTGGCATGTCGCTATTACACGTGGATAGAGCCCCTAGGATTCTTGCTTGACCGCCGGCAGTATGATGGCGATCATATACGTGGGAGCTGGTAGTCTATAAGCACATCCTTAAAAGGTCCCTAGTCGTAGGAGTTTCGAGACAGGGCATCGATACTCCATTAGTAGACTAGTGTATACAGTCGAGACCCCGACGAGGGGCGGTGGCCGGTCTCACAAGCCATTGGTGTCAGTTGGTTCACCTAAGATGTATACAGGTGCTCATTGGGTTATGAGTACACCGGACAGAACTCGCCGGGAACCTGCTAGTTGGTCTTATACCAGATGTCAGATAGCAGTTCCCTGGTGACATGTGTACAGGTTAGTTCATCGACCTGAGATCGTCATTTGTCTCGTGTGAGTTCCCACTGTGCTTTGATTACTACCCTACCACGGCTCAAAGGAGTCGTGCAAACAGATTTTAGTTGGGTACAGTCCCGAGCCACATGGAGGCAGTGAGCGGATCTGCAGGGGTTCGTCTCTCCCAGTATTGGGGGTGAGGTCGCGCTGTGTCTAGGAGAGCCATTACGCAAAGCCCTCGGCCGAGGCAGGAGATTTACTGGTAGGTATTCCAGTAGTATCTCAGGGCGTTCTGGGCTACACTCCGACACGACTTGTACCGCTTTTGGGGGTCTGACTTTTACCAACCCCCTAGGCCCGCCATGCGATGCTCATAGACGAACGGACCGGACTGTACGGATATTGTCACTGACAGGCTCAGTAGGGTGTCAGGATGAGTTCGCTCATCGACGTCCCTTTTGGTCAATAGCTGGTGGCCCGTCACGTATTGGCTAATACCTCTGACGTGCTAGTGGTTAAATCCACAGCCATAGTATTGACGAGTCTTTAGAGTCCACCACACTTTCAGTTACTCAAGCTTTCGGGCGAAACGCTGTAGAGGCCGTATGGAGATATGGCAGGGTTCGATCAGATACGTGCGGTATTGCACGGATCGTGATCGGACAGATTTTACTAGCCGGCTTTGGCTTAAGCCGGATTCTAGTATTTGATAGTGTAGTTTTATCTCTTTGCATTTGTGTTCAGTGGGAATACAAATACGGGCATGTATTTGCAGTAGTGGGGTTTTCCCGTATTTTATTACGGGATCAGTTTTTTCTGAAGTTGCCAGTTTGCATTCCGTTCCGGCCGGTTTTCTTTTATTCCTTCACGGCCGGACTTTTCGTTGGAGGGGGTTAATTGCAAGTTTGCAATTAACTTATTTGTGAGGGGTTTTCTTGCCTTTGTGCATTATGATGAGACTTGTTTCATCATGAGATGCCTTTCTAGTCTATTCCATTCCTTTCATTTGATGGTTTGTGAAGGAGAAATGAGAGTGACCATTTTGATAAATTATTTTTCATTCTTTTTTCTTATATGAGAGAGGTTTTCTTTTCTCTCTCCAATCTTCTTCATACTTGAGAGGGGCCGGCCACTTTGGGGAGGAGGAGAAAAGAGAGAGAGAGATTTCATTTTTGTGGGTTGGTGGAAAATCATTTCTCATTCTCATGTTGCATCAAAGTTTCATAGCTCATTTCTCTTTTCCTCCACATCCATGGCAACTTCATGAAACCCCAAAGAGACATAGCATTCTACACTATTCTATAGCAAGTCTTGGACGCGTCGGCTAGCCAACTTCGCACCCGAGTTGCCTCGGTCAAGAGGCGGGAGCCCGTAAAAGATTCCGGCTACGTGGTGCCCTTTCCGACGAGCGAGGAGGTGACGGAGATTCCGCGGGAGATCGGAGTGGAGACGAAGACCGAAGGACACGGATCGCTCGGTACATCTCTCACCCTTTCTCTTCATAGCTAGTGTTGGTTAATGGTTACGATCCGGGTTTTCATTGTCCGCGGTAGCGCCAGTTTAAAAGGTTAAAAAAATTTTGATTCCGCATTTTGGCCTCGGATAAACGGCCGGGGCGCTGCCGTGGCGCAACATGGTATCAGAGCCACGCCATTAACCTTGCCTAGCTTGTTCTAAGGCGTTTTGCTTATCCGATCGACCAAAATTCCAAAAACCTCATTTTTGTTCACATCAGTTTTCTGTTGAAAATATTTGGTCTCAAAATTTTTTTCAGGTTGTATAAAACTAATGTACTGGACATTTTAAGACTTCTGTAAAAATTCGACAGTGTCAGTCGATTAGTAAGGCGCGGAACCGTGGCCAAACCCCCCTTGGGCCGCGGTTCCGCCGCACTCTACTGTTCTCGCTGTGTCCAATTTTTACAGTGGCCTTGTGGGCTGATTTTGGGGGTTTTGGGATATTAAATTTGGGCCCAGATCTTCTGTGACTGCTACAGTATTACTTGGGGCCCACTTGTTAATTGTTTGATCGATCGGATATTTTTAAACACATTATTTCACAGTATTTACATTATATCTGCGACCGTGAATGTCACTTGATCGGTAAATCCCGTCTAACTGCTATAGCCCGGTTAGACGGATTTGCAAACGTGACTTTCACGTTGATGTTCTATGTTTATGCTGTGTTGTTGCGGATCGGTCGTGGGGGATAGCCTGGATGCAATGCTAGTATGGTTTTGTTGTATTATGTACATTTGATATTGCGGGGCGAGCGTCCGACATGTGGACTGCCGTCACTGCCTGTTTGTATTATTCTTTTGGGGCACGACCTGGTTGCGGTCGATGTACCCGGTGTATGTATATTTTACTTTCTGTACTAGGATTACCCCGCGGAGGGGTGCACAGATAGCCGGGTTCTAGAGTGGCAACGTGCCCGCATCTCATGGCATTGAGACGGAGGGGGCTTCACTCTAGGATTGGGGGGCTATTCGCCGCACTCGTAGGGGGTACAGGTTGACCCAGGAGGGGTGCCCAAGTTACCGGATTCCGTGAAGTGCTGGGTGGTCCATTCACGGTACTGAAGGGGGCTGCCTCGCTTCAGGTTTTGGCGGGTGACTTGCCGCGCCCGTAGGGGTCTAGGATTTCATTGCACAGGCTATCCACACGACCAGGGGAACGTCGGGTTTCAGCAGCGGCTCTGTGAAACCCGGGGCTTCCAGATATCTGTATTGTTCTGTGATGCTGTACATTTCTGTGATGTTGCATTCTTATCACGCCTTGAGCGAATATAATATATTGGTATATATATTAGTAGATGTTGTATATGTTTTGCATCCGCGCTAGTCCAGTCCCCGCTCTGTCGTTAGTTAAGTAACCTAACGGGTGATGACGGGACCCAGTGGCGAATGCGGATGGCATATACGTACATCAGTATATTTTCGTTCTTTGTGGTGTGATCATATGATGGGACTGCGTTGATTCGGATCAATGCAAGCTAAACAAACCTATTCTGATGTTGTTGGAACATTTTTCAAAAAGCTGTTATTGCAAGGACGTTCACTTTTGTTTTGCATCGTGGTATTCATTTGGAATATCCTGCTCCTCAGTCGACGAGGCAAGGGCCGAGATCCCTTCACCGGGAGTGACCCCTTGGACAGAAGTTTGCGTCAGGGCATTAACTTCACTATAGCCGATTACTTTTGCTTTGCATCGTGGTATTCAGTTGGAATATCCTGCACCTCATTCTACGGGGAAAGAGCCGAGATCCCTTCACCGGGAGTGACCTCTTTAGTAAAGGTTTTCGTCACTATATTTTTATAAAAAGCTATGCAGTTCCTTCAATGATATCAAGTTCATTACGTTAAAGGTTTTTCGCCAAAAACCAGCCGTAGCCTTCCGTCATTTCCTACAGGTATTATTTGGTATTCGTGCTGCGTTTGTTGACCTAGTCAAGACGTAGTGTTCGGTAGCTAAGTGGTACTTGTTTGTTGCATAAGTGGGATTGGTTGAGACAGTCGTGCGGCCTTGTTGACCTAGTCAAGGGCACGTGCGGGTGGGTTTAATGCAATCCAGAATAATGACGGGTTGAACTTGACTGGCGGTTTATGGTTTTTTGACCTAGTCAAGGTCATAAACCGCTTGGGGTAAAAATCACATCGGGAGTTTCAAAAGAACTGAAACTTGCCAGGCATGCGCATACCTTCTAGAGTGTGGTGACTTGAGTGGATTCCGTCAAGTTATCATGCAATGATAGTTGGATCCCGATTCCCACTGATGAGTTAGTTTACTCCTCGGGTGACCCCGACTAATTCTTCTTTCAGGTTTGGAGGAGAATTTGAGATACAGTGGGAGGTTTCCTGATTAGAAAAAGTGATAACCATTCTGATCTAGGTTAGAGTGCACGCTGAGTGTTTCTTTTCTCTCTCTCTTTGGCAGCGACCATTGACCCGACCCTGGACTATGACTCAGTGACCAAGTTAACCGAACCTTCTTAACACTGGCTTTTGGATTGTCAGAGTTGCAAACCTCATTGCCACTCCTACTTTTACCCTTTTCTCCAGGACACCCCGTATTACTGCGAACGTCCACTTCCATTGGACAAAACCATCGTATGGTTAGATACGAACTCGAAGGAATTCGAGGATGGTTTCCGGTTCTGGAGAAAACGAATAGGATTATTCAGTTGTCTTTTCTTTTCACCTTCTCTCAGGTTGCGAGTACTCCTTGGTTTAGGAGATAGTACACCTATTACGCAAATTGGATAGTCTTCTTCCAAACCATAGGCTGGTGCCGACCGGTAGGGAATGAAGAAAACCAGTTAGCCTAAACGGTGTACAGAAGGTATTAAGTTAAGACAAAGCAAGGGATTAGTAGGAGGGCAAAGTAAATTGCGACTGATATTCACGACCAAACCAAATATTTCTTCGCCAGTCCTAAGTCACCTTTGTATTTCTTCAGGACACTCCGTGTCACTATGAAGATCCACAGTTTATTGGATACTCCATCGTATGGTTATATACGAACTCGAAAGGAACTTGTTCCAGTTCGGGGATGGATTCTGGTTCAGGAGAAATAGGAATAAAGTACATTCGGGTGTCTTTTATCTTCACCTTCTCTCGCGTTGCGAGTGCTCCTAGGATTAGGACAGTACACCCTTTATGCCTTTTGGATAGTCTTCTTCCAAACCATAGGCTGGTGCCGAACGGTAGGGAAGGAAGAAAACCATTTGGCCTAAAGGGGTGTACAGAAGGTAATGACTAAAGACATAGAAAGGGATTTGGAGAGGTGGCAAAGAATTATACGGTTACAGTTGTGAATCTGGACAATGGAAGAGGCATTACTAGGAATACCAGGATACCCCGACGAAATATTTCAATGTTTCAGTTTCACTGTGTGCTGTTAATGGAAAACTAATTTCCCGATTAGACGCTTACTCCAGGGTATGTAACCAGGTAAGATTCTCACATCTGTATGGTTTTACAGATGATGAGTGGGAGTAAGTCATTGGGAATAGGGTGATCATCCACATTATATCGGGATTCGTTGTAATCGGTGATATTTGAGGAGATCATCTGGGCTGTTTGCCGGTCGGCAAATATTTGGTTTTGAATATCCGCTGTTGTGCACCAATTTCAAATCGATATATCTGTACGTCTATTTTCATAGAGTGAGATATACCTTTTGATATTATGTCGATGACATTTACCTATATCAGTGGATGGTTAGGTAAGGAGCATTAAACAGCGGTGTAATTCTTCTTGACCATAAGTACAGTTTTCAACCTACGACACACAGTGAAAGAGTTGTTAGACTCAGCGGACTTATACAGAGTATTGTATGTTGTCTAGTGTCCATCAGGACAGAGGGGTTGGTCCTCGTACTATATTCGGTTTACTTATGACTTCTCTAGTTTTTAGACAGGTGTTTCGTGGAAACACAGGGTCCGAATTTTAAGAAGTTATAGGTATTTGAATAAAGTAGAGAACCAGGTATTGCAAGTATCGGGATTCTTCAAAGTGATTGAAGATGTAGATACTTGTGTATGGTATTCAGTTGATAGTAATGATAAAGAGAAATTGCTTCTCTTTCAGGTTACTCATAATTGGAAGCATTCCTAAGTTGAGTAACGCCGATCGGCCTCCTTCCATTTAGTTCACATGCACTGGAGATAGCTGCATGATTTGAATCTGGTTCAATTAAATCAGTGCCTCTGGTTCTATATTGGATATAGAACAGTTCATATCTTAACGTTGTTAAGGTACGGGGAGTTGTCCGGCTTATGATTAAAACCAGACCCTAGACAACTCAAGGCACGTTTCTGTAATGGCTGTTTGTGGGTTGACCCAGGCTATGATGAGGGTTGACTTTCTACCATCTGGAAGATCAATAGCGATATTGTTCTAGACTCGCCACAGTTTTATTAAAAAAAATGGATTTTTTCAGAAAAAAGTAGTGGGAGTATGGTAGAACTGGAAGTGATTCCAGAACCACAAACGATTACTGAAGATTTGATAAGGAACCTAAAGATTCAATCTGGATTGACATTCCATTGGCCACTCCGCAGATAAGGTGGGTAACTTCAGGCACCCGAGAGGTACTACGGTAGCCTCAAGGATGGTGACAGGGAAGTTCTTGTTTACCCAGACTTACCATTGCTGTTGTTCCAGACTGTGAGACCCGGCAGGAGGATGAGTATAGCGTCGTTCTAAACTAGCTTTAGAAGTGCACGTCTATATGACTCTGGCAGAGGGTTGTCGTAGTCAGTGGGAGCAGCGGAAGAATTGGTGGTCATCAGGCTTATGTCTATTTATAGACTAAAGCAGTTACAGCGGAGATAGATCATCTATTTCTGACCTGACAGTCATAGGTTTGACTTCATCAGAATAGTGGATGGATCTGTTGAGAAGGTAGTAGAGTATGATGTCCTGGTATTTGGATGACATACACAGAATAGGAAAAGATACTCCTATACTACGATCGGTTGTACTTTGGTCGTCACACTGTGGTTTCTCCATATAGGACTTGGATATTATATCGTACATTCTGGTTACTAGATCTATGGTTTTAGATCTAGATTTGGGTGGTTTCCCAATCTGGGTACCTTGACAGCATTCTATGAGTATTTAGAATGGACGACTCCTGGCACGGTAGTGTACCTGCAGTTGATGGAGTCACCCTCTCTAAAGGTGTCTTACAGACTAAAGGGGAGAGGGATACTCATGATTGGCAGATCACTTGCTTAGGCAATTGAGTCAATCATGAGATGTCAAGTACCACACCAGATGTCGTTCTTGCAGTAGATGCAATAAGTTGATATTGATCCAATCCTGGAGAAACAGTCGGAAGCAGTTTTAGAACATAAGTTGATGTTCTAGGGATATGATAACGACAGCCTCATTCGAGAGACAGTTATCATTCCAGGCTTCCAAGGTGACCTGGACGACAAGGAGGTTGTCAGAGTTATAGTTTTCCCTCTGACGAGGGGCAGTATTTTGGACAGATGGTCCAAGGCAATACTGAGGGAGGCTTGGCGCAGGATACTGATTAAGTTCAGTTGACGATACAGTCTAAGAAGTCTGGATTTGGAGTTCATTTATGAACTAGGTCCCATCAGACATCCAGACGTTCCAAGACTGGTATTGCTCATTTCGGGAGATGGTTTTCTCCGCGAACTTGAGATATAGAGAGACATAGAAAGAAACATCACAGCGGATCTACTCACTGAGGCTATTCCTCGAACGCAATAGTTTCGCAAACGAGCTTTGTGAGACTGACTAGTAGAGGAGTTGGGTGTTCGGTATCACACGGGCTGTGAGTATGCGGCATCGCAATAATTAGCCTTGAGTGCAAGTGGGAGATTGTTGGAGATAATGCCCTCAGAGTCAATTATTGGATCACAGGCACGTGATTGCAATGATTGAGGGAGGACCTATCCCGGTAGGACAGTCTTACTCGAGATGATAGTATGCTATCTGGTTTATCTTTATCATCGTGTACTGCTTTAGGTGACCTGGCATGTCGCTATTACACGTTGATAGAGCCCCTAGGATTCTTGCTTGACTGCTGGCAGTATGATGGCGATCATATACGTGGGAGCTGGTAGTCTATAAGCACATCCTTAAAAGGTCCCTAGTCGTAGGAGTTTCGAGACAGGGCATCGATACTCCATTAGTAGACTAGTGTATACAGTCGAGACCCCGACGAGGGGCGGTGGCCGGTCTCACAAGCCACTGGTGTCAGTTGGTTCACCTAAGATGTATACAGGTGCTCATTGGGTTATGAGTACACCGGACAGGACTCGCCGGGAACCTGCTAGTTGGTCTTATACCAGATGTCAGATAGCAGTTCCCTGGTGACATGTGTACAGGTTAGTTCATCGACCTGAGATCGTCATTTGTCTCGTGTGAGTTCCCACTGTGCTTTGATTACTACCCTACCACGGCTCAAAGTAGTCGTGCAAACAGGTTTTAGTTGGGTACAGTCCCGAGCCATATGGAGGCAGTGAGCGGATCTGCAGGGGTTCGTCTCTCCCGATATTGGGGGTGAGGTCGCGCTGTGTCTAGGAGAGCCATTACGCAAAGCCCTCGGCCGAGGCAGGAGATTTACTGGTAGGTATTCCAGTAGTATCTCAGGGCGTTCTGGGCTACACTCCGACACGACTTGTACCGCTTTTGGGGGTCTGACTTTTACCAACCCCCTAGGCCCGCCATGCGATGCTCATAGACGAACGGACCGGACTGTACGGATATTGTCACTGACAGGCTCAGTAGGGTGTCAGGATGAGTTCGCTCATCGACGTCCCTTTTGGTCAATAGCTGGTGGCCCGTCACGTATTGGCTAATACCTCTGACGTGCTAGTGGTTAAATCCACAGCCATAGTATTGACGAGTCTTTAGAGTCCACCACACTTTCAGTTACTCAAGCTTTCGGGCGAAACGCTGTAGAGGCCGTATGGAGATATGGCAGGGTTCGATCAGATACGTGCGGTATTGCACGGATCGTGATCGGACAGATTTTACTAGCCGGCTTTGGCTTAAGCCGGATTCTAGTATTTGATAGTGTAGTTTTGTCTCTTTGCATTTGTGTTCAGTGGGAATACAAATGCGGGCATGTATTTGCAGTAGTGGGGTTTTCCCGTATTTTATTACGGGATCAGTTTTTCTGAAGTTGCCAGTTTGCATTCCGTTCCGGCCGGTTTTCTTTTATTCCTTCACGGCCGGACTTTTCGTTGGAGGGGGTTAATTGCAAGTTTGCAATTAACTTATTTGTGAGGGGTTTTCTTGCCTTTGTGCATTATGATGAGACTTGTTTCATCATGAGATGCCTTTCTAGTCTATTCCATTCCTTTCATTTGATGGTTTGTGAAGGAGAAATGAGAGTGACCATTTTGATAAATTATTATTCATTCTTTTTTCTTATATGAGAGAGGTTTTCTTTTCTCTCTCCAATCTTCTTCATACTTGAGAGGGGCCGGCCACTTTGGGGAGGAGGAGAAAAGAGAGAGAGAGATTTCATTTTTGTGGGTTGGTGGAAAATCATTTCTCATTCTCATGTTGCATCAAAGTTTCATAGCTCATTTCTCTTTTCCTCCACATCCATGGCAACTTCATGAAACCCCAAAGAGACATAGCATTCTACACTATTCTATAGCAAGTCTTGGACGCGTCGGCTAGCCAACTTCGCGCCCGAGTTGCCTCGGTTAAGAGGCGGGAGCCCGTAAAAGATTCCGGCTACGTGGTGCCCTTTCCGACGAGCGAGGAGGTGACGGAGATTCCGCGGGAGATCGGAGTGGAGACGAAGACCGAAGGACACGGATCGCTCGGTACATCTCTCACCCTTTCTCTTCATAGCTAGTGTTGGTTAATGGTTACGATCCGGGTTTTCATTGTCCGCGGTAGCGCCAGTTTAAAAGGTTAAGAAAATTTTGATTCCGCATTTTGGCCTCGGATAGACGGCCGGGGTGCTGCCGTGGCGCAACAGTTACGCCTCTGGGAAAACGAGGTTTACTTTAATTAGGTCCGTGCGAAAGCACGGGGAACCTCCCTCAAAGTACCGACACTGATCTGGCTGAAAGATTGACGAAATTGTAGGGTGTAATTAATCCCGGCTAATCTTACCTTTTAGGGTTTTAAGGAAGACTTGATAAAAACAGTGGGAGACATCCTGATTAGATAAGATAATAACCAATCTAATCTTGCAAGAGCATACGCTAAAGTGTTTTTCTTCTCTCTCTCTCCAGGTAGCGACCATGTCAGGCCATAATCAAGGTAATAATATGGATGTATTGACTGAACCCGATTATTGTACTGAGCAAGGGAACGTTAGACCCGTTCTTTCTTATAAGAGTTATAAGACTGAACAGGAAACAGGAGAATATCTGGATTCTCACGCCGCCCAAAAGAACATACATGCTGATGCATCTTCTTCGGGTGTGTTAGTTATTGAGAACTGTTTCTCAGTTCACCCTACGTCCTGGGTATTAGATACCGGATCAGGATCCCACATATGTAAACAGTTACATGGGCTACGTAAAGATATAGAACTGGGAAAAGGTGATCATTCCATTCAAGTAGGGAACGGTGCAAATGTTGCAGCTAAAGCAGTTGGCGAATATCACCTAGTATTACCAAGTCGTAATACACTGATTCTAAATGAGTGCTATTATATACCGAACATGATGTGCAACATTGTTTCAGTTTCTTTATTAAGTAAAGAAGGATATAATTTTGTAGTAAATGATAATGTTATGAACATATTCCTAGATCAAAAGTTGATTGCATCAGGCTCGTTACATAATGGCATATTCATTCTAAATCAGAATACAGTCCTAAATATACAAA